>JANAVB010005598.1:9329358-9932886 GCA_029216955.1 Iris pallida | reverse complement strand
GATAGTTTTCATTGTCTTGATATCTGCTATATCCGATTCAGTTGTAGTGTCTTACTTGATTCCAGTCACGATAGTTCACGGACTAGTATATGTTGGATCTTGAATGAGATGTTGTTCCTGATTTTCTTGGTATATATGTACATACCCTGTCTTATTTTCTGTACTTGTATAGATACCGATTCCTAAGAGGAGTAGCTATCCTCTCAGGGAATCCGTGTCATGACGTGTCATGTCCAGGTCCATTATACTACTCGGGGATGGGGAATTATTATGGGTTATGTGATCAAAGCCCATGTTACTATTTTGCTTGCGCCACCCCATCTCCGTAGGGGTAGCAGATACCTCTATGTCCATGTTATTAGGTTGGCCGGCATGACTTTCCGTTGAGGTCACCGCGGATTACGGGCCAAGTGGATAACCCTACCATGATTTCCTTGCCGATCACATAACGCTCTAATAATTCAAGGCACATTTTATATTTACTTTATCTTATCATATATCCTGTTCTGTTCTACTTCAGTATTTTCTCACCATGCTATATATTCAGTTATCACATGTTTTACATGCCTCTATGATGTACCTTGATTTGGAGACTAAGTTCTGCTCGGGAGAAGGGTTACAACCCCGGTCCTTGTTGGTTTAAGGGTTGTAACTCAGCTTTCGAACGGTTCCCAAGTCTTCATATATCTTTGTCTTGTTGTATTTATACTGTCTCTTATAGAATTTGTCAATTCACATGGAACTGCTGTTAGTGCTTGTATTCCTTTTTTCTGACAGGATACGTTATGATATATTACAGATGACTCTGAGGCGGACTGCTCGACCTATTATGGGCTCGAGTTAGATGGAGTAGCCTTGGACCGTGACCTTTAGTAGAGCCACTAGATTTTGTACTTCCAGAGTAGTGTAGGTTAGCTAGGTTTGACTGGACTGCGATCCAGCTAGCTATCTTATCAGATTGTAGCTTCTATGTTAGTTTTGAGACCCTGTGATGTTGTATATATCTGGGCTTGTGTTGGACACTGGACTTCCTTTCATCTATCATATATTATCCTTCTGTGCTATTACCTTAGTTTATTCTGTGATTGAGACTGTATTGCTACGTCACCTCCACTCGGAGTGTATATACTGTACAGGTACCTTTTACTGTTAGTCGTAGTATTTACAGACCTTATATACAGCGTTCTACCGCCGATACTGCGACGTAGGCTGGACATACCCACTTCTCGTGCCCCTAATCAGGGTGCGGGTCGTGACACTAGCCGCGCCCAACTCCCGCCGTGCCCTAGGCGCCCAACTCCTGCGGCTCCACTCGCGCTGTCCCGAGGCCGCAACACCTCCCGACCGCCGATCTGCCCACGAAGCCCCCTTCGTGCTGTCCCCGACCAGCATCTCTCCGGCGACCCCGAGTCCCCGTGTCGCTGGCCAGCACCTTTCGGCTAGACCCCGAGCCCTGTCGGCTCCGCCCCAGCAATGCCCCGAGTTCTGCAGCACTTTTCCCGAGCCGATCCACTGTCTGCGTGTTCTTTTTTATCTATTTTATCATCTGAGAGCTCTAGCCGAGCAACCCAAGGTATAACTCCTTTGTTCCGTCCATTTTCGCTAGTCAATGATGAGATTGGTCCCTGATTCCCTCCTGGGAATTCGGTTTTAGAGCGACATAGTAACTTCGGATTTTCCGGAGATGGTTCTGTGTTATTCTGTGGTTATTTCCGATTTTTCCAAATGAGTTTTCTGGATTTTTGGGCGCTGTGGTTTCCGATATCATTTCGGGAATTACCGAACTATATTTCGGGTTTTCGATTAAGCTTCGGGAATTATTCTGTGAATTTAATTTTGGTGTAAAATGGTTTGGAAGATTAATTTCTGGGTGTTCCCTGGTTGGGACTTTTATTATAGGCGTTTCGGCGCATTTTTCAGTTTTGGGTTATCCCGAATATAGAGGAAATGCTGCCCAAATTTTTATAAAATTTTAGAAATGAATTTCAAATCGGTTTTCGGAAAATATTTTATTTAATTGGATTTTTGGACGACGACCATACGGTCCGTGGGCCCTAGCGAAATGCAAACGAACCGGTTTTACCCGGACGTTGAGGCATTAGCAACAAATAGTGACGATTGGACCAAGTCTGAGACTCCTAAGATTTTATTTTTTTATTTTTAGTTTCGTTTTCGATATTTAAAATACGGGATATTAGTCAGAGCTAACTAATTTTCTCTTATTTTAATTTATGTAAAGTTTGTAAGGGCATAAGCCCATATTTCTATTTTGTCAGCTGTGCCCCTGTATTGCGTAGTCTAGGTTTTTTATTTATTTTCTTGATTGATTTTTCCTTTAATTTCTGGATGGTTTTATCATTTTCATAATTAGGCGCTTCGTAACAAATGGCTATAAATATTTGTATAAATTAAATAAGGATTTTCACGATAGAATAACTTGAATAAAATATTGATAATTAACAAAACCCACGTTTTATCATGAAAGAAAATGTAGTTTATAGTATAATATTAAAAATACAAAGTTTTGTGAATTAACCGGTAACGACAATTTTTCCAAGCAAAACCAGAAACTGGCTATCCAATCAAAGAAGAACCAACGTAGTACGCGTCGTAAACCGTTAGCAGTAGATTAATAAATAAACTTAAAATCTGACTAGGACCTGCTACTAGAGATTGCAACTAGCACACCTAGCTTGGTTTCACATGGTTCTAAGTCAAGTTCTCCAACTGTAGGATCTCGGAGACGAACCTAGCATCTTCCCGAAACCAACATCGTTTCCAGTTATAATCAAGGCAAGTACATTTTGTGTTAGTTTACAATTACTTAATAATCGTTTTACTGCAAGTTTAAATTACGATGCAACACGAAACTCTCTCTGAGAGCATTGACTGATTGACTGTTGGGTACTGGGGGAGTAGTGTAATGAATATGACTACATCCAAAGTAGTATATGACTGTGTTAGCTTACCCCTCATACACACGGGGATAAGCCATATTGTATCAATAGGATACAACTGTACAATCCAAGCCGGTCATATTCATTGCCTATTCACATCACAATATTTTAACTGCTGGAGAACTGTTTATTTTAAATTGTTTAAAAGTGCATAACTCTATTAACATTTCAATTGTTAGATTATCATAAATTGTACTTTGCTCCCTCCTGACTGGAGATAATATTTTTAGGTGATTTTGGGATGCTGAGCTGTTATAAACAGCTATTATGACCCGGTTCTGTACCCTATGGTGTTGCCATAGTCCCCATTGAAGGACGCAGAACCTGAGGCCGACGAGCCGAACGCTTAGCTAGATTTTCTGTTTTTAGATTATTATTTTAAAAATTTGAATTTTCGATTTTAGCATTTTACTTCAGTCTTTCTTTCCAGTTGTATTTATTCAATGTTAAATAAAGTTTTAAATTTCCGAATATTGAGTTGTGACAAATATATAGTTGTTGTTGTGATTACCTGCAATAGTGGATACAGCTTACTGCCGCTGTCTCAACAACGGTGCAGGCTGGGCATGATCCGGTTCGACCCAATTATTTGGGATCGGGTCGTGACATGTTTTTAGTGGTGGCCCATGCAGGTCGTTAACAACAACTTAGGAAAACATACCTAGAAACAATTAGAACACTAGAACATTGATTTGTCACAACATAGGTCCGAATTATATATAAATAAATATTTTTGTTTGATTATAGACTGGTAGGATACCTTGCTTATGTTGTACCCTAAACCTTCCAGATTATGGCCAAAGGGAAGACTACCCGTTCCGACCCTGCTGATGATGAGGTGTCATTTACCGATCACACCCACCTCCTCAAGCACGCCGGGACCCACCTCCTTTGCAGCTGACTGACGTCCCCATGCTGCACTAGTACCCCGTCCCGTTTACGCTACTACAGCACAAACGGCAGAACCTGCACTTCCCCGGGTTGAGCCGCAGTCCCCTGCGGTAGTGCCCGCACCAGCTGCCCCACCAGTGCCCGTGGATCCCACCGATCTAGTGGACATACTACGAGGAGTGCTTGAAGCCCAGAGAGCCCAAGCAGAAGCTCATCGAGAACAGACTGCAGCCCAAGCTGAAGCCCATCGCGACCAGACCGCGATCATGAGAGAAGACATGAAGAATGCCCACAACGAGGCTATGGCTGCCCTCGAGAGAGGAGCAACAACTTCATTGGAGCCACGACCTGACAAGGTAAACGTAAATTTAGGAGTTAAGTTTTATATCATTAAGACCATTCTTTTGATTAGAGGTGTATTATTACATGAAGGTCGGAGATATAGAGAGTTTCAAGAAACAGGGCCCTCGACCTTTCAAAGGAACTGAGGGTATCATCTACGCCGATGAATGGCTAGACAGCATGGAGCGTCTCTTGAGCGTCGCTCGACTCCCAGAGGACCTCAAGACCGAAGCGGTAGGACTCCAACTGCAAGACGTGGCAAGCACCTGGTATCGGAATGAACCCCGACTCCAGGACAAGCAGCTTGACTGGGACACCTTCAAGAGGCTGTTCCGCAGGAAGTTCTTCCCAACATCAGAAATGCGAGAGATGGAGAGACAGTTCCAGGACCTGAAGCAAGAGAACATGACGGTTGGAGAGTATACGGCAGAGTTCGGCCGATTAGCCGCTTTGCCCAGAATTTGGTTGCTGACCCCAAGGATCGTGCTGAGAGATTCAGGTATGAATTAAGAGAAGAAATTCGCACCCCTGTGATCGCAGGAGGCGCCAAGACATATGAGAAGATCCTGATACGAGCTCAGGACGTGGAGAAGAGCCAACCTTCTCGTTCAAAGAGGGAGTATCCTGGAACTAGCAACTTCCAGGGTAACCAGAAGAAGCCCAACAACAACAACAACAAGCCTTCGCACCATCAACGGCAGCACCATCAGGCAAGGACTGCCCCTCGTCAGTCCACTGGACCGGAGCAACTCAGCAAAGAGCTCCCCTACCCACTCAGCAACAACGGTTCGGACAACACCAGCAGAAGACCAGGCGAGCTTTTGCCCTAGCAGCAAATGAGCAGGAACCAGGAGCAGGAACCCACCGCTGATGTCATCACAGGTTCATCACAGGTTCCATTTATGTGTTTTCACATCCTGCTATAGCATTATTTGATTCGGGTGCATCACATAGTTTTTATATCATCAAAGTTTATTTCTGCACACCACCTAGATACGGGACTTAGCAAGATGATTAGTAGAGTTATGACCGGTGGTGGTCCCATACCCATCACCGAGGCTTGTAACTGTCCCATAACTATCTCAGGCCACAAATTCTTAACATCCTTACTTGTGATGCCCTTGCCCAACTATGATGTAGTCCTAGGGATGGACTGGTTAAGTGAACAGCATGCACTGATAGATTGTCATAGAGGATGCGTAACCTTCAGCCCACCAGGAGAACCGGAGTTTGAAATCTCCCGAGCTCCGGAAGACATGAAGAGTGTTACCTACTCCTCTATCACCGAAGAACCCGGGCCTCCTCACCCTATCATAGCAGAATTCATGGATGTCTTTCCAGATAGTCTTCCAGGATTGCCGCCAGATCGAGGTATGGAATTCACCATCGATCTAGTACCCGGCTCTTCCCCTATTTCTTGGGGATGCTACAGAGTCAACCCTAAGGAGGCAAAGGAGATGAAGGACCAGATTGACGAACTGAAGGCACAAGGATTTATCAAAGATGGGGCTTCACCCTCGGGAGCACCAGTTTTGTTCGTGCCCAAGAAGGATGGAACCGTGCGGATGTGCATTGACTATCGGGCGCTGAACAACATCACCATCAAGAACAAGTATCCTCTGCCCCGGATCGACAACCTGTTTGATCAACTGAGGAGCTAAGGTATTTTCGAAGATAGATCTCAGATCAGGCTACCACCAAATCAAGGTCAGGAAGGAGGATATCCCAAAAACGGCATTCAACGCCAAGTACGGGCAATTTGAATTCATGGTCATGCTGTTTGGACTGACGAATGCTCCTGCGGTATTCATGAACCTCATGAAAAGGTCTTCCATGAATATTTGGATCAGTTTGTTGTTGTCTTCATCGACGACATATTGATCTACTCGAAGGCTGAAGAAGAGCATGAAGAGCACCTGAGGAAAGTTCTGAGCACCTTGAGGAAGGAGAAGCTCTATGGTAAGCTATCTAAATGCGAATTATTTTTAGACAAAGTGAAATTTCTGGGCCATGTTGTCACAGGAAAAGGAATTTCGGTGGATCCAAAGAAGATAGCTGCTATTGAGAAGTGGACTGTACCAAGTTCGGTTGCAGAGATCAGAAACTTTTTGGATTTGGCTGGCTACTACCGGAAGTTCGTGAAGGATTTCTCCAAGATTGCTGAACCAATGACGAAGCTTACCAGGAAAAACGAGGAATTCATTTGGTCTGAAGCTTGCTAGTCAGTTTTGAGGAACTGAAGAAAAGGCTTACAACGGCGTCGATACTTGCGCTAACCGCAGGTACCGACGGTTTCTCAATTTAAAGTGATGCTTCCGGTAAAGGATTGGGCTGCGTTCTTCAACAACACGGGAAAGTAATTGCTTACGCATCTAGACAATTACGGACTCATGAGAAGAACTATCCCACACATGATTTGGAGCTTGCAGCAGTGATATTTGCATTGAAGCTATGGAAGCACTACCTTTATGGAGAGAGAGTGGAAATATTTACAGACCACAAAAGTCTTAAATATTTTCACTCAGAAGGAGCTGAACATGCGACAGAGATGATGTCTGGAGCTGATGAAGGATTTTGACATCAACCTGCAGTATCATCCGGAAAAGGCTAATGTTGTTGCAGATGCACTTAGCCGATACCCGATGGCAATGTTCTTGACCAAGGACCGTCATTTGCTGGAGGACATGAAAAAGCTTGGACTGGAGATTGTACTGCCCGAAGAAGAGATAAAGAAACTGGGAAGAGAAGCCATTGTAGTAGGAGCTGATTCAACAACGATGCAGTTGCAAGTGCGTTCAAGTCTAATGGACAGAGTCAAGGAGGCACAATTCCAAGACGAGATACTTTGCAAACTCAGAGATCAAGTGCTAGAAGGAACACTTAAAGGATTCTCAATCGCTAGTGATGGAACACTGAAAAATGGTACGAGGCTGTGCGTACCAACTGGCAAACTGAGCAACGAGCTGATGCAAGAAGCGCACCAGTCGCAGTATTCCATACATCCAGGAGCCAACAAAATATATTGGGATATACGTACTATATATGGTGGTACGGAATCAAGAAGGACATATCCAGGTATATGGCTAGATGTTTAATTTGTTAACAAAAAAGCTAGCAGACAGAGACCAGCAGGACTTTTGCAGCCGCTTGACATCCCGGAGTGGAAATGGGAGCACATAACAATGGATTTTGTGTCGGGACTGCCTCGATCCCAAGGAGGGAAGGATGCCATTTGGGTTATCGTGGACCGACTGACGAAGTCAACTCACTTTATCCCCTTCAAGGTTGGTCTATCCATCGAGAAGTTGGCAGCACTGTACATGCGACACATCTACCGGATTCATGGAGTTTCGGTAAGTATCATATCTGACAGAGATACTAGATTTACCTCTCACTTTTGGAAGAGTTTGCATGACAGTTTGTGAACACAACTGAAGTTCAGCACCGCCTACCATCCCCAGACTGACGGACAATCAGAAAGAACAATCCAGATGCTAGAAGACATGCTGAGATCCTGCGTCTTGGAATTTAGAGGGTCTTGGGAAGACCATTTGCACTTGGTAGAGTTCTCTTACAACAACAGCTACCAAGCTAGCATCGGTATGACACCGTTCGAGGCACTCTATGGACGTCGTTGCCGTACTCCACTTGCTTGGGACGACGTCGGAGAACGAGTGTTGCTTGGACCTGAGATGGTGATCGAAGCAGCAGAGAAGGTAAGAATGATCAGAGATAATTTCAGGATTGCTCAGGACAGACAGAAACATTAGGCCGATAGCAGCCGACGGCCTTTGGAGTTTGAAAAAGGTGACAGTGTGTTTGTGAAGATCTCTCCTACCAGAGGAACCATCCGTTTCGGCAGAACAGGAAAGTTAAGTCTCAGGTATATTGGTCCTTTTGAAGTACTTAACAGGATTAGAGAAGTGGCTTATCGGGTGGCTCTACCCCGAGTCTCGAAGGCGTCCACAACGTCTTCCACGTTTCGCAGCTGAGACGCTACATCCCGGACCCGAGCCACATCTTGGGTCATTCGGAGCTGGAAATTGGACCCAGCCTTACAGTGCTAGAGAAGCCAGTGGCAATATTGGATAGAGGGGAGAAGAGAACCAGGAACTCTGTGACGCCGATAGTCAGAGTCATGTGGCGGCACAACTCACCAGGCGAGTCGACCTGGGAGCGAAAAGACCAAATGCGGGAGCAGTATCCGTATCTGTTTGAGACTTGAGGTAACCCCTAACCCTGCCTTTAATTTTGAGGACGAAATTTTCTAAGGAGGGAAGATTGTGAAACCCAGAATGTTGAATTTACAAATTGATGATTTGTAGTGCAATAATAGTTTAGTTATTTATTATTATTATTATGTATTATATATTATTATTATTATTATTATTATTATATTTTTGTAGGTTTTAGGAAAAACATTATTTTAAAAATATCGTTGGTTTTTTTTGTGGCCCGCCCGATCCCAGTTCGGACTCCGATCCTGAGTCCGAACGCCAGTTTCCGTTCCCCGAACCCATTTTCGTTCCAGTCCCGAATCTGCCTTTTAATTAAATATTAATATTTTTTAGCATTTGGTTTTATGGATGATATTTTGTTAAAAAATTTATAAAACATTTTATCCCTGCACGAGCTGGTCCAGCCGCTGGACCAGCACCTTCCCCATTCCCCCTCACTTCTCTCTCCTTCACTCCCTCTCCACCACACGTACATCCCCCACTCTCCTCACTTCTCTATTAAAACACAACACCTCCACCACCACTTCCCCCACAAGCTAGCACTAGCACCCCTATTCATTTCCCCCTCACTCTCAAACCCACTCCCGAGCACTCCCCGATCCACCCGAGCCCCGCTCCTCGACGAACCCGCGCCCTCCGGCTCCGACCCGCGCCCGACTCCGGCTAGGACCCTCGAGCTCCGGCACCATTCCCGACGCTGCACCCCTGCCGCGCGTCCCCACGGCTCCACCCACCTCCGGGCCACCCGTCGTCGGCCCGTTCAACCCTCCGGACCCGCGTGCCCCTGGGCTGCTAGCTCCGGCAGCCGCCCCAACGATCTCCCGCGCCGGCCAGACCTAGCCGCGCCCAACTCCCGCCGTGCCCAGCCGGCGCCTGCCTCCCGCGGCTCCACTCGGCGCTGTCCCGAGGCCGCAGCACCCCGACCGGCCAGATCCGCCCCGGCGAAACCCCTTTCGTGCTGTCCCGCCGACCAGCATCTCTCCGGCGACCCCGATCCCCATGTCGCTGGCCAGTACCTTTCCGGCTAGACCCCGAGCCCTGTCGGCTCTGCCCCAGCACTGTCCCGAGTTTCGCAGTGCTTTTTCCGAGCCGATCCACTGTCTGCGTGTTCCTTTTTATCTATTTTATCATCTGAGAGCTCTAGCCGAGCAACCCAGGGTATAACTCCGTTGTCCCGTCCCATTTTCGGTAGTCAATGATGAGATTGGTCCCCGATTCCCTCCCGGGAATTCGGTTTTAGAGCGACGTAGTAACTTCGGATTTTCCGGAGATGGTTCTGTGTCATTCTGTGGTTATTTCGGATTTCTCGAAATGAGTTTCTGGATTTTTGGGCGCTGTGGTTTCCGATTTCATTTCGAGAATTTCCGAACTATATTCGGGTTTTCGATTAAGCTTCGGGAATTATTCTGTGAATTTAGTTTGGTGTAAATGGTTTGGAAGATTAATTTCTGGGTGTTCTCTGGTTTGGGACTTTTATTATGGGTGTTTCGGCGCATTTTCCCAGTTTTGGGTTATCCCGAATATAGAGGAAATGCTGCCCAAATTTTTATAAAATTTTAGAAATGAATTTCAAATCGATTTTCTGAAAATATTTTATTTAATTAGATTTTTGGGCGACGACCATACGGTCCGTAGGCCCTAGCGAAATGCAAACGAAACCGGTTTTACCCGGACGTTGAGGCATTAGCAACAAATAGTGACGATTGGACCAAGTCTGAGACTCCTAAGATTTTATTTATTTATTTTTAGTTTCGTTTTCGATATTTAAAATACGGGATTAGTCAGAGCTAACTAATTTTCTCTATTTTAATTTATGTAAAGTTTGTAAGGGCATAAGCCCATATTTCTTTGTCAGCTGTGCCCCTGTATTGCGTAGCCTAGGTTTTTTATTTATTTTCTTGGTTGATTTTTCCTTTAATTTCTGGATGGTTTTATCAATTTCATAATTAGACGCTTCGTAACAAATGGCTATTAAATATTTTGTATAAATTAAATAAGGATTTTCACGATAGAATAACTTGAACAAATATTGATAATTAACAAAATCTACGTTTTATCATTGAAAAAAATGTAGTTTTAACGTATAATATTAAAAATACAAAGTTTTGCGAATTAACCGGTAACGACAATTTTTCCAAGCAAAACCATAAACTGGCTATCCAATCAAATGAGAACCAACGTAGTACGCGTCGTAAACCGTTAGCAGTAGATTAAATAAATAAACTTAAAATCTGACTCGGACCTGCTACTAGAGATTGCAACTAGCATACCTAGCTTGGTTTCACAATGGTTCTAAGTCAAGTTCTCCAACTGTAGGATCTCGGAGACGAACCTAGCATCTTTCCGGAACCAACATCGTTTCCAGTTATAATCAAGGCAAGTACATTTTGTGTTAGTTTACAATTACTTAATAATCATTTTACTGCAAGTTTAAACCACGATACAACACGGAACTCTCTCTGAGAGCATGTATGATTGACTGTTGGGTACTGGGGGAGTAGTATAATGAATATGACCACATCCAAAGTAGTATAATGATTGTGTTAGCTTACCTTCTACACATGGAAATAAGCCATATCGTATCAATAGGATACAACTGTACAACCCAAGCCGGTCATATTCATTGCCTATTCACATCACAATATTTTAACTGCTGGAGAACTATTTATTTTAAATTGTTTAAAAGTACATAACTCTATTATCATTTTAATTGTTAGATTATCATGAATTATACTTTGCTCCTGACTGGAGATAACATTTTTAGGGGATTTTGAGGATGCTGAGCTGTTATACAACAGCTATTATGACCCGGTTCTGTACCCTGTGGTGTTGCTAGAGTCCCCATTGGAGGACGCAGGACCTGAGGCCAACGAGCCGAACGCTTAGCTAGATTTTCTGTTTCCAGATTTATTTTTAGAAATTTGATATTTCGATTTCAGCATTTTACTTCAGTCTTTCTTTCCAGTTGTCTTTATTCAAATGTTAAATAAAGTTTTAAATTCCCGAATATTGAGTTGTGACAAATATATAGTTGTTGTTGTTGTGATTACCTGCAATAGTGGATACAGCTTACTGCCGTCGTCTCGACAACGGTGCAGGCTGGGCATAATCCGGTTCGACCCAATTATTTGGAATCGGGTCATGACAGTCGCTGTAGAAATGAATACAAAACTTAGTTTTTATACTAAGTTAAACAAAGACACTAGTGGTGCAACACGAATTTTTGATTGGACACCTAGCCAAATGGTGACTTTAGCATAGGAGTAAATGGGGTGACACAATACCCAAACTAACATTCTAGGTCTTTACACTGGTGCGCGGGTGAGGTTCAATACGACTATAACTCAAAATAACACAAAAAGTTGCAAGTCGTAACTATGCAATAATTAAATCAAACTGTACTCTATGTTCCAACAATTTTTGAGATAGACAAAATGCTCAATTTTACATAAAATAAAATACCAAAATGATCCATGTTAATTATAGAAATTTATACTAATTTTTCTAGAATTTATAAACCCTCATAAATATTTATTAAAAATCAGCAAACATAAATATGCTGAAAATGAGTTCTGTTTTCCTATTTTATAAAATACCAAAATTACTTAGTAAATGCTAGAAAAATTGTAATAAATTGTCTAAATTAACAGAGATTTAAATATAATTTTTTCCAGATTTTACATCTTTTAAAATATTTAAAAAATTCAAAAACAGTAAACAACAGTTTCTGGAAAATAATTAATTAATTATTTACTATTTTTGTCCATGTATTCGAATTGAACCGCAGTCCAGATACAGGACCTAGAGCCATGAATCAAGTCCAATATGACTTGTACAGACTCGAATATATTAGACACAATTGGGCCCAAAAACCCATGCTAGGTTTGGACATCAATTGGCCATAACAAATAAAACACAAGAATTAAAATAATAATAATATTTTTAAGTAGTAAAATATACAAGTCACAAAATATATAATAAAATAAGCTTGTCAAATTTTACATAACAATATTTGTATAAGGTAGAATTTGAAATACATATAATATATATCAACAATATATATATATATATATATATATATATATATATATATATATATATATATATATATATATATATATATATATATATATATATCTATATATAATAATAATATATATATACATATATAATATAATATACATATTATACATAATATACATAAATACATATATATACACATTTATAACATAGTAAAGTACTAAATAGAATATATATATTAATATTATATCAAATACAGTATATATATACATATAATACATATGTATAATAATATATATATTATATATATATATATATATATATATATATATATATATATATATATATATATATATATATATATATACATAAATATATATAAATAAAAAAAAAAAGAAAAAAAACCAGAATACTGGAGAGCGGGGGCAGACACAGCCAGCTACGTATATTGAAATGGAGACCACTCGATATACGGTCACGGCTGTCTAGAAATATGAGGGTTTACTACATGCCAACAGTCTCTATGGTCATGAACATGCCTAATGTCTCAATCACAAGCAAGTAAGTAAGGTCGCAAGATGTATGATCATTAAATATACAATAATAAGACGTCCCAATAATTACATATTCAGCTGATCATGAAGCTAGTCGTACAAAAATGCGGGGACTAGCAAGAGTTAAGTCATACATGATCAACCCTAGGATTTGTTAATCATGCTTACAGCCCGTAGGCAGACAGTAAGTAAAGTGCATCGAGCTAACAGGTGCTCGTCGGCTAAACGCCTCAAAAGAATAGTTTTACATAGAGTGAGCGAAACAAATAGAAAACCCACTCGTAGCCCGGGTTCCTTCTAGTCGCCACCATTAGGCTGGAAGCTTGGTAGATCCTCGGGAGCTGCTCCGAAATCTGGCCACACAAAACCAGCTGGGTCAACCCCAGAAAGAGCAAGTGCCACAAGGGGGCCACGAAATAAGAATAAAGCCAGCAATTAGCACAAGAAAATCTAATATTAAAACTAGAATTTACGAAAACATGTCGGATGATATACGACGAGATAACCATGGAGCTATTCTGATAGCCAGGTTACAACCCGTAAACCAAACAAGGACCGGGGTTGTAACCCTTCATCTGAACAGAACTTGGTTTCCCACCATTTATCGGCAAGATAATAATGCAAGAAATCAAGGCAGGGAGCAATCTTATACTGGATCAAGACATGGCTAACTGGTTATACCTCATACAATCAATCACGGCCAAGCAGATACTACGGCTTACTACTTTAACTAACTAGGGTTATCACAGGCCTAATTACTAACAAGATGCAGTGAGATTGTTCCACAGCCACAAGCCCTGCAGACCATCCAGGTTACCCAGGTCAAAAATTAGGGGTTGAATTCAGGTGGGTACATCGCCCAGAAGACAAATGTACCCTTAGGTGACTTAGAGGGTGCAACACGCGACGGTGTTGTGGAAATGTGCCCTACTCGACGCAGGCTACAGATCCCAAGAGCGCCCAGGTAACGGGATTGCTGTAGCTGTGTCATCTCTTCATGACTACTGAGTTATTCTAGTTATTAGCCTTAATCCATTTTAGTAGGTGCTCCTGACCGTGGTACTCAGGAGTTCCATCCTAGACATGATACAAGACAAGACAAGTGGATTTAACAAGCAAGCAAGAAAGAACTACCACGGTGTCAAGGCAGGTCAAGTTGAGCTAGCCGTCGCAACAGCATTAAGATAAATCATGTCAGGGTACTTGTCAGGAGTGCGCCACGACGGGCCACTATCATGTCAGGTTGGTCATGTCAGGAGTGCACCACTACGGGTCACTGTCGTGTTATGCTAGTTCCTTGTCATACCATGCCATGTACAATAGTCATTCCAAACATATTAAGCAAAATCAAGTTCATGACAAAAGGCGTAAGGATATAAAATGGGCGTAAAATATCTAATAAAATATCAATATACAGGGCTATAGAAGAGCCAAGCTTAAAGAAACAAGACCAAAACTCCAAGAGCCAATGGGTTAAGCAAGGGTCAGGGGAGCAGCGTACGCACCAGGGCACGCACGCAGGGGAGCTGCGTACGCACAAAACACGCACGGGGGGGCAGAGCAGCGTACGAGAAAAGTCACGCACGCCAGAGAGCAGCGTACGCGAAAAGTCACGCACGCCAGAGAGCAGCGTACGCAAAAAGTCGCACGCCAGAGCAGCGTACGCGAAAAGTCACGCACGCCAGAGAGCAGCGTACGCGAAAAGTCACGCACGCCAGAGAGCAGCGTACGCGAAAAGTCACGCACGCATGAGAGCTGCATATGTGCAAAAGCACGCAAGCAGAGAGCTGCGTACGCGTAAAAACACGCACGCAGGGTCTGGGTCTCTTCTCCATGGCTGAGAAGGAGCTCCAATGGCTCCAAACTTCAAGGCATCACAACTTGGCCATCCGAACTCCAAATCCAAATTTCCAAAGTTCTAACCATGGTGGAATTGAACTCTCTTCCACATGGAAGCATCAAAACCCATAAAAATCTAACTTAAGTAGATCAAAACCATGTAAAAAACCAAAAATAGGGAAAACTTAGATCTAGAACAATGGAGACTCCAAATCACAAAATGCTAAGTTCTAATGTTGATCATCATGTCCTAAACTAGCAAATAGACAAATAAAAGAGGGTTCTCATGTGTGGGCAAGGTGCACTTGCCTATGGGTGGGTGTTGTGGAGAGGAAGGAGAAGAGAGTTGTGTAGAGGAGGAGAAGAAGAAATTAATGGAGGTTTATAAGGAGAGAGAAAAAGTTGGTAGAGTTTTAAAGAGGGTGGGATATGGGTGTTGAGGGTGGAGCATAGGCTAAGGTGTTCCAATACACATTAAACCAAACCAAACCAACCAATCCAATTAAAACCGAGCCATGTCAAAATCGAAATACGAGAAATACCGAAATTCCACAAGTTGAGCAAAATAAAAATACATGCCAAAATCCAGATACGAGTATAAATACAAAATACGGAAAATACAGGAAAATGAGGGTGACACAGGGGGGTTCAAACTCGGCCAGGAGGGTCGAGTTCTTGGGCTCGGTCGGGCTGGCCAGGGGGTCAGCCCGCACTGCGTGTTAGGGGTAGGGCTTGGGTTAGATTTTATTTAGGTATAAGTTGATAGGTTTTAAACCCGATAAACAAATCCGAACCCGTTATTTAATTCAAAATTTATTCTCGTATCCTCGTGTTCTGACAGTCAGGGACACGAGTCTTGTATCAGTGCCAAGCACGACACGTACGACTCCTAAAATGCGTGTCCGAGCACAGGGTTGGGGTCGTCGTGTCTGGGCGAACCACGTGTGTTGATTTGAGACACGCACGACACAGTTTGAGGTTGCTACTCACGTGTGGCGTTGGGGGTTGTCGAGTGTGCTGACGATGGCTAGGGGCGTTGGCGATGGCGCTTAGGTGGCGCTGGACTCAGCTCGGTGGGGCGAACAAGATGGCGGTGGTTGGGGTGGTCGAAGTGGGCCGTGCGTCGGGCTAGCAAGGGGCGATCTCCGGCGTGGTTGGTCGGAGAAGAAAGGGGGCAGGGCTGGTGCTGGGGTGGTCGGGGTAGTGTCCTAGGATATGGTTTTGGTCGGGATAGTTTTATAGGGTCAAAAGGCGGTGGAAAGGTCGGATTTTGGCCGAAAATTAGTGATTAGGGTTAGGGTTCAGGCGGGTTAGGTGGAGACGACGACAGCGCAAAGGTGGTGGTCGGGTAAGGGTTAGGGTTAGGTTTAGCAGAAAGCCCCCCAGAGTTTAGAATATTGCAAATAAGCCCTACGCCTATTAGTATGCAAATAAAATTTGCAACCCGCAATTAAAACAAATCATTAAATTGCAAACTGATATAAAATAATTTTAAATATTACAAACGATATTAAAACAATTCAGTTAATTTAGAAAATGATATTTTGACTTAAAAACTATTTAAAAATTATGTAAAATTCTAAAAATTTCCTAAATCACAATAATTATTTTAAAACTAAAATGCCATTAGCAACAATTAACACTAATTAAATCAAATTTTGAAAAACAGGGGCTGACAGGTAGCCCGGCGCTTCACGGGTTGGGTCGCTATCCCAAACTACCGAAGCTTACCGCGTGCATACCATCATTTGCGGCTTTTCATATCTCGCTAAGCGGTTGCTAATCGTCTTACGGATGTGCGTCTATCAAAGATTTTATCCCTCCTAGACCGAACGGTCCGGTGCCCCGGTGCAGCCCGTTCGGAGGGAACATTCCGTGCACGGAAGATTATCACAATTATTTCAAGTCCATTCGACCAGTAACGCCCTATTTTCAAACAACCAAACATAGTCTTGAGTCCGAGACTCAGACTTTATCAAACAACCAAACATAGTCTTGAGTCCGAGACTCAGACTTTATCATCTTGTATTTCTTCCATTAACTTTCTATGTTCTTACATTTCATACTTCGTTTCAATGTTCAATGGCATCATGCCTCAACTCAATGTTCGTCAACCGAACGACCCGAAGGTCCCAACCACCTTTTGAGGCATCATGTCATATCCGACAGTTCTGCCACATTCATGCCACAACTGTATTCTTTCGCAACGAAGTCGTCTTTTATGATCTCATGACGTAGGCACGTTTCGACACATTTATCATCTTTTCCCTCGCGTCGTGCACTTGGTGCACGCATCGAATCGTATTTCCATGTTGTATGACTTAGTGTTCAATATTCGTGGCTTGCATGCTAGGGCATTCGCCTATTGTCTTTCAACGTGCTAGCCTTTCTAACTCGTGCGCAAAGGCACGAAATGGCTCGTGCACGAAGGCACTCGCTGGATACAGTTATCCCATTTTGCAGCTTGCGCACTGAGGCACTCGCCTTTGCGATATCCAACGTTCCATAGCGACTCGTGCATTTGATACACGTTTTATTTCAATTGTTCTAACTAGTGTTCGACACACACTACGATTTATCTTCCGATCAGACCACGCCCATGGCGCCGATAGGTTAATTAGCATACAATGATATATTCTGACTTAGATATGAAGGAGTACAAAGAAGAGTCAATCCTCTCACCTTGAGTCGATACGCCTTGTCGTTTCGCCGAGCCGATGCGACTCGATTTCATAACTTTGTTGCACGGTCAACTCTTCTGTCAGCCCCTGTTTTTCAAATTTGGTTTAATTAGTGTTAATTAGATATTAATGACCAATTTAGCTTTAAAATGATTTATTATAATTATTAGAATTTTTCTAGAATTTTTAAATAATTTTAAATGAGATTTAATTACTAAAAATATAAGTTTACAATTTTAGAAAATGTTTTAATTAAGTTTTGCAATTATTTAGATTGCTTAAATGCTGCTTGCATTTTCCAAATGTTCTATGCAAATTTAATTTGCATATAAACAGAGCGGAAGGGAATTTGCAAATTCGTTTTTACATTAGACAGTGGGAAAGACCTAGCTGTAATTACCAAAAACCTAGGGGCCTAAACCTAAAACTACCCCGTTCCCACTTTCCATCACTCCCGACGACCCAGCCGACCGACACCCCCTCTCGCCTTTTCCGCCAGCCCCACCGCCTTCTTTCTCTATAAAACAAAAGCCAGGACAAAACCCTAACCCTAGCTTCCCTTCACGAACCCCCACGACCACCACGGCCCCATCTCTACCTATTTTACCTCGCCGAAACCCTAACTCCGGCGACCCCTAGCACCACCTCCACAGCCACCATCACCGCCATCGACCACCACCGAAGTGTTCGTCGAAGCAAGGTGAGTGCAGCGCCACCCCAGCGCCGCGACCACAACGCCCCTAGCCGCCGGAAGCCCCCTCGACTTCAAATCCGACGCCAGACACGAAGGTAATCCCTAAATCGTCGTGTGTTCCAAACTCACGCATGATGTTCGCCTGGACACGAGGAACCTAACAGTAGGGTTGGACACGCGTTAGCATGTTCGTGCGTGTCGTGCTGGGCGGACACACGACACTGGGTCAGATCTCATTCGTGTCCTTAACAGTCTGGACACGAAGCCGAACTGTTACTTAGATTAATGGGTTAACGGGTTTAAAATGTGCTATTGGGTTCAGAAACCCATTAACTAATGGGCCAGGGATACTTTTCTACCCACTAACCTAAAACACCTTAACACTAACCCAAACCCAATCCTAACACCGGACTCGAACTGACCCGCTGGTTAGCCCGAGCGCTTGGGTGCACCCCCTCTGCTATCCCGAGGGCGTGGGTTCAAGCCTGAGCTCTGGGTTTTGTGTTTTATTTATTTTTCTTTTCTTTTTCCTTTGTATTTTATATATGTATATAATTTATATGTATTCTTTATATATATATATATATATATATATATATATATATATATATATATATATATATATATATATATATATATATTATTATATATATATATATATATATCCTTGTATATATATGTAAGTCATAAATTATTTGTAAAATATACATAGCTAATTTAGCCTTTACAAAATTATGTAAAAGTTGTACATATTGTATGTAGATATTTATAAATAAACTTATGACTAATATGTATACTTTGCCTTACTAAAATATTATTATTTCCACACTTGCATATTTTCTACAAATAATATTTTGTGTATTTAATTTACTGCAACCATTTGGTGTCCAAGCCTAGCATGGATTTTTGGGCCCAAATGTTTTACACATTCAAGGTCTGTACAAGTCATATTGGACTTGATTCATGGCCTTGGGTCATGTACTTGGACTCTGGTTCAATTTATGTACAGGGACAAAAATATGCAGATAAATAATTAATTAAATTCAGAATGTATACTTACTGTTTTTTGGATTTCAAAAAATACTTTTCTTGCTGTTAAAATTCTGGAAAAATAGTATTTAATACTATGTTAATTTAGCTAATTTAGTATAATTTTTACAGTATCTTATTTACAGTTTTGCCACTGTTTTGACATATGAAACCAGAACTCATTTTCTGAGTACTTATGAAAACTGATTTTATAAAATGCTTATACTGGATGATAAATTCCAGAAAAATTATAATAAATTTCTATAATTAACAAGGATGCTGTTAGTATTTTATTTTGTATTTATTGGAGCTATATACCAATTTCTAAAATTGTTAGAACACATTGCACGGAATGATTATTTAACCATAATTATGGTTAAATCATGACTTGTGACTTTTGGGTATTTCTAGTAGTTAGAACGTTGTCCTACCCTAGTGTTTGAGACCTAGATGATTGTTAGATGATGTGTCACCTCACATTGGACCCCTAAGCTAGTTTCACCTAGCTAATGTTCAATTAGGCCGTGTCACACCACTAGTGTAAATTTAGCTTACTTTATGGAGACTGGATATATATATATTTTACAGTGCTAGGACACCGGGCATCTTTAGCTTTACCGTCTTCTCGTTGCTTTGTTAGAGGCAAGTACCCCTACAAACTTTACTTACTGCTTATGATAAATGAATTGTGAATAATACCATGTTAAAATGCTGATCCTTGGAGTAGCAAGTCAAATCATACCATGCTCTACATCACACTCAGTACATACCATGCTTTATACTGCTCTCAGTATCTCTCACATGCTAGGACTTGGGTAATGGGGAAACTGATAGTTGAGTACGTGATCATTGTCATGACCTGCTCCCGCTTTTCGGATACGAGTACGTGGCCAAGTCCAGCCTACGCCGCAGCATCGGCGGTAGTACGCTGTCTGGGCTCAATATAAATCTCAAATACAACAAATATCTCTATTTTGCTCATTCACAATAATTATTTTAATTACAACTCCAATAATACATTCAAATTTGCATACAGATACAAACCCGTACATGTGATATTCTATCTAGAATTATGGTTGGCCTCCAAGATAGCTCTAACTCCACCGAAGGAACCCAAAGCAAGAGAGCAAGTCATCGAGAATAGTCATCAAGAATCTGTCAACTGAAAAATGGTTATCCAGTCAGGATTGGAACAAGATCACCATAACACTACATTACACAATATATTATACAAGCATGGAGGAACGATAAAAAGGAATTTAATAAGATAAGTATAGGCATGGCATTGTTTGATAAGAAAGTACCTTTGAGACATATAACAATTATGAAGGTAGACTTGACATACCACTAAGACATGATGACAATAAGAAGGTAGACTTGACGAAAAGAACAATAGACAATAGAGTAACAATAATTAAGTCACGTGTACTGTGTGTTTTAGAATACCAACTTTCAGCATGTAGACGGCTTGGATATCCGTCAGTCATACGTGTGGTGCATGACTGATATTATGCAATCAATGTATAGGGGGTCTGTATTCAATTCGTTGACCACATGCTTACTTGTTGTATTCTCCCGCCCGATCACTCACAAAACATGTCCACTACGATAAACATTAGCAATACGATAAACTGTAAACAATAGGAAACAATGAGTAAGGCATGAACATGTATGTATATCCAACCGATTCTAACTCTCGTGCACAATAGTAATCATGAACAATGACAATCATGAACCATGAGGGAGTAATAATGAAAAGACGACATGAAACATGCAGTATAAAATAAAGGAAACATAGGTCATAGTGATACTTGCCTCGGTTTGTTCGAAGTTGACTGGAGCGATATGATCATGTCGACACAAAATAGTCTCAGAAGTCAAAACTACGCAAGATGATCTCAGATGATGGCACGGACCTCTAAAATAAAAATAAAAATAAAATATTTTGAAAAATATATGATGTGTGCTTTTTCATCAGCGTTCCAAAACTTCAAACGGATCATGATTATGATTCCTGGTTCTCCCGGAATCTCGAAAACACCGAAACGTGTCAAATTTCGGACAACTGACACTCCATAATTTTTCCAAAAAATTAGGTTAAAATTATGAAAATAAATTTTATATTCAAAAATATACCTCGAGACGGTTTCAACAAAAAAATGGAGGTCAAACGGAGTCCGGAATTGGAAGTTATGGCCCTTCGAAGTTGGTAAAACATTTGAAAAGGAAGGCTGAATTTATGACGAATTTGGGGTAATTATGACCAAAAAAAGAGAAATTTTGGAAAATAAGGTATGAGAGATGATTTTATTTTATAGGTTCAATATATAAGATAATGAAAAGCAATTAGTGAATTAGGATATGATTAGAACTCAATCAATAAAGATATGATTAGGATTACCAACTAATTTGGATAGGAATATGATTAGTTCAAATAAGAAGAATCTATCAAATACTAGATATGATTCAAATAGGGTTAGAATTTCTAACGGACAAGTCTCGCCATAAATTTAAATCAAATAAATTATTTAAATCCAAATCATATGAATTCAAATCCAAATCAAATTCAACATAATAACTTTAAGATAAATTTAATGTTTATCAAAGCAATTTAAATATATAATAGATAAATCGTTAAATCAAATAATATTTCAAATCTAGATTAGATAATTCTTAATGCCACAATTAGTCACCATAAGTATTTTAAATAATTTGATGTTATCAAATAAGGTAAAATATTTTTATAAATCTAAATCTTATTCAAAATAAGTTACTAAATCTTTTTATTGCTCCAAAAATAATCATGATTTTAAACTATTTTCGAAACCGATTTTTTTTTGAAAATCCAAACATAATAATAAATAACTTTATAATTTCAATAATAAAATTTCAAGAACAAATATTTATTAAATCTAAATAATACTTTCAAACCGTTAATTAAAACTACATTTTGAAATGCAAAAAATAGTAAATATCTTTTACAAAGTTTCAATAATAAATTACTTTCAAACACAATAAAATAAAATAAATAAAAAAAAAATTTGGGAAACAGGGGTTACAATCATGCCCCTTCTACCGTAACGTTGTACGAGCAAGGTAGCATTTTACATGTATACCTTGTCGTAGGCCTATCCGCGGATTTGTGCGTTTGCATCTATCGCTTGTGACTTGTACGAAAGTACATTTTATTTTACATGTGCCCTCAGCACTTTGTACACCTATTGACGATACGTACCTGCTCCAGTTTTAAACAATACATGTACATGTGTCGCCATGACAAATGTACCCTTGACATGATAGACTATGATTTTGACATGATAGTTGTGATATTCCATGATAGGCTGTACCATATCATGACCTAGTTATTACTTTCATTTCTTTCATACTCAGTATAGCATGTTTGTAGTATCAGTACTTGCTCCCGTCTGACAGGATAACGTTGTAGGTACACTCTCTGAGGAAGAGATGCTCTGCGATCCCTATTATGGAGCACCAGAGGAGGAGTTTCCCATAGGAAATTCTTTCTAGTTTCTTTTGGCTAGACTTAGTATTAGGGTTGTTATGATAACCTTCTTTTGTACTAAACTGGACCTTGTCTCCAGTTACTTATTTTGGAGTGTATTATGTATCACAAACTTAGTGGTTTTTCATCTATAAAATGTTGTGTTGTGATCATCTTAAAATATCATAATATTACAATTATTAGCACACTTACCTTTACTTTTGACTGATAGAACAGCTTACTACGCTCTAACCAAGCGTAGGCTGGACATGGCTTGGCCCGGCCCAACAATTTGGGAAGCGGGTCGTGACATTTTTAGTGGTGGCCCATGCAGGTCCGACTTAAGTTGTTTGGTTACGTAACTGTACTAGGCACGCCTGCAGAAAATTAAGGATAACTAGATAACATTAGGAACAACATTTAGAACACCTAGAGGAATTCTAGGATTGTAACATAGGAAAACTCATCACAGCATAGGACCGGTAAAAGTAATTAAATTTGTTTGTTTGTGATTGCTTGCTTTATGTCCTTATAAATCCTTTGTCTTTTAAATAGATGGATCATACCCACCCCGAGTCCGCCGCCTCAGGTGACGGTACACCTCCACCACTACCCAGCTCGATCAGCTGGTCCACTACCTCCACACACCTCCACCCCTCCTACACCACATCAGCAGGCCCAAATGCACCACCCCCACCACTATATTACCTGCCCAGACCGTTGTCACTCTCGATGGGACCCAGTTGCTAGCTTTGCTCCAGGGGTTCCTGACGACACAGCGTGCCGCAGCTCCACAGCCTATAGAGCCGCGACCGAGACCCGGGAATGTCAAGGATTTCATGAACTTGAATCCTAGAGGTTCTACGGGACGGAAGGCATAGTCGTAGCTGATGACTGGCTGGAGTCCGTGGAGAGGAAGCTATTGGAGCTAGGTTGCCTGATGACCTCCGAGTCGAGACGGCAGAATTTCTGCTGGTAGACCTAGCAGGGATCTGGTTCAGGAACGAGCCGACGTTTATTGGCGGGAAGAGGAGACTGGGAGCAGTTCAAGACCCAGTTCAAGAGAAGTTCTTCTCCACCACCGCTAGAGTTGCCATGGGACTGCAGTTCCAGAACCTCCAGCAGGGGACCCGTTCGTAGATGAGTACGCCGGCGAGTTTAGCAGACTGAGCCGTTTTGCCCCGAGCCTAGTAGCAGACCCCGAGGAGAGGGCTCGCAGGTTTTGCCATGGTCTCGTCCCGGACATCGACATACTGCTGGTGGCCAACGGGATCACGGACTACTATCAGATCCTGGAGAGAGCCCGAGGCATCGAGGAGCGCCTTTTGTTTTACAAGAGGCCAGCTTCCACACATCACGACGGCCGTCCAAGCGCCAGGCTTTCCAGCCGAAGGCGACTAACCAGCACCACCGGCCCCTCGTCCCTCATCGCAGCACCATCAGGCACCACCTACCAGAGCCCCCGGCCAGCACCATCAGCAGAGGAGCACCTCATATTCTTCTGCACGAGACCAGGCATGATGCTTCCGTCTGCAGGAAGAGGCTGAACCAGTGTCTCGCCTGTGGGTCTTCCACCCATCAGCTCGAGATTGCCCGAAGGCGAAGACACAAGGTGAGGACCACCGATCAGAGTACCACCGCTTCCGACTCAGCAGAAGTTCAGGCAGCACCAGCAACAGCAGCAGAGAGGGCCTCCAGGGAAGGCCTACACCTAGCCATTGAGGCAGCAGAGCCGGAGCAGGCCCGGAGCCAAAACCGGATTACTTGGCCGACATCATCACAGGTCGGATTCATTTGCATACTTTTCCTGCCATATGCCTATTTGATTCTGGTGCATCATATAGCTGTCATTAGAGTTCCTACAAAAACACCATTTAGTGGATTCACCCACTGAGGAGGTTAGTAGAGTAATGACAGGGGGCGGGCCCGTGACATTAGATCTGTCTATAGATGTTCCATCATGGTAGCCGGAAGAGAGTTTCGAGGGCGATTCTTTGTCATACCATTCCAGGATATGACATCATCCTGGGAATGGATTGGCTTAGCTATGCTCATGCAGTTATAGATTGTCATGAGGGTAGCATTCTGTTTAGTCCTCCTGGGAGCACCTTTCAGTTTCGAGAGGCCAGGGCCAGAGACTAGCTTGAGGATGAGTCTTTGCCGCAGTTGGGGACTTAGCACCACCGTACCCCATCGTCGCGGAGTTTATGGACGTATTCCCCGAGGATCTTCCAGGACTTCCGCCCGATAGAGACGTGGAGTTCACTATTGACTTAGTACCGGGTTCACCACCAGTATCCGGGCTTGCTATAAAGTGAACCCCAAGGAGGCCATAGAGTTGAAGGAGCAGATCGATGACCTATTGACAAAGGGTTTCATTCGGTCTGGTGCTTCTCCATGGGGAGCACCGGTGCTCTTTGTGCCGAAAAGGATGGTACAGTCCAGTTATGCATTGACTACCGAGCTCTGAATTCATTACCATCAAGAACAAATATCCGTTGCCCGGATAGATGATTTGTTCGACCAGTTGAGTGGAGCGAAAGTGTTTTCCAGGATAGACTTGAGATCGGCGTACCACCATGTGAAAGTGAGGGCCGAAGACATCCAGAATACTGCTTTCAATACTAAGTATGGGCAGTTCGAGTTTTGGTGATGCCATTCGGTCTTACGAATGCGCCATCTGTCTTTATGAACTTGATGAATAAGACATTCCACCAGTATCTTGATAAATTCGTCGTAGTGTTCATCGACGATATCTTGATATACTCGAAGACGCCGGAAGAGCACGAGGAACATTTGCGTATAGTTCTCAAAATTCTGAGGAATGAGAGACTGTACGCAAAGCTGTCGAAGTGCGAATTCTTTCTCGACGAGTAGAGTTTTCGATCATGTAGTCACGGGAGATGGGATCTCAGTGGACCCAGGAAGATCGCTGCCATTGAGACGTGGAAGGCTCCGACGTCAGTAGCGAGATCAGGAGTTTTCTGGGATTAGCGGGCTATTACAGGAAGTTTGTGTGACGCCCCAGAACCAGAATACTGGAGAGCGGGGGCGTACATAGCCAGCTACGCATATTAAATGGGATTCATCTCGCTATACGATACGGCTGTCTAGATATGAGGGTTTACTACAAGCCAACAGTCTCTTAAGGTCAAGCCTATTTGTCACGACCCGCACCCGCTTTTCGGATACGAGACGTATCCAACCAGCCTACGCCGCAGAGTCGGCGGTAGAATGCTGTCAAGCCTGCAAGAAATAAATGTTCAAGAAAATAATATTTGCTGCTCATTCACATTTCTAAATTTATTACAACATTACAACATTTATATTTAAAAAAAAATACGACGTTTTACAATTAATAAGATTGAGCACAACTGCTATCTATTTCTAGGTTGTCCTCAGCATACCCAAATCTTTCCAGTGCTAAGAGTGATGCGGCTAAACCTAAAAAATGTGGTTTTCAGTCAGGAATGGAACAAGTACACAACCGACGGCAATGCAAAATACAATAGAATTAACAAGACATGAAAATAACATGAGATATCAAACTGGAAGATAACAGTGACATAGCACGATAGAGAAATAAAGGAAAAATAAAAAGTATCTGCCTATGTGGTATGAAATATCCGTTTCGACATGTGAACAGCTAGGGGGTAAATTCGGCACCTGCACTGTCGTACAGGTGCTATATTCACGAATAGACAATGAGATAGTTCTGGGTAGTTCACATGTTTACTAAGATATTTCCCTCCGACTACTCCGTGTGACGAGCGTGTCAACAAGCAGCAAGATATATGTATAGACATGAAATGAGAAGACTACTATGAATCGAAAAACAATCAGAAAGTGCACTTGCCTGAGGTCCTTAGCTGGAGAAACCAATAATACTATACCACTCAAGAGCCACAATCAGTCAACACATGCAGAAGTCTCCAGATGCTGAAATAAACAGTACCAACGTCTCAGAATAGTCAAATTAGCTAGGATTGCCTATCCTTAAGTCCAATTCTGGACACAGGGGCAAAACGGTAATTTCGGACAAAAACGATGTCCGCCGTTGGACTCGCTTTGCACCGAAAAGCGTGCCATAGTCAATGGTCTCTAAAGTTGTCAAACATGTCTACGGATCCGGTTTTCCGATACGAACCCAACCGTATGTCCAGAGTTGGATTTCGACGGGTCGTGCATAAAATTGCCCATTGAGTCGGACCGTCGGGCCCACAAAACGGCGTCCGATTCGACTGTCTCAGAATTGGACCAAACTTGGCATACAGGACCAGAAAAACGATACGGTCCTATTGGCGTAAGTTTCGTCTCGATCTGACGAGCATGTACAAAGTAATTAGAAAATTTACAAAGTGGCCGATACGGGGAATTTTGACGGATACGCATCAAATTCGTCGCGCACACGCGACCAATTTGAATTCCGTTAAAGCCCACACGACCACGTCGTGTGGATGAATTTTCATGTTTTTAAAACAGGTTTTCGTCAAAGTTCGGGATTCGGTTTCTCGACGATTAGTCGATGATTTTGATTTCCGTAAACTGGGTTTCAGTGCCCTATAGGTTGTCCAGGACTGTTGTTAATTGATTTCCTAGATTTCTCAATGGTTCGACCAAGAACGGCCTTCCAAATAGGTGTGAAAACTGTTTAGTCCCATGTTTCAATATTTCAAAAACTAATCTTTTTCCAGTTTTGAACTCGATTATCGTCGCACATAATACGATTTAAGGGAAACTATTTGAAGGGATTGATAGCCGTATATGTTGTCTAAACGTAGGACTTTGTAGGTCAAAAAATAGTTGAACCAGGGGGAGAAATTTATCTCGAAAGTTTCGATTTCTGCCGCTGCTGCTGTCTGTCAACACCGCGCATTGTGCGCGCTGGCCGCGCGCGCGCGGCCTCCGGCCGCCGGCCGACGGTGGCTGTGGCGCCGCACGGGGTCTGGGCAGGGTCGCCTTGGATGCATGGGTGGCGCGGCGGTGTCCTGGGGTTAGACGAGGCTAGGGTTTTGGGTTTTGCTAATAATCTCCTCCCGCGTTTAAATACTCAATCGGCTATCAACAGAACAGGGGGGTCCTGTTAATCGTTCGACTTAGGAGCTCGGGCTGTGGAGCAGCTGGGCCGGGCTGGGGGCTCGGGTCTTTGGGCTGGAACTGCTTTTTTTTTTCTATTTTCTTTATATATATAGATATATATATATAATATATATATATATATATATATATATATATATATATATATAAACTAATAGATATATACATATCTATGTATATATTCATTTATATACATACATACCTACACATATATATACACATATTTACATATTATTTATAATATATATTATATAATTACACATACACACATGTATTTATTCTTTTTTTTTTCTATTTATATTAGCAATATATATATATATATATATATATATATATATATATATATATATATATATATATATATATATATATTATATATATATATATATATATAATAACACTTATGTATATTATATATATATATATATTATATATATATAGATATATATATATATATATATATTATATATATTATATATATTATTTTATACATATATGCACATATTACACTATACATAATATATATACACTCTATACTATATTTATAATATATATTAATATAAATACACCCTTCGTTATATATACCTCGTATATATATATATATATATATATATATATATATAATATATATATATATATCAATAAATACTTAATTAACCAATAATAATAATATCTAATAGTAATAATATATTTATCTAATCACCAAAATAATAAAATAATACTTAACTGGTGGGTTGGTGAATCCATACTACTCACCCTTATCCGGGTCCAGAAATTATACCAATATTGAAAAACAATATTTAATAATAAAAATACCAACTTTTGTACAATTAATTTAAATAACTAAAATCCACATCAATACCTAGAATAATTTAGGAAATAATTGTACACATAAAAATATGTCTACATGGCCGTATTGGGTCTCACTACATGCCTACATGGGCTTGGATTTGACTTGGGTCCAATCTGGACAGGTTCGGTACAACCGGGTTCCCGAAAACTCAATAATATAATTAAATAATAAATAAAACTTCTGTACGGGTTAAGTCGCAACTTGGCCTGGTTTTCCTAGTTAGGACACTCCTATGGCTCGGCATTCCCCTACCATGGCTAAACACTAGTCAAAGCACGCCACTGCACTATCCGTGCCATGATTCCTAGTCGTCTGGTACTTCAAACTCAACCATGGCTAAGTCATCTACCGTAATAATTAACTATTTAATTATTTATAAAATTCTAAAATTACCATTTAAATCAAATAAATAATAAAATATATTTCAAAATTCCGGGAACGGGAGCTACAAATCTACCCACCTTAAAATAATTCGTCCTCGAAATTCTAATTCATAACTATTCCTTAAAAAATCAAAATCGACTATTACCTTAATCTTCTCAAATTTAACTTCTCCAAAAATATTTTATAGCCCTCTCTAGCCATTTGTAATTATGAAACCTCGAGGGTTTCTACCCACCTTTGGTCACGCTACTCCTTCAAGGGTATGTCACTAAAAAAAACTTTATAACCTTCCATCAAGTTGCTAGAGCCATTATCCTTAGATATCTAAGACATATGACATATATTCCCACATATCTATCAAACAACCAAGTATTCAAAATCAAACAATATTCTAATATAACTTAAGAATCTCTGATGAATTCTAGACATCACGATCATTCGTCACCCCGAAATGGGAAGGACAGGAAAAAATAAGGAAGAATAATTAAGAGCAAAATGAAGTTTCAAGAACGGTAGAGAATATACAATAATACAGATAGAAAAGAGTATTTATGAACCTATAGTCTTATTCGCTAGATTGGCTACTCTAGTTCAGTCACTTGCTACGTCGAAGAGCCCCTCGTTACTTAGAGTGGCCTGCGATCCGTGCAATACAGAAGTCTCGTTCTCGAAGTTCTAGTTCAAACAAGGTTCCATAATGGAACGAAATTTGAGAAATCAAGTTTGTGGTCTTGATGGGTTCTCTATTTGGACACCACCCGTTGGTTGGATGAACCTTGAATTTTAATCTATATTGGCTGGACAAAATCCCAATGATAAAACCATTTCTACTAGGTTAGGGTACCCTAGAATAGGTTTCTACCCAAGGGGTTGAGCTAGTTGCTAGTCAGGTTGGTTAGCTAGGTCCCTACAGCTCAAAATGTGACTTCCGTGACTTTTGTGTTTAAGTAGCACATGAGATCTCAATTGGGTGTCACACTAGTGGCATGTGCTTAGTGGGCTTTGAGTAGGTCACAACCATATATTGGGTCGCAGGAATTGAGTCAAGGTTGAGGCTCTAGTAGAAATCGGGAAGTTTACCGGTACTATGGTAAGGGTTATAGCTAGTCCTTTTTACCTGAAAGTCGTACCGTAACATAGAGTACAAGGAGATGGGTCTGAGTGGGACATGATATACCTAGATGAAGGTGGACTCGTCTAGATTTTATATGTGAAATTTTTTGGAAGGTAACAGCTGATCTCGTGCTCCGAATACTAATGGCACGGCCGGGGACACCAAATGATTTAAATGAAAAGCGGGAGTCCATGGGGCACTAATTATCATCCTAGTGGAAAATTATTCTAATCAATCGGTAATCCTCGTATACCCCAAAATTTTAGAAGGCTTATGGTCTACCCACCTTAGAAGTTAGGACATGGTTTTATGAATAATGAGGTTAGAAGGATTTTGATAGTAGCTTGAGGGTCGAGAGGAGAACGAGTAACTCAAGGCAAGGTTCCTGTCACGGGGCTGGCTGATGGTAGCTACACTTGCGTATACAACCATCATAGCCATGGGGATACCCTATATCCCTCTACCAATTATAAGCTTGCGTCTTTCCAAATCAGTGAAAGACCACACAATAGGGTTCAAGGGAGATGTCACTGAACACAATTACGTGATTCAAAGGCGGATGTATAATTCAAGAGGAATTGTCAAAGCAGTCGCGGATGAGATCCTGGAGACATCTACATCTCAATCCACGTAGGTTAATCTGAGGAGAGCGAACCAAATGTATCATGGTTGATCAGACCGTAATACAATGATTCTGATTAGACAATATGTTAGCGGGCGTCCCCAATAAAAATGTCTTGAGTCAAGCTCGATAAAAGAGTAAGTTTGCAAAAACTAGGCTGTAATAGCAGCGTTGGTCAAGATAGTCAAAATACGATTATGCGAGATTTTGGAAGAAGGAAAATAAGAAGTTCGAGTTTTGAGAGAATCAAAACCTTACCTGGGTGTTATTATTTATAATCTTCCTACAATCTTCTTATCCATAAGACCTTGGTCGACTAATGGGTTATAGGACTCTAGATTCTATATTCTAGGTAACTTATTAGTGTCGGTCAATTACCTTGTCAATAGATCACAAGGACCACATAATGCTAGGTTGGGAGACATGCTACTCGACTTACAGAACTTACCTTAGTATTGGTTTTGGATCCTAGGGTCACACCGGGCATCTTTCTATTCTCTATGGTATCCTAAACTCGTAATCACGTCTGAAGTCATTTCACCGAGAATTTTGCCTTACCTGTGTACTATGGCTGTGGCAACCCTTGGTTCCTTGATTCAGGTGTGATAAGCTATCAGGTGCTCTTCCCTATATTGACACAAGGGTATCTAAGGTCTAAAGAGGTCAACGAGAACATAGTTTTAGCAATATTCCATAGACTATGATTCTTCGAAATGATTTCTATTCTGTGGGTTGTGCCTCGCCAGTGCGCTTGGCTGCAGTGAACCCACATTCTCCACTCTCAAATAATTGACGACAGTGCGCTGCTGTCTAACCTTATTAGTTAACTACCATTCCTTTAACTATATCCGTAAGAATTCATGAGTTTCTAGAGATTCAACAAGTTGACTAAAAATAAAGTGTAGGTACTTGTCCTATCAGTCACAATACTTAAAATAAAACATGGAGAAAATAACTAAAGACGAAAGCAATACAAACATTCTAGTATCTATCTCACATACATTTCAATGGTTGAGGGAAAATCTCGAATCAATCTACCTCAAGATTCGTGTATAAATAACAAATTCAGAAATTACAAACTAATTCTTTACAGCAAAATAGAGTTTAAATAGGCAATTCTAATTTATGATATAAGGTTTGCATCTAAATAGAGCAAAAGAAAATCGACACTTTATCAAGATTAAAGCCTTAATTATAGATAAGCCTAACCTACCAGTGAATAGTGGATCCACATTGGATCATAATGTCATATCAAAAGTAATAGTGTACCTATGGGGATCTAGCAAGTTATCTAAATTAGCATGGCCTATCTAATAACCTTAACTACCCAACGGTCAATTTGAACAAGGGACTCCTAGTCCTAGTCATTATCTTAAATCATTTTAATCCTAATTGTGAATGAGCATTTCTTAGTCGCAGGCTCGCAGTAGTACGACTAATATGGTACTACCACGAGTTCGCAATCTTTTGCAAAAACTGACCTGCATGGGCCACCACAAAAACTTGTCACGACCCGCACCCGCTTTTCGGATACGAGACGTGTCCAAGCCAGCCTACGCCGCAGAGTCGGCGATAGAAAGTTGTCAAGCCCGCAAGAAATAAATTTTCAAGAAAATAATATTTGCTGCTCATTCACATTTCTAAATTTATTATAACAGTTACAATATTTTATTTAAAAGAAAATACAACGTTTTACAATTAATAAGATTGAGCACAACTGCTATCTATTTCTAGGTTGTCCTCAGCATACCCAAATCTTCCAAGGCTAAGAGTGATTGCCTAAACCTAAAAATGTTGGTTTCCAGTCAGGAATGGAACAAGTACACAAACGACGGCAATGCAAAACACAATAGAATTAACAAGACATGAAAATAACATATGAGATATCAAACTGGAAGATAACTGATGACATAGCACGATAGAGAAATAAAGGAAAAATAAAAAGACATCTGCCTATGTGGTGTGAAATATCCGTTTCGACATGTGAACGCTAGGGGGTAAATCCGGCACCTGCACTTGTCGTGTACAGGTGCTATTATTCACGAATAGACAATGGGATAGTTCTGGGTAGTTCACATGTTTACTAGATATTTCCCTCCCGACTACGTGTGACGAGCGTGTCAACAACAGCAAGATATATGTATAGACATGAAATGAGAAGACTACTATGAATCGAAAAACAATCAAAAAGTGCACTTGCCTGAGGTCCTTAGCTGGAGAAACCAATAATACTATACCACTCAAGAGCCACAATCAGTCAACACATGCAGAAGTCTCCAGATGCTTAAATAAACAGTACCAATGTTCTCAGAATAGTCAAATTAGCTAGGATTGCCTGTCCTTAAGTCCAATTCTGGACACAGGAAAAACGTAATTTTGGGCAAAAACGATGTCCGCCGTTGGACTCGCTTTGCACCAAAAAGCGTGCCAGAGTCATGGTCTCTAAAGTTGTCAAACTACATGTCTACGGATCCAGTTTTTGATACGAACCCAACCGTATGTCCAAGTTGATTCCGGGGGCGTGCAAAATCGCCCGTTGAGTCGGACCGTGGGGCCCGCAAAACGGCGTCCGATTCGACTGTCTCAGAATTGGACCAAACTTGGCATACAGGACCAGAAAAATGATACGGTCCTGTTGGCGTAAGTTTCGTCTCGATCTGACGAGCGTGCACAAAGTAATTGGAAAATTTGCAAAGTGGCCGATACGGGGAATTTCGACGGATACGTATCAAATTGTCGCGCACACGCGACCAATTTAAATTCCGTCAAAGCCCACACGACCATGAAGCTGTTACGCAGCTTTCGATGCTTACGATGCGCGACCACGTTGCCCGGATTGGCGGGACGCACGTCGTGTGGATGAATTTTCATGTTTTTAAAACAGGTTTTCGTCAAAGTTCGGGATTCGGTTTCTCGACGATTAGTCGATGATTTGATTTTCGTAAACTGGGTTTCAGTGCCCTATAGGTTGTCTAGGACTTGTTAATTGGTTTCCTAGATTTCTCAATGGTTCGACCAAGAACGGCCTTCCAAATAGGTTGAAAACTGTTTAGTCCCCTGTTTCAATATTTCATAAAACTAATCTTTTCCAATTTTTGAACTCGATTATCGTCGCACATAGTACGATTTAAGGGAAACTATTTAAAGGGATTGATAGCCGTATATGTTGTCTACACGTAGGACTTTGTAGGTCAAAAAATATTGAACGAGGTGGGAGAAATTTACCTCGAAAGTTTCGATTTCTCGCTGCTGCTGTCTGTCAACACCGCGCATTATGCGCGCTGGCCGCGGCGGCGCGGCCTCCGGCCGCCGGTCGGCGGTGGCTGTGCGTCGCACGGGGTCGGGGCAGGGTCGCCTGGGATCCATGGGTGGCGCGACGGTGTCCTGGGGTTAGACGAGGCTAGGGTTTGGGTTTTGCTAATAATCCTCCCGCGTTTAAATACTCAATCGGCTATCAACAGAACAGGGGGGTCCTGTTAATCGTTCGGCTTAGGAGCTCGGGCTGTGGAGCAGCTGGGCCGGGCTGTGGGGCTCGGGTCTTTGGGCTGGAACTGCTTTTTTTTTTCTATTTCTATATATATATATATATATATATATATATATATATATATATATATACCTACACATATATACACATATTTACATATTATATATATATATATATATAATTACACATACAACATGTATTTATTCTTTTTTTTCTTCTATCTATATTAGCAAATATATATATATATATATATATATATATATATATAATATATATATTATATTATATTATAATATATAATATATATATATACTATATATATATATTCTACTAATAATAGGAAAAGTTGGATGGGGAAAATTTTGAATTCTGAAAATACCCTTGCATGTCTATACTAATTAAAAATTGTTCATTAATTTTAATAAAGTCAACTTAATAATTAGGAAGACTATCATTTGGTCTTCCTAAAGAGTCTTCCTAAGTTAATTAAAAAAAATGTTAAAATACGTGCAAGGCACGTGCACATATGCTAGCATATATATATAATCACTTAGTATATATATACATATAGCACATTTTACACACATAATATTTATATCTGTATACACACATATAAAATAATATATATACACTCATATACATATATTTATAATATATTTATATATAAATACACCCCATCGTTTATATATACCTCGTATATATATATATCAATAATACTTAATTAACCAATAAATAATATCTAATAGTAATAATTATATTTATCTAATCACCATAAATAATAAAATAATACTTAACTGGTGGGTTGGTGAATCCATACTACTCACCCTTATCCGGGTCCAGAAATTATACCAATATTGAAAAACAATATTTAATAATAAAAATACCAACTTTTGTACAATTAATTTAAATAACTAAAAATTCACATCAATACCTAGAATAATTTAGGAAATAATTGTACACATATAAAATATGTCTACATGGCCGTATTGGGTCTCACTACATGCCTACATGGGCTTGGATTTGACTTGGGTCCAATCTGGACAGGTTCCGTATAACCGGGTTCCCGAAAACTCAATAATATAATTAAATAATAAATAAAACTTCTGTACGGGTTAAGTCGTAATTTGGCCTGGTTTTCCTAGTTAGGACACTCCTATGGCTCTGCATTTCCCTACCATGGCTAAACACTAGTCAAAGCACGCCACTGCACTATCCGTGCCATGATACCTAGTCGTCTGGTACTTCAAAACTCAACCATGGCTAAAGTCATCTACCGTAAAAATTAAATATTTAATTATTTATAAAATTCTAAAATTACCATTTAAATCAAATAAATAAATAAAAATATATTTCAAAATTCTGGGAAGGGGAGTGTCACGCCCCAAAACCAGAATACTGGAGAGCGGGGGCAGACATAGCCAGCTACGTATAATGAAATGTAATCCACGTCACTATACGGTCACGGCTGTCTAGATATATAGGGGTTTAACTACAACCATCAGTCTCCTATGGTCAAGAACAAACCTATTGTCTCAATCACAAGCAAGTAGTAACAGTCACAAGATTTCAGAGCACCAAATACAATAGTAAGGCGTCCCATACATTACATATTCGGATGATCATGAAGCTAGTCGTACAAAATGTCAGAACTAGCAAAAGTTTTAGTCAATACATGATCAACCCTAGGATTTGTCAATCATGTTACAGCCCGTAGGCAGACAGTAAATAAAGGTGCAATACGAGCTAACACGTGCTCGCCGGCTAAACACCTCAAAAGAATAATTTTACAAACAGAGTGGGAGGACAAAAGAAACCCACTCGTTGCCCTGGTTACGCCTTGTGGTCACCATCGGACTGGAAGACAGGTGGATCCTCCGGTGCTGCTCCGATATCTGGCCACACAAAACCAGCTGGGTCAGACCCCAGAAAGAGCAAGTGCCACAAAGGAGGCTTCACTTAGGAACTAAAACCAGCATAACACAAATAAATAGTAAAGGTAATTAAAAGATAGTGATAATAGCTGAGATAACAATAATATATTGAACACGGAGAAACCATTCAAGTAGCCAGACTGCAACCCTTAAACCAAACAAGGACCGGGGTTGCAATCCTTCGCCTGAATAGAAACCCGCCTTAATTACTATTGATAAGGTAACAAGACAATAAACGAAGAGAGGATACAGAACTGCTCTGGAAGCCAGGTTACAACCCTTAAACTAAACAAGGACCGGGGTTGTAACCCTTCGCCCGAACAGAACTGGACCCCTGATCTTTATTGTTAAGGCCAGTATAAATAATCATGGTATTGAAGTAAAGGTAAACATGACGAGCATGACAGGGGGTTACAATAAGACAATAAACGAAGAGAGGACACAGAACTGCTCCGGGAGCCAGGTTACAACCCTTAAACCAAACAAGGACGGGGTTGTAACCCTTCGCCTGAACAGAACTGGACCCCTGATCGTTATGTTAAGGCAAGCATCAATAATCATGTCATGTCACAATCTTGCACAGGATCAGGATAAGACTAAGCTGGAATAAGGTACATCCAATCAATCACGGCCAATCAAGAGTACGGCTTGATACTTTTAACTAACTAGGGTTATCACAAGCCTAGTTACTAGCAAGATGCAATGAGATTATCCCAACAGCCACAAGCCCTGCAGACCATCCGGTTATCCAGGTCGAATGTCTATTTAGGAAGAATGCAACACATGACTGTGTGCTAGAAATGTGCCCTACTCGTCGGTAGGCTACAAGTCCACTGAATGTGCCCAGATAACGGGATTGCCTGTAGCTGGGAATCTCTTCATGACTACTGAATCATTCTAGTTAATTAGCTTTAGTCCATTTCAGTAGGTACCCTTGACCGTGGTACTCAGGGATCCCCATCCTAGACATGATGCAAGACAGTACTAGTTTATTTGTACAAACACAAACGCCCACGGTGTCCAAGTCTTTCATACTTGTCATGTCAGTTTACTTGTCAAGAGTGCGCCACAGTGGGCCACTATCGTGTTCTATTCTTATATTATCATGAATAAAAAATTGTATAAAATAACTAATAACATATTCTTGAAGCCAAGGAAAAGATCTATAACTTTCATGTTTTGAGTTTTTCAAGATTCTAGCTACAAAACAACTTAAACAGGCAAAAACTGCAAAATAGGGCAATTCCGGCGCATGAGATTCCTGCACAAATCGGTACATGGAATTCTTGCACAAATCGGCGCATGAGATTCCTGCGCAATCGGCGCATGGGATTCCTGCGTAATCGGCGCATGGGATTCCTGCGCAATCGGCGCATGGGATTCCTGCACAAATCGGCGCATGGGATTCCTGCACAAATCGGTGCATGAGATTCCTGCGCAATCGGCGCATGGGATTCCTGCACAAATCGGCGCATGGGATTCCTGCACAAATCGGCGCATGAGATTCCTGCGCAATCGGCGTATGGGATTCCTGCACCAATCGGCGCATGAGAAACTCCCGTTGCGTCTTCAATACATGCGCGTAGGGAACCTACGCGCATGACACGCTCGGAGTTAAGGGATGCATTGCCGGGACTTCACGGCGCATGGCCTCCCGGCGCATGGCCCCAGGTGCATGAGGTTCCCGGCGCATGGGGTTCATCGTCCCCAAACAGCAAGTTCAGCCATGAAAGTTCCGAAAACTTGCCATGGCCATAACTTCCGCATCCGAAGTCGAAATCAAGCAAACAAAAGCCAAAACTGCATGAAATTGAATTCTCTACAACATAGAACCACTAGTTTTTGGAAATACCAAGTTTTTAGAGATCAAAACCAAGAAAACTAAACAAGAAGGAACTTAAAACTTAGATCTACAAAAATATAACCATCAAAACCGAAAACTTCCAGTTCTAAAGAGGCTTAGAATCTAGTAAGGAAGAGAATGGAACAATAAAACATGAGATCCATCATGAAGCAAGTTTGCACTTGCCTAAGCTCTCTCTCTCTCTCCCTCCTTTCTGGTAGGTGTAGAAGTAAATGTGGAGAAGAAAAGAATAATGAAGAGAGAGAAAGAGGAGGGGTTAATAAATGGGGATGGTGGTGGTAGGTGGGGGGTTTTCTTTTGGTTCATGATGAACCCAAAAGCAAACCAAACCAAGCTAAGCCGAACCAAGCTATGCCATATCCAATGATATGCCAAAATAACCATGCAGGAAAATACGCAATACGAGTCAAGAATACGTATACGAATACCAAGATACGTAATACGAACTATAGGCATTACAACTCTACCCACCTTAAAAGAATTTCGTCCTCGGAATTTAATCAAGAGGCTAGAATTGCAAGGACAAGCTATACTAATCGTAAGCTATAACAAGCAGTCTATCATACAGTCATTTATTCAAGCAAGGAATTGAAAGCATAAGGCATAAGGAAGACATTATACCTTACGAGTCAAACAGGTCGGGATATCGCGATCGGATATCATCCTCACGCTCCCACGTCGACTCACCCAAAGAGTGATGACCCCAAGCAACTCGGACTAACTTGATAGTCTTGTTCTTGAGTGTCTTCTCTCTTCGGTCCAATATAGACACGGGCCTCTCCTCATACGAAAGGTTGGTACCAACAACCAATTCCGAATGATCCAGGATGTGGCTCGGATCCGGGATATACCGTCGCAGTTGGGATACATGGAATATGTCAGCACCTTACGTAGCGACGGTGGAAGAGCAAGACGATATGATACATCTCCTACTCGCTCCAGAATGTCGAACGGCCCTATATACCTAGGACTAAGCTTTCCCCGCACGCCGAAACGAATGACGCCACGGGTAGGCGAGATCCTAAGGAATACATGGTCGCCGACAGAAAATTCAAGGGGTCGCCGATGAGAATCGGCCCAATGACGCTGGCGATCTTGGACAACTCGAAGATGATCTCTGACTTTTCTGACCACTTCAACGGTCTGAGCAATCATTTCCGGACCAAGCATCTGCCTCTCTCCAATATCGTCCCAGGCTAGCGGGGATCGACACTTCCTACCATACAGTGCCTCGAACGGTGCCATCCGGATACTGGCCTGGAAACTGTTGTTGTACGAGAACTCCACCAGGTGCACATGATCTTTCCACGAACCACCGAAGTCGAGTGTACATGACCGCAACATATCTTCAAGAGTCTGGATCGTACGTTCCGACTGGCCATCTGTCTGCGGGTGATAAGCTGAACTGAACTGGAGGTGAGTTCCCAAACTTTCTTGCAAGCTACGCCAAAAGTGCGACGTAAATCTTGAATCTCTGTCTGAAGTGATACTGACTGGTACACCGTGCAACCTGACAATCTGCCGGAGATACATCTCCGCTAGCTGAGCCGTCGACTGACCAACTCTGAACGGGAGAAAGTGAGCCACCTTCGTGAGCCTGTCTATGACAACACAAATAGCGTCTCTGCCCGCCGGGGATCTAGGCAATCCAGTCACAAAATCCATGGTTACATGCTCCCATTTCCACTCGGGAATCGGCAATGGTTGAAGTAGTCCAGCTGGTCTCTGATGTTCAGTCTTAACTTGTTGGCAGACTAAACAACGAGAGACAAACTGGGCTATCTCCCTCTTCATGCCATTCCACCAAAAGTTCTGGCGGATATCATGGTATATCTTCGTACCGCCGGGATGAATGGAATACTGCGAACTGTGAGCCTCCGTCATGATCTCCTGTTTGATATCTCCACTGGGTACACAAAAACGCTTACCATGTCGAAGTGTACCGTCTTCATGGATGCATAACTCTGGCCTTCGTCCCGCCTCACACTCTGCTCTGAGTAGCTGAAGCTTGGAATCTGCTGACTGCGCCATCCGGATCCTCTCGACTATAGTGGACTGAACTTACATGCTGGCCATCAATGCCACACTGGAAGGGAGGACAACTTCTAAACCCATCTTCTGAAGATCGGCTAACAGTTCTGGTTGCGCTGTCAGGAAATAAACTCCGGCTCTTCTGCTCAATGCATCTGCAACAACGTTGGCCTTCCCTGGGTGATACTGCAGGTTGACATCATAATCCACAAGCAGCTCCAGCCATCTCCTCTGACGCATGTTGAGATCCTTCTGGGTGAAAACATACTTCAGGCTCTTGTGGTCGGTGAAAATTTCCACCCTATCTCCGTATAGGTAGTGCCTCCACAACTTAAGTGCAAACACTACTGCTGCCAGCTCCGAGTCATGGGTCGGGTAATTCTTCTCATGATCACGAAGTTGTCGTGACGCATAAGCTATTACCTTCCCATGCTGCATCAGAACACATCCTAAACCTCTGCCCGAAGCATCACAATACACTGAGAATCCTCCAGTTCCATCTGGAAGCGTAAGAATAGGAGCTGTCATCAAGCCTCGCTTCAACTTCTCAAAAGAATCCTGGCATTCTGCTGTCCAAGCAAACTGCACATCCTTGCGGGTCAACTGGGTCAATGGCGCAGAAATTCGAGCAAAGTCTGAAACAAATCACCGGTAGTAGCCGGCCAATCCAAGAAAGCTACGAACTTCTGCAACCGTGCTGGACACTGGCCATGTCTCAATGGCCACAATCTTCTGGGGATCTACCTCCACTCCTCCTCGGGTGATGATATGACCCAAGTACGAAATACGATCGAGCCAGAACTCGCATTTACTAAACTTGGCATACAACTGGTGCTCTCTGAGAATCTGGAGGACAATTCTGAGATGATGCTCATGCTCCGTCTCACTCTTGCTGTAGACCAGGATGTCGTCTAGGAACACAATCACGAACTTATCCAAATAAGGCATGAAGATGCGATTCATGAGGTCCATGAATACAGCCGGCGCATTGGTTGCTCCAAATGGCATCACAAGGAACTCCCAATGCCCATACCTAGATCTGAAAGCTGTCTTCGGGATGTCCTGCTCTCTGACTCTGATCTGGTGGTATCCTGACCGTAAGTCGATCTTCGAAAATACTGACGCCCCTCTGAGTTGATCAAACAAGTCATCTATCCTCGGGAGAGGGTATCTGTTCTTGATTGTCACCGAGTTCAAGGTACGATAATCAACACACAATCTGGACGTACCATCCTTCTTTTCACAAGAAGCATCGGGGCTCCCCAAGGCGATCCACTAGCACGAATGAATCCCTTGGTTCTGAGTTCTTCAATCATCTTATATAATATCTCCAGCTCTGATGGCGCCATCCTGTAGACTCTCTCTGACACTGGGGCTGTTCTGGGAATCAAGTCGATGGTGAACTCGATCTCCCGCTCTGGTGGCATCCCTGGAAGCTCTTCGGAGAAAACATCCGGAAACTCTTCGACTATCCGAGGTAACTGCACTGCTGCCACTGCCATCCGCAACACTGAAGGAGAAGGTTCAACTTCGCCTCGGGAAAAGGAAAACTCTAGCTCGCCTGGAATGCTAAAAATAACCCTGCCAATGTGGCAGTCTATCCTAGCATACTGGTCCCTCAACCAATCCATCCCTAAGACCACATCATAATCGGCCATTGGGAACTCTATCAATCTAGCGGGGAATTCTCTACCGCTAACTACGATCCGACACGAGGAAAACACTCTATCTACTCCCACAAGTCCGTTACCAGTAAGTATATTGAGCCTTACTGATAATGACTCGGGCTCCAGTCCTACCCGTGTCGCAAATCGTGCAGACATAAATGAATGCGAGGCACCAGAATCAAATAATACTGAAGCTGGAAAGGTGTTGACGAGAATTGTACATGCTACCACCTCACCTGGTGCTATTCCGTCTTCTCCCATGGTCAAAGCCAGCACTTGACTATGTCCTCTGGGTGCGGGTCCCCTCTGCTGAAAATTCTTCTGCCTGCTCTGGATCAGGGCTTGGGCTTGGGCATACTGTTGCGGTCTCTACTGCTGGAATGCCTGGGCCTGCGTCGATAATGGCCTAGGGAACGGGTACTGCAGCTGCTGCTGCTGCTGGACTGGTGCTGGTCCTCTAACTGAAGGACTAGAGAAAGCGGATTAACTCCCTCTGTTCGGGCAGTTCCCAACCCTGTGGTCCGGGGCACTACAAACCAAGCACAAACCCTGTGCTCTACGACACTCTGACACCACATGCCCTGGCTTCCCGTAGTGTGAACATCCCACTGCGAAAGACTGCTTCTGCTTCTGCTGCTGAGGGTGCGTCGGGGTGGAATGCTGAACCGACGTTACTGAGGCCGCCCGCCTCGGAGCTCCAATGGTCAAAGCCCTGGCTGCCGGGGCTGGTGCTGAAGACTGATTCATCTGGCCGTGAGATCGCTTCCGACCTCCGGTCCTGTCCACGATCCTCTGAGAGGTATATTCATGCCTCCTGGCTGATCTCAACACTGCATCAAAAGTCTGATGCTCAAACTGCTCCACCGCCAATAAAATCTCCAGATGAAGCCCCTGCTGGAACCGCTGGGCTCTATCGAACTCGGTCGCCACCAAGGTGGGAGCAAACCGACTAAGCCTGGAGAACTCGGCCGCATATCCATCGACCGTCCTGTCCATCTGCTTCAGATTGGTGAACCTCGTCTGTAGATCATACCGAGCTACAGCATCAAAATACTTGGTCTGGAATCTCTCCCTGAATACGGCCCATGAAATAGGGGCCACTAATCCATCGGCCTGCGCTGCCCACCAGCTGCGGGCAAGATCTAGTAACTGCAGGCGCACTACGGCCACCTTCTCGTTCTCTGGAGTCCTGGCTGCTTCTAGAATCACCTCTTGTCCTGAAGCCATGCATCTGCAGCGATCGCATCTTCACTGCCGTCGAAGAAGGGAGGGTTCAAGCGCTTGAAGCTGTTGGCTGTGCTATTACCCTGATGACCTCCTCTGGTCAAAGCATCTGCCACCGCCTGGTGCAAGGCATCTCCGCGACGATCCTGGAAAGCTAATAGGGACCTGATGAGACCCACCAAAGTGCCATTATCAGGCTCCGCAGGCTGGACGGGCTGAACTGGTGGTTCTCCTTCAGTAGGCATAACTCTGGAGGCTACTCCTGAATGCTGGGCTTGATCTCCAGGTTGCTGCTGGTCCGCTGGAGGTGCTCCGCCTTGCTGATCGGCAGGTCCAGGAACAATGCCGCTGAAGAAGACGACATAGGGAACAATAAGAAAGGACCAGGACAGATCAACGATACAAGCATGTGATCAGGTCAAGATTCTCAGGGATTTGAAAGATATGAGCAGAGATCAAGGGCGAATACTGATTGAGACATCTATTCGGTAAACCCTCACATATCTTGAATTACAAGACCTGCATGGGCCACCACTAAAATCATGTCACACCCCAGAACCAGAATACTGGAGAGCGGGGACAGACATAGCCAGCTACGTATAATGAAATGGAATTCACGTCACTATACGGTCACGGCTGTCTAGATATATGAGGGTTTAACTATAACCCATCAGTCTCCTATGGTCAAGAACAAACCTATTGTCTCAATCACAAGCAAGTAGTAACAGTCACAAGATGTCAGAGCACCAAATATACAATAGTAAGGTGTCCCATACATTACATATTCGGATGATCATGAAGCTAGTCGTACAAAATGTCAGAACTAGCAAGAGTTTTAGTCAATACATGATCAACCCTAGGATTTGTCAATCATGTTACAGCCCGTAGGCAGACAGTAAATAAAGGTGCAATACGAGCTAACACGTGCTCGCCGGCTAAACGCCTCAAAAGAATAATTTTACAAACAGAGTGGGAGGACAAAAGAAACCCACTCGTTGCCCTGGTTACGCCTTGTGGTCACCATCGGGCTGGAAGACAGGTGGATCCTCTGGTGCTGATCCGATATCTGGCCACACAAAACCAGCTGGGTCAGACCCCAGAAAGAGCAAGTGCCACAAAGGAGGCTTCACTTAGGAACTAAAACCAGCATAACACAAATAAATAGTAAAGGTAATTAAAAGATAGTGATAATAGCTGAGATAACAATAATATATTGAACACGAATAAACCATTCAAGTAGCCAGATGCAACCCTTAAACCAAACAAGGACCGGGGTTGCAATCCTTCGCCTGAATAGAAACCCGCCTCAATTACTATTGATAAGGTAACAAGACAATAAACGAAGAGAGGATACAGAACTGCTCTGGAAGCCAGGTTACAGCCCTTAAACCAAACAAGGACCGGGGTTGTAACCCTTCGCCTGAACAGAACTGGACCCCTGATCTTTATTGTTAAGGCCAGTATAAATAATCATGGTATTGAAGTAAAGGTAAAACATGACGAGCATGACAGGGGGTTACAATAAGACAATAAACGAAGAGAGGACACAGAACTGCTCCGGGAGCCAGGTTACAACCCTTAAACATACAAGGACCGGGGTTGTAACCCTTCGTCTGAACAGAACTGGACCCCTGATCGTTATTGTTAAGGCAAGCATCAATAATCATGTCATGTCACAATCTTGCACAGGATCAGGATAAGACTAAGCTGGAATAAGGTACATCCAATCAATCACGGCCAATCAAGAGTACGGCTTGATACTTTTAACTAACTAGGGTTATCACAAGCCTAGTTACTAGCAAGATGCAATGAGATTATCCCAACAGCCACAAGCCCTGCAGACCATCCGGTTATCCAGGTCGAATGTCTATTTAGGAAGAATGCAACACATGACTGTGTGCTGGAAATGTGCCCTACTCGTCGGTAGGCTACAAGTCCACTGAATGCGCCCAGATAACGGGATTGCCTGTAGCTGGGAATCTCTTCATGACTACTGAATCATTCTAGTTAATTAGCTTTAGTCCATTTCAGTAGGTACCCCTGACCGTGGTACTCAGGGATCCCCATCCTAGACATGATGCAAGACAGTACTAGTTTATTTGTACAAACACAAACGCCCACGGTGTCCAAGTCTTTCATACTTGTCATGTCAGTTTACTTGTCAAGAGTGCGCCACAGCGGGCCACTATCGTGTTCTATTCTTATATTATCATGAATAAAAAATTGTACAAAATAACTAATAACATATTCTTGAAGCCAAGGAAAAGATCTACAACTTTCATGTTTTGAGTTTTTCAAGATTCTAGCTACAAAACAACTTAAACAGGCAAAAACAGCGAAATAGGGCAATTCCGGCGCATGAGATTCCTGCACAAATCGGTGCATGGGATTCCTGCACAAATCGACGCATGAGATTCCTGCGCAATCGGCGCATAGGATTCCTGCACAATCGGCACATGGGATTCCTGCGCAATCGGCGTATGGGATTCCTGCACAAATCGGCGCATGGGATTCCTGCACAAATCGGCGCATGAGATTCCTGCGCAATCGGCACATGGGATTCCTGCACAAATCGGCGCATGAAATTCCTGCACAAATCGGCGCATGATATTCCTGTGCAATCGGCGCATGGGATTCCTGCACCAATCGGCGCATGAGAAACTCCCGTTGCGTCTTCAATACATGCGCGTAGGGAACCTACGCGCATGACACGCTCGGAGTTAAGGGATGCGTTGCCGGGACTTCACGGCGCATGGCCTCCCGGCGCATGGCCTCCCGGGCGCATGAGGTTCCCGGCGCATGGGGTTCATCGTCCCCAAACAGCAAGTTCAGCCATAAAAGTTCCGAAAACTTGCCATGGCCATAACTTCCTCATCCGAAGTCGAAATCAAGCGAAACAAAAGCCAAAACTGCATGAAATTGAATTCTCTACAACATGGAACCACTAGTTTTTGGAAATACCAAGTTTTTAGAGATCAAAACCAAGAAAACTAAACAAGAAGAAACTTAAAACTTAGATCTACAAAAATATAACCATCAAAACCGAAAACTTCCAGTTCTAAAGAGGCTTAGAATCTAGTAAGGAAGAGAATGGAACAATAAAACATGAGATCCATCATGAAGCAAGTTTGCACTTGCCTAAGCTCTCTCTCTCTCTCTCTCTCTCCCTCCTTTCTGGTAGGTGTAGAAGTAAATGTGGAGAAGAAGAAGAATAATGAAGAGAGAGAAAGAGGAGGGGTTAATAAATGGGGATGGTGGTGGTAGGTGGGGGGTTTTCTTTTGGTTCATGATGAACCCAAAAGCAAACCAAACCAAGCTAAGCCGAACCAAGCTATGTCATATCCAATGATATGCCAAAATAACCATGCAGGAAAATACGCAATACGAGTCAAGAATACGTATACGTATACCAAGATACGTATTACGAACTATAGGCATTACAGGGAGCTACACTATTGTCTCAATCTCAAGCAAGTAATATAGTTACAAGATGTTAGACCTCCAAATATACAATAAAAGGCATCCCAAATATTACATATTGGATGATCATGCAGCTAGTCGTACAAAATGTCAAGACTAGCAAGAGTTCAGTCATACATGATCAACCCTAGGATTTGTTAATCATGTTACAGCCCGTAGGCAGACAGTAAGTGCATCAAGCTAACAAGTGCTCGTCGGCTAAACGCCTCAAAAGAATAATTTTACAATGTAGTGAGCGAAACAAAATAGAAAACCCACTCGTAGCCCGGGTTCCTTCTAGTCGCCACCATCGGACTGGAGGTTCGGTAGATCTTCGGGAGCTGCTCTGAAATCTGGCCACACAAAACCAGCTGGGTCAAACCCCAGAAAGAGCAAGTGCCACAAAGGAGGCCACGAAATAAGAACAAAAGCCAGCATATCAGAACATGAGAAATAGAAAAAAAATACAAGTAATAAAGAGTACAACAGGACAACAAACGACTAGGGACGTGGAACCATTCTGGAAGCCAGGTTACAACCCGTGAACCAAACAAGGACCGGGGTCGTAACCCTTCGCCTGAATAGCACCTTGTCTCTACCCATTTATTGTTAAGGATAAGTAAAACAATCATGCTCAGGAGTACCAGGTACTGGGACCAGACGAGATTTAGACAATGCTGGACACCATCCATTCACAAGCGGCCAAGCAATTACTACGGCTTACTACTTAACTAACTAGGGTTATCACAAGCCTAGTTACTAACAAGATTCAAACGAGAAATTCGCAGTCCCAAGCCCTGCAGACTATCCAGTTATCCTTACGCGGGTTGAAGTATGGTTGGGTACATCACCCTGGAGACGATATACCCTTAGGTGACTTAGAGGTGCAACACACGACAGTGTGCTGGAAATGTGCTCTACTCGTCGGCAAGCTACAAGTCCATTAAAGCGCCCAGATAACGAGATTGCCTGTGACTGGAAATTCTCCATAAACTACAGTTAGATCTAGTCATTAGCCTAATTCATATTCAGTGCGAATCCCTGACCGTGGTAACCAGGGAGTCACGTCCTAGACATGATGCAAGACAAGACAAGTGGATTGCACAAGGCAGCAAGAATGAACAACCACGGTGTCAAAGTGGATTATACAAGTCAAGTTAGCCATCACAACAGCATCAAGTCGAGTCAAGTTACAAGTCAGGAGTGCGCCGCCACGGGCCACTATCAAGTTATCCAGTTACAAGGATTAAATTAGGAATCACCGGTTACAAGTTAAGAGCGCACCCCATCGGGTCACTACCAAGAAGATCAGAAAGCACTAGGATCATAAATCACAGAAATCACAAAAACCGTACTAGTCATAAGCAAAACACCAAAAACTGTGCCAGGTCATGTTGGGTCAAGATAGTCGTGTTGTGTGGAACAAGATCTCAAAATTCCAATTCACAAAAGGGAAGCCAAGCCCAAGGAAACAAACCAAACCTACCCTGGGCAATTAGGTTGCGCAGGGGGTCGGGTTGCGCAGGGGTTGAGTTGCGCAGGGGGTCAAGCACGCAGGGGTCAAGCGCGCTAGGAGCGAGCTGCGCTAGGGTCAGATTGCGCTAGGGTTGGGTTGCGCAGGGGGTGAGCTGCGCAGGAAGCGAAGTGCGCAGGGTCGAACTGCGCCGGGAGCGAAGTGCGCTGGAGCTAAGGAGCGCCTGCGCGGGTCAGCCCAGCGCTAAAGAGCGCTGGCCGAGGGGGGTTGCGCAGTCCGACCTTGCGCTGAAGAGCACAGGCCGAGGATCATCTTCTCCAGCAAGCTGAGAAGGAAATCCAAGAACACCAAAATCTTCCAATCTTCATAACTTGGCCAAAACAAAACCAAATTTGGATTTTCAAAGTTCTAACTTGTGTAAAATTGAATTCTCTTCCACATGGAAACCTCAAAACAAGGAAAAATCTAAGTTTAATAGATCAAAACCAATAAAATCCAAAAATGGTTAAAACTTAGATCTAGAAAAATAGAAGCTCTAAATCACAAAATGCCAAGTTCTAATGTTATTCACCATGGCCTAATCTAGCTAATAGACAAATAAAATGGGGTGCTTATTTGGTGGCAAGGTGCACTTGCCTATGGTGTTGGGTGTTATGTGGAGGAAGGAAGAAGAAGATGAAGAAGTAAATGGAAGTTATAAGGAGAGAGAAAGTTAGGTAGGGTTTTAATGAAGGTGGGTTGTGGTAGAATGATGGTGGAGGTTAGCTAAGGTGTTCTATTGGGTTTAAAAATCAACCAAACCAACCAAACCAACTAAAATCGAGCCGAGTCGAAACCCAAAATACGAGAAAACCCAAAATTTCGTAAGTCGAGAAAAATAAAATACATGCCAAAAATCCAACTACGAGTATAACTACGAAATACGGGAAATGTGGGTGACAGTTCGTCCAGGACTTTGCCAGGATAGCCGAGCCCATGACGAAGCTGACGCGGAAGGACGCTGAGTATATCTGGACAGAGGCTTGCCAGACAGCGTTTGATGAGCTGAAGAAGAGACTGACGACTGCGCTAATTCTTGCATTACCTTCAGGACCAGGAGGCTTCAGTATCTACAACGATACTTCAGGAAAGGGGCTAGGATGTGTTCTACAACAACATGGGAAAGTGATTGCCTATGCATCTAGACAGTTATGGACTCATGAGAGGAACTATCCTACTCACAACCTGGAGTTAGCTGCAGTGATATTTGCTCTGAAATTATAGAAATATTATCTGTACGGAGAGCGCGTGGAGATCTTCATTGACCATAAAAGCTTGAAGTACGTTTTCACACAGAATGAGCTAAATATGAGGCAGCGCAGATGGTTGGAGTTGATGAAGGACTTCGACATTGATCTGCAGTACCACCCCGGAAAGGCAAACGTAGTGGCAGATGCGCTGAGTAGGCACCCGATGGCATGGTATATGAGATTGGACAGATATCTGCGAGAGGATCTGGAAAAGCTTGGTATAGAGATGATTCTGCCATGAGCCGATATTGAGATGATGGCGCTAGACATACAGTCAGATTTGATGGGTTAGATCAAGGGAACTCATATGACAGATGAGAGCCTTCGACGACTCAGAGACCAGGCATTAGCTGGACTGCTCGACGCCTTCATAGTTGGAGAGGACGGATCCTTGAGGCATGGCAGCCGGCTATACGTGCCGAAGGGCGAGCTGATAGAGGCGATCCTGCAGGAGGCGCATCAGTCGAGGTATTCCATTCACCCCGGTGCCAACAAGATGTACCGTGACTTGCGGGAACATCTCTGGTGGCACGGGATGAAGAGAGATGTATCACATTTCATCTCGAGGTGCCTCGTTTGTCAGCAGTGAAGGCGGAGCATCAGAGACCAGTCGGACTGTTACAGCCTTTGCCCGTTCCCGAGTGGAAATGTGAGCATACTACGATGGACTTCGTCTTAGGACTTCCTCGTTTCCATGGAGAGTAGGATGCCATTTGGGTCATCATTGACAGGCTGACAAAGTGTGCTCACTTTATACCCTTCAAGGTAGGGCTATCTACCGAGAAGTTGGCAGAGTTGTATATGCAGCAGATAGTTTGCTTGCACGGTGTTCCAGTGAGCATCGTATCAGACAGAGACAGCAGGTTCACGTCGCACTACTGGAGGAGCTTGCAGGAGGAGCTGGGCAGCCGGCTCAAATTCAGTATAGCGTACCACCCACAGACAGATGGACAGTCAAAGAGGACGATACAAACACTGGAGGATATGCTGAGGACCTGCGTATTGGACTTTGGAGGATCTTGGAAGAGCCATCTGCACTTGGTAGAGTTTTCTTACAACAATAGCTACCAAGCCAGCATCGGTATGTCACCATTCGAGGCCCTGTATAGACGATGATGCCGTACACCGCTCTTCTGGGATGATATAGGAGACAGAGTTATACTTGGGCCAGAGATGATTACAGAGGCAGCTGAGAAGGTCCGGATGATCAGAGACATACTCAGAGTAGCTCAGGACAGGCAGAAGCACTGGGCAGATGCTAGCCGCAGACTACTGGAGTTCGTAGTCGAAGACATGGTATTGGTGAAGATTTCACCTACCAGAGGGACGATCCGATTTGGCCGCAGGGGCAAGTTGGGCCCCAGGTACATTGGCCCGTTTGAGGTGCTCAGCAGGATTGGAGAGGTAGCCTACAGAGTTGCATTACCACCCAACCTGGGAGGAGTTCACGACGTCTTCCATGTGTCTCAGCTGAGGAGGTATGTGTCCGACCCTAGCCACATACTGGACCATTCGGAGCTGAAAATCGGACCGAGCCTTAGAGTTGCAGAGCAGCCAGTGGAGATATTGGACCGTAGGCAGAAGAGGCTGAGGAACAAGGTTATCCCTTTGGTCAGAGTAGCATGGAGCAGACACTCGCCAGGAGAGTCCACCTGGGAGCGAGAGTCGGACATGAGGGAGAGATACCCTTACCTGTTCGAATCACCAGCCGAGGGAGCGCCGTCAGTTTTCGCGTGAGCCATTAGAGGTTAGACATTGCTTTAGTCATTTTCCATTAACAGATATCTCGTGGCAACAACATCCAGACATATCATCTATCATAAATAAAGGCTCTACTATTTCATCAATTATCAATACTCTGCTAAATGAAGGAGATCAAGATAAAATTTCAGTTTTTTTCTATCAAATTTGGAGCATTTGGAAAGCCAGAAACAAATTTTTATTCGATCATCATCCAATCAATGGTAGACGTATCTCTGAAGATGCAATGTACTTAAAGAAGAAGTTGGACATCTGCAACAATAACATTTCTGATACGGCATCAACTCCCCTCATGAACAAGCATGCCTCCACTTGGATTCCTCCTTCTCCTAATACCTGGAAGATCAACTATGATGGTGCCTATATGGACGGGAAAATGTCTACAGGGGCTCTTCTACGTGATTCTCATGGTCATTTCAAGCTAACTCTTACAAAGACTGAAGTTGGAGGTATTCCTGTAGAAGCAGAGGCTATGGGAATTAGACTTGCACTTGACATATGCAATACTGAATTTCTAAGAGATGTCACAATTGAAGGAGATTGTAAGCCTTTGATTGAAGCGATCAATTTTACTGATACAATCCCTCTCTGGAGAGTTCGCCATACTATTGAAGATGCAAGGAAGGCTTTGACGTCTGACATGAATCTGCGTTTTTCTTTCGTTCACAGGAGCGCTAACCAGAGTGCTCACCATTTTGCTTCTTATGCTTTGTTATCCAACAGTTCCTTTATGCTATCTTCGTTTGAAGATATCCCCTCTTGTATTATTCCTCATGTCCTTCATGACATGAACTCTGTTCCTTAATGATATTCACAGTGAAGTTTCAAAAAAAAAAAACCTATCTGGAACTGGTGTGCTTTATAACACTTAATAGATGTGTCCCAGTTATATAAAAAAAATAGTATTCGATTATGGGAAAGAAAAAAGAAAAAGTTTAAAATTATATTACGTAATTTCTTTAAATGAAATGGTTGACGCACGACTTAATTTGGAGGCGTTTTGAAACCCCTTATAACAACATCTATCTATAGAGAATAAGGGAGGTGAAGTGCTACCTCATGGTGATGTGCCTATGTGTCACCCCTCATGCTATCATCATGCACCTATCATCATGCACTTGCACACTTTTTGGTGCATGATGATAGCATGTGAGGTGACACATAACCACCACTCATAAGGTGGTACCTCACCTCCCTTATTCTCTATCTATAGAGAATAAGGGAGGTGATGTGGCTATATGTCACCTCCATGCTATCATCATGTACTTGCACACTTTTTGGTGCATGATGATAGCATGGGGGATGACATATAGCCACCACCCATAAGGTGGCACATCACCTCCCTTATTCTCTCTCTCTCTCACTCTCTCTCTCTCTCTATATATATATATATATATATATATATATATATATATATATATATATATATATATATATATATATATATATATAGGCTAATTCTAAATATATATATATATATATATATATATATATATATATATATAGGCTAATTCTAAGGGCACATATCTTTTTACTCGGGGTTAGCCCCCCTCCCAAACCCTTTCTCCCACTTCATTTCCTCATTTCTTTTCTCTCTCTTCCAAATTTCAAACCCTAAAATCATATTCTCTTCTCCACAACTCCATTCCAAGAATTCTAACCCTAAATTTCTTCTACATTCCTTCAAATTCAATCAATGGCATCCAAGCTCAAACCCTCATCATAATCTAGGTACGTGTTTTCCCTAATTATGTTATATTTTCTTTTCAATTTTAAAGAATATTTGTTAATTTTCTAAAAAGTTTTGGTAAAATAGGTTAGAACACTTTAGGGTTCATGAATAGATTTTTCGAATACGACAAACCCTTCATTTTCCGTGAAACCCTAACCCTAGAACACGACAAAGTGTCGTTTTGGTCGTTCTGGCGCTACAGTCGCGGACGTCCACATTAGGATTGCAGGTACACTGGCAGTCCTAATGTGAAGGAGGACTGTCAGGCAGCCGACAGTCCTAATATGAATTAGGACTGCAGGTAGGCTGACAGTCCTTCAGTAAATCTGGACTGCCAGTGGTCCTGCAGTCCTGAAATAATGCAGGACTGCATGCCTTTATGCAGTCCTCTATAAATATAGGACTTTATGTTGTCATGCTGTCTTTTTTTAATATTATTTGCTAACTGTATGTTGTCTTGTATTCCTGCTGTCGCTCCCAAAAGAAAATGACCTACCGTGTCGGCGCGCAAGGAACACACTGCGGGCCGTCCTCTTGAGAGACCAATAAATTTTTTTGAACCGCTTCCAGAAAGCGAAGTCACTGGAGCGACTAGCCGGTCTCGGACGAAGACATCGGCTTCCCCTACTCGGTCGAAGCAACCAGCTCTCCTAGTCCTCCATCTTCTTCCGATGACGACGACGTACTTATTGGCCAACTGCACACACATGACGGTTTCGGTCCTTCTCAGGAGCCTGTCCGTCCATCCGGTTGCTCAATGTTACTGTCGTTTGACAACCACATTGCTTATGAAAATGGAAGAACCCAGTATTGTCACGACCCGCTCCCGAATAATCAGACACGAGTCGGACACGCCCAGCCTTTGTCGTTAAATACAACAAAGTAAGCTGTACCAAACTAGGAAAATCTACCAGATAAACATGAAAGTATAGAATCACAGCATCTAAAAAAACGTATCCCAGAATGATCACCATAAGCCACAAATCCAGATATCATAATGTATCAGAATCAACAGGAATGAAAAGTGCTATGAACTCTAAAGTCAATATCTCATAGTAAAGCTAAGTAATCTAAACCTGAAGCCTCAAGCTAAGCCTCATCCTGCTCAGCTAAATCCTGGGCTCTGGCCCATAGAGTAGAACAATGTCCTGTAAGCATACCTGCAACATATCCTATTCAGGAGCGGAGCAAAGTACAGTTCTAGGTAATGAAACATGAACATGATATGAACAGGGTACAGGAGTACAGGAAATGAAATACAGGAATGAACATGAAAGTACAGGAAAGTAGTACATGGAATAAGTACAGGAACTATAGTACATGAATGTAAAGTACAGGAACATGTAAAGTACATGAATGAAACTATAATCCTGAAGTACCAGACATGACAAGTGCACAATATCGAAATACATCTAGTCCATGTGATCGGCTGGGGTAAGTACAGGAGCATGTACAGGAGTACATGAATATGGTACGACTTAGGACCCGCGAGCATAGTGCGAGGCCTAAGCTAGGTACAGGAATATATAGTAACCGGGATTGGTCATATGGCTAGTGTATTTCTCCACCCGACACTAATAAGTACAAGAACAAGGGTACAGGAATACAGAAGTACATGAATATCGTGCCATGACGTGTCACAAGAAAGGGTACAAGAATGTAAATGCACAAAACCGTAGAAAAGTACTTGCCTTGCTCCAGGAAAGTACAAGTAGGCAAGAGAGCTAGATATCCTCCTATATGTAATAATGATGACAAGTTGGTTAAGTTCTAAACTATCAGTTGCTATTTATTCTACTTACTAATGAAAACTAATGTCTAACGAATATAACTGGCAACTGCACTCAGATTAATAGAAGTATTCTTATTAGCTATCAAAGTTAACTAGTTTTAAGAAGAGTAATTCTAGTTTTAATAATTAAACTGCTTAATCAAAAAAGGCTGTCTTTCTTTGGAAAGACAGTTTTTGGTTATGAATTTTATTACCAGAATTTAGTAAAAACCCTTTTTAAACATAAAGAATTCAACTCCTGAAATTTATTTGCAAAGTTAGACTGAAAGTAAAATAAAAGAAAATTTATTTAAATTAAATTGTAAATATACTGCTACAGTCCAACCAGTCTACTGGCCCAAGTTCTGGCCCAACAAACCCAAACTCAGTCCAAAACACTAATGTTCCCAACTTTCTGCCATAAGTCCAGCACAGAACCAAACTCAAAACTGGCCCAACACTACAATTCCTATGGCCAGCCCACACACACACAAACATATACAAAATATTACAACCCAGTGGGCTGATCCAGCCCACTCCATAATTAAAAATCAAATAGATTATGAATAATAATAATAACTTGAACATTTAGCTAGCCCAACCAAGCCCAATGCAAGCCCAACTCAAGGTTCAACCCATCAATAGTCCAACAGCAGGTACAACACGTTCACAGGGTCACCTCCTTCGTATCCGACACGAACATCGGACACAACAGCAGGTACGACACGGTCAGGGTACAACAGCAGGTACAACACCAAAGTTCAACAGCAGGTACTCGCCAAGCAGTGATCACAGTATACTCTAACCGTCCAATCCGGACACGACACCAAGTCCAAACCGACACGAACACCCAGAGTAGCTCGAACAGAAAGAAATAATGGTTACTAAAAAGTAAACAACTTCCATCACAGAAGGAATGAATATAATCATGCATGCAGTGTCCGACACAAGAGTGTCAGGACACAAGAGTGTCAGGACACAAGATCTCAGTCTTCAGAAAATGAACCCAAATTCTCAGATCTACAAGTTCTGTGAAGAACTTGTCTCGATTTCCCAGATCTGAGTTTAAAACCCATAGATCCAATCGATTCTGTACACATAATAACAGATCTCTAATGATCTCAAAGAAAAATGCTCAGATCTACTGATCTATCACAGATCTGCAAGGAAGCAGAACAACTTCGAGATCCAGACAAAATCACTAGATCCAGCACAGATCTTCAATAATAGAGATCAATATACAGAATCCATAGCAGATCCATAGATCCCCACACATACACAAATTAATAGAATCGATCTACAAGATCTAGCCATAAGTTATGAAGAACATCATAGATCTATAAGCATGGGAATGATCTACAAAGATTTCATCACTGATCTTAAAAGATCTCAGAAATCTTTTCAAGATCAACACAGAATCAAAATGATTCTCGAAACTTCAGTCAAGTTCATCATAGATCCGTGGATCTCAGAGATCTCCTCGAGATCTCATCATAGATCTCCGCAAAAAGGAAAAGTAACGGTCAGATCTAGAGATCTGACATAGATCTACGAACAGAAGGCTAGGGTTTACCCTCAAGAAGTCGAAGCCTAGAAAGCTCGCCGGAGAAGAAGAGAAAGGGTCGGTTCTGGAAAGGGAAGCTCTGTCGAAGCAGCGCCTAGGCGTCGAGAGAAGCTCGCCTAGACTCAGCCATCGTCTTCATCGCCATCGCCATCGGGGTCGTCGTCTTCAACAGGGTCGAAGTCGCCTCGTCAGGATCGAAGTCGCCGCTCCGCTCAGGTCGTCGCCATCATCAAGGTCGCCGTCGCCATCAAAGTCGCCGGCGGGACTGGGGAACTCGAGGGGTCGGCGGAGAACTCGAGAGCGTAAGACTCGAGAAACTGGTGGAGAGGAAAAGAATTAAATGCTGCACTCTCTCTCTCTCCTGAACCGTTGTTTTAAAACGAAATAAATGGAACTTTTGCAATTCAGCCCCCCCCAAATGGCAGTTAAGCAAAAACATCCTCCCCCTTTTCAGTATTTACATCCCGCCCCTTTAATTAATAGAAAATTACAAAAAGACCCTCTGCCTTTTCATAATTACATAAAGTATATAAAAACAGTTTTTAAAATAAGAAAAACAACTAAAAAGTTGTTACAACAACTTCCCAATTTGAAAAGTTGCCCAGAATTAATTCCCTCCAAAATATTTTTAAATTATAAACTGAATTTAATTTATTATTGAAACTAGTAATAACAAGAACACAATTTTATAGAAATTGAATTTATTTTTATTTTTAGAAAACTGGGAGGTGGAGTTACAAGTATATACATTATGTTTGTAAGCTTCCATTTAGTCTACAATATGTATTTCATAATTCTAATTTTATCTTGTTGTCCGACATACAGAGGAGCTTTCGTATGCTTAGGGTCGTGAGCCACGGAAAGAAGTTCGGGGGCTGGCAGTTTGACAGTTTAGCGGAGGCCATCCAGAACAAGATCATTCCGAGCGGCTTACAGAATTTGGCTCGATACGCCTACAGGATGATGGACAATCTCTCATATCCGCCTTCGTAGAGAGATGGCATCTAGAGACCAACACATTTCATCTCCAAGCAGGGGAGTTGACGATTACACTTGACGACGTCCATCAGATACTATACCTGAATGTTACAGGGCGGGTCATGACCAAGGAAATGTTCAATAATGAGAAATCCTTTAAATGGTACGACAAGATCGTAGATTTTGTCTCAGAGAACCTTGGGGTTGAGGCTACTAGTTTTACAACCCTGCAAGGCTTCAAGAAGTCCTACGGAATTCCTCTGTCATATTTGGTAGAGAATTTCATAGAGACGGAGGTCGATGATGATGAAACCGTTGACATGGTGCCCCGTGCGTACATCCTCTTCATACTCGGATCCGTCGGCATTCCGGACAAGTCCGGAACCTCGATACATGCTAGGTATATTCTGAATTTATCTGATGCGGATGACGTAAAAGACATATCCGGGAAAAGCGGTATACTAGCCAATCTTTACCGCGAGCTTGGTATAGCAACCCGTGTTGGTACTAAGACAATGATTGGATGCCATACTCTACTCCATGTAAGGAAATTTCTAACCTTTTAATCTCATATACAAAATTTTGTTGTTAATTTGTTGACTATTCATTTAAAAATTGTATAGACATGGATATATGAGCACTTTCCGATGCTCAAGCGGGGTGAGGAGAACCCAAACTATGGCGACCACCTTCCTAGAATGTGTCGATGAAGGCCAACTCAGCTAGAAACTAAAAATTATCAAACACTGGCAACCATTCGAAATGTACTTGATAATTTTGTGCCAGAAAAGGTAAGTAGGTAGCGTAGTTAGCATATTACTTGTTAGATTCCTTTTGCTATTAATTTGTTGACTATTTTTTTCTGTTAATTTGTTGACTATTTTTTTTAACTTTTTTCCTACATATAGTTTGGCATCCATACCGGAATTTACGTGAGAGTAGCCGCCATCTGCAACCAGTAGCTTTATTTCATGGTATTATCACATGCTATAAAATCACGGAGCCTTACATGCCTGATCGAGTACTTTGTCAGTTTGGCTTCATTCAAACTGTACCGAAGTGCACATTAAAGTTACTAGAGCCTTCGTGCGGGACCCAACCTTTGAATTACAAACTGGTCGAATTCGACTGGGTTACGGACTTCTACTCCGAGTGGCAACAGCATGTGCTTGGGGAAGCAGAAAGACAACCGGTGAATGAGATGGCCGACTGCAGCGATGACTACATGCCGTACTTCTTGGCAGTCAGACATCCTAAGTTGTTGAACCCTAACAAGCCCGGGCCCGTTGTTGTGGGAGCTCTGTGACCTCTTCCTTCCAAAAATGTCTTGTATGCTTCATTGGTGAATATGGCGAGTTTCGAATTTGTAGTCTTTAAAGATTTCCAAGCTTGTAGACTTAATGTATGTCGTGTCATTTACGTGCTACAAGGTGAAGCATTTGGCCAAATCCCTCCGTCAGTGCCAGGGCGAGATCTGTGTCACAATCGCCAACGAGATGGAGCGCATCGATGACACTATCGATTTTCCCTTTATGCAAAATCGGGGAAGCGCGCACGAAGGCCCGACATGATAACTAGTTTGGATATGTGGATGTTTATATTTGGATGTTTAACTTTTTGGATACGTTTGGATATTTGGATGTTTATATTTGGATATGTTTGGATGTGGACATGTTCGGATATTTGGATGTGGACATGTTTGGATATGTTTGGATGTGGACATGTTTGGATACGTTTGGTTGTTTTATATTCGGATGTTATTTGGATATGTTTGGTGTTATTTGGATATGTTTGGGTATGTTTGGTGTTATTTGGACATGTTTGGGTTGCTTCTCTTATGTGAAACTCTCTGTACAGAGAGTTTCAAGTAGGACTGCCAGCTACTTGGCAGTCCTGCATGAAGCATGGACTACCAAGAAGCTGGCAGTCCTACTTGAAACTCTATTCACAGAGAGTTTCAAGTAGGACTACCAGCTTCTAGGCAGTCCTTGATTACATTAGGACTGCCAAGAAGCTGGCAGTCCTAATCCAAACTCTCTGTGTAGAGAGTGTCCTAACCAAACTATCTTCACATAGAGTTTGGATTAGGACTGCCAGCTACTTGGCAATCCTACATGAAGCAAGGACTGCCAAGAAGCTGACAGTCCTACTTGAAACGCTATGTACGAAGAGTTTTAAGTAGGACAGTCAGCTTTCTCGCAGTCCTTCATCACATTAGGACTACCTAGTAGCTGGAAGTCCTAATCCAAACTCTCTGTGAAGAGAGTGTCCTAACCAAACTCTCTGCACAGAGAGTTTGGAGTAGGACTGCCAGCTACTTGGCAGTCTTGCATGAAGAAAGGACTGCCAAGAAGATGGCAGTCCTAATTCAAACTCTATGTACACATAGAGTTTTAATTAGGACTGCCAGCTTCTTGGCAGTCCTTCTTCACATTAGGACTGCCAGGAAGCTGGCAGTCGTAATCCAAACTCTCTGTGAAGAGAGTATCCTAATCCAAATTCTCTGTGAAGAGAGTGTCCTAACCACAGAGAGTTTGAATTAGGACTGCCAGCTTTCTGGTAGTCCTAGTGTGGTGAAGGACTGCCAAGAAACGGACAGTCCTACTTAAAACTCTCTGTACAGGGAGTTTCAAGTGCAGCAGGGGGGGAAAGGAAGCCCCACAGTACACCCGCACAGGAAAACAACAAAAGCAGCCGGTCATTCCTGTCTCCCTCAAGCTGCGACTTTCCAAGAATCCCAATCGCAATTCCACAGCCGTCGTCATCCAACACTACATATGACCTCAGCCCATCCCTCTCCTCCCCCTTTCCCGTCATATGAACCCCCCAAACCCTAGCCCTAACCCATCAAAACCCTCATCCCCAAAAGAAGAAGGCGCCGCCACTTCTGCCGCCACCCACGTGTACCCATCATCCGCCGCCGAAACCGCCGCCGCCGCCGCTAGGGTTCCGGACGGCGCGGCGGTAGAGGCGGATGGTGGCGGAGGAGGAGGAGGGGGAGGTGGCGGTGAATTAGTGGCGGTAGAGTCGGAGACGGGAGAGGAGGAGGGAGGAGGGGACCGGGAGATGGACAACGGCGGAGACTGGGCGCCGCCGCCTCCTCCGGCGACGGTGTTCCGGATACGGCTCAAGCAGCCGCCGTCAGATCTGCGGCACAAGATGAGCGTCCCCGAGCTCTGCCGCAATTTTAGGTCTATTTCTTGATCTTCAGTGAAAATTACAGCGGAAATGTTTACTTTTAGCGGAGTTAGGATCACAATTAAATATTCTCAGCTCGATTCGCTCTGGACCATAAAAGGGAACAAGTTCCCCTTAAAATTGACCAGTTTGAGTTTTTGGTGGCAATCCCAACTATAGCGTTTGAGCATTTTTGGCACCTCAAGTTTCCACTGTTCAACTTTGGCACCCCAACTTCATAAATTGCTCTTATGAATCATCTTCCGTCCAAATCTAATTGCAAATAAGAGTTCATCGTGAACAAAATCTTATTGTTGTTTATCTAGTTACACAAATCAACACATCACCCAACAACAAAGACAGCTATTAAGGACCCAAAAATTGGTGAAAGTTTTCAAAGGATCAATTTATGAAGTTGGGGTGCCAAAATCGAGCAGGAGAAAGTTAAGGTGTCAAAAAACGCCTAAATGCTATAGTTAGGGTGCAAGTAGAATAATTTAGCCAGCAATTAATGGAGATCTTAAACTCCTTTAGAGCAAACCCCCAAATTGTAAGAAATTTGGAACTTTCTAGACGTTAGGGGGAATCCGGAAATGTAAGAATTTGAACTTTCTAGAGGTTAGGGAATATGTGGAAACTTAGTTGAAACCTTTATAGCATGAAAGGTTATTCGTTGATGGGAATTTTCAATTTCTTTATAGAATTTATGATGGTAAAGAAGTTTGAGGTTACATTTTAGTTTGTTCTGTTTTGTTGGCACAGTGCTGTTGCTTGGTGTGGGAAGTTGAACGCCATTGCTTGCGCGTCGGAGACCTGTGCAAGGATACCGAGGTTTGCATTTTTTTCTTTTCTTTTCTTGTCGGATTGTAATTATATCTTTTGCCCAAAATTACATCAGTTAACTATTACTACCATATGCGTGCTATAAAAGACTTCGGATTCCAAGTGGATCACAGATTGTAAAAATGTCAACTATTTCCTAGCTTTCTCCCATCAGAATCACGTCGGCTATGGAGGAAAACAGCTTCATAAAAATAATCGACGGAAGTTTTATGACTGCCAATCAATCAAGGTTATAGGTATCAGCCAAAACTGATACCTGCCTAAACCAGTATTTGTAGGACGGTTCTCAAATTGATACTGAAATGGCGAACCTTACTTTCAACCTGAAGATGATGTGCCAAATTCCAAGCCAATAATAGATATGAGCAAGAGAGGGCTGACGCTGTTCACTTTATGTTGATTTGCTCATGTACCTCGTCTTACCTAGAGCAAGTTTCATCGTCTTACCTTTTCTTGTATATTCTTTTATAGTATAGAGAACTTGGAGGGCGCTCCTCTTTGGACGGCCATAAACTACATGATATGCTAATTGGCCTTTAAGATTTTACTCTGTGATATTCGTTTGCTCATAACCTGCCTTGGCTAGAAAATTTGGCACCAAGACTGAAGATTGATGTTGTGCTGGTCATGAAAACTTTATCAGTTCTTTTGTATTTCTTTATCAGCTCCATGACCCCACTTTGATGTGAGAGGTTAATGATAGTGGTGAATAGACATGTCATTGGCAGATGAAGAACTTTGCTCCCTTGGTACTTTGTTGTGCTTTATCTTTCACTTCACCATCCTGGCCTTCCACCAAGAGTTGGCTTAGGCACGTTGGAAGATACTTGTTTCCTCTGTAGTCCATTCATCATCCCTGGCCTGAATGACCTTCGTTATCTGGTGAAGCCATTCTATTATTTCATGAAAGATTTGAGATGTCTGGACTCCTCCCCCTTGTATCCTCCACTTCAGGATCCTATTCTTTATTTGGCAACTGAGGATGCTCTAAAACCATCAGGGGCTCTCTGATTTGTCTTGTCTCCTCTACTGGATAATTCTTCAAACTTCTATAGTGTATCTGGTTGTACTTATGTTTTTTCCCTGTAATTCCAACTATAGAATTAGTTAGGGACAGAAGGAAATTGACTATACACTAAATTAACATGACACTTGCACTGCATTTCTTGGTTCATGTTCTTATCCCTCTTTTTGTGACTATTTTACTGCCTGTCCTTCTCAGCTCACATGCAACTACTCCATTTTGGATCCCTATACACATTTTGAACCCTGAGAGACCAACAGAATGTGCTGTGTTTAATGTTAAAGCAGGTATGTCATACTGTTACATGGTGATTTGGATGTACATGATATGTTAATGTTCATTTAATCGACATGAAGACAGAAAATTTCATGGCATGCAAGTGCATTTTTTCATTTAGAATTTTGTTTTTTGTTTTTCTCTGACATATTATGACAAGTGTTGACTCTTCACTTTTGATATTCTTTATGACATTTTCCATTTTCTTTATTTCCATCTTGCTTTCTTTCTCTGTCCCTGTCTTCCAATGTTTTCTATCTTCTACCTTCGCATATGGGATCCAATTCTCTCGGGTTGCAGTTTGGTTTTCGTTCTTCATTTTCCCTTGGCAACTTCAGTTTATTTAGGCTGTGGTCGGTTTGAGTAAAAAAGCGGAAAGCAAATGAACATGAAAAGAAAGGGATTTTTTTTTTTGTTTGCAAATGAAATGAAATGAAAATGGAGAGAGCAGACTTGAAACCCTTAGGGTGACATCTCACTACTTTTGTATATTTAATTTCTTAAGAATGGAGTATCCATTTTATAAAAAATTGGGAAATTAATAGAAGTTGAATATAAGTTATATAGCTCAGAACAAGTTGCCACAAAAATGTAATTTGAGCCACATAACCTGTTATATGCATTTTCAAATGCACATTCTTAAGTGCTGAGGCATAAAGCCATACCAAAACCAAAACCAAAATGTCAATATTCATGCAATATTTTGTTATTTTTATCAAAGAATGCACAATTAGAACTTGCAAAACATTGAGGGAGATACCGATCCATATATTATCCATAGTTCACAAATCGGCCGATACCGATCCGATATACTGATACGGTTTGGCATGTCACGACTATACCAACCGATACCCGATACCGACCGATACCGACATTGGGGGTCTCTTTTCCGGTCAATTCGGCAAAAAAAATTGACCGAAAAAGACCAATCAACAAGAGTGTAAAAGTATAGAAAGCTTATAAAAGCATGTAAAGAAGAAAACTTATCTATCGCATGTAAATCAATCAGTAAGGGTGACTATTATTTCATTCAATTTCAAAACTACTAAGAAACAACACTCTTGTTGTTTATGTATAAAATATATATTTTAAAATGTTTTTGCTTTCTGATGCAAAAAATCCGATACTCCGATCCGAAACCTCCGATACTGTCGATACCGCCGATACTGCCGATCCCGATACTTATAGGAATGGTCCGATACTGATTCCGATGCAGCTACTTTGAACCTTGATATTATCATTTCATTTTTTATGTTGTTTGTGTTTTAATTTTCTCGGAAGGCATAGCTTAAGAGAATAGGATTATGGTAGACACAAAATGGTGATTAAGATATGCATGAATCCCTTTACTGGCTATTGGGTCATTATTCATGGAATAAAATATTATTATATGTGTGTTTTAAAATATGCAATTAGAACTTGGAAAATGAATTATTCAATCCCGGTACAACATTTAACATTTTTTGATGGACCTCCAATTTTATTTAGAGTTGGACATCACTCTCTATCTATCAAAGGCTTCAATATCATTCAAAAAATGGATTAATACTTTCTTTTAGGAGATACTCGATCACCGATATACATTACCTTAACAATATACCTCCAAGACCAGGAATTCGATCCCTTCTCTTGATTAGCTGAAGAATGCAGATAGTAATTAACACTTGTTCATGAGGTGACTGTTTTTGAAGGGTTTGATTTTAGTTGAAACTTCACTTGCAAATCTTTGAATGTTGTACTTACGGGTGATCCCGGTCAGGTTTGGTACCTTTTTTCGGCCAACCCCCGAATTGAATAGACATCCTTCCGTTCTCTAAAATTGAACTGCACATGACTTTCCGAATCTATGGAACTACACCAACCCAATCCTACTCCACTATCGATTGAATTACAAATTTTATGATCATTCGTCAAAGTCCATTCATAATTTTTAATCCACAAAGTCATTTTAGTACACTGTCCGGTTCGGTTCCAAACTGCTTTTCTAGTTTCTCAACCTCGAGCTGGACTGAAAACTTAAAAAGTAACAGAGGACCGGACCGTGAGCATAAAACTCGATCCAATCCAACCTGTGGTTTTGTAGTTTGCACACCCCTAGTTGTACATTGGCTTGTGTGTTATGTAGGACCGTTTGAGCACCTCTAGAGGGGGGGGGGGGGGTGAATAGAGTGTGTGCGTGTGCAGCGGAAATTATCACCAATTAAAGATTAAAGATATAACTATGGCAGTTAACAAATAAGAGTAGCAAAAGTTAGAGAGATCAAACTCAGTTGATACAGCGATGTATACTGGTATCCCTCTGAGAGGACTAATCCAGTCTCGAGTACTCTTGCTCGATGTTAATCCACTATGGCACAAGCTTTAACTGAGCGCTTGCAACTCTTACAACACCGTGCTTGATGACAAGTGCACGACCGACTTCACAACATCGTGCCTGGTGACGAGCGCACGACCGGCTCCACAACAAGAATAGTAGCTGAACGTGGAACGACCTCTTTACAACTCTTGGACACCAAAAGACTCTAAATCAACTTAGATATTACTGGCTTTTGGCTAAGAGATGTATATGTGTGATTTGAAAGCTTTGGAACGTTTTGAAAACACTTGGAGAATAGAGAAGAGAAGATGAAGAATGAATGAATGATTTGAAATGAAACTTTCTCTTCTATTTATAGGTGTTTTCTGGGACCGAACTCGGACAGAGTTCGGGCAGAGTTCTGATGCAAATATTTCGCATAGAGACGTTGCTCGCAGATTTGGAGGCAACTAACATTTGAATTCAAATTGACCGAACTCGGGCAGAGTTCGGGCCGAACTCGGGCCGAACTCGGTTTTGAGTTCTGTCAAGGAGTTTTCGAAATATTTATCAAAACAGTTTGTAAGAAAATACTTTGTAATATTTTGTAAAAGATGTATAAATGAAAATGGGTAGGCTTTTCAGAAATGTGGACTGGGATAACCCTAAGCCAGTATTACCAAGTTGATTTTACAAAATAAATCCTAGACTCAATAAAATGTAAAAATACAGAATAAAATATAAGCTGAGTCAACTTCAGATTGATGATGTCTATGCTTTGTCGATGCAGTACAACGCCCGTTAATATTGATTTCATATCCCCTGAAATGATTAGCAGCAGTTTGTATATTTTGTGTATTGACTTAAGTGCATGTTGATTATCGAAATCGGGTGTGACCATGGAATGGGCCAACAATCTCCCCCATTTTGATAATTGACAAACTTGAGTCTATACCAAAATATATCTTTAAAATAGAACAAAATAACAAGTACCTGAGCAAAGGATGGTTTGATTTTGTTTGGATTGAATGCTATTGATTTGTAAAATTGTTTTGGTGTTTTGGTATGGTACTCATTCTCCCCCTTTGTCAATATAAAAATTGAGCTTGGCTCTCCCGTAATGTGTGAAGCCAACAAAAAACAGACAAAGTGAACTGATAAAATACCATAAACACAACAGAGACAGATAACTAGTACTGAAATGGAAGTGCTGAAATATAAAAATGTCTCACTACAAAGTGCAAAGTACAATCATGAAATAAAAATGTCTAACTAAGAAGTTTAGACTGGAGAAAACTACATCATAGCAGAAAATCATCAACTAACTCCTATCCATCACCATCAGCTGAATCCTCGTCACATAGTAGCGTCATCACCGCCAGGAGCATTAGGTGGAAAATAAGCAGCAGTAGGATCGAAGTAAGGAAAGGATGCCTCATCTTCGAACCTAGGACCGGTGAAGCTTGGGTGAGGTAGTATGGTGACAGGATGAGCTGGATCATGAGCCAGACTCCAATGGAGATCAGCAATCCCGTTTCGCAACACCTGACCCTGATAGATGTGGCGAAACTCCGAGTCAATATAAGATTGATGACGCTGTGCAGAAAGAGCAACAAAGTCATCAAATCTCTGATAGAAGCCTGGATCAAATCCCGGAGCAGGGGCTGGAGCAGGAGCAGCATCAGGAGGAGGAGCCTCGGCACCGATATCTGGAGCATGCTGAGCACCAGGTGGCAGAGGTGGAGCAGGGTATCTGCGAGATCTGGTGAGCTCAATGGGAGTGGAGGAGTATGCACAGGTTTGAAGGTCAATATCAAACCTGCGGAAGATGGCTGCCAAGTACATAGGATACACTAGGTTGCGTCCTGCATTTCTGCAGTTCAGCATCCAGTTCATCATAGTCTTTGGAATAGAAAAAGGAATTCCAAAGTGAATGTGATACATGGCGGAGAGTTCTAAGAAAGTGATCTCGTCAGTAGATCCTTTCTTAGGAAGGAGAACAGAGAAAATGAAGCGATGGAGTTCATAAAAGTTCTGGTTTAGATTCTTAGAAAATACTCTCCGAGGAACGGGGTTAGGATGACAAATAAGTTCCTTGAAAGAGGCAAGGGTGACATCCTCTAGAAATTGGACATGGTTAATGTCCACCAAGGTAGCACCAACATCAGGAACATGAAAGAATTCACTAATGTCAGTAGCGCTGAACTCTAATTCTTGCCCAGCAACGCAAGAATAAAAGTTGCCATTGGGTTTTACTTGCAAGTTGCAGTAAAACATCCTGACAGTATTGTCAAAAATATTTTCGGCCACTTCGAAAAAATCTCGGTAGCCTAGATTGTCGAAAGTAGGAGCATATTCAGAGAAGATTGAAATTAACATAAGCTCCATAACAAATTCTACGTCCGAAAAAAAAGAGTCGAACCATATGTCAGAGAATTCTTTGTCGGGAAATAGGGTTGAGTCATAATCCTCTGATCCTAATGGTCGTGCTGGACTGAACAGACTAGCCGGAGTATAATCAGAAGAGGAGGATCCGGCTTGGGAAGTAGGAGCCATTTGAAAAAGATAGAAGGAAAGGAAGTGTATTACCTTTAGAGAGGAGGAAGAAAAAGACAGTTGGGTAGCCCCCCAGATCACCTAGAACGCTTGCTAAGGAGGAGTAGGAAAGTGTTTAGAACCAGATGTGGTTAAAACTGTGTTTACATGCTTGTTTGGTTTCTTGGAGAACCTGTAAGTGAAAGCATGATGATAGTCGTGTTTCTTCTGTGCTTTCTTATTTTTAGTCCTCTTAGGTGTATGCTTAGCATTAGGACTAAACTTAGGCTGTGTTACAGGTATTGCCTGTTTGCCTAACTTGATTTCGAACTTTTTAGAAACCGCAATTGACTCTTCATATCTAGCAGTCATATCTGAGAGTCTTTGTTCTGTGACTAAGTGCATCTTCTTCTCTATGTCATATAGCTCTTGTATCTTGACATAGTCTCTTTCTTTCTTTTCAATTTTGAGGATAGCCTCATGATAGTCTACTTTGAGTAGGAAAGTTGGGTAGCCGAATTCGGGCCGAGTTCGGTCGGCGCTGTTATGTTTCCAGAAACGAACAGCCGGCCCTAACCCCTATATATACCCCTCTTCCTCTCCTCTTTTTCACTCACCAACTCGAGAAATCTTCTCCTTCCACCTAAAAACACTTTCCTTCTCCTTAGCAAGCGTTCTAGGTGATCTGGTGGGCTACCCAACTGTCTTTTTCTTCCTTCTATCTAAAGGTAATACACTTCCTTTGCTTCTATCTTTTTCAAATGGCTCCTAAGCGTCAGAGGGGATCTACTTCCCAAGCCGGATCCTCCTCTTCTGAATATACTCCGGCTAGTCTGTTCAGTCCAGCACGACCATTAGGATCAGAGGATTATGACTCAACCCTATTTTCCGACAAAGAATTCTCTGACCTATGGTTCGACTCTTTTTCCGGACGTAGAATTTGTTATGGAGCTTATGTTAATTTCACAATCTTCTCTGAATATGCTCCTACTTTCGACAATCTAGGCTATCGAAATTTTTTCGAAGTGGCCGAAAATATTTTTGACAATGCTGTCAGGATGTTTTACTGCAACTTGCAAGTAAAATCCAATGGCAACTTTTATTCTTGCGTTGCTGGGCAAGAATTAGATTTCAGCGCTACTGACATTAGTGAATTCTTTCATGTTCCTGATGTTGGTGCTGCCTTGATGGACATTAACCATGTCCAATTTCTAGAGGATGTCACCCTTGCCTCTTTCAAGGAACTTATTTGTCATCCTAACCCCGTTCCTCGGAGAGTATTTTCTAAGAATCTAAACCAGAACTTTTATGAACTCCATCGCTTCATTTTCTCTGTTCTCCTTCCTAAGAAAGGATCTACTGACGAGATCACTTTCTTAGAACTCTCCGCCATGTATCACATTCACTTTGGAATTCCTTTTTCTATTCCAAAGACTATGATGAACTGGATGCTGAACTGCAGAAATGCAGGACGCAACCTAGTGTATCCTATGCACTTGGCAGCCATCTTCCGCAGGTTTGATATTGACCTTCAAACCTGTGCATACTCCTCTACTCCCATTGAGCTCACCAGATCTCGCAGATACCCTGCTCCACCTCTGCCACCTGGTGCTCAGCATGCTCCAGATATCGCTGCCGAGGCTCCTCCTCCTGATGCTGCTCCTGCTCCAGCCCCTGCTCCGGGATTTAATCCAGGCTTCTATCAGAGATTTGATGACTTTGTTGCTCTTTCTGCACAGCGTCATCAATCTTATATTGACTCGGAGCTTCGTCACATCTATCAGGCTCAGGTGTTGCGAAACGGGATTGCTGATCTCCATTGGAGTCTGGCTCATGATCCAGCTCATCCTGTCACCATACTACCTCACCCAGGCTTCACTGGTCCTAGGCTCGGAGATGAGGCATCCTTTCCTTACTTCGATCCTACTGCTGCTTATTTTCCACCTGATGCTCCTGGCGGTGATGACGCTACTATGTGATGAGGATTCAGCTGATGGTGATGGATAGGAGTTAGTTGATGATTTTATGCTATGATGTAGTTTTCTCTTGTCTAAACTTCTTAGTTAGACATTTTTATTTCATGATTGTACTTTGCACTTTGTAGTGAGACATTTTTATATTTCAGCACTTCCATTTCAGTACTAGTTATGTGTCTCTGTTGTGTTTATGGTATTTTATCAGTTCACTTTGTCTGTTTTTTGTTGGCTTCACACATTACGGGGGAGCCAAGCTAAATTTTTATATTGACAAAGGGGGAGAATGAGTACCATACCAAAACACCAAAACAATTTTACAAATCAATAGCATTCAATCCAAACAAAATCAAACCATCCTTTGCTCAGGTACTTGTTATTTTGTTCTATTTTAAAGATATATTTTGGTATAGACTCAAGTTTGTCAATTATCAAAATGAGGGAGATTGTTGGCCCATTCCATGGTAACACCCGATTTCGATAATCAACATGCACTTAAGTCAATACACAAAATATACAAACTGCTGCTAATCATTTCAGGGGATATGAAATCAATATCAACGGGCGTTGTACTGCATCAACAAAGCATAGACATCATCAATCTGAAGTTGACTCAGTTTATATTTTATTCTGTATTTTTACATTTTATTGAGTCTAGGATTTATTTTGTAAAATCAACTTGGTAATACTGGCTTAGGGTTATCCCAGTCCACATTTCTGAAAAGCCTACCCATTTTCATTTATACATCTTTTACAAAATATTCCAAAGTATTTTCTTACAAACTGTTTTGATAAATATTTCGAAAACTCCTTGACAGAACTCAAAACCGAGTTCGGCCCGAGTTCGGCCCGAACTCTGCCCGAGTTCGGTCAATTTGAATTCAAATGTTAGTTGCCTCCAAATCTGCGAGCAACGTCTCTATGCGAAATATTTGCATCAGAACTCTGTCCGAACTCTGCCCGAGTTCGGTCCCAGAAAACACCTATAAATAGAAGAGAAATTTTCATTTCAAATCATTCATTCATTCTTTATCTTTTCTTCTCTATTCTCCAAGTGTTTTCAAAACGTTCCAAAGCTTTCAAATCACACCTATACATCTCTTAGCCAAAAGCCAGTAATATCTAAGTTGATTTAGAGTCTTTTGGTGTCTAAGAGTTGTAAAGAGGTCGTTCCAAGTTCAGCTACTATTCTTGTTGTGGAGCCGGTCGTGCGCTCGTCACCAAGCACGGTGTTGTGAAGTCGGTCGTGCACTTGTCATCAAGCACGGTGTTGTAAGAGTTGCAAGCGCTCAGTTAAAGCTTGTGCCATAGTGGATTAACATCGAGCAAGAGTACTCGAGACTGGATTAGTCCTCTCAGAGGGATACCAGTATACATCGCTGTGTCAACTGAGTTTGATCTCTCTAACTTTTGCTACTCTTATTTGTTATTAACTGCCATAGTTATATCTTTAATCTTTAATTGGTGATAATTTTCGCTGCACACACACACACTCTATTCACCTCCCCTCTAGAGGTGCTCAAACGGTCCTACAATTGGTATCAGAGCAGGTTATATTCTAATATAACAAACCTCAGAGAGTATATATGGCAGCCGTGAAATCAATATTCAACGGTGAAGGGCAATCCACAAATAGACCCCCACTATTTGATGGTACAAACTATACCTACTGGAAAACACGTATGACTTTCTTCTTAAAGTCTCTTGACTTTGATCTTTGGTCTATAGTAATTGACGGTTATAAGAAACCGGCACCAACAGTAGTTGATGGTCTGCTTGTAGAAAAGCCTCACGATAAATACACTGAAGTTGAAAAAGCTAAGGCTAGTCTAGATGCTCGTGCCATCAACGCACTGTTCTGTGCAATTGACAAAACGAAGTTCAACAGAGTTTCAACCTGTAAAACGTCTCACGAAGTTTGGAAACTTCTTGAGGTAACTCATGAAGGTACTTCCCAAGTGAAGGAATCCAAAATTAGTAGACTAACACAGGAATATGAATCTTTTAAGATGAAACCCGGTGAGTCAATTACACAGATGTTTACACCCGACTGTTCGTTTCTGGAAACATAACAGCGCCGACCGAACTCGGCCCGAATTCGGCCCGAACTCGGTCAGAGTTCGGCCCGAGTTCGGTTACTTGTATTCCCGAGACAATAAATGCAGTTCTGTTGGTTAAAATTAAGTTTTATGACTTTTGACTTTGTATTTAGTAACGTACATTATTTATGGGTTAACTGTAGGGGTTCTGTCCCAGCTAACAGAGGTTCACCGGGGAACTCTTAAGTACCGCTTCGCTTCGACCGTAGTCGTGGTGACAGACAGACCCTTTTTAGGCTTGTACCCAAAAGTAATTTTCGTTAAGTAAATGTCAAAGTTTCAAGTTATAAAATTAAAATTAATTACCATATTACATTATGAGTCTGAAAATTCAAGTATACCGAGCTCACGCCTCATTATGTTAAACCGATCTTCAGCCAATGGTTTTGTGAATATGTCTGCTAGTTGATGATCTGTGTCAACAAACTCTAAACAGATATTCCCGTGTTGTTGATGATCACGTAGAAAATGATGTCGTATCTCTATGTGCTTTGTGCGTGAGTGACAAATAGGGTTCTTAGTCAGATTAATAGTGCTAGTGTTGTCACAATATATAGGAATCTTAGTGTAATGCAGATTATAGTCTTCTAAGGTTTGTTTCATCCACAAAATTTGAGCAAAGCAACGACCTGCGGCGATATACTCAGCCTCAGTAGTTGATAATGCTACAAAATTTTGCTTTTTACTAAACCAGGAGACTAAGGCTTTTCCTAGGAAATGACACGTCCCGCTGGTACTTTTACGATCTACTTTGCATCCTGCAAAATCCGCATCCGAGTAACCTATCAGGTCAAAGGATTTGGTTTTTGGATACCATAAGCCGACTGTAAAAGTTCCTTTATGGTATCGGAAGATACGCTTAACGGCACTTAGGTGTGATTCCTTAGGATTAGCCTGATAACGTGCACAAATGCAAACACTGAACATTATATCAGGGCGACTAGCAGTTAAATATAATAAACTTCCAATCATACCTCGATACTTACGCTGGTCGACAGGTTTGGCACTTTCATCAGAATCAAGCTTAGTGGATGTAGCCATTGGAGTCCCGATTGGCTTTACATTTTCGAATTCATACTTTTTCAGTATGTCCTTCGTGTACTTAGCTTGGTTGATGAATGTTCCTTTTGAGTGCTGTTTGATCTGAAGTCCTAGGAAGAAGTTTAGCTCTCCCATCATACTCATCTCAAATTCACTCTGCATACACTTAGCAAAATCTTGACAGAGTTTTTCGTTAGTAGAACCGAATATTATGTCATCTACATAAATTTGCACAAGGAGAATATCATTATTCAAAGATTTGATAAACAGGGTAGTATCAACTTTTCCTTTTGAAAAACTATTATCAAGTAAGAATGCACTTAGGCGTTCATACCAAGCACGAGGTGCTTGTTTGAGTCCATAGAGTGCTTTCTTAAGCTTGAAGACGTGATCAGGTTTTTGAAAATCTTCAAAACCAGGGGGCTGTTTCACATAAACTTCCTCTTTTAAAAAACCGTTTAAAAATGCGCTTTTCACGTCCATTTGAAATAATTTAAAATCATTAAAACATGCAAATGCACAAAACATGCGGATGGCTTCTAGTCTAGCAACAGGAGCATAAGTCTCATCATAATCAATTCCTTCTTCTTGATTATAACCTTGTGCCACTAGACGTGCTTTGTTGCGTAGAACTTGTCCATCTTCACTAAGTTTATTTCGGAACACCCATTTGGTACCAATTATTGATTGACCAATAGGTTTAGGAACAAGTTCCCAAACTTGGTTTCTCTCAAATTGATTTAGTTCCTCTTGCATGGCTTCAATCCAAAACTCATCAGAAAATGCATCATCTATATTTTTAGGTTCTATATTAGAAATAAATGCTACATTTGCTGCTATATCAGAATCCCTAAGAGAGGAACGTGTACTTACACCTTTTGATACATCACCTATAATGAGTGTCTCTGGATATGGTAAGAATTTTAATGAGTCGAACTTTTGAGTCAGATCTTCCACAGGACTTTTCTTAGTTTCTGCATTTGTATCTTCATCATCACTGTCGCTAGATCTGTGACTATTTAGCTCATCAAAAGTAACATTAATAGATTCTTCAACAGTCATAGATCTTTTATTAAAAATTCTATATCCCTTACTCTTAGCAGCATATCCGAGAAATATCCCTTCATCTGCCTTAGAGTCGAACTTTCCCAAGTTATCCTTGGTGTTCAGGATAAAGCAGCGACATCCAAAAACTTTAAAATAAGAAATATTTGAAATTCTTCCAAACCAAAGCTCATATGGTATTTTCTTCGAGATTGGTCGAGTTAACACCCTATTCAAAACATGACAGGCTGTACTAACAGCTTCTGCCCAAAAATATTTAGGAAGATTATGCTGATTTAGCATGACTCTAGCCATTTCGCTTAGAGTTCGATTCTTCCGCTCCACAACACCATTCTGTTGGGGAGTTCTAGGACAAGAAAATTCGTGGTAATACCCACTATCATCACAAAACTTTTTGAAATCAGAATTTACGAATTCGCCACCATGATCACTTCGGATACGAGTAATCATGAAGCCTTTTTCGTTTTGTACCTTTTTGCAAAAAGTCTGGAATTCAAAAATAGCATCACTTTTGTTTGATAAAAAGAACACCCAAGTAAAACGAGAGAAATCATCAACAATAACAAAGGCGTAGAGCTTACCGCCAAGACTAACGACTCTACTAGGACCAAACAAATCCATATGAATCAACTGCAAAGGTCTAGAAGTACTTACAGCGTTGATGGATTTAAATGTAGATCTATGTGCTTTGTTCTTTTCACAGTCAGCACATACCATATCTCTCTTGAATGGAATCTCGGGGAGTCCTTTTACTAACTTCTTAGTACTGAGTCGTGAGATAGCCATATTTGCATGTCCTAGTCTCATATGCCATAGCCAGCTTTCATCTAGATTAGCTACTAGGCATCTACCTGCATTATTAGTACTCTCCAAAAAGAAAAAAACATAAATATTGTCTTCTCTAATCCCTTTATATATGGGATCACCAGATGACATATCATATATGGTACATTTATCTTTCACAAAATTGATACCATAACCATTATCAGCCAAATGACTTATGCTTAGTAGGTTATGTTTCAATTCTGTTACTAGACAAACATCCTTTATTACTGGATAAGGAGAAATACCTATAGTACCATTACCAATAATATCACCTCTTAAATTGTTTCCGAAGGAGACGTATCCTTCTTTCTTCATCGATAGCGTAGCGAACAAAGATGCATCACCAGTCATGTGCCGCGAACATCCGCTATCGAGGATCCATTTGCTTTTAGCATGAGAGGGTTGAGGGTCCACCTACAATACAAGTAGATGAATCCTTTGGTACCCATTTACTGAAGGGTCCATTTTGATTAGTTTTAGGTCTCCAATATAAAGTGTGATTGTCAACAAGTTTCCTTGCCAAGCAGTACTGTGATATGTGTCCGTGTGTACCACAATAAGTGCAAGTTAGTTTAGAACCAGATGTGGTTAAAACTGTGTTTACATGCTTGTTTGGTTTCTTGGAGAACCTGTAAGTGAAAGCATGATGATAGTCGTGTTTCTTCTGTGCTTTCTTATTTTTAGTCCTCTTAGGTGTATGCTTAGCATTAGGACTAAACTTAGGCAGTGTTACAGGTATTGACTGTTTGTCTAACTTGATTTCTAACTTTTTAGAAACCGCAATAGACTCTTCATATCTAGCAGTCATATCTGAAAGTCTTTGTTCTGTGACTAAGTGCATCTTCTTCTCTATGTCATATAGCTCTTGTATCTTGACATAGTCTCTTTCTTTCTTTTCAATTTTGAGGATAGCCTCATGATAGTCTACTTTGAGTTTGGCTATCTCTTCCGTGTTACCGGTAGTAGATGTCTCTTTAATATCTTCAATAAGATTGGACAGTCTAGCTATCTCGGTTGTGCATGTCTTAATCTCTTTTCGAGATTGCTTATACTTGTCGAGCACAGTTTTGTGATCTTCAAGTAATTCGCTAAAGGCATTTTCTAATTCATCGAAAGTAAAATCATCATATAGAGGGTTAGAGGATACCTTCTCAAAAGCCATAAGACAAACATTTGCATTTCCGCAGGGTCTGTCTTCTTCCTCTGTATCACTGCATCGCTTTCATGCCAGATGCTGGTGTTTGCATACTTTCGACTTGTTGTTGCTTTTCTGCTTGATCTTGATCTGTCATATGGACTGCTTTTCTTTGAAGTTGGGCAGTCCTTCTTCATGTGCCCTGTCTTCTTCATCCAAAGCAAATGGTTTCATCTTCATTGCTCTCTTGGATATCTCTCTTCCTTCTGTTTGATTTCTCAAACTTTAGGAACTTTCTGAAGTTCTTCACAAGTAGGATTTGTTCATCACCACTTGATGACTTTTCATCTGTATCATTGCATGTCGATCTTCTTGCTCGTGCTTTGAAGGCAATTGGTTTTTCCTTTGGTGTTGCTTCTTCAAAGTCTTGCAAATCAAGTTCATGGGTCATGAGCTTGCCCATCAGTGTTTCCAGGGACATAGTGGTGAGATCGTTTTCTTCAATAATTGCTGTAGCCTTCGGGTTCCAGTTTTTGGTTAGAGCCCGCAGAACTTTTCTGATCTTTTCATGATTGCTGTAATCCTTACCAAGAGATTGCAAATGATTAGTTATATCAAGGAAACGTGTAAACATCTGTGTAATTGACTCACCGGGTTTCATCTTAAAAGATTCATATTCCTGTGTTAGTCTATTAATTTTGGATTTCTTCACTTGGGAAGTACCTTCATGAGTTACCTCAAGAAGTTTCCAAATTTCGTGAGACGTTTTACAGGTTGAAACTCTGTTGAACTCCGTTTTGTCAATTGCACAGAACAGTGCGTTGATGGCACGAGCATCTAGACTAGCCTTAGCTTTTTCAGCTTCAGTGTATTTATCGTGAGGCTTTTCTACAAGCAGACCATCAACTACTGTTGGTGCCGGTTTCTTATAACCGTCAATTACTATAGACCAAAGATCAAAGTCAAGAGACTTTAAGAAGAAAGTCATACGTGTTTTCCAGTAGGTATAGTTTGTACCATCAAATAGTGGGGGTCTATTTGTGGATTGCCCTTCACCGTTGAATATTGATTTCACGGCTGCCATATATACTCTCTGAGGTTTGTTATATTAGAATATAACCTGCTCTGATACCAATTGTAGGACCGTTTGAGCACCTCTAGAGGGAGGGTGAATAGAGTATGTGCGTGTACAGCGGAAATTATCACCAATTAAAGATTAAAGATATAACTAAGGCAGTTAATAACAAATAAGAGTAGCAAAAGTTAGAGAGATCAAACTCAGTTGACACAGCGATGTATACTGGTATCCCTCTGAGAGGGCTAATCCAGTGTCGAGTACTCTTGCTCGATGTTAATCCACTATGGCACAAGCTTTAACTGAGCGCTTGCAACTCTTACAACACCGTGCTTGATGACAAGTGCACGACCGACTTCACAACACCGTGCTTGGTGACGAGCGCACGACCGGCTCCACAACAAGAATAGTAGCTGAACTTGGAACGACCTCTTTACAACTCTTGGACACCAAAAGACTCTAAATCAACTTAGATATTACTGGCTTTTGGCTAAGAGATGTATAGGTGTGATTTGAAAGCTTTGGAACGTTTTGAAAACACTTGGAGAATAGAGAAGAGAAGATGAAGAACGAGTGAATGATTTGAAATGAAAATTTCTCTTCTATTTATAGGTGTTTTCTGGGACCGAACTCGGACAGAGTTCGGGCAGAGTTCTGATGCAAATATTTCGCATAGAGACGTTGCTCGCAGATTTGGAGGCAACTAACATTTGAATTCAAATTGACCGAACTCGGGCAGAGTTCGGGCCGAACTCGGGCCGAACTCGGTTTTGAGTTCTGTCAAGGAGTTTTCGAAATATTTATCAAAACAATTTGTAAGAAAATACTTTGGAATATTTTGTAAAAGATGTATAAATGAAAATGGGTAGGCTTTTTAGAAATGTGGACTGGGATAACCCTAAGCCAGTATTACCAAGTTGATTTTACAAAATAAATCCTAGACTCAATAAAATGTAAAAATACAGAATAAAATATAAACCGAGTCAACTTCAGATTGATGATGTCTATGCTTTGTTGATGCAGTACAACGCCCGTTGATATTGATTTCATATCCCCTGAAATGATTAGCAGCAGTTTGTATATTTTGTGTATTGACTTAAGTGCATGTTGATTATCGAAATCGGGTGTGACCATGGAATGGGCCAACATGTTAGACTAACCTGCATAATATGTAAGAGCGTAAGATAAAAAGTAGTTTCTAATTTCTATGTTTGTGATTGAAATTGGTCACAACTCTGGCTAAGTAAAGTGAAATGTTGCCTGGTGTGCTAATTGATATATCATGCCTACCCTAATTATTTATTTAATTGTTTATATGCTATTATTGTTTACACCTTGACAACATATAGTAATGATGAGAGTTTTGCAAGACAATGTAGCATTCAAGTGCATGTACGGATTTACTACGACTTCAACATATTTTGAGCTAATGCAAGCATTTTACGTGTTTTAAGTACTTCAAAGGGCCAAGGCAAAATCAATTTGTTAATAGTGAATATATGATTATATGTTAATATTAATACTTACCACCTTTTTTCTTCTTCTCAAAATTTACTTCTCTGTATAATTAGTATATCAACATCGATGCTGCCTAGTCATGCTAGGTATCAATCATGACTTACATGCAAAAGTCAATATGAACATGCATTATTCATGCTGTATATTGCAGCTTAACGGGCAGTGTACATATATGGATTTGGATCCCCAATATATAGAAATGTCCTGTAATGCCAGAGCAAATGGGGTGGGGTGGTGCTGCATGAGATATTGGCAATTTCTCGTGGCCAATATGTCCTATATACATCTCAGCATCTTCTGCTGTCCCCCTATTTGTATTGGCGTCACCCTATTCGTATTGGCGTATTGGCGTTATGGTGCATTATGAGATATTGGCATTAGGGGAACCACTTATTGAGCACAATACATGGTCCATCTCAACCATCCAATTGATGAATATTGATTGTATGCCAATCAATAAAGTAAGTGGATTGAAAAATCCCAACTCACGCACGCAAAGGTAGACGTAGTTACACACTCGTGTGTGTGTTTGCTGACAATGATTGTTATTGAGCACAATACATGGTCCATCTCAACCATCCAATTGATGATTATTGATTGTATGTCAATCAATAAAGTAAGTGGATTGAAAAATCCCAACTCACGCATGCAAAAGTAGACAGTGCAGTTATGTTATGATTTCACTCAATGACTCATGACTCAATGCATTGGTTAGGACTAACAAATTCACTTGAGTGTTAATTATAAATAGTCTTGGATGTGTAGATCCCGATGAAATATGTCGGTCACTGATTAGATGGACCCTGTGTTTCGTGCTCAACAGAACTCCATGCTCAACGAATTGCCTCTCATATATGTTTGTGTGTTGTGCGACTTAGTTCATGTTCATTACATGTCTTTTCGACAGATTCTCCGCGAGATTCAGTTCAGTTTATTCAATGGTCTCCAAGGTCTTGCCCTCGTGCACTAATAGCTAATTTTCATGGGTGTATCTCTATATGGACTCAGCCTTCTCAAGTGAGTCCTCCTTTTTGCAATATTTTTTTTCTTCTGATTATGCCTTCTCTTTCCTTGGTTGTAGTTTTTAAAATGGTTGATTGTCTATATAGTATGTATCCAATACTATGGCATCTGCAACGCTCTCACAGACACTCATTTAGAAGTTATCTGTAGGACTTCAAATTTTATCCTACCTATGCAGAATTGATGATAGTCCATCCAATTTTAAAATTATCTCCATCTCTGTCAAGTTTGATCTTCAACATCTAGAATGCTTAGAACCAAAAGTATGCTTCTAGTTTACTTATGTAACTTGGACTTATAGAATGAATGGTTTAAGCATTTGTTACATGTGAGATTGTTTAAGACTACTTATTTTTAACATCATGATATGACCCTGAAAACAGGGAAACAACATATCGTGGTGGAGAACATAACATACAAACTGATCGTAAACAGATTTATCATTAATAAAGTCCCTGCAAATGCACCAAAACTCTAGAGTTTAGTGAGGGTTATATATATTTCTGTTACTCAACAGGCTCCACGTTATAAGACTCATTTCATGGGTTGAGAGCTGGATTACCGAGTGGTATAACTTTTTGCAAAATCCGCTTAAATGCTTGCTGGGAGATTGAACCTGGGTTGCTCTAGTACAGTGTTGCCACTGCACCAAAGCTCTAGAATAGTCATGAGGGTTTTAAGTGTTATGCATCTATATTCTACAGTTACATACTCATAGAACTCATTGAACATTGAAAAAGTCAAAAAAACATTGCATCATCTTATGTTGTTTTCACACACACACACACACAATATATATATATATATATATATATATATATATATATATATAATGACAAAAAATTATATTGATTATCCAAAAAATATATTGAGTATAATGACACACACACACACACACACACACACACACACACATATATACTGACAACAAAAATATATTGACAAATTTCAGAAAGTCTATAAGTATCCAAGATTACATTAAAGTGACATACATTACAAAGTTCAAAAGCTCGTATCAATATCGGCGCTTTTAAATTGGTCGAGTTTGGCTGTTATGGAATTCTATACTTGTTGCCAATGCTGTCATGTATCATCTTTAAGAATGACATCTAGCATCATGGAGACTTCAACTGTTCAACAATTCAAGCCATTGATTTTCTGAAAAGCAAACATTTTATTTTTTTAATAATTGTCGTTTATATTTATTGAACCTTTCTCTATGTTTTGTTTGGTTTTTCTTAGAGGGATTTTATCTCTCTTTTCTAGATTTTATAAGTTATAAATTGTTTGATATTAGAATGTGCGAGTTATTTTAATGCTGGCACATTGATTTTAGAGTTAAGTTTTTATTGCTGCAATGGTTCTTTTAGGCCAATTTCACTTAAATACCCTGACCTATTGTGTTTTTGTACTTAAATACCCTGTACAATTTTTATAGGGACTTGAATACCCTGAATTATGATAGTTGCACTTAAATACCTTGAACTAATCAAAATTTTGAGAGTTAGTCCCTAATGTGATCAAGTATAAGTAGGAAAAATACAATATTACCCCTGTATATTTATTCCTACTTTTCATCATTCCTGATACTAATTGTCATCATCCACAACCTAGCTGCTCTACATTGCATTAGCAACCTCTGACCTTTGAGCTCGCCTGGGCAGCCTACCCTTGCCTTAAGTAGAGCAAAACAACATATCAAGGGCCACTAGAATGCAAGGCTCCTATGTAAAGGAGGAATGCAGCTTGGGATCACCTAGAGCAATCCCCATCACTGTTGCATAAATGAATCCATTTTTTCTTCTAAGTTTAGTTGCTGTACTCCTGATCTCCTTCAGTTTCATAGTTATGTTGCTAATTTGTGCTTAGAATCCCCGTGCTTATTTCCTCAAGCTCACTGAGAGGCTCCTTTGTCATCGAGCTCGACTTAGCATCAATGGTCACTTGAGCTCGACTGAGCTACCCCTTTTTGCTTGTTGGTGCAGACCCTGGTCTGGCCAGGTACATTTTCACTCCAAAGAAAAATATTTTCCTTCTTCTTTAGGGTAAAAAGTCCAACATGATAATGTCTTTTGCACGCGTCCTAAAGTCTCATGGGACAGTAAGAGAGGGTGGCAACTTGCAAGAATGTGATAGTTGAGGGTATTTAAGTGCCTATAAAAATAGTACAAGGCATTTAAGTGCAAACATGGTAATAGTTCAGGGTATTTAAGTGCAAACAGGGTAATAATTTAGGGTATTTAAGTGCAAATCACCCTTTCTTTTAATCAATAATACAGTAGATTAATGCTTATGTTACTATTTTTGCTCCTAATTATTGACTTATTCTTATTTACTGATTAACAATGCTCCTTTTTATTAATCAATGTGTTAAATTTACCCATATATCATATATGTAGGGTTATATTAATATCCAGTCAAGTTCACTATGGGGCAATGTATGTTAAAGTACACGATACGATAATCAGGCAACTCGATACACGATGTCTCTCAATTAGTTTGTTCCGACATACACAAAGTGCATGCTAGATCATTCAAATAGGATCAAGACTCATCAATCATAATCATCCGCTTGGCTGTTGAAAAGTAGGATCACGATATTTGATATTTTACTCTCTTCTATTTTTTTTTTAACATTTAATAAATACATGAAGTTAGCCGATCACAATTTTTTTTCAATGAAAGCTTTCTTGTCGTCATAAATATGTGAGGTTGGAGTATGTGGTCTTGTTTCATAACTTAGGAGTTTTCTTTCACTATTTTTTTTCCTTCTATTGCATTTGGCTAATGAATTACTTTAATAGAAGTTGGTGTTTCATTTTAATACCAAGATTGACAAAATCCGTAGGACAGGTGAGTTTTCTTTCACTATTTTTTTTTCCTTCTATTGCATTTGGCTAATGAATTACTTTAATAGAAGTTGGTGTTTCATTTTAATACCAAGATTGACAAAATCCGTAGGACAGGTTGTAAGTAGAATTTTAGGGGAATCAAGTGAAAAAGCAAAAGGTGCCATATGTGTTCTTTGGAGATGAAAGATGGTTGGTATTTATTATCCAATATTGTTGAATTGAAAGCTAATGAAATACTAAATAAAGAAGTTATATGTTCATACATACAAAGAAGATAAATAGATAAATATCAAGTGGCAGGATCAAATGCTGATTAAGAAAGGTTAAAAAAAGTATTGCAAGAAAAGAAATCAAATTACAGTCTTATCCCATTTTGTTTTTTCTTATGCACTGGTCAGGGATGCCCCCAATCTTTCTAATTTTATAATCAGCCAAATCAGAATTTAAAAAAAAAAAATTCTAGTCTCTATATAACGTTCTAAAAAAATCGAATATGAAAGATCTAGGTATGAATCTTTTACTCAGATACCGAAATAAGTTTGTTTTACTTGGGATTCAAACTTCACCAAAAACGATGGAATATCAAGGATACATGTGTTATCCAAACGGTTCCTGAGTTTTTGAAACACTTCCTAATGAAAAAGCTCAAGCTTTGAAGATTCTAGCACATACATCAATTGGTCTCTTTAGCGCTTTTATTGATTTATTTTCTTCTTTCTAATCTGATGATCTGATGAATTTGTTAGGGATTTTAAAGAATCAAAGTTTTTATTTATATATGTTTAAAGACAATTATGAATGGTGTTGATCATCCATCGTGCATGCTAGTGGCTCTGGACGGCCATATATATATATATATATATATATATATATATATATATATGTTGTAACCTTTTTGTTCAGTAGTCTTGTTTGCATTCAATAAGGACATTTTTGATGATTTCATTTTCATCCAAGTGACATGTCTTTGTTATTTGTCTATTCTTCCATTTTATAACTTCTAAACTTGCTTGAACCAAGTTTTATGGTTTGATCTTGTTATTCGTCAGACATCTTAATTCTTCTAACTTAATGTTCTTACCGGTGTTTTTCAGGGCCCTGTTAACCTTGTAAGAGATGCTAGCTGCTGGCAATCTGAGTATGAATGGCGCCAGGATCTTGCAGTTGTGACCAAATGGTTGTCAGGGATGACTCCGGTATGTGAGCTGCAACCAAGGTTGTAAAACTCGCTAGTCGGCCGCTAGTCGGTTTGCAGAAACTAGGAATTAATTGGATTAATCGGGGACTAGTCGGATTAATCGTTTTGAGTTATATATATATATATATATATATATATATATATATATATATATATATATATATGCGTGTGTGTGAAATAATGTAAGATGAAATAATTAGATGATTTATTAATAGGAAGGGATTATATATATATAGGAGAGGACTAGCCTCCTCCTTATTCTCTACCCGATGTGGGACTAAACAACATAACACAACTCAATACTCAACACCTTCCCTTAAGTTGAAGCATAGATGTCAATCATGCGCAACTTGCTATAAAAAAACTGAACCAGTCAACCAGAGGACCTAAAAGAGACTTCGTAAAGATATCAGCTATCCGATCGTCGGTCCTCACGTAATAAAACTTTCTCATCCCCTTTTGATACTCATCACAGACAAATGAATGTCGATCCCGATGTGCTTTGTCCTTTCATGGAATATGTGATTGGTAGCAATCTGGATATCATATTGGTTATCACACCACATATCTTATGTTTTAGTTCCTGCATCTTCTCCCAGCTCTTGTAGAAGTTGTTGCAGATATAACACCTATGTTGTGCTGTGAGCAATGACTCGATATTCTGCTTCTGAACTTGATCGTGAGGCCACACTCTGCTTCTTACTCTTCCACGACACCGAGTTCCCGCTAATGAATACCGAATAACCAGATGTAGAACTTCTATCTGTAAGACTAGCACCCAGTCAACATTTGTAAAGCACTTAAGATGAGTATGTCCATGCTTCTCCATCCGAATTTCTTTCCTCGGATCCTGAGCTAGATAACGCAAGATTCTGAGAACTGTCTGCCAATGTAGAACTCATGGGGAAGCCTCATAGGGAAGCCATAAATCAACTCGCGACACTTACGATAAAGGAAATGTCTGGACGAGTCATTACTGCCAAGTAGTTGAGTTTTCCAACTGTCCGACGATACTGATCATGATTGTTCATCAATATTTCGTCATCAAGAAGTAACTTCTCCCTTGAATCTATAGGTGAGGTTGCTCCCTTAGTTTGCATCATTTCGGCATCACTTAAGATATCCAGCACATACTTCCTCTGACATTACGATGTGCTTCTTATCCCGTGTGACTTCAATGCCCAAGAATTAATTCAATGCTTCGATATCAAACTTTTTCAGTTATGAAATTTCCCGACTCTCATCCCCCGTAATCACAATATCATCAACATGGACTCCAAGTAGTTTTCGTCTGGCTGATGTCTGTCTGTAAAAGACCGAATGATCTCTCTTCGATTAACATAGTCCAAACTGCGTAATAACATGGGTAAACCGTCCAAACCAAGCATGGGGTGACTGTATGATACCGTATAGTGCTTTGCATTGATGACACACTTTACCCTCCCTTGCAACGAACCTAGGAGGTTGCATCACATAAACTCTCTTCAAGATCCATATGTAGAAATTCATTCTTCACATCCAGCTGAAGTAGTCACCAATCATAGTGGACTGCCGAGGCTAGAAGCATGTGCACGGAGGTCATCCTGGCAACATCCTGGCAACATGGGAGAAGGTTTCAAATTCTTTACAGTAAGTTTAAGAATACCCTTTCACCACAAGACGAACTTTCAGACGATCAAGAGTGCCATCCGGTTTCACTTTTATTGTGAACATCTACTTGCAACCTACCGTCTTCTTACCGGTGGACAAATCTACCAAGTTCCATGTATGGTTCTCCCAAAGCGCTTTTATCTCTTCTATCGCAGCTCGCCAATCGGAATGTTTGAGTCTCAGTATTGAGAATCTGAATTCTATTGATAGTAGCTACCAAGGATTGAGTATGGCATGTGAGTCCTTTGTAGTTGTCAATATACAAAGGATGGTCGCGACAAGTATGACGAGGACGAGTCGATGTATCTTGTGGTGAATCAATGGAGCTGGAGGAGGACGATGGCTCTACGGCTGTGGGCACCAGGTGCTGATGCTTATGCTGTCGGAGCTGGTGAGACTGGCGATGCTAGTTCTGACTGAGCCGATGTTTGTGGACTGTCGGACTGGGAGACTAGCTCAACAGGGGAGGACAACCTTACGGGAGGCTGCTGTGTGTGACCTGGATATAACAAGAAATCCTCGAGTAAACCTTTGGAACAAAACCTGTAGTTGGTGGAGAGAAGGGATTTCAGTTTTAACAAATGTAACATCCCAAGACGTAAAATACCTTTTCAAGGTAGGGAAAAAACAACGATACCCTTTATGATCTTTTGGATAAGAATTAAAAATATACTTGATTGCCTTCAGATCCAATTTTGAAAGAGTCGGTCGAGTATCCCGAACATAACACAAGCAACCAAAGGTTTTGAGAGGCAGAGGAAACGACTCTCGTTTAAAATATAACGAAAAAATGGAGTATTCCTATTGAGAACAGAAGAGGGCATGCGATTGGTCAGATAACAAACAGTAAGTACTGCATCCAACCAAAATTTTCTGGGAGTACGTGCTTGAAACATAAAAACATGCGCTGTTTCTAGAAAATGACGATTCTTACATCCAGCTACACTATTTTCTTGTGGTGTGTAAGGGCATGAAGTTTGGTGGATGATGTCATGTCGAGAAGATGAGAATTGAACTCATGAGACATGTACTCACGACCATTATCACTCCGAAAATATTTAATCGGAACAACAAATTGCGTCGTGATTTTCGCATAAAAATTGTACCAAATATCAAATAATTTAGAGCGATTTTTCATTAAGTAGACAAATATGACACGTGAGTAGTCAACAACAAATGAAACAAATTACTTAAAATCTATCATAGATTCAAAAGGACAAGGTCCCTATACATCAGAACGCACTAACTCAAAATGAGATGATCCAGCTTTCTTTAGACTCACCGGATAGGGAACACGGTGATGCTTGTCCAAACTATACGACTCACAATGAAATGGAACTTGAATATTTAAAAATTGATACATCTTCTGGAAAACTTGGAAAGATGGGTGACCTAACCGATAGTGCAACTCAAAAGGATCGAGTGCCCCGCTGGTACATGCAACAGAAGAATTCATGTCAAACAGGTACAAGCCTCCAGAGGAATTCATGTCAAACAGGTACAAGCCTCATGCTGCTACTGACAATTTTTCCAGTCTTTAGGTTCTGAAAAACACAACCATCACGAAAATGTTACCGAGCATTGCAAGTCACAAGTAATCCGACTAATTGATAGTGAGCTGAACGGAGTGCTAGGTGTATGTAATACTGAAGTGAGTGACAGTCCGAAAGAAAGACGGGTACGTCCTTTTTCACAGACCGTCAATGAACTACCATTCGCAACAGTAATATCGGTCATACTATCTATCGATACATAGTTGCACAACTTACCTGCATCACCTGTTATCTAAGTAGACGCACCAGAGAGTCAATCATCCACTCCTTCGGCTTAACCACACACGCCGCCCGGTTGTGGACCAAGAACTAGAGGCTTCACCACGACGCTGAGTTTGGAAGTCGGTGAAGTCGGCATAGGTTGCTGCCGTCATCTGCACTGAGATTCCGTCGTTATCATGAGTATCTGATACAACGTTGGCGATAGGTTCTTTATGGCACTGCTACTGAAAATGGCCTTGTTGTCCACAGTTGAAGTATATACGCGGTCTTCCTCCATCATGACCGCCATTGTCTCGTCCACCATCGCAGCTAATATTCTTGCCACCACGTTGACCCCTACGACCTCCATGGAATCCCCAACGAGCAACCCCTAGGACGGATCAATCAGCAGGGGCGTCACCCGTAGTGGTCTTAGTGACTTTTGCTACCGTTAAGACACGAAAGTGGGCTACCATCAAAGAGGAATTTCGGCTCCAACAATAATTTGAGATCGAGCAGAGTTCGTATCAAGACGGAGAGATGCAAGATACACCATGACATAGAGTTGTTGACGTTGAGTTCTCGCCTCATTGATGTCCGTCGTTAGAGGTAGCACACGATCAACTTTATCAGTCATGGCTTTAAAGGATCGGAAGTGGTCTTTATATGATTTGTCTCCCTGATCCGCTCGGTAGACGCCATCAACTGAGTCATAGATACGAGATAAATCACGTTTTTCATCAAACGCAGTTGCTAGAACCTTCCATATTTCCTTCACCGATCCGTGTTCTGAACCATGTCCTCAACCGACGGTTCTATCAAATTCTTTAACTGTGTAAACAGTAGACTGTCATTTGTCTCCCATGCTCGTATGCGGGATCAACGTCGACGTGTTTTTATCCCGCCAAGTGCTACTCAATCATCAAAGATATCATCGTGCTCATCCACTAAGGACAATTCTTTTTCTTCGTCGGATTCAAAGTCATCATCATCTCCATTATCTTCTTCGGCCTCCGAGATAAATTCTTCCTCATCACGATCTCTCGTGATCCTAGAGCTCCTCCTAGGTTCAAGTATTTTATTCGCTCCCACCGCTTGGTCAAGTACCTCCCATCTAGGGATCAACATCACTCTCATCATCGACCCCATCAGCCAACCAATGTTGAGCTTGAGTACACTCATCCGCTTGAGGAATATCTTTATCATAATTCACTCTTTTCTTCTTATTGTGAATTTTGGAATTGAATTAGACATACACCAACTTGTTCAATCTTTCCGAATCAAGACTTTTTTTTTCTTTTTTATATGCACCTACAAGATAAAATTAGAACATCCTAATTAGTATTTAGTAATTAGTTAGATGAAAAATACCAAAAACAATGTCATAAAATAAAATCAAAGTGGCATACCCCTTTGATGCGAGCGCACCTGGCGCCGCACCTTCCTCGGGTGGTGGAGGCGTCATCACGTACGCACGTCGCAGGAGACGCGGAGGAGTCGTTTAGACATTTTATTTATTTTATTTAATTTTAGTCATGGAGGATTATTTTGGTCTTTTACTACAAATAATCCTCTTCTTTGCTTTTTCTATATATATTAGGTCTAGCCGTCTTTTATGGCTGATGCTTGTATTGATAAGAAACTCTCAAGCGTCATTCAGAGGGGATTTAGACTTTGTCCGTCCATCAAAGTTGGGAGTTTGTTCTTTTCTCTAATAAAGATCGTTCTTTTTCTTCTATTTCTATTTTTCTATAAATTATTTGTGAATCGATCTGGTCGATTCACATCAATTGGTATCAAAGCTCTCTACGAATCCATGGCGCACGGGACGAGGAACACGATCGAGGAGAAGATCCAAGGTCTTCGTGAGGATCTCAATCTCGAGATCGATGGTTTGAAGGCGGCAATCAAAGATCAAGCGTCCACGCAGGAGGAACTTCAAACCTAGGTGCGGAGCATGCGGAAGGAGATGACTACGATTCCGGCAATGATGACAATATTGCAAGACATCTCCAAGAAGATGACCGGCGCCGAATCGACGAGCCAACCGGAGGCGGCAGCAGCCCAAACCCTAGGCAGCCGCCTAGGGTTTGCTCCGACAAACCTCGGCGAAACCGAGGATCCAAGCATCACGACCGCAGTCAATCACCAGGATCCAGGCGGGCCGGTGCCGGCGGGAGGAGGCCGCTGGCCGGCCGCGGACGCGAGCCAGGGCCGCTGGCCGGTCACGGCCGACGCCACCCGAAGCCCAGGCGGGTCGGCGCCGGCGGGAGGAGGCTGCTGGCCGGCCGCGGACGCGAGCCAGGGTAGCTGGCCGATCGCCGCCAATCACCAGGGCCGCTGGCCGGTCACGGTCGACTGCCAGGACCGCTGGCCGGTCGCTGTCGACCGCCAGGGCCGCTGGCCGGTTGCCGCCGATTACCCGGGCCACGGCGGACCCCCGCCTCCTGCGGGGAGTGTCCTAGGACCGGCCGCCGACGAGTGGGGGGAGCCCAGCGGCACAGCACCCCCTCCGGGGGGTGCCCTATGGCAGCCAACCCTCCACGGGGGTCGGACAGGGGGAACAGAGCCCCCAGGAGGGGCAGGGACCGTGGGAGGCGCTTTCGGAGGCAGCAATTTCTGTGGGGGAACGACAGCTCCCGTTCACTTCCAGGAGCGGTATGGAGGAGGTGACGGAGTTCTGTACGTGGCCCACCGGCGAGACACAGGCCGGTGGGGAGGAGGTCGAGCCAGAGATGACATACAGCAGGGAGACCTTAGCGCTGACCGCCGGCTTAAGAAGCTGAAGCTACCTACGTTTGAGGGTGCGGGAACCGGACGAGTGGATCTTTCGGGCGGAGCGCTACTTCGAGGTCATGGAGTTGACTGAGGCGGAGGTACTCAGATGCATCGGGATCTACTTCGAGGGCCAGGCCCTGGCGTGGTACCGGTGGAGGTCGGCGAGGACCCCATTCTGCAGTTGGGAGGAGTTGACTGCATACCTTTTGGACCGATTCCAGGAGACGGCCGGGGGAGACTTCTACGAGCAGTGGTCTTCTCTGCGACATGAGGGAACGGTTCGGGACTTCGTAGCGAGGTTCGAACTGTTATCCGGACGTGTCAGAGGGGTGTCGGATGAGCTGCAGATCGGGATGTTTATGAAGGGCTTGAAGCCCTCCATACGAGCGGAGCTTCGGTTGCAGAATCCGCAGTTCTTAGAGGATCTGCTCCGCCTGGCTCATAAGGCAGAGGAGAAATTGACAGAGGAGAGACGTCTTAAGGGCGCTTGGGGAGCATCGGGGCAGCGCAGTCAGACGGGCCCAGTACTTCCACGACCAGCAGCGGGGGCTCAGGCACCAGTACCACCTAGACCCGCAGGCGGGACAGGGGGCTCCATAGTACCGGGGAGGCGCCTGTCGGATGCTGACATGAAGGCAAGAAGAGCAGCTGGCTTGTGCTTCAGATGTGACGAGAGGTTCACTCCCGGTCATCGATGTGCGAGCAAGTTGCTGCAGATCGTGATCTTGCCCGACGAGGAGGAGGATCCGACGGAGGAAGAGGCCGCTATAGCAGCAGATGCTGGGGAGGAGCAGGATCATGTGCACATGGATGTTGCGGAGGTGACCCTCAACTCCGTGGTTGGGTTCACTCCGAACCACACCATGAAGTTGGCGGGAACGTTGGGAGAGCAGACGGTGACGGTGCTGATCGACAGTGGGGCAACCCACAACTTCATCTCTCAGAGACTGGTCGAGCGGCTTGGCCTAGAGTTGAGTACGACGGAGAAGTTCACGGTGTTGCCGGGCACCGGGAAGATGGAGGAGAGCAAGGGCCTATGCAAGGGTGTGTCTCTCTCACTGCAGGGATATCAGCTGGCGGAGGATTTCTTACCATTGGAGCTGGGCAACGTCGACATCTTATTGGGGGTCCAGTGGCTGAAGAAGCTCGGGGAGATGAAGGTGAACTGGAAGCTTCTACGGATGGAGTTCCTGGAGGGAGGCGAGACGGTGGTGCTGAGGGGGGACCCGACTCTCTGTTTCTCGGTAGTGGCCCTCAAGGCCATTACGCGAGCGTTGCGGACGGGAGGAGAGGGGTACCTAGTAGAGTTCTAGGGGTTTTCGGTTGAGGGTGAGACACAGGAGGAGACCCCTGTGGAGGTGAAGGCGGTGTTGGAGCAGTACTCTGAGGTATTCTAGAGCCCGCAAGGGCTACCTCCGATCAGAGGGCACGAGCACGCGATAGTACTACGTGGAGAGGGAGCACCGGTGAGCGTGCGTCCCTATAGGTATCCGCATCTGCAGAAGGACGAGATAGAGCGGATGGTGCGGGAGATGCTGCAGGCTAGGGTGATCCAGCCAAGTGTGAGTCCTTTTTCGTCACCGGTGCTTTTGGTGAAGAAGGACGGGAGTTGGAGATTCTGCGTCGATTACCGGGCGCTGAACAAGGAGACGGTCGCTGACAAGTTTCCTATTCCGGTGATCGACGAGCTGCATGGAGCGGCGGTCTTTTCGAAGATCGACCTCAGGGCGGGGTACCTCCAGATTCGGATGCGGCCAGAGGACGTGCCAAAGACGGCCTTCCGGACCCATGAAGGACACTACGAGTTTTTGGTCATGCCTTTTGGCCTGACCAACGCTCCGTCGACCTTCCAGGCCTTGATGAACAAGGTATTCCAGCCTTACCTTCGGAGGTTCATCCTGGTCTTTTTTCGACGACATCCTCGTCTACAGCAGGAGCATGAGGGAGCACATGGACCACTTGGAGGTGGTGTTTAGGGAGCTGATGGCGCATCAGCTATACGCCAACCGAAAGAAGTGCAGTTTCGGTTTGGCGCAGGTGGAGTATCTGGGGCACGTGGTGTCAGCTGAGGGGGTGGCGGCGGACAGGACGAAGATAGCGGCTATGCTGGATTGGCCGGTGCCCACTACACTACGAGCACTGCGAGGCTTCTTGGGGTTGACGGGCTACTACAGGAAGTTCGTCAAGGGATACGGCACCATCGCATGGGCCCTCACGGAGCAGCTAAAGAAGGAAGGGTTCCACTGGGGGGAGGAAGCCACCAAGGCCTTTGAGGCCTTGAAGGTGGCTATGACGACGGCACCGGTGCTAGCCTTACCCGATTTCAGCAAGACGTTCGTGGTAGAGACGGACGCGTCAGGGTATGGCCTCGGGGCGGTACTCATGCAGGAGGGGAAGCCCATAGCCTACTTTAGTCAGGTGCTTTCTGCTAGAGCCCGGCTAAAGTCGGTCTATGAGAGGGAGCTGATGGCCATCGTACTGGCAGTACTGAAGTGGAGGCCCTATCTGTTGGGGCGGGAGTTTGTGGTCAGGACCGACTAGAAGAGCCTCACGTACCTCCTCGAGCAGCGGCTCGTTACAGAGGAGCACCAGCATTCGTTGTCCAAGTTGGTGGGATACCTGTTCACGATCGAGTACCGGCCGGGGTTAGAGAACAAGGCTGCTGATGCCTTGTCGCGACGGGAGGAGGTGGTGGACTTGAGGGCGCTGTCACGACCTATATGGCGGGACTGGGAGCCGATGTTGCAGGAGGCTGAGCATGACGCAGGGTTGCAGCACATACGGCAGCAGATAGAGAGCGACAGTGACGGGCCAGCGGGCTATACTGTGGAGGGTCGTCGACTGCTCTATCAGGGGAGGATGGTGCTACAGAGGACTTCGACATTCATTCCAGTATTGTTCCAGGAGTTCCATAGCTTCGCGATGGGAGGACACTCGGGAGTTCAGCAGACCTATCAGAGGATGGCCAGAGAGGTGTTTTGGCCAGGGATGCAGAGATGCATCGCACGACTGGCTGCCGCGTGTGACGTCTGCCAACGTCACAAGTACATGGCTATGGCACCAGCAGGATTATTGCAGCCGCTGACTCTACCAGAGAGAGTTTGGGAGGACATCACCATGGACTTCATCGACGGGCTACCACGTTCAGAGGGGTACACGGTGATCATGGTGGTGGTGGACAGGCTGAGTAAGTATGCTCACTTCATTCATTTGAAGCATCCTTACACAGCTGTTACAGTAGCGACGACTTTCCTGAGGGAGGTTATACGGCTACATGGGGTACCAGCTTCCATTGTTTCCGACAGGGACAAGGTATTCATGAGTCTCTTTTGGAGGGAGCTGTTTAGGGTACAGGGTACGGTCCTGAAGAGGAGTACCGCTTACCATCCCCAGACGGACGGCCAGACGGAGGGCGTCAACCGCAGCGTGGAGACTTATTTGCGGTGCTTCGCCTCTGATTCCTCCCGGCAGTGGCACAGATGGTTGGCATGGGCAGAGTACTGGTACAACACTTCGTACCACTCGAGGGCGGGAACGACCCCTTTCAGGGTGTTGTACGGACGAGACCCTCCTCCTTTAGTCCGCTTTGGAGACACTCAGACACCAGTGGGGCAGGTGGAGGAGTACATCGAGGCGAGGGATGGGATATTAGAGGAGTTGAGGAAGCATTTGTTGCGAGCACAGCAGGTGATGCGGGCTCAGGCGGACAGGCATAGACGGGACGTAAGTTTCCAGGTGGGAGATATGGTTTATCTCAAGCTACGTCCCTACAGGCAGAGGTCGATGGCGAGGAGGCATAACGAGAAGCTGGCGGCTCGTTACTTTGGTCTATATCAGGTGGAGGCCAGGATTGGACAGGTGGCATATAGGTTGAGGCTACCGGTCACTCCAGCGATTCATCCCGTTTTCTACGTATCTCAGCTGAGGAAGGCGGTCGGGGATCATGAGGTGTCGCCTACTCTTCCTCCTACACTCACGGAGCATATGGAGGTGCAGTTGGAGCCTGTGGAGGTACGGGCAGTTCGGCAGGGACCAGGACAGACGAGGGAGGTTCTGATTCACTGGATGTGACTACCAGACTGCGACGCGACTTGGGAGGACTATGCGAGATTCCAGACACAGTTTTCGGATTTCCACCTTGAGGACAAGGTGGCTCTTTTAGGGGGGGGTATTGATGCGAGCGCACCTGGCGCCGCACCTTCCTCGGGTGGTGGAGGCGTCATCACGTACGCACGTCGCAGGAGACGCGGAGGAGCCGTTTAGGCATTTTATTTATTTTATTTAATTTTAGTCATGGAGGGTTATTTTGGTCTTTCACCACAAATAACCCTCCTCTTTGCTTTTTCTATATATATTAGGTCTAGCCGTCTTTTATGGCTGATGCTTGTATTGAGAAGAAACTCTCAAGCGTCATTCAGAGGGATTTAGACTTTGTCCGTCCATCAAAGTTGGGAGTTTGTTCTTTTCTCTAATAAAGATCGTTCTTTTCCTTCTATTTCTATTTTTCTATAAATTATTTGTGAATCGATCTGGTCGATTCACATCACCCTTCAAAAGTACTCCAATTCCTTCCACAATCCGATGAACTTGTGGTCAAGGAGAGGACTCTAATTGTCATTTTCTTCAAGTTTGATGCATTGCCACCATAATTACTCCACTATCCGGCTAACATTCATTATCGTAGAAAGCACATAAATAACTGCTAGTCAATGAAATAATTAATAAACTAGGAAGGAGTTTAGAGTTAGGACTTACCGGGATTAAATTCATTCACACATTTAGTTTGATAAAAAATTCAGTTTGTTTTCTTCCAAACATCCCCACCAAATTCTTATACATGATCAGTTCTTCATCACTCACTTTTACTTGAGTGATGAAGTCGTGTTAGGGAAATTTTTTCCACACAATTGAGGATAGCTTCCATACAAGCTAAATCTTCTTCTATCTCCACGCTATTCTTTGCAAAGTAGTAAGGATTAAGCAAATATCCCGCCAAGTGCAAATTGAAATCAAGCCTACCTTTGGATCTAGTTTCGATAATGTCAATTATCGGGTTATAATTCTTTTCAACTCCATTATTGATCTATTTTTTTGCCACTTCAAACTCTCCGTACAACCATGACATAGATGTCATATCCCTGTCAACAAGGCGAAGGAGTCTCACCAATGGCCGAAAAACAACCAAGCATGAGTTCACTGATTTCAAAAAAGAGATGCTAACAATTGTCGCATATGCCCCACTTTTCCCTTCGTACTTTTGGAATTGATTATGTATAAAAATTTTGTGGGGATGTTTGGAAGAAAACAACATGAACTTTCTTATCAAACTAAAGGTGTGAACCCGGTAAGTCCTAACTCCTAAACTCCTAGTTCATTACTTATTTACTTGATTACTTCATTGACTAGTAGTTAGTTACGTGCTTTCTATGGTAATGAATGCTAGCCGGGTGGTAGAGTAATTATGGTACCAATGCATCAAACTTGAAGTAGATGACAATTAAAATTTTCTCATTTACAACAAGTTCATCGGGTTGTGAGGGAAATTGGAGTACCTTTGAAGGGGTATGACACTTTGATTTTATTTTATGACATTATTTTTGGTATTCTTCATCTAACTAATTACTAAATACTAATTAGTTTATTCTAATTTTATCTTGTAGGTGCATATAAAAAAGAGAAATAGACTTGATTTGGAAAGATTGAACAAGTTGGTGTATGTTCATTTCAATTCCAAAATTTACAATAAGAAGAAAATAGTGAGTTATGATAAAGATGTTCTTCAAGACGATGAGTGTGCTCAAGCTCAACATTGGTTGGTTGACGGGGTCGATGATGAGAGTGATGTTGATCCCGTGATCGGGGCTAGATGAGAGGTACTTGACCAAGCGGTGAGAGCGAATGAAATTCTTGAACCTAGGAGGAGCACTAGGATCACAAGAGAACTTGATGAGGAAGAGTTTATCTCGGAGGCCGAAGAAGATGATGGAGATAATGACTTTGAGTTCGATGAAGAAAGAGAATTGTCCTTAGTGGATGAGCATGATGATATCTTTGATGGTTGAGGACGACTTTAATATATCTCCTTTTGTTTTTGTGAATTTTGAATTAGGTATAAGACTTTGACACTTTGGGTACTTAAGTTAATACTTTGATGACATATGGCATATATTACATATATATTATTTTTCACACACACATATATAAAAACTCAAAACAATTAAATCTCTATTCCCCGCGAACCGAGACTAGCGGCCGACTAGCGATTTTCACACAAACCTTGCTTGATGGTATTTGTCATGTTAATGATAGGTTAATGAAGGCTTAGCCATTGAACAAATCCTTAGGATACCATTAAGGAGAATAGCATCATTAAGTATAGTCAGTGATGATTGATTAGATCTACAGCTAGTGGCACCAATTACAGCCAACAATGTCCTCAATAACACTAAATAAGAAAGTTATATGCAAATTCCTATTGACCATGGATGTGGACACAAACAATAAATTCGTGACATACTTGAAATGAACATGCATTATTACTTCTTCTACAAGTTAATCTTGTTATGTGCCCGTAGTTACCTGGAAAATGATACTTCCTGGTTCATGGTATAAGGTGTGCTACTTGTCTTTATTTTGGTACAAAGGGGGTAGGATGAGTTGGTTCGCGAAGTCCAGTCCGCAGTGCGTTTTAAAATACTAATGGGTCATTACTAGTTCAAATTTGATTCAGTCATTATGTAATGTACGAAAAGAAAAACTTATGTAGAACGTAAGAAAATTCAAACTTCTACTTCGTTCAATAAGATGTAAAATGTGAAACTCAACTTTTCATAGTTATAAATTGAACCCAACATTTCAAAACAAAACAGTAGAATGGTGTCAAATCTAAACATGTAAATACACCATAAAATAAAGTTTTTAGTAAGATTTCAACTATCGATTCAGATTTGCCAAATTTAGCGATTGAGATCGAGTACCATTACAATCCGGATTGGAAATGTTTACCGGAACGTGGTTCTATGGAGGATTTAGTTGTACCTGGTACCTATCTATGTGCTTATTCTTATAGATGTTGAGGTAGAGTTCACATGATACCGCTGATTTTGGTAGAGCTTTTATATGATACTATTGATTTTTTATTTTTGATATATGATTTCACCAATTAATTGAGAGCAAGATGTTATGTCGCATCTTGTGTTGAGAGGCTGCCAGTTTTATTGTAGAACTGATGGAGTTGCTCCGTTATTATGGGAGAACTTAAGGAGATGCCAGTTTATAATTTGATAATTTAAAGAGGTCATGTTTTATGAAGATGCTGAGGTGGCACCTTTCTTTAGCTGTAACTTTAGGAGGAACTCAGTTCTTATGGGAGAAACCGAGGTCTCTAGCTTGAGCAGAAAACCCTAAGGGTGAGTTTGGTACGCGGAATACTATATAGCCGAGAATTCTCTAGTCCGGGAATCAAATTTCCGGTAATTAATTTCCATAGAAAATTATGTTCCCATGTTTGGTGAATATATAAATATTCCGGGAAAAAAAGAGGATAAAAAACTGAAACTAAAAATAAAAAAAGGATAAAAAAAAGTGAAAAACCAAAAAACAACAGAATAATCCTGAAAAAAAATGAAAAAAATCATTCTTAAAAAACTGAAAAATAGTCTTTAAAAAAAGATTAAAAAACTGAAAAATAAATAAAAATTTCGTAAAAAATGAAAAAGAACAAAATAAACTGAAAAAAACATAATAGGCTACAAAACAATTTGCCCGAGAAAAAAAAATTATACCCACCTATTTGTAAGGGATATGATTCCCATGTTTCGTGGATAAATTATTTACTCGGATATTCGTAATCCCAGGAATAATTTTTTATAACCTAAACAAACATGGGAATAAATTTCCCACTCTAAATTTCCCCAGGAATAAACTAAATTATTGTGTACCAAACGCCCCCAAAGAGACTGGGACTATACTCTATAGATCAGAGAAACCTGGGAAGGTACCAAAGTTGTTATCCTGGTTTCTCAATAACCTCAAGCCTTATGATTGCATGTATGTTCAAGATTAATCAAATAATTCAACTTGATGAATTGTTCTGTACGAGTCATGCTTTGCATCGACACACACACATCAAGACAGTAATTTCTTGGAGTAGTGAAACTCACCGTTATTGGAGAGTTACTTTATTAACTAACTAAAATGGTGATGGTTCGATGTGGATTTCTTCACCACTATTAACAATCGATGTTAGAATTTTGTGGAACTTGTGACCTCGTGTAGCCATTAATAACTATATAATTAAATATTAGTTCTCTTGATCACCAGATCCCACTTTTATGTTTATATTGAGCGTACTTCCTTGAAAGGTAGCACATGCAGGTGAGGCCTAGTAGCATTCTTGTTGTTCCTCTTGTGTCCGTGTCATAGCCCTATATGAGTGGCATGTGAGATATATGAGATCTTCTTTGTTTGGTGGTGGCCACATACCGAATCCGTCAAGTAGACGGACATGACTGCTATTGAGAACACTATACTTGTACCTTTTTCACTAAAACTGAGGAGTCCACCAAAAGATTCTGTGAAGAATAGCGAAACATTTGTTTAATATTTATTTATCGTTCTCTTTTTCTAATTTTAGAAATGAAAATATGGTGTTTGCACAATGGCGTGTTCATTATTTTTAACTTTCGTGGTCTTCACCTGTTTGCTTAAGCTGTATTCATGCAACTAAGTGTATCCACAAGTTGCAGATCTTTATATGATTTCTTTTTTTAGATGATTATGTTTGTTATCCTTCGCTTCTTCCACTGAGTTTAGTAATTGAAATAAATGGAGGTTTAGATCTTTGAAGGGAAGCTCGCCAATCTAGTGTGCTGAAAAAGTGAAATCCTCTCTAAATCATTAATAACTGCTTGCCAGCTTTCAACAAAATTTGACGCAACTACACTTTTACTATGTTGATTAAGATGAGAAAAATGTTCCTATTTAAGAATGAAAAAACAAATATTTCCTGAAGAGATGCCTCTATCCTCCGATCCTCAGCCAAGGTTGTTCTAGTAATGCCTTAGAGAGTTTTTGGTTCATTTGACCTGTCCAGTATCCACAGTTGCATACTTTTGGCAGTGGAAATGTACACACATTTTGATGGCTTGGTATGCGAAGTTGTAATGCCTGTGGTTCGTTTGCGTATCTTGGTATACGTATACGTAAATTGACCCGTATTGCAAGTCTCACTGCTTGATTTATTCTAGCATTTCATTGATTGGTTTATTCTTGGGTTGGTTCGGCTTGGCTTGGTTTGCTTTGGTTCATCATGAACCAAAGGTGAACCCTCCCACCTACCACCATCATCCTCATATATATTTCCACCTAACACTCTCTCTCTTCATTACTACTTCTCCACCATTACTTCTTTCAACCACCAGGAGGGAGAGAGAGAGAGGGAGAGCTTAGGCAAGTGCAAACTTGCTTCATGATGGATCTCATGTTTTATTGTTCCATTCTCTTCCTTACTAGATTCTAAGCCTCTTTAGAACTGGAAGTTTTCGGTTTTGATGGTTATATTTTTGTAGATCTAAGTTTTAAGTTCCTTCTTGTTTAGTTTTCTTGGTTTTGATCTCTAAAAACTTGGTATTTCCAAAAACTAGTGGTTCCATGTGGTAGAGAATTCAATTTCATGCAGTTTTGGCTTTTGTTTCGCTTGATTTCGACTTCGGATGAGGAAGTTATGGCCATGGCAAGTTTTCGGAACTTTCATGGCTGAACTTGCTGTTTGGGGACGATGAACCCCATGCGTCGGGAACCTCATGCGCCCGGGAGGCCATGCGCCGGGAGGCCATGCGCCGTGAAGTCCCGGCAACGCATCCCTTAACTCCGAGCGTGTCATGCGCGTAGGTTCCCTACGCGCATGTATTGAAGACGCAACGTGAGTTTCCCATGCGCCTATTGGTGCAGGAATCCCATGCGCCGATTGCGCAGGAATCCCATGCGCCGATTGTGCAAGAATCTCATGCGCCGATTGCGCAGGAATCTCATGCGCCGATTGTGCAGGAATCTCATGCGCCGATTGGTGCAGGAATCCCATGCGCCGATTGGTGCAGGAATCCCATGCGCCGATTGCGCAGGAATCCCATGCGCCGATTGTGCAGGAATTCACTGTTTTTGCCTGTTTAAGTTGTTTTGTAGCTAGAATCTTGAAAAACTCAAAACATGAAAGTTGTAGATCTTTTCCTTGGCTTCAAGAATATGTCACTAGTTATTTTATGCAAGTTTTTCTCATTTATGATAAGGTAAGAATAGAACACGATAGTGGCCCGCTGTGGCGCACTCTTGACAAGTAAACTGACATGATATGTCTCGACATGCCGTTATGACAGCTAGCCTGACATGACAAGTATGAAAGATCTGGACACCGTGGGCGATTGCGTTTGTACAAATAAACCAGTATTGTCTTGCATCATGTCTAGGATGGGGATCCCTGAGTACCACGGTCAGGGGTACCTACTGAAATTGACTAAGGCTAATTAACTAGAATGATTCAGTAGTCATGAAGAGATTCCCAGCTACAGGCAATCCCGTTATCTGGGCGCACTAACGGACTTGTAGCCTACCGACGAGTAGGGCACATTTCCAGCACACAGTCACGTGTTGCATTCTTCATAACGGACATTCGATCCGGATAACCGGATGGTCTGCAGGGCTTGTGGCTGTTGGGATAATCTCATTGCATCTTGCTAGTAACTAGGCCTGTGATAACCCTAGTTAGTTAAAAGTATCAAGCCGTACTCTTGATTGGCCGTGATTGATTGGATGAAGTTTATTCCAGCTTAGTCTTATCCTGATCCTGTACAAGATTGTAACATGACATGATATCTTGTATCGATAAATGATGGGATACCAAGTTCTGTTCAGATGAAGGGTTACAACCCCGGTTCTTGTTTGGTTTAAGGGTTGTAACTTGGCTATCTGAATAGTTCCATGGTTACCTTATCATATATCGTCCTGCTTATTGTGCTGGCCTTAACAATAAAGATCAGGGGTCCAGTTCTGTTCAGGCAAAGGGTTACAACCCCGGTCCTTGTTTGGTTTAAGGGTTGTAACCTGGCTCCCGGAGCAGTTCTGTGTCCTCTCTTTGTTTATTGTCTTGTTACCTTATCAATAGTAATTGAGGCGGGTTTCTATTCAGGCGAAGGATTGCAACCCCGGTCCTTGTTTGGTTTAAGGGTTGCAGTCTGGCTACTTGAATGGTTTCTCCGTGCTCAATATATTATTGTTATCTTAGTTATTATCAGTATCTTTTAATTACCTTTACTATTATTTGGGATATGCTGGTTTTAGTTCCTAAGTGAAGCCTCCTTTGTGGCACTTGCTCTTTCTGGGGTCTAACCCAGCTGGTTTTGTATGGCCAGATACCGGAGCAGCACCAGAGGATCTACCTACCTTCCAGCCAGATGGTGAACACCAGGCGTAACCCTGGCAATGAGTGGGTTTCTTTTGTTCTCCCACTTTATTGTAAAATTATTCTTTTGAGGCGTTTAGCCGGCGAGCACGTGTTAGCTCGTATTGCACCTTTATTTACTGTCTGCCTACGGGCTGTAACATGATTGACAAATCCTAGGGTTGATCATGTATTGACTAAAACTCTTGCTAGTCCTGACATTTTGTACGACTAGCTTCATGATCATCCAATATGTAATGTATGGGACGCCTTACTATTGTATATTGATGCTCTAATATCTTGTGACTGTTACTACTTGCTTGTGATTGAGACAATAGGCTTGTTCTTGACCATAGGAGACTGATGGATTGTAGTTAAACCCTCATATATCTAGACAGCCGTGACCGTATAGTGACGTGGGTTCCATTTCATTATACGTAGCTGGCTATGTCTGCCCCCGCTCTCCAGTATTCTGGTTCTGGGACGTGACAGAAGTTAAACATCCTTTCACATCATACCATGTCTATTATCTTTGTGCCACTGTCTACCCAGATTACGATGAACTTTTTTCTACATCCTTAAAGATTTGATACTAATTTTTATTTTTCCATTAATTTGTTTTGTAAACACCTTGTCACTGATGATTTCTTTTATTCAACTTATTGTTTACCAACAATAAAAGTCTGGATAACGGCCTTTTTTCTGTTTGACTTCATCTTGTTTCTGTGCTAATTTTTTTCTTAATTAGGTTGTTTGTCTAACTCAACCATGCTTTCTTTTATCTCTAGTACCGGGGGCTTCCTACAAATTCTAGCAGCTCTGCTAACCAGAAGTTAACATTTGAGGAAAAGTTCCTTTCACATCAGTTCCAAACTGCTGGTTAGCATTTCTAAACCTGACTGGTGCATAAACGCTAGATCATTTTTTGCTCTGGTACCTGACAGAATATCCCTATTGCAGCACGATGGCCACATTTTCTGTGTGTTTGCTCAGTTTTCTCATCGGGTTCACTCCAGCTTCACTGGGCCCAGTGGCCTCCTCAAACCGGTCGCCAGCCAAAATGGTTTTCCACAAGCAAAGTTCTGCTAGGAGCAGGTCCGAGTGGTATAATGGCAGCTGATGCTATCATTACGGAAGCAGGGGCTATGCATGTTGCTGGTGTGCCTCTTGTGAACCCTTCTACTGTTGTTGTGTGGGAGGTGACCCCAGGCCCTGGGAATGGTTTCCAGGCAACAGCCAAAATAAATACAAGTATTTCTGTTCCTCCAGTTTTGAACCCCCCTTGCTGGACAGGCTTTGCTCCTTTAGCCGCATATTTATTTAGTTTACAAGATTATATAATTTCTGAAGAAAAGCAAGGAAAGAAGCAAAAGGATCAAGAGTATAGTGATGCCGCGTCTCTTCATTGTTCGCCTGTTTCAAACTTTTCTGCTTATGTGAGTCCTGAAGCTGCTGCACAATCTGCTGCAACCACAACATGGGGTTCTGGTGTTACTGCAGTTGCTTTTGATCCTGCTCGAGGTGGTTCGGTCATATCTGTTGTAATTGTGGAAGGTAATAATGCTTCTTTCCAGCACTTGTGAACATCCTAGTGCATTTATTATCTATTTTCATCCAACCACCCTATTGATTTTATTTTGTGGATATTTTCTATCACTCACGTTGAATGTTATGCGACATGGAATATACCAATATTGTAAAGATAAACCGGTCATTGGACCAACAATGTAGTTTTCTGGAATCACAAAGAGCTTTCTATGTATCCTTTTCACATCCATTGTTACCATAATTCAAGATCTATGCAGTGAATGACGTCACAGAATGCACGTTTTCACTCTGTGTTCCATAAACCCGTTCCTGTTTAAATGCAGTTTTGTAGTTTAACTAGTGTATCATGTTCCTTGTTCCCTTTTCTTTCACATTGTGGAGCATTCCATGTTCTAAGAACCATGGTCACACTTGTAACACGCATACATAGTTCGCGGTACCGGTTGATACCGATATGGTATAGTCGATAATGATACGATTTTGTATGTCCTAATTTGATACTATGGTCACACTTGTAACACGCATACATAGTTCGCGGTACCGGTTGATACCGATATGGTATAGTCGATAATGATACGATTTTGTATGTCCTAATTCGATACTGACCGCTACGGCTACTGATTTACGACGTTTTTTTGGGGGGGGGGGGGGGCTCTTTCCCAGTAAATTTGCCACAGAAAAATTGAACCATAAAGATGTTACTGTATAGATGTGATTCCTTATTGATAAACTGTAACCATTACTATTTGTCGAAGTTGTATATTTATAAATTCACAACGCTCATCCATTAATATTTTTTTATTCAAAACTATTTATTGTGATGTATGTCTAAAGGCAAATAAGTAACTAACATCTATTGTGTTGAATGTTATTTCATTAGAAAGTAACGAGAAACAACATATAAATTATGGTTATATATATATATATATATATATATATATATATATATATATATATTCTTTGTTTTTGTTTTTTTATTGTTATATACACACACATATATATATATATTAAAAAAAGTTTAAAGATTATATATATATATATATATATGGGTCCGGATCCGAAGCCCCTTTGCCCTCGACCGTTGGATCGAGCGGACGCGCGCGCGGGCCCCCGATCTGATGGTGCAGGGGGGGCTTTGGCGGGTATCCGCGGGCGGGACTTTTGATCCGCGCCCTATATATATATATATTTGGAATAAGGGTGAATTTATTCCTCGCATATAGCGGAAAATGTATTACAATACATAATATCACAACTTCCCGAACCCCCAAACTATAGTATTAGGGGGCCATTACTGATACATCGAATTCTATGCTATGTAGAATTCCAATAGGGGGGGTAGTCAAGTCCTCGAAAATACGTCTGTTCCGCTCCTTCCAGATGTGCCAAACAGACGCGGCGAGACGAACTCTGGCTCTTCTAGCCCACCCCGGATCCCTGCCGCTGTGGTCTCGGATCCAGCTGAGGATGCTCCGGATGTCTCTATCCGTCCCAACTCCTCCTCTCAGCTGCGAACACTGCTCGGTCCAAATGTGCCAGGACACCGGGCATACAAAGAAGATATGTCCCATAGATTCATCCTCCTCATTACATAGCACACATTTGACGTCCGGAATCTGCATCCCAAACCTGAGGAGTCTGTCTCTCGTCATCAGTCTACCTCGAAGGAGTCGGTAAGCACATAATTGCATTTTTCGTGCAACCCCCTTGCCCCAAATGAAGTCCACCTCTTCAGCCCGGTCATGGTGGGACCGAACAAGGTCGTAGCATCTACGGAAGCAGAATAGGCCTGATCCGTCTCCCGTACCTGGGCCGGCCCAGCTCCAAGAATCCGCCTGCTGGCTCTCGTCAATAGTAACTAGTCGGATCTCCTCGGCAAGCTGAGTAGTATAAGGATATCCTTCTGGCCTCCAAACTCCATATCTGATGATCCGACTGCAAGTGAGTCCCCTGTCCGCTTCTCTGTCTAGCTGACCTCCCAATATCTCGATTAAGGATCTGGAACCCACCCAAGGATCAAGCCATAGGTCAGTCGTCGTCCCATCCTTCATGTTCCTGCAGATAGCGGTCTGAAGCACCGGTCGACATCTCAGAATGGCCTTAAATGTGACCGAGAAATTGTTGTCTATCCTGCAGGCCCAGAAGTTATTCCTTCTTAGGTATCTATTCGCCATCCATTCCGTCCAGAGTGACCCCCCCTTGATGAATCTCCAGGCCATCTTCACGCAGGCTGCCTTCCTGACCGCATGAAGAGTCCTCAACCCCACTCCACCTTCCTCCCGAGGGCGGCATAACTGGTCCCAGGAGATCGCATGCATCCCTCCCCTCCAGATGAAGTCAGCACAAATGGCCTCCACTTTCTGAATAGTAGCCGTAGGGATCTGGATAGACTGGAACCAGAACATCGTGATACCCGCAATAACTGACCGCACCAACTCAATCCGTCCGCCAAACGATAGACCCGCAGCTTGCCAGCCTTCCACTCTCCTCTGAGCAAAATCCACCAAGCTGTGGCAATCCTGCTCTCTGGTATAGTTGACCGTCAGCGGGACCCCCAGATATTTCACTGGGAGCTCGCCTCTGTCCACGCCCAAGGCGAAGGCCCTCTCCTCCTGCTGTGTACACCGGGAGCTGAAATAAACTCTGCTTTTCTCCCTGTTCAACTGGAGCCCAGATAACCGCCCGAACTCCTCCATGATGTCAGAGAGCGCTCTCATTCCCCGCATGGTAGGCTGGAGAAGCACCAATAAGTCGCCAGCATAGATCAAGTGGGATACAACCGGACTCACCAAGCGGAAAAGGGGGACGATCCTCTTGCTATGCACTGCCATATCCATCAAACATGTAAAGTATTCCATCACCAGGGTAAAAAGGTACGGGGAGAGTGGATCACCCTGCCTCAACCCCCTGTTGCTCCTGAAGTAGCCATGCGGCGTGCCCTGGATGAGGACTGAGAATGTAGGGGAGCAGATGCACTCCCTCACCCTCTCAACCCACCTCTCGTCGAACCCCATAGCAAGCATCAAGTGACACAGGAAGTCCCGGTTGACGGTATCATAGGCTTTCCGAAGGTCAAGTTTCACACAAGCCTTCATCCCCCCAGGTTTGCTGAACTCCCTCACCATCTCATGAGCTAGTAGGCTGTGCTCCGCTATCGACCGGCCCTTGATGAACGCTGCTTGATTCCGGGACACCAATCCCTGCATAATCACCTCCATACGCCTGCACATAAGGTGAGTGATAATCTTGTAAAGAAAATTACAGCAAGCAATGGGTCGAAAATCGGCAAGTGAGGTCGCTCCCTCCTTCTTAGGAACCAGCGTCAAGAATGTGTGGTTCATCTCCATCAGGAGCTTGCCCGTCACAAAGAACTCCTGAACCGCCGCCAGAACCGGGGCCTTAAGCACCCCCCAGTGTCTCTTAAAGAACCCTGAAGAGAAGCCATCAGGCCCGGGAGCTTTATTGGGATTAGCCTTCATCACAATGTCTTCCACCTCCTCCATCCTCACAGGCGCCAAGAGCAGACTATTCCCATGACGGGTCACCAGTCTCTTCGTGACAAGGGCTGGGAACGTGCTAGTATAGTCCGTCTGCTGATATAAGTCAGTGTAAAATCTGACGGCCTCCTCCTGAATCTCCACCGGATCCCCAACAAGGCGACCGCATTCAGAAGTCTGGGGATACTGTTTCGGTGCTGACGGGTGCGGATCACATCGCAGAAGAATTTGGTGCAGCGATCTCCATCTTTGAGCCAGGTACATTTGGCCCTCTGAGCCGCACTAATCTTCTCCTGCAGTCTCATGGTGCCGACCTCCTCGATCAAGGTCTTCTCCTTAGCCGCCAGCTCCCCGTTCATAATGTCAGCTTGGAGTGCCACCTGGATGTCCCGAAGCTCGGCTTCCTTATCCGCCAGAGAGGTCCGCGGTCTCGTCTTCACCCATCCCCTGATGGCCCGCTTGAGCTGCTTTAGTTTGTGTACCATGCGGAACTGAGCCGTGCCTTCCGGGAAGTGTTGCATCTCTCCCATAACCGCCTCCTCATATCCCGCCGACAAGTACCATCTGTTGTTATACCGAAATGGCCTCGCCCTCTGAATGGGTCTCTCACAGAGGCCAACCCGGATAGGAGAATGATCGCTAGTACCCGTCGCAAGGCCTTCCGCCACCGAGTTCGGGAAGCACCTGAACCACTCACTATTGCCCAAGGCCCGATCCAGTTGACAAGCAATCCGGTTATGAGTAGCCTTGTTGTGCCAGGTCCATATATGTCCAGCTCGCTCCAGCCCTCGCATCTCTAACCTAAGCAGACACCTCTGGAAGTCATATAAGATCGGATCCGGAACAGGTCGACCACCCACCTTCTCTTGACGGAGCAGCATAGCGTTAAAGTCCCCCATGATGAGCAGGGGAAGATGCATGTTGTCCGTCAGAAGACCCAGATGCACAATATCCTCCCATAAAGCCTCCCGGAGTCTCCGATCATTGTGCCCATACACAGCATCCAGGATGAAACGAAACCCCCCTTTGTTCTCGAAGGTGATGCCGATGAGTTGTTCTGATTTGTGGATCTGCACCCCCTCCCAGCTACCTTTGTTCCACCTAACCCAGATCCTTGCCATATCACAAAGATCTAAGTTATGAATATGATCCCAGTCTGCCGGAGTCCTACGCGAGAGCATAGCGGCCCCTCTAATCTTTGTCTCCAGCAGGATAGCAATGTCACACGACTCTCTTCTCAGAACCCCTACAATCTCCCTCCATCGCCCAATGGAATACCCCCCCTAATGTTCCATGCTAGGACCAACATCTAATTAATAGAGGAGGGGTCCCTCTGGAACTCGTCTGGATCGACACTCGAGGGAAGTGTCTCATCCGCCTTATCAATGACTGCATTTACCATGGAGGAAGGGGCAAGATGAGCCTGGATCCTGCTAAGAGTAAGAGTCCAGTCAGGATTGTCTTCAGACTGGTCGTCCATATCCCTCGCCTGAGGGATATCCTCCCGTGTAGCCGGAGCGTGTCTTTTCCTGCTGCTGTAAACCTGGATCGCCTGGGATGTCTCCGTCACCCTCTGACCGCTACCAGCCTCGCTCATACCCCTGGTCACGATGGTCCTCTGTGGCCTGAACGGGACCAACGCCCCCTGCGTGCTCTCCTGTCTCATCGGTGATCCTGACTCCAGCCTCCTATCAACCTCCATCCCTGTGTCCTCCTCCATATGTTTGACTGGCTCCGTCTCCCCAGGCAAGTGACTGGGTGCCGACGCCGTCCCAGGTGCTTCCGTCCGAGCCACCTGTGGCCTGGCAGTCTCCTTCCCCTTGTATTTGCACACACTGGTAGTGTGCCCAAAGCACTCACAACAAGAACACATGGGGGGGACCCAATCATACTCCACCGCCTGTGTCAGTACCTCTCCTGACGGTACCTGATACTCAAGCATACTCGGCAGCTCCGAGCCCGCCTTGATCTCCACGAAGACCCTAGCATACATCAGTCTGGTGCGAAAAGTGGTGGCCTCGTCTGCTTTGATCGGCTTCCCCACAAGACTGGCAAGTCTCATGAGCAGCGGGATACTCCAATACTGTACAGGGAACTCAGGGAATCTGACCCAGATGGAAATGGCGTTCAACACCTCCTTCTCACACCGTAGCTCCGGCGTCTACTCCTTCAGGATGATTAGCCGTCCATCAAATGACCAAGGCCCTCCCTGTAAGATCCTGGACACATCCTCCGCTAACCCAAATTTGACATAATAGAACCCGTTCTCCCGAGAGAAGAATTTCATGCTACCTTTGGGTCTCCAGACCCGCTCCGCATAGCCCCGAATTTGGCCATAGAACGACTTGTTCCCTAACACATAAAGCATCAGAGTGTTCTTCCAGAATTCGGACACCACCGCTATTTCTTCAGCGGGAAAGTACGCCCGGAGCCCTCCTCCAACTGACATCGGTGGGACAAACTCCATCGACATCGGGCTTTTCGCCACCACCGGCGTGCAAACCTCTTTCCATGACCGAGGCCTCTGCTCCTCAACGTGCGTCCTGGTCGGAGGATTCACAGGACTCTGGCCTGTCCTGCCGGTATCAGTCGCAATACCCTTAGCCTTCTCGGCCGCCGTCGCCTTTGGCCTCCAACCCGAAACAGATCGCACCATGCCTCCCCCACGGCGCCGGGAATCCATATCGCCGATCAAGGGTCGATTCCCATGATTTCCTGGCCCCGCCCTTCCCGAAACTTGGGACTGTGCCCCTCTCCGACCTCCAGTCCGTCGTCTCGTCACGGTCTGCCAGCCGGTAATCCCGGTGTTGTCCCCTCCGGAGCCGAACTCGAAAACGGGAGCCTCTCCTCCGGAGGTACCGCCGCCGCCTCCGCCCGACCCCCCCCCCCCCCCCCCCCCCCCCGCCTGGAGAGCCGCCGCTGCCACCCCGCCCCCCCCCTCCCGCGTGGGGGGATCCCGCCGTCGCCGCCCGGCCGAGGGCCGCTGCCACCCGACCCCCCCCCCCCCCCCCCCCCCCCCCGCCGCCCACTGGCCGAGGGTCGCTGCCCCCGCTGCCACCCGACACACCCCCCCCCCCCCCCCCCCGCCTGGGGGGGTCCCGCCGCCGCCTCCCGACCCCCCCCCCCCCCCCCCCCCGCGTGGGGGGGTCCCGCTTTTGCTGCCGCCTGGGCCGCCCAGGGGTCTACCGCCCCCTCCTGCACCTCCCTGCCGACGAGGCCCCCTCCCCGCAAGCGGATCGGGGGGGAGGGAAGGGCTGCACTTCAGAAACCCTAGGATTCGCACGAATAACGGCCGAAGCGCCCGCCCTCGAATCGCCTGGCATTTTTTAAAATATATACATATCCCTATATATATATATATATATATATATATATATATATATATGAACTTTTTGAAAGACTTTTATCATTTATGGTTTTCCAAAACAAATACCCGAATACTATTATCTGAAAATGCTGAAACCGACACAACTGATACTTAATAGGAAGGGTTTGAAACCGATTTCGATACATATATTTCAAGCATTGCACACATATCAGCACTGCAATAAAGTATATACATATAAACCATAATGGTTGTCCTGCCTGTCCATTCCCATGCCCATTGGTTTAAAAAGCTCTAGGCGCTCCTATGTTAGCTACCTTGCCTCATCATGTAGGAGCGGCTAGGCGGGCCTAGCCTCGTCCTGAGAAGAAAAGTGCCACATACACAGCTTCTCAAATTCCCTTATCATAATACCTTTTGTAACTTTTGTAGCTCATGTTAGGCTATCCAAATATGTTCTATATCCCTAAAAACTCATCGAACTTGAGTTTTAAGACAATAAATTAAAGAAAAGATTAAAAAAAACCAAATTAACAATAGAAAACAACAAACTAACTTAACCAATAACCAAATGGCCTATGAAAGACAACATTAAGTTTAAAAACAATATCACACATAAGTCATTATGAGAAGATATTGATCAAATGAAAAAACAAACATAAGATAATTAACGAATTAATATTCGATATTCCTAATGCCTTCAAGTGGAAAACAAAAAAAAAGTGACTTAACTGAATCCTTATTCTTGCTACTCAATCATCTATCAACCATCTTTATCATCTTAGTCTAAGACTAATAGATCATCTTGAACATTATCATCATCAAAAAGGAAATCTTTATTTTACTCAATCTCCTCTCTTTTATTTATTTATATTTAGTCAATAACTCATTGTGTTAAAATTTAAAAAGGACTCTAGTTGGGCTTAAGCATGCAATTTTTAAACCAATAAAACCAAACAAGCCCATAAAACTTATAATAAAATCCAAACAAAGTCCAAAAAAGTGCATAAAACACCCAACGGACCTAGGCGTGTGCCTAGGCTCGTCTAATTACCTATTCGCCTAATCTCGCCTTTCTCACCTAGGCGTCAGCTAGAGAAGATACCTCACATGCCTTTTGATTAGGCGGTGAAACGAATGGTGCGCCTGGACGACACCTTTAACAACATTGCCCATGCCCATGTGTCTGTATCATGTTGTGTTTGTGCAACATAGGTGACTCATATTTGTTTTTTCTGGTTCCATTGTCGGCTTTGAATTTTCTCGTTAGGCCAAGGAAGAAAGACTAAACCACTCAAATTTATAATTTCTAACTTAGTAAAATAGTAAAGGGATTAGATATGTACGTTTAGGAATATCAACATTTGCCATGGGCACACCTCGGTTCTTCCTCCCTCTGTTTTGCAGCTCATCCAAAGTATAAAACCTATTTTGGATTTTAACCCAAAATTCGGTTACAAACTGAGGAACTATGGTCAGATTCATGAGAAATGTTGTTTTGGCCACAAATAATTATAACTCCTTAGTTTTGTTCAAACATTCATGGTTCATCATTTATTCTACTTTTTGCTATTGGTATGTCATGGGAAAGGTGGAATCGGGAAACTAGAGTTTTGAGCAAGGTGGTCTAGCTACTATTACAAAGCTTTCGTGCAAGGTTCACAGTATCGGAATCGGTATCGGACTATTCCTATGAGTATTGGTATCGGTGGTATCGGTAGTATCAGTGGTTTCAGATCGGAGTATCGGATTTTTTGGTATCGGAAAACAAATAAGTATTAATAAATTATTTATATTTTAAAACATATATTTTATATGTTTAGGCATAATTTTAAGTATTTTCAGTGTTATTTCTTAATAGTTTTGAAATTAAATGAAATAATTGTCACCCTTACCGATTGGTTTACGTACAATAGATTGATTTTCTTCTTTTACATGCTTTTACAACCTTATTATGCTTCAAACCCTTATTGATTTGACTTTTTCGTTTAATTTTCTTTGCCGAATTGACCGAAAAAGAGACCCCCAATGTCGGTATCGGTCAGTATCGGGTATCGGGTATCGGTCGGTATCGGAACGGGACATGCCAAATCGTATCGGTATCGGCCGTATCGGATTGGTATCGGCCGATACTTTAAACCATAATTTCGTGCCACCTAAAGGGAGAAAATGAGGTGTGAACAATGCGAATCTAGAGTTTCGAGCAAGATGGAAGACGGTCTAGCTGCTGTTACAAAACTTTCATGCCAACTAAAGGGTGAAAACGAGATGCGAACAACAGTCAAAGGAGCAGATCGGGTTGCTTACTTACTTTTGTACTAGCGTGAGCTTGTGTGTTACAGAGGTACTTTATTTGGGCTGCTAATTAGAGATAGAAGCTATAGGCTAAGGCTTTCTTTCAGAACCTTGCTCTTTCTTAAGCAAGGTGGAAGCTAGCTACTTGCTTCTGAAGGTGCTTGTTTGCATCTATTGTAGGATCGAGAGTTGTACTCTATAGCCGATCGTGCTACTTCCAATCCTTAGAGCATCATTTGTAAGGCCCATCCCATTTTCTAGATTCTAGATTTAGAATGTAGGAGCTCATTTTGTGGAATAGTAAGCCTCATTCCTAGTCCCAATTTCTACAATTTCGGTCCCATCCCACCCATAGGTGCTAAGGGTTGGGCCTCCCAATTTCTAGATTCTAGATTGTAGGAACTCGTTTTGTAGAATAGTAAGTCCCAATTTGGAGCCCAACATTCTAGATTCTAGACTTTATATTATTTTTTTCCTACATCAATTTTTGATCAGACAATCTTTGGGACCGGAGCTCACTTTATCATTTCCTACTATTCTCATACAAATCCAACCCATTCTACATTTACCTTTTTTTTGAAATTTTGGGCTCCAAATTACATTTGAGAGTCCCAACTACTAATGATGCTCTTAGTAGCAAGTATTAGGTGAGATGGGGGCTATCTCATAAATGTCTGAGATACAAGGGAGGCATTTTAATTTGACCTATAATTTCTGATATTAAGTTAGATCGTGGTAGGAACGAGTTGAGGACTTTTGGAATTCGGGAACTGGGCACAATTCCTTCTAGGAATTAGTGATTCCGCAATTCATGCTTCCCCAATTTCACATCCTAATGGTGCCTGAAGTTTGGGGAAAGGAAGTTGGTTGTTGAATTAACAGTAAGCTGTGAGTTGGTCTTATCCTAGGGGATGTTTGTTTAGTTTGAAATTGAACTTGATTGTATGCTTTAACAAGGTTATGTTCCAAGGTTTCATTTTGCATGTGATCTTGGACCGTAGCATGATTAAGTGGGTTATGCAACAATTAATTTTATTACACGGTACACGTCTATTTTCTCACAAAATAATTATGATGAATTACATAAACATAGATTCAAAATCATGTAGTCACAGAATAAAAGTAAATTAATGCACAATCCAAGAGTTTATAAAGAGATACAAATGAATACAGACAGATGATCGTATATTAATAAAATCAACAGAAATAAAAACTCAGTACTATATCTTATCTTATATATACTACGAAAAGTTCTAGGCTTCACCGTGGAACTTTCATGCTCCAAAAGTGTCCTTCTCCAACCTTATATATATATATATATATATATATATATATATATATATATATATATATATATATATATATATAATGCTTAAATTAACTAGGGATAAACATGTAAATTACACACCTCCACTAATAATTAAACACTTCCAACTACAATAAATGTTCCACCATCTCAAAAATAATTTTACTTCAATTTTTTTATATCTTATATATAATATGAAAGTTCTATGCTTAACCGTGGAACTTTCATGTTCCAAAAGTGTCCTCCAACCTTATATATATATATATATATATATATATATATATATATATATATATATATAATATGCTTAAATTAACTAGGGGTAAACATTTAAATTACACACCTCCCAACTAACATAATTACTAACACTAATAATTAAACACTTCAAACTACAATAAATGTTCCACCATCTCAAAAATAAATTTACTTCAAAATATTTTATACTATTTCAAAATCGGTTTGTCATGCAAGTATACATTTAATAAGTGAGGAAAAAAACATAGACAAAAGACGTGCACGCACTTTTACATGACTTCTAGTTAAATATAAAGCAGCCTTGTAGAGTTTAATAAAAAAAGAGTAAATATGTATTATGTCTTGCAATAATTTCTTTATCAAACTTACCAGTCAAATCACACCCTCATGACTGTTTGTTGGCACTCGGTCGTCTCTGCAATTGGTCGTTAGGCCGAAGTGCTACCGAGAGGTCTGCAATGAGAAGGGAGCCAATGTGAGAGGGAGGGGAAAGGAGATTGGGACATGGAGGGGGGGGGGGATAGGTTAAAATTTTAGTTATATGCTTAACTCGTCCTGGCCGGTTAACGGGTATGGATGCAAACCCAATTCTGTAACCCAATCCCTTAACTGTTTAGTTGCTGGTTTATGGTAAAGCATTCACTTATATGTGAACTTTAACGGTCTTGGGCTGATTTTGAGTACTTGGTCGCATCAACCTCGGTATGGAACATTGCTTTAAAATTTTCTGCAACGCAATAGCAACTTGGAATAGTGATGAGAGCTTTGGAACAAGGCTACTACTACCTTAACTCTTATTCTTGCCTCTTACCAGATGAACTGGGCTGTTCCCTTGAATCTGTGTGGTTGACCTTTATGCCAATAGTCACCTCCTAGTTGTCTCTTATTTTCTATATTTTTGATTCTGTGATGAACGGAACCACACTGTTAATACACGCGGATCTGAGAAACGCAGTTGGACTGCTCACTATGGTGCTAACCTTTTACATCATTCATATATACACATCAACACAAGTTGTCTTTTCATATACCATTGATATTCAGGTTGTTCTCTGTGGCCAATTTCCTATGTCGGCATCTTTTTCTCCGTTACTGTGTAAAGGGTTATAACTTTACGTTGATGTAAAGTTGATTCATGTCCTTGGTTATACAATGTTTTCCTTTTCTTCTTATTGTGGCGCAGTAATTATCTTTCTTATGATGGTGGTCTGATTTCATGATAATGAGTGGTGAAATGTTTCTGAAAACATGCTGTGAGTTTATTGATTTAATTCTATTTTCTCAATGGGTTCGTCTTTCCTTCACTCTTTGGCGTGGTGTGTCATAGAGATGAATGTTATTCCCTTATAGCAAATTGTATCGTCTTACCTCTTCATCTAGACTCTTTATAGTCTAGGGAAATTTGGAGGGTGCTCCTTGGTTGCATGAGCTGAACTACAATCCAAAAGGTAGCTCTACTTACCTGCCAACTAGCTATCTAGGTTTTATGGCATGTCCTTACATTCTCATAGTTACCTTGGCCAAGAATTTGGCACCAATTTAGTGGGTTGACATCAAGTCGACAACCGGCCATAAAACTTCATCATATTATGTAAGGAGCTTTCTTATGCTCCATAGCCGACCCCATTCTGATGGGAGAAGGCTTGGATCAAGGTTCACAGTATCGTTATCGGAATCGGTATCGGACTATTCCTATGAGTATTGGTATCGGCAATATCGGTAGTATCGGCGGTTTCGGATCGGAGTATCGGATTTTTTGGTATCGGAAAACAAATAATTATTAATAAATTATTTACATTTAAAAACATATATTTTATCCATTTAGGCATAATTTTAAGTATTTCAGTGTTATTTCTTAGTAGTTTTGAAAATTAAATGAAATATTAGTCACCCTTACCGATTGGTTTACATACAATAGATTGATTTTCTTCTTTTACATGCTTTTACAACCTTATTATGCTTTAAACCTTGCTAATTTGTCTTTTTCGTTTAATTTTATTTGCCGAATTGACCGGAAAAGAGACCCTCAATGTCGGTATCGGTCAGTATCGGGTATCGGTCGGTATCGGATCGGAACATGCCAAACCGTATCGGTATCGGCCGTATCAGATCGGTATCGGCCGATACTTTAAACCATGGCTTGGATGTTGATGATGAATTCTATTTTCTCAATGCAGGACAATACATGTCTCCATATGATCCTGATGAGGGGCCTTCAATAACAGGATGGAGAGTTCAATGTTGGGAGTCTTCTCTAAAACCTGTTGTTCTTCATCCGATATTTGGAAATCCTGCTTCTAGTTTTGGTGGGCAGCCACCCATGCAAACAGTTTGGGTAACTAGAGTAGACAAAACCATTCCACCAACTGATGAATTGAGAAACCCCCAAACAGATGCAAAAGTAGCAACAGTATCTGACGATCGAAATTCATCTGATTGTAGTGTTGACAGAGCAAAAAGGCTCAGCTTTGATCCGTATGATTTGCCAAGTGATGTCAGACAGCTGGCTCAGATAGAGTATTCTGCTCATGGTGGTGAGGTTGCAGTTGCATTTCTTCGTGGTGGAGTCCACATATTTTCTGGTGCAAACTTCAATCCTGTAGATAGTTATTACATCAATGTCGCTTCAGCCATTGCTGCACCTGCTTTCTCATCTTCTGGATGCTGCTTGGCCTCTGTTTGGCACGATAGCAGCAAGGACCGAACCACGTTAAAGATAATCCGTGTGCTTCCTCCTGCTATATCCAGCACTCAAGTGAAAGTAAACTCAGCAACATGGGAACGTGCTATTGCTGACAGGTTTGCAGCTCATCTAAGTTTCGTTTGGTAATAAGGGCCAGTTGTTTACCGTCTCCCCTTTGGATTTGATCCCAGGCCCTCCTCCCCTCTTCTCCCCTCCCAATACCAAAGAGTCAAAGACCTTACCACTTGGTTGTCCAACCTTTGGTACATCCAAACTAAATACATATGATATAATGTCGACAAATTGTCTACTTTTTGTGATGGTAATCCAGGTTTTGGTGGAGTCTTTTGGCTGGAGTTGATTGGTGGGATGCGGTTGGTTGTACACAGAGCGCTGCAGAGGATGGTATTGGTAAGCAAACTCTAATTTTGAATTGCAGTCTGGCAAGCATTAATTTCCGTATATGTATATATTTACTTTGAGATAAGACCCCGTCTTTGTCCTGGGCTATGCCAAGACCCTTCCATTTAGTTAAATTTTTTCCCAGGCTGGTATTAAAACAATTTTTATCGGTACTGCCCTTTCTTTTTCAGATTTTCTTCAATATTATGTCTTCCAATTTATAGAACACAATAATCCATCGACTCTTGATTTCACATACACCAGTGAAAAGCAAATCCACTTGTTGTAGATCGTATTCATTTTAGCAACTGCATTAACAAAAGCGTTAGCAAAAACGAAATTCTAGCAATAAATCATTCTTGATTCAGTCTTGCTGCAATCATCGTACATTATGTTCAAATGCCAACTTTCATATCCCTGCAACATGACTCTCTAGTCATTAAATTATGTTCTATCTACTAATTTCTTTAAAAAGGCCGTCTCTAGATTCCAACTTCAATAGTGAGTTTAACACTTGTTATATCCCTCCTTTAATTTTGCTCCTTATGCAATATCACTCATGTCCTAAGCTTCTCATCTTTATTTCCAATTAGTCCGCTTGCACTGGATTAATATTCTTCCAGGCAAAAACTTCCAGCAAGAAATTATATTACATGGTTCTTTTTTCACTGGGTCACTGACGTCGTGCATTGACTAAGAATCACAACCATCATGATCAAGGCATCTAAAGTTTTCAAAGTCGTCTCTATAAATCGTGTCTAACACTTGTTTCAATTTAGAGCAGTAGGAGTCTCATGTGAAGCTTTTGGAAAAATTTAAAATTGTAAATGGTGCTAACAGTATCCATGTCACGTTGTCTTATCAATGCTCGCTCATTTCTCCTCCAAGCTCCAATGTTTCGTACTTATAAATGCATGCACACACTTGACTGAACATTGTGCCAATGAGAAGGAAGTCAACAACAACATATCACTTCGAACTGATAATTCTCATCTTCTGAATAGATTCCATACTATTTGCAGTGATTTATGAAGTGTGACCTTCACATGAATAAATAACAATGTGCATACTTTTTCTTTAATCATTTGCAGAGAGTTGATCAAACAAATAATGTCACTTATAAGTTATAACATAATGATTTTAATTTTGGTGCACTGATATAAGTCAACATTATTTATTTGGTGCACTATTTGCGAATAATGTGAAGGTCACTTCATAAATCACTTTAGATATTATTATGTCAATTCGGAAGCTGCTGATCATCAGTTAGGAGTGATATGTTCTTCACTTCTTTCTCATAGGCGCATAGTTCTGCGAAGTGTGGGCACGCATTTGTAAGTACAAAATATGTCAAAGTGATGTGAATGAGCATTGGTAATTTATCACAAACTTGGTTGACGTTAGGTTTACAAACATGCCTAAATACTTCATCAATTATTTATGGAGCTTTTTTATGTTCCATAGCTGACCTCAATTTTGATGGGATTAGGCTTGGAGGATCATCAGTCATGAGTGATATGTTCTTCACTTCTTTCTCATCGGCACATAGTTTTGCGAAGTGTGGGCATGCATTTGTAAGTACAAAATATGTCAAAGTGATGTGATGTGAACGAGCATTGGTAATTTGACACAAACTTAGTTGGTTGACGTAAGGTTTACAACCATGCCTAAATACTTCGTCAATTATTTTATGGAGCTTTTTTATGTCCTATAGCTGACCTCAATTTTGATGGAATAAGGCTTAGAGGATGTCTGACCCCAATTTTGGGGGAACTAAAAGGTTTCTCCTTGTTTGTATGTACTTGAATGCATGGCTGAAAGAGGTAGGTCTTCCTGACAAACATGGTAGCTTGTGGGGTTGCATGCTCATTGTTGCTCATAGCTGTCTTGGCTATGAATTTGTCCTGCGTAACTCGTAGGTGGTTGTGTCCAAACATGAAAGCTTGTATTATAAAGTAGAGGGATGGAGATAGAAAAATAGAGGAAATTGTTTCTTTATTCACTTTTAGCAGTCAGAAGGATTACCATCCTTTGGTGGTCAAATCTATCTTTTAGAGATGTCCACAAATTCAATAGATAATCCTCACATAGATATTTTGTCTTTAGATCATCATGGATATGATGTCGTAGGAAAATCAAAGCCTTGGCTTCAGAAGATTCTTTATTTTTCTTCTTAATAGTACCATCAAGCTTGTTGGACTTCAATTGCAACTTTGCATCCAATTTCCATGATAAATAATTGTCTCTGCTCACATCAAGAGCTTTGAATTCAAGCTTTACAAGACTCGACATCTATATGGCAGAAAATAATTATAGTAGATGTAAATTAATTTAAATAATAAAATTGATGAGCGCTTTCAAGATTACAAAATTTGACATATACCACAATCTGATGAAACACTATCAAAAAATATTATGTATTATGTGTATCACATATACAACAATGTGGTAGAACGTTATCAAAGGATGTTATGTCTCATGTGTATCACATATACAACAATGTGATAAAACACTATCGAAGAATATTATGTCTTATGTCTATCACATATAAAACAATGTGATCATTATATAATAATATACTCTGGGTACTTTTTTATATAATTTGATTCACATATACAACAATGTGAAGTAGTACCTTGTAGAATTTAAATAAATAAAATAATGGAAATAGCAAATTCACATAAACTAATTTAATGTAATTAACTAATTCTAAATAAGTGAAGAAAATTCAAGATATTCTAGATTAATTTCATAATTCATAAGAGAAAAAAATAGAAATGAGATTTATACATAAAAATTTTCTATATTGAATGAAATTGTGAACATGTTAACACAAATTTAGATTTAGAACTAAAAGAGAAAGTAGATCTAGAAAAATTACGTTCTAATCGATCTATAAACACATAAATCAAACATGTATTTAATTTTACTAAAACATGCATGTATCTAAGTATACAAGATTAGACTTACCTTTTCAATACATTCTTTTCGAAAGAGAATTATTTTCCCCTTATGTAAAATATTTCTTCCTTCTATTTCCTAGAGCAATGGTGCTGATAACGTATTATAAAGTAAAGAGATGGAGATAAAAAAATGGAGGAGATTGTTTCTTTATTCACTGGTCTCAATCAACTTGTGAAGAGCCCCTTATATAGGCTCATAATGGAGGTTAACATCATGATGACAATTAAAAGAAGAAATGCCAAAAGACATAGGTTATTGATAACCAAAAGACATCTTATAAATAACCAAAAGACATAGGTTATGCAAGCCAAATCATTATGGTGAATTATCCATATTTATAACAGCTTGGTCATTTTTCAAAAAAAAAAATTTCCCTAAAAAAAAGAAAGATTGGTGAAGACGGATTGTTTAAGACTTTTCCATCGAGACGAAAACTAATGCTATGTTCATCCTGACTGGCGGGAATATATATATATATATATATATATATATATATATATATATATATATATATATATATATATATACGATTATTATTTATAAGGTTATATATATATATATATATATATATATACACAGGAAGTACTTTTATGTACACATATATTAAACTAGAATATACTAGTATATATATTTATATATATATATAAACGGACCAACCATATTTTAATTGTGGAGATTGTTGATGTGGACCATTCTCCACAACTAGAGCCATTTATATGGCAGAATGTTTGGATGCATGGCTCAAAGAGGTAGGTCTTCCTGATCAACATGGTAGCTTGTGCGGTTGCACGACAATGCTCATTGTTGCTCATAGCCGTCTTGGCTACGAATTTGTTATGCATCAACTCGTAGGTGGTTGTGTGGACATAAAACCTTGGTCATTTTGATTTTGATTTTAGTTGTGGAGATGCTTGATGCTGACCATTCTCCACAACCAGAGCCATTCCATTTATATGGAAAAAGGTTTGGGTAAAGAGAAGGATTTGCTTCTTCCTCCACCTTACCTTAACGATATATTAACATGATTCCAGGTGGGGTCCATGTAAATCTTCCTCTTACCTTATTTTTTTCCTTCGCTAGAAGCTTTCTTGGGAGCATTCAAGTTCCACATTCTTACCTAGATTGTGATAAATTAAATCATCAAGCTCAATATCATAATATCTCATACCGTATGTATCATGTAGGATATCGAATAAAATGAAACGCAACTCATAACCGACGATATATTTTTCTTCTACCAAATTCCATTTATGTGAAGGTCCAAAAAAGTAGCGTCCAGACTCTAGTTCTTTGAGCGTTTTGGAGCCTAAACATGAAAAGAGGGATTTACACATGATTTTTATTGACTTAGAGAAAACTTATGGTAAAGTTTCTGTGCAGATAATGTGGTGGAATTTGGAGAATAAACAAGTTCCTAGTAGGGTACTAGCTATATTGAGACTACTACCATCGGAGGGGAGAGAAGCTATTTTCTAATAATGTTAGCTTACATCAAGGATCAACATAAATGTCTTACCCATTTGTGCTAGTTATGGATGAAATTACTAGGCATAACCAGGAGGAGGTTCCATGGCATATAATTTTGATGAGGATATTGTGTTGGTCGATGAGAGTGTAGACAAGGGTTAAATGCTAAAATTGATACGTGGAGTGAAACTTTAGAATCTAAGGGTTCTAAAATTGGTAGGATGAGATGAGAGTAGAGAAGGGTTAAATTCTAAAATAGACACGTGGATAGATGATTTGGAAACTAAGGACTTCAAAATTAGGACGGAAATAGAGTATATGAAATGTAACTTAAACTAGAAGTCAAAGAAAAATGAGAGGGGAGGGGGGCATATAGATGGATAGATTGACAAAAGATACATAAGAGTTAGTTTTTATTTTTTAGGATCTATCATTAATCATGATGGGAATATTAGGATGTCATGCATAGAGTTTAAAAATTGATGGAAAGATAAAAAATAATGTCATGCATATAATTAAAAAAAATGGAAAGATTAAGAAGGATTTCATGTATAGACATCTTTGAAGCCGAAAAAAAATTCTATAAGACGACTAATAGACCAACAATGCTTTATGAAGTGCTTTTGGAGTGATTTGTGAATTGTGATCACAAGACACCTTTGAAGTCGAAAGAAAAATTCTATAAGACGACTATAAGTCCAATGTTTTATGGACAAAGTATTGGAGAATTAAGAAAGAACATGAATGCTTTATTGATTAGACTATTGGGCAATTAAGAAACGACATAACGGGAACATTAGTGTAGCCCAAATGAGAATTCTGAGATGGATGATTGGTAATACATTAAAAGATGGAATAAAAAATGTGTATTATTGGAAAGTTAGATGTTACACCAATTGAGGACAAGATGAGAGAAAATCTCCTTAGTTTTGTCATGTGAAATACATACCAATAGATGCTTCGGTATTAGGGGTGAGCATTATTCGGTTTTGAACCGAAAACCGAACCGAACCGAACCGAATAAGAGTTTCGGTTCGGTTTTTAAAAAAATCGGTTCGGTTTCGGTTTTGAAAATACTAAATTTTCTTATTCGGTTTCGGTTTTGGGTTTCGGTTTCGGTCCAAAACCGAAAACCGAATAAGAAAATTTAGTTTATATATATATATATATATATATATATATATATATATAGGTATATACTATAGGTATATAATAAATATATCTAGGTATATTTAGTTATTATATATATTAACAAAAAAAACACAAATAAACCCAAAAACCGAATAAACCGAAAACCGAACCTATTTAATTCGGTTCGGTTTCGGTTTTGCTTATTCGGTTTCGGTCCAATTCGGTTTTCGGTTATTCGGTTCGGTTGGAACCGAATACTCACCCCTATTCGGTATGTAGGAGTGATAGGATAGTTGTTAAATAACTTCTAGGACTAGAGGTAGGCTTAAATGAACATGGATTGATGTTTTAAAAAATGATACACTTTTTGTTAGTGTTACAAAGAACCTGGCCCTTAACAGAGCTAAATGGTGGAAAATGGTTCAAACAGCCACTCCCAAGAATTGGGATAAAGGCTTTGTTGTTGTTGTTGTTTCGATCAGGTTTAATGGCCCCTCCGGCTGCGGGAACCTCAACCCAGTACTAGCCCAATCTTATCTTGAATATGCATGAAAATCCTCATATTATTTAATGCAACTTTCTTAATATAACCTTGCGTACCTTTTTGGATTAATTTGTTTGATAAACAAAATTGCCTGGCCAAGAATCTACAAATTACATTTAGGTCTAGAATATTTTTTTTTGATAAGATTAAGCTCAAACAGAGCAAATGTTCATTTATCATGCCCAAACTCAAACATGAGGCTCATCCTGGGTGTCATCCCATAACCCACACGACCAGGGCCTTTACCCTAGATACAAAGTGTGACTATTATTGCTCAACCATGGATTGCACTGTATCAGTCTATGCATTAATGCATGTCCCATATCATCTGATACTAACAAAGAGGTTCTACATTGCAGTTACTTTTAATGCATTATCTCACCTTTGCAGAATACGATTCAATCTACCTGTGTACACATTTGTAACCAACCATATGACACCACTCCTTTGTCAATTGAGAAGTGTTATGTAAAGTTTGCTTATTTGCAGTACTTGATGAGCTGTAGATGTAATGTACAAAAGTACTCATTTCGGCATGGAACTATATTGATGTTGTAAACAATGTTCCAAATTTCATTTACTTCTATTATTGTGGGACATTGATGTATATACCTTTCTTTTGTGGCATTCTTTGGTGATACATGTACATTCCGTTCAGTTCCATCTCTATATTGGTTGGTTTTCTTTACCATGGTTTACTATAATATGTGAATATACACTTAATACGGGGCATTCTTTTCTCTGCTTTACGTTCACTTCTTGTGAGTATGATGCTGATTAGTATGGACTGCATATTTGTGATTGATAGACAGGAGCCATTAGACCGTATATGAAAACTGCCTCTTTGACTAATCTGATTAAATCCACCTTTTGTCAGTGTCATTGAACAGTGTGATTGCTGTGCTGGATGCTGATTTCCATTCTTTGCCATCTATTGAACACAGACAACAACATGGCCCTGTATGTTTTCATTTCTGCCTTCAATAATTTGCAAAGAAGTTATTTACGTGCTACATTGTATTGTTTTCTATTCTTCAATTGATGTTTGATATTTCTGATTTCCCAGTTTTTCTAGTCTAGCTTGTGTCATTGTTAGTTAAACCCCTGATGTTTACATTACAGCCTTGATAGTTTGCCTCAGTGGAATTGGTTGTCTGATGAGATGTCATAATGATATGATAATGAACCTTATATCAAACTGTCTCTGATGCCTTATGAGAATAATAAGATGTCTCAATGGCATGTAACGACCCTTCTATCATATGTTTTATTTTTCTTTGTGCTCAAATTGGTTTTTTGTAATAATATACTTCAACATTCTGATTATGCTTCGGTAAACCTTGGGTGATATAAAGGCTCTTGGTTTTCCATCATTGGTTCTATTTTTGTTGGAAACATGTTCTATCATATTTCATAGCACTAGTGTAATTACTGGAAACATGATACTTATAATCTACGACCAATTCATTAACGGAGCATTACAATGTGTACAAAAATTCATTAATCAGCAACTTCTCTAGATTCTGAACTATTATTCCTCGATATATGATCAACACATCCTTGGAATTTTTTGCAGAGCCTTGACAGGATAAAGTGCAGACTTTTGGAAGGCACAAATGCACAAGATGTGAGAGCACTTGTTCTGGATATGCAAGCAAGATTGTTGCTTGATATGTTGGGGAAAGGCATCGAGTCTGCTCTTGTAAATCCTGCAACATTGCTACCGGAGCCTTGGCAGGCTTCACCGGAGACATTATCTGCCATTGATGCTGAGAAAATGGTAGTAGAGCAAGCTTTGGTTCCAAGTGTCCAGGTGCAGTTTACAATTTTATTGAACCTTAATAAACTAGTGACCTTTCTGTTCTATAGATTTATGCATTTAGCATAATGGCTTCTATCATTTCTTCCCTGTCAAATTACCCAATATGTTATTAGGTGAATATCCTGGCGTATTTGACTTGTTTTTGTGCCTCTAAACTTATTTTGCATGGTAAAGATGGTATTTTCTGTGATTTTAAATTTAGTGAAGTTATCCATGCACAACGTGGCTCAATCTCACAGTAGCTAATTTCAAAGTACAAAGTTCTTAGTGGGGAAAAAAATCGAAGGGGCCGTCTAGGCGCCTGACAGCTGCTCAGGTGATTGAGGATCACGTAAGTTGACTGATGATAGTCCTGGACATAAATGCAAGAAATCTCAAGTTCTTTGATTTTTTTTTGGAAATTCAGATGTTCTTGATCAAGATTAGAGGAGTGTTTATTAGTTCAATTGTCCAATAATAAGGTTTTCACTGGTAATCTGCTACCAGTTTCTCTTGTGCACTGATTCTCCGACCTGCCTCTACCCTTAACCTCCTTCCACACCCCCAACTCCCATTGTGCCTTGACCCACATGTATATATGGGTTTGTTTACACTTTTTTTTGGTATATTGTTGATTTGATGTAGAAATGCCTGATATGTTTATATTTGTGCGTTGATGTCCTCTGTGTATATGTGGATACCTTATCTGATTGGTCATATCATAGTTGTTAATGGCGCAAGGCACACAAAAGCACAAAGGCTTGATAGCGCCTCGGCACAAGGCTTCATAGTGCCTCGGCGCAAGACGCCCACTGTTTTGGAAAGACACATTTTGAAAAAAAGGGAAAAAAATCATTTATTCTACATTATACATAACAACATAATCAAACTGAATTAACATAGAATAATATACGCTTGAATCAAAATAAAAGGAAATTTTAGGGTTTCAATAGATGAGTTAATTTTCACTTTTATAAGGAAGCTGGATTCAAAAAAATCCCATATGAAAGACATTAATGTCTATTTCTAACAATTTAATACGATTGTGCATATTGTATATATAAAATAGGAGATTATATGGTTGTATTGGAAAATAAGTGTTGTGAAGGAAAACAAATCATTTATTCTACATTATACATAACAAAATAGTCAAACTGAATGAACAAAGAACAATATATGCTTGAATCAAAATAAAAGGAAAATTTATGGTTTCAATAGATAAATTAATTTTCACTTTTAAAAGGAAGCTGGATTAAAAAAAAAAACCATATAAAAGACATTGATGTCTTTTACTAACAATTTAATATGATTGTGCATATTGTATATATAAAATAGGAGGTTATATGGTTACATTTGAAAATAACTGTTGGAAAGAAATTAAAAGTTGGGAAGGATGTACAATTGTGCATATTATATGTACAAAATAAAAGATTATATGATTGTATTTGGAAATAAAGTGTTGGGAAGAAATTAAAAGTTGAGAAGGGACATCCACTGTAGCTCCAAAAAATGGAAGGCGTGTGCAAAATTTCTCCTTTTTGACATTATCAAAAGTTAAATCAGTTTCTATTTTATTTTTGTTTTGAAACCTTGATTAAATCTTGGAACAAATTTTGATTTTTGAAAGCAAATATAGGTCTCTCTCGAAAACTGCTTCTACTCCTTTTTGAAAAGCTACAATAATCCGAAACTAAGCCCAAGGAGATCCTTGCCAAACTTAATCATGATTTTATGATAATTAGAGTCATGTGACTTTGGAAGTTCTTTGATTTTTTCTTCCATTTGCAAGATTTTCCAATAGTTCACCCTTTCAGATCTTATTCTTGATATTGATAACATTATTAAGCTTCTATTTTCCCTAATCATTTCTATTTATATGGCAAGAACAAGATATTATTTGATTTCCTCGGGTTCTGAACATAAGCTTAGAAAAAGATATTAATAACGAATCTATATGACAATTTTGATGCGAAGTTCACGAGTTGCAATTGTCATTCCAAGTGTAACATTTTTCTTTTATTGTTCAAGAAGAAATCCTCTGATATATATTTTTTCCAACTTGTCACTGCCAAATCATACATTTGAAAGAAATTCAAATGCAAAAAAAATTCAAACAAACCTCCAGAACAACGAATAAATCTTTTAAAAAAAGAAAGTCGGAGGAGAACCAAATGACGTGCCTTTTCTGCGCCTTGCGCTTATACCCAAACTCTAAAGGCGCGCGCCACATGAGTGCCTATTGAAAATCGCCTCGCCTTAAAATCGCCCCATCATAGCATTTGAGGCGCTCCACGCCTAGGCGTGCCTCGGCGCGCCTTTAACAAGTGTGGGTAAAATATTTAATGAAAGGTTTGTATTATGGCTAGTTTTGGCTCATGTTTTCATTGGTCCTAATAGGTAAAGAATGGTATATTCTGATAGGACGGACGGAGACTGCGACCTTTACTGCCATACAGGAGAATTATTTTGCTCCTGATGCCAAATTCCAACGTCTTCTGGTCCCTCCCTCTATCCACAACCCCCAACACTCCTCCCCCGCCGCCAAATCTTAACCCCCAAAGCACATTTTGTTTAGGATAGAAGTGATTTGGTAGTTGGCTTCTATCTTTAATATAATAATTGTTCTTTAGGTTGGATTGGTGTTTAAACATATATTCTGTGTCGATGGCCTGGTTGCGGTAGTAGTGCAATTAGTTATGTCAAATTTATTCATCTTCTAACTACAACTACTAGTAGGTGGGTTTTGTTAGGTTATGATGGATCCTAATTCAGTATGCACATGGAGTTGAATTGATTAAGCTGGAAACTGAATTGATTAAGCTGGAAACCAAGATAGATTTTGTGCAAACTGGTTGTGTATGGAGTCACATCTAGCATGGCACAGGAGGACTTAAAGTCTGCCAAACACTCGATTGTGCAGTGAGGACAAGGAAGAAAATTTTCCTCGTTGCTTGTTTTGGGTACATAAAATGTAATCAACCGATTTTTGCAGCTTTTCAGAATACATAAAACTGTAGAAGTCTAATTTCTTGAAGTTTTTTTCTTTCATCTCACTTTTCTTACCTAGATTTTATGCAGTTATGGTTGCTGTTCCAAGTAAAACTTCTATCTTAAATTTATACTCAATAGTTTCAGAGTTTAAACCTTGCTAAATAGTAAATAGTTGTGGATGATTCTTACCGGTTGATATTTGAAGACCTGTGAAAATGTTTTAGAATTTTTTTTATGAAGTTTGCTTGATTCCAAGCTTTAATTGAAACAGTGCACAGATAAATTTAAAGTGCGACTATCTTCACTTGAAGCTTACATTTGGCTTATCTGCACATGGGATGCTTAGACGATGCGTTCTAAATTAATAGCTTACAAAACCTAGCTCAACATGCAAGCTTTCAAGTATGTTGCATGGACACACCAAAACAGAGGCCATGTCTGTATCCACATGTGCTAAGGATTCGACCTGGACATGGCCAGATTTAATAGACATGGCCTGGACACAGCTTTGTTGCATTTCAGTAACAAAACGAAAACAGAAATCAGAAGAGATAACAACACTTGAGGAAACTAAATATTTAACTTTTTGAGGGTGGCTCGTCGTGCACCCACTGTTCTAAAAATCGGCCTAGGCGGCTGCCTAGGCAGCGTAGGCGCTAGGCTCCCGGTGCCCGCCGATGCCCGCCTATGCGCCCTCCTAGGCCCACCAATCCCCGACTATGCATGTTTTTGGGTTTTATGGACTTCTTCTGCATTTTCAGTAGTTTTTTTTAGGGTTTTTAATTTTTAATTTTGAACCGCATCCGTCTAGGTGGGATAGGCGCCCGCCCGACTAGCACCTAGCGCCTTTTACAACCTTGTGTGCACTGCTTGTCGGCGTTCCATGTTAGCGATGTTGAGATTTGGTGCTTATACATGCACCAGATACTAAGATGTGGTGCTTGCCAGCCATCATACAAAAAGTGTGAGAGAAGAAGAGGAAAACCCTAACCCTACCTTTATTAATGTTAAAGTGGGTTCGGTGGCTATGCCTGTTTAGTGTGGTTGAGATCAGACCTTTTTAGTATTTGTGACTGAGTTGGCTGGGCTGTGCTTGGTGAAATATTAGTAGTAAATTAATGGCAAACTTAATTGGCCTGATTCTGTTACATGGTAAATTTTATTCCAAACTCAACACATAACCATACAATCAGATCATCAGGTTTCCATAGCTTTTACATCAAAATCAATGTTATGGAGGATGCCTACAAGAGGGGTGGTAAGTCCCTCGAAGATGCGACGATTCCGTTTCCTCCATACATGCTAGACAACAGCATCCATCCAAGAACCAGACCTGTCCTCTCTCTCTCTTCGCTTCCGGATTCCATTGATGATATCTCCGCTCGCCCTGCCAGTGTCACATCCGTCTAGCGCACGGCATTGTTCATTCCAGATGTACCAGGCTACCTCACACTCAAAGAATAAGTGACGCATAGATTCATTATCCAGGTCACACAACACACACTTTGGGTTGGGCACCTGGATCCCAAATGAGATAAGTCTATCCCTCGTCAGAAGTCGACCCAGAAGTAAACGGTAGACACAAAGCTGCATCTTCCTGGCCAGACCCTTGCACCATGTGAATTCAAAATCCGCACTAGTAGGAAAAGAACGACGCACAAGATTGAAACAGCTGTGGAACCTGAACTCTCCGGAACCCCAGTACCACTCACCCGGCGGATCCCAGATCCAACAATCAGCTGGCTGCGTCGGATCAATCCCGACTGTGCGAATAACCTCTCCAAGTTCCTCAGTATGGCAGTAGGACTTAGGACTCCAAACTCCATTCCTGATAATGCGCTGGCAAGACAGCCCCCTATCAGCCTCCCTGTGCGACCGGTTTCCCAGGATCTCTAACAGAGATTGCCGCTCTAGCCATGGGTCCCGCCAGAGGTCCGTTCCAGCTCTATCTCTCATGGTCCTCCGGATGGAGGATTTGAGTACAACTCCGTGTCGCAAGATATGCTTGAAAGTAACAAAGTTATTGTTGTCGATGGAGCAGGTCCAGAAGTTGTCTTGCTTCACATATCTACTGTGTATCCAGTCAGCCCATAGAGATCCCCTTTTAATGAACCTCCATGCCATCTTCAGAGCCGAGGCCTCCCTGATCTCCAGCAAGGGTCTAAGTCCCACTCCTCCCTCCTTCCTCAGACGGCAGAGCTGCTTCCAAGAGATCGCATGTATACCTCCCCTCCAGATGAAATCGACACAAATTCTCTCTATTTTCCGGATGGTAGCGGCATGAATCAGAATAGACTGGAGTCAGAACTGAGCCAGGACCGAGATAACCGATCTAACCAACTCAATGCGTCTCCCAAATGATAGTCCAGCAGCCTGCCATCCTTCAACCCTCCTATGGGCATACTCCATCAGACTATGGCAATTCTGGTCTCAAGCATAATTGACTGTCAGAGGGACTCCTAGATATTTTACCAGAAGATCACTTCTCTCCACACCCAAAGCTATGGCTCGTTCCTCCTTCTAGGGGCAAAGGAAACTGAAGTAGACCTGGCTCTTCTCTCGATTCATTTGAAGCCCTGTAAGAGCTTCCAGATCTTCCATAATCTCCGAGATCGTGTTCATACCTTCTATAGAAGGCTGGAGGAATACCAGGAGGTCGTTTGCATAAATAAGATGAGTAACATGTGGCTCGATCCTCCTGAACAGCGGGACAAGCCTCCCACTATGCACCACCATATCCATCAAACAAGTGAAGTACTCCATGACAAGCGTGAACAGGTAAGGAGACAATGGATCACCTTGCCGGAGTCCACGATTGCTGCAGAAGAACCGATACGGGGTACCCTGGATGAGGACAGAGAAGGTGGGGGCCGTGAAGCACTCCCGAATCTTCGCAACCCACCGATCATCTAATCCCATGGCAATCATCAGGTGGTACAGGAAGTCTCTATTGACCATGTCATAGGCCTTCCTCAGGTCCAGCTTCACGCACGCCTTCTCCCCTCCTGGTTTATTGAAGCCCCTCACCATCTCATGTGCAAGGAGACTGTGCTCAGCAATTGATCTCCCCTTTATGGAAGCCGCCTGGTTCGGAGAGACTAAGTCCTGCATGATTCCCTCCATACGCCGGCACATGAGGTGTGAAATTGTTTTGTAAAGATAATTACAGCACGTTATAGGCCTAAAGTCCGTCAGCGATGTCGTACCTTCTTTCTTTGGCACATGAGTTAGGAAGGTATGATTCAGCTCATTCAGCAGCTTCCCCTTAGTGAAGAACTCCTGGACCGCCTCGAGAACCGGAAACTTCAGAATATTCTAGTGGCGTTTGTAAAACCCACTGCTAAATCCGTCCGGCCCTGGGGTTTTGTTGGGATCCGTCTTCATGATGATAGCCTCCACCTCCTCCATAGTGACCGGCGCATGTAGTTGGCTATTCCCATAGGGAGTCACCAACCTCTTCGTAACGATATCCGGAAACACAAATAGATAGTCAGTCTGAAAATACAACTCTAAGTAATACCCGACAGCCTCTCCTTGGATCTTCGATGGCTCCCCCACCAGATTGTCCTTTCCATCGAGCAACTGAGAAAGGTTGTTCCTATATTGTCTGGTCCGAATAACATCATAAAAGAACTTAGAGCAGCAGTCGCCTTCCTTGAGCCATAAGCATTTAGCGCGCTGGGCCGCACTAATCTCCATCTGCAGACGTAGAATGTTGACTTTCCCGATCAGCTCCTTCTCTCTAGCCGCTAAGTTCCCGTTCAGCATGTCAGATTGCATGGAATTTTGGATGGCCCTGAGCTCCGTCTCCTTATCTTCTAGTGAGGACTTTGGCAATCTCTTCACCCAACTCCGGATAGCCTTCTTCGTGTGCTTGAACATATGCACCATTCGGTATTGAGCCGTACCCTTCTGTTGGCTAAGAAGACCCTACGTAACAGCCTCCAAGTATCCGCCTGAAAGAAACCAGCTGTTGTTGTACCGAAAAGGGCACGACTTCCAAGCAGGTCGCTCTGTGAAGCCAACCCTGATGGAGGAGTGATCGCTCGTCACAGCTGCCAGACCCTCAGCCAAAGAATTAGGGAAGCGGTGAAACCACTCCCCGTTGTCCAGAGCTCTGTCCAACTGGCAAACAACCCTATTACGAACAACTTTGTTATGCCAGGTCCAGATATGTTCCGAACGCGCCAATCCCTGAAGCCCCGCCTGGAGAAGACATCTCTGGAAGTCATACAAAATCTGATCTGAAACCGGTCTGCCACCCACCTTCTCCCCTCTGTGAAGAAGGGCGTTGAAGTCGTCCATCAAGAGAAGCGGAAGATGCAAGGAGTCAACAACAGAAGCTACTCTGGATATGTCACTCCACAGGGTCTCCCGACGTCGCCTGTCGTTGTGATCGTACACCATTACCAGCAAGAACTGAAAACCATCTTTATTCGTGAAGGCGATGGCAATCAGCTGCTCCGACATCAGGACCAAATTTTCTCCCCAACTGTTGGTATTCCATCTAACCCAGATCCTCGCCATGTCGCGAAATGCTAGATTGTGGAGTTGAACCCAATGAGCGGGGGTCTGTCGAACAAGAGTCTTTTTTCTTTAATCTTGGTCTCCAGCAAAACAGAGATGTCACACTGCTCTCTGCGTAAGATCCCACAAATCTCCCTCCATCTCCCTAAGGAGCACACACCCCTCACGTTCCAGACGATAACCGCCATTAATTATTGAGAGTGAGGTTCCCCTGAACTTCTCCTGGACCGGTACCCGGGGGGTGGTACCACGTTCGTCGTTGTCATGTCCTCCTCCACCCCAGGAGTAGGGGAATGCTAGTTGGTTGCCTGTGAGAGCATCAGAGTCCAAGCCGGATTGTCCACACATAACGCCTCACCAAGAACAGGGGAGTGTCCCCCCTCCCTTGGGGGTCCGTCGCGTAGAGGGCCAACACGTCTCTTCCTGTTGTAAACTCTCTCCTCGGATGATCCTCCATCTCCTCGATGCTCTCGTCCCGAAGCCAACATGCCTCTGGTACCCATGCTCCTCTGTGCCTAGAAGGTGACCATAGCCCCGCTAGTGTGTACCGCCTAGGGTGAGATAGTCAGACTCAGGCCACTAGCCTTCTCCATCGGCCGGTCCCCCTCCTGCATGATGTCCTCAGCTCTCTCGTCCCTGGAGGTAGTCTCCATATTTTGAAGGCGGCACCGACTTCGGTCCTCCTGTCGGGCATGTACTGTCAAGGTGCCCGAAGCAAGCGTAGTGTGAATAGGCTGGGGGAACCCATACGTACTCCACCTTCTGGGTTATGACCTCTCCAGAAGGAACTTTATACTCCAATATACTCGGTAGCTCCCCACCAGCCCTGATTTCAACGAACATCCGAGCATACATCAGCCTCGATCGAAAGGCTGTAGCATCATCAACCTTGATCGGTTTGCCCACTAGGCTGGCGAGCCTCATAAGCAATGGAATGCTCCAAAACCGTACTGGGAACTCCGGAAAGCGTATCCAAACATAGATGTCATTTAGGACTTCCTTCTCACAACGCAAATCCGGTGTCCACTCTTTCAGAATGATCAGCCTGCCATCAAACGTCCACGGCTCTCCTCGAAGGATCCTGGTGACATCGTCCGCTAGCCCAAACTTCACATAATAGAAGCCATTCTCCCTAGCAAATATCTCCATGCTTCCTTTAGACTGCCAGACACGAGCCGCATAAGTCCGGATCTGTCCATAGAAGGGCTTGTTCTCCAGGACGTACATAACCAACATGTTTTCCCAGAAAGCAGTCACCTTCTCAATTTCCTCTGTAAGGAACGAGGCTCGAAATCTACTCCCTACCTTCTTCGGTGGCACGAATTTCATGGATGTAGGGCTTTTGGGACCCACAGGCTTGCATATGTCAGCCCAGGACTTTCCCACAGGGCGGGGAGCCGTCCTCTGAGAACGAGGAACGACCCCAGGAGGAGATGACCCTGTTCCCTGACCTCCCAAGTCGATCACTTTTTCCTTCCCTTTATCCGTCGCAGTCACCTTGGGGCGCCACCCAACCGATCTCCCAGCAGTACTATTTCCCGCTCGGGGAGGGCCGCAGGACCATAGGACATCTTCTGCAACCTCGAATCCTCACCCATTCTCCTTTCAGAAGTGTAGCGTGTCTTTAGGTGAGTCTGCACGCCACCCTCCTTGCCCCCAGTCTTGCCACCCGACGTCTCGTAACCGTCGTCCAGCCACCACCCTCCATCTGTCCATCGTGAGATCCATAACCGGATCCATGTTAAAAATTTGGAGTTTCTGTCAGATCTGGAACCCATCGATCCGTCCCGGTTACCGCCGTCGTCGCTGTCGACCCGTCACCCGCGGCACTGCCAGCGCCATTTCCGCCGCCGCCGGTGCCACCAGGGGTCTTGCTGCCACCGCCGCCAACAGCCTTGCCGGCGCCAAGAGCCTTGCCGGCGCCGTCCGTTGTTACGCCCCGATCCTGCAGAGTCCTTTTCGTCCTCGCTTCGGGTTCTTTGGGACCGATCGTCCTCGCTAAGGCGTGATGCCGTACAAGCCTAAGTTGCGCTTGCACAAGGCCAAGACCTGGAACAAGACAAGATAGACAAGTTTGACAATATGCAGCGGAACGTATCGCAGATAATTGAAGCAGCAGCGGACATATTTCAGAATACATGCAGTGAACACAATGGTAACAAGAAACAATTATCTTTATTGATTTCATTTGAACATATTACAAGCTCTCGATGCTCTCTGATACAATGTTACATTCTCTCAGAACTTTACAGATTACAATGATCCCGTTCCAATACATTACATTTCTTTATATACAAAACCAACTCTTGCAACAGATGTCCATCTCTTGGCATCTCTTCTGATTTTTGGCTCCTGAGGATGAGGTTCGGGCTATCGCTTCGGACTATCCTTCTCGATGCATAGTGCACCTGCATGCAGACTGATGGTGGGTCAGTATATCAGCATACTGGTGATTGTGAACAAAGAGCTACATTTGTCTGAAACGATCACTGTTCATTTAGTGAGAAAACGTTTCTTATGATGTGATCTTGCTACTTTTTACCTATGTTCATTCCATGCATACAGAGTCAGTTTACATCTCTTTTTGAAAACATCTTTGAAAAACTAACATATCATTTCCATCTTAGCCGCTGTGCCTCCCACGGGTTCAGCTCGTCGCTAACCGCTGTGACTCGCATGGGTTCAGCTCGTCGCTAGCCGCTGTGACTCTCTAGGGTTCAGCTCGTCACTAAGTGGATACCCCAATGCACATGCAATATCAAATGAAACCATCATGCATCAATCGAGCAATTCATAAACAATTCCATCTTCTTTTCAAGCAGGAAACCGTTCTCTTTCTTAGCAGACAATGTGCGGATTCTCTTATAAGCATACTCAAGATTACTGTCTTGTTATTAGCATATATTCATTCAAAAGCTCAGATTCTTATTAGGCGCAAGCGAATCATAAAATGAGACTTCGTCCACTCACCCAGATCAATCGTCTTCTGTTGCAAAGCCAGCAATCCGATCTTTCTGTCTATCTAGTGCCCTCGCGGAGCGGGGCACTACACCCGTGGCCTTGCCGCCCCGCCGGCGCCTCCGTTGCCCGCGCTGCCACCCCCTACTCCGACTATGGCCGTCTTGTGCGCCTAAGGGTCTGCCCTAGCACCCCTATCACCGGCGCCGCCGCCGCCAGGCTTGCCACCCCGTGCGCCGCCCTCGGCCGACCCTGCCCCTGCCGCTCCGACCCTGGCCGCCCCACCGCTGGACACGCGAGGGGAACCCTAGGTTCGCTTGCTCGGTGATCGCCCGATCGCATCTTCTATTTATATTCCATATATATATATATATATATATATATATATACCGCCAATGACCCTCTAGCTTAGTGGTAGTGGTGAGGCATGCGGCCCGAGTGGTCCGGAGATCGATTCCCGGTGGGTTCGTTCGCCCATATCCTAGTTTTTTTTCAATGTCTATATCCTGTACCCGTATACATATTCGTGCAACATAGCTTTCAAGCAAAGCTGGAAGTTTAATGCAGCTTAGCTAAGTTTGCTTAGACACCTATCATATGCAGGATTCTTCCTTTCTAACCTAGGCCTGTCATTTTTGACCTAGTTTTAGTTCTTCGTAGTGTGTTTCAGGTTAGAATATGAATGAATGCATGGTAAGAAATATATCTTCCAGATGTTCATATGTAATTACTTTGGAAGATTACAAAACTTGTTGTTGTGCCATATAAATGCAGGTGATGCCATGTGACATTACAGCCATTGAAATATCCTTTGAATATGCTAGTTTAGGTACAAACATAAACCTTAGTAACCTAGACAAACATATTTACTTAATTTAGGTAATATTTGTTCATGGATATTAGTCACTCGTTCGTCTCTAGTTAGTGAATAATCTTGCCTATTTATTAAAGGGTTTCTTTCAACTGGAAATTGCTGAGAAACCCAATTTTGGGGTGGGCTTTTATGAAATGCCCACCCGCTGGATGAGTTTTATGAAATACCCAGAATTATGTATTTTCACGTTAAATATTCCAAGATTTCCTTTTAGATGCCATCCGCTGGAAACTGCTATTTTTATAATACCGAAACTACCCCTCTGCGCGAATTGGTCATCTATATGTATTTGAATTCAAAAAACTCAGATCTAGATTGCGATTTTCGTCTTCTTCTTCTTCACGGTAAATCTGAATTCCATTGCTCTCATCTTCAGCAGAGATCGCAAAGATCGTTCGTAGTTCGGTGTGCTTTTCTTCAGTCGAACTCAGATCATCGCTCGTCGTCATCATCACCATCATCATCATCATCATCGCAAAAATCTCCGTGTGACATTCTCCGTGTTTCTAACACGGAGAATGGCCATTCTCCCGTGTTTTAACATTTGAATGACCATTCTCCGTGTAATTTAGCACGGAGAATGGCCATTCTCCGTGTAATTTAGAACAACGTATAAATTAACACGAAGAATGTCATTCTCCGTTTTATTTAAGACGGAGAATGGCATTCTCCGTTTTATTTAACACGGAGAATGACATTTTCCGTGTTTCTAACACGGAGAATGGCCATTCTCCTGCGTTTTAACACTGGAATGACCATTCTCCGTGCTAAATTACACGGAGAATGGCCATTCTTCGTTTTATTTAACACGGAGAATGGCATTCTCCGTGTTTCTAACACGGAGAATGGCCATTCTCCTGCGTTTTAACACTGGAATGACCATTCTCCGTGCTAAATTACACGGAGAATGACCATTCTCCGTTTTACTTAATACGGAGAATGGCATTTTCCGTTTTATTTAACACGGAGAATGGAATTCTCCGTGTTCTAACACGGAGAATGGCCATTCTCCTGCGTTTTAACACTGGAATGACCATTCTCCGTGCTAAATTACACGAAGAATGGCCATTCTCCGTGTAAATTATGACGAAGAATGGCCATTCTTCGTATAATTTAGAACGGAGAATGGCCATTCTCCGTGTAAATTAAGACGAAGAATGTCATTCTCCGTGTTACTAACAAGGAGAATGGTCATTCTCCGTGTTACTAACACAGAGAATGGCCATTCTTCGTGTAAATTAAGACGGAGAATGGCCACCCTCATGCGAAATTAACATTTTTCGTGTTCTAATATGGAGAATGGTCATTCTCCTGCATTTTATGGTCAGTTGAAACTTTGGAGGGCCATAACTTTTGACTGGGAGGTCGAAACGAGGTCCCGTTTGTCGCAAAATGAGCGTATCGTCGAGGAGTCTGAGATTAACAGCTTCTTCGTTAGACGGCCTTCCGAAATTTTAGAATTGCAAAAAAATGATGTTTGGACCTCCGTTTTAGCACTTTTGCCGTTTGTCTCGGTCTTTCCGAAATTTTTCGACGAGTTTTTGAAGATTTTTGAGGAGAAAACCTAGATTCGAAAGTGAGCAGCGTATGGAAGAAGATGAAGTATCGAAACGTTTTTTTTAAGAGTAGTTTCGTGGGTGTTTTCAATAAATTAGAAGGAAGGGCAAAACGGTCATTCGGAACCCTCTTTATATATTTTTTCCTAATTCTGGGCACGCGATGAGATGTTATTGCGCGGTGGGTTTTTCATAAAACTTTTTTTTTTTGGGCATTTCATAAATTTTTCCTTCTTTCAATATAAGTCCCGTAAATCTTTTATATTCAGAGTTGGATACCACAAATCTGAATAATTACACAAAATTCCCCCAACTTTTAGACCATGTGAGTTAGAAGCCCCCCTTCGTCTCCATGAACAAAACAAATATCCCAACCATATTGACAATGTGAAACTATTTTGCTCTTCATCCTCACTCCAATTGCCCTTCCTCTACCATGAGCTCAAGAAGAACCCTTGAAACTTCGTTGCCTACCATAAGTTTAAGAGGAACCTATCGTCCCAGGAAGAACTCATTGCTTACACATGAACCTGTTGCTACCATGGGCTCAAGTAGAATCCATGACCTCATTGTCCATTAGCTCAAGAGGAACTTATGGATGAAAGCAGAAAACATGAGCTATCCATGAATCCTAAATGCCTACCATGAGCCCAACCACGATGAACCATGAACATGTTGCCTACTATGAGCTCAAGAAGAATCGGTGAACCCATTGCCTATCTTGAACTCAACATTGTTTGGGGTAAGGAGAAGGGAGTAGAAAGACGATAACAAAATGGTCAAATAAACTAATTTTGTTGAAGTTAACATAATATTCCCTTTTCAGATGAGTTAACATGGATGACTAACATTATTTCGGAGTTGGGGGACTTTTTTGCAATTATCATGATTTGACTTACCTAAATCTAAATATGAAAGATTTAAGGGACATATGTCAAAAACTCCCTTCAAATTGACATGTTTGGTGTTTTTAAGGTTTTGAAAACTCCCTTCAAAATGACATGTTTAGTGTTTTTAGGGTTTTGTTCTCATCCCGGCATATGAATTAGAGATTTATCCTTTCTACTTTTTTCACGAGATATATTCATGGTGTTGTGTATTGCAGGCATATGTTGATGCCGTTCTTGATCTGGCTTCACACTTCATTACAAGGTTGCGGCGTTATGCAAGTTTTTGTCGTACTTTGGCAAGTCATGCTGTTGGGGCGTCTTCTGGTGCAAGCAATGCCCGCAATATTGTAGCTAGTCCAACAAACAGTTCTGCATCTCCATCAACAAGCCAGGGTCAGTCCATAATTATATGTGCGCTTACATTTTTAGTGAAGGATATTACTCACCTTGCACGTTTCATTGAGTGAAACTTGTTTTATTCCACATTTAAGACATTTTTTAATATACAGATTATCTGATTCTTTTATATTTTATTTTGTAGCGTAGATGATGAAATCTTGTTTCTTTTTTCTTGAATTATAGGCATTCCATTTGACAATCAACCGATACTGGTAACAGTCCATGCTTTATGTTTCTAATAGATCACGACGTCACTCTTAAAACATGCATAGAGAAAACTGTATACATACAGCAATATGTCTGAATAAAATTGTGATTACCTTCTCATTGAGCTGTGGCATGCATTTGCCAAAGAGATTCTGAGGACGAAGACCCTCTAGACAATTCTGCTATGATCAGTCAACAGTCTCAGTTTGAAGTATGTTTATTTTCTAGTACTTCCTGTCTCAATTTCCACCTCTTCCTTAGGTGGTGTGCTCCCCCCTTCTTAATCTGAGGAGTATATGTGTTACCCTCGTTATCTTTTTTTTTCTCCCTTCTGTTGTTACTCCCATCTTTGGGCATTACTCTCTTGTCAGGCAGGATATCTTTAAGTGTCTAAAAGAGATGCATTTGGTGCATCTGTGGGATAACAAGTTCCGTTGGACCCCAAGCTCTCCTTTGTTGGAGATACATTGAGAACTTTCTCGGGATTACCACACAACATGTTGCAAAGACGAGTCTCTTTTCCCGAGCCAGTGGCATCATCCATGGAATAATGATGGCCAACCAAACCCACCACCTTTCTGATTCACCTCTGAGACCACAAGTTCATAAGCAGATAAAGAATCTTACCAACATTGGAATAGAGAGTCGGTCCCTTGCAAGCCTTGTACCTCATATACCACTAACCCTCTGGCTTCAAGAAGTTGGTTGCTCTTAGTCTGCAGACAGTCCAAACTTGATAAGGAGGAATCTATCTGAATCTTGTGAATATTTCCATCTTTTGATGGTCAAAATGATGAAAATAGAGTTACTCTCCCAGGACATATTCCACCAATGTGTTAATCCACCTTTTCTCCATCTCCAGCTCATCTTCTACTAAAAATGGTATTCCAACTCCCCCATTTTTTTTATATAGGATACCCTTTCCTCTCCTTGAGAGTCTTAGTATAAACATAAGTGACAGGAAGTGGTTGATTGTGTCGTGATTGGACTAGCTGGCCTTCATTCTTGTGGGTAACACCTCTCGATCCATAACTTCATAGTAAAGGTGTATTTTCATGATGGTTCTCTCAGAAACCTTTTGAAAGCCTCAACCTTCTGTCTTCTCGCCTTTTATGGTAGGTTTGCCTTCTTTGATCAGTCTCGTTGAGGTCTCTTTTCCTCGTTGCACATAGTGATGATGGTTTGCGAGTCTTGGGGTTCAGAACCCTCAGTTAGGAGTATCCATTTTATCCCTATTTAAAACGGGAGAAAGAAGATCCAGTAAATGTATTTTGGTTGCTTTTGATTTAGATATGCATGACTGATGTATATTCATCTTATAGTATTAATCGCATATAATCAAATCTATTTGTTTAACCCATGAAGTTATATTGCTTATAAGAAAGTTGGAGTGGTGTCTGGGCTTCTTCCTCTTGGTATGTTCAGCATTGGCTTTCTATCACATCCATTCGAAGGGTATTACTAGCCGATTCATAAGTTACGAATTCAAACTGAACATATCTATAAAACGAGTATTTTGAAGTGGTTTTTTGGGAGATATTTTACTTTACTTTTTAGTCATTAATTCATGTGTTTTCGTTTGTGTCACTTTAGTCAACACAAACATTGTGGCATTGAATTTCCTTTCCTGCTATTCTATCATACATTTCAAGGCATTTTTTTCTATTCTATATTTCAGGCAATCAAAGTGGTGTGACAAGTACCACTGGGAGCTCTCAGATGCAAGCATGGGTTCAAGGTGCCATTGCTAAGATCAGTAATAATGCTGATGTAGGTTCGTCTACGACACCAAATCCCATCGGTGGGCCCGCTCCATTTATGCCTATTAGTATTAATACTGGAACTTTTCCTGGAACACCTGCTGTCAGGCTTATTGGAGACTGTCATTTTCTTCATAGATTATGTCAATTGCTACTTTTTTGTCTACTTTTTCGACGAAGACAATCACCTCGTTTTATTGGAGGTATGAAAGTTCTGACTCAAATTTGCAAAAGTCTCAGCCTACTGCCATTGTCAAATTGGAGGATAGCAGCATACTAACAGAATCTACCTTAGGAGCTACGAAACTGGAAGAAGGCCAGGCAGTTCGGACAGGCCAAGTACTTCCTGGTGCAAAAGGTCTTGAAGAAGGTTCTTCAGGCAAGTCAGTAAGATTAGGCTCTGGCAATGCTGGTCAAGGGTATACATCAGAAGAGGTAAATAATTTAGTATGCTGTGTGTACTTTTTTTTTTTTTTTTTTTTTTTTTTTTTTTTGTATCTGAAAACAATTATATATCATCTTTGTCTTAAGAACTTTCAATGCAGTATTTATTTTAGTTTTTTTTTTGCATGTATACCCTCTAAAATGTTGCATTTTCGTGTATGCCTGTCTATGTTGTCATAGGCGCGCCTAGGCGTGCAGGTTGGAGAGGACTTGTCTCGACCTCTGGGTGAGTCGATTTTGGAGAGGACTTGTCTCGACCTCTGGGTGAGTCGATTCTCACCTAGGCGCGCCTAGGCGACCGCCTAGGGTCGCGCAGGGGAATAGAAAAGTGGCTTCTTTCTTCGATTCTTCTTCTTCTAATTCTGCTTCCTCTAATTCTGTTGTTGTTTCCTCAAATTCTGCTGATGTTTCCTCTAATTCTTCTTACATATTTTTTATGTTCAAAACTACAGATTTTTTTTTGATTCCAGAGCAGCAGGATCTGGGTGGGTGCCGAGCCGGCTAGGCGCGCCTATGCGGGGTGGGTGGCCTGTCGCCTTGCCTCGCCTAGCGCCCAATACAACATAGATGCCTGTATAAAACTTCAAATTGCATATATACCCTTACAAAATTTCTATTTTGCATGGATGCCCTTTTTTGACTATCTGTTAACTTCCCTATGTTTATTTTGATTAAATGAAGTTTAAGACGAAATACGCATGATAAAATATCTAAAATTGGAGCTAACTATATAAGATTTTGATATTTTCAATATTATTTATATGATTATGTAACCAAAATTAATTATTAATGGTGATATTATGACGTTTCTGCTTAGTTTTCTTACTATTTTAATTTGTCCTTGATGTGATATTCATAAAAAACTCATGGTAGTATTCTAGCTAAGCTAAATGATCATAAACCTATGATAAATACAACTTACTCCAGAAAGGGTATCCATGCAAAAGAAATAATTTTGTGAGGTTATACATGAAATTACAAATTTATAGGGGTATACAAGCAAAAATGAGCATTTGAAAGCATGTACATGCAAAAATCTCTTTAAAAGTATTGCAGTTTCAATTTATATGGTAATTCTATTTATGATGTTTCTAACCTTTTATGATTTGTATAATTTGGTGGAGCTTTCCCTTACACCGTCTAATATTGTGGTAGCTTAGGAAGCTAGTTCCGTTTTCCTTGAATGTGCAAATAAATGGAATCACCTTATACTATTTACTCCATTAAAGGAATGTACTGTAATACGAGGACCTCTTTGAGAATTCGTTCTAGTGATGAAACTCATGTGAAATAAAGAGGATGAATGCAGGGGACAGAAAGCCAGTGGCCTGCTAAGTTTAATATACTAGTTGGCAATGTTCTAAATGACGGTAGGCGGGTGCACGGCGGAGAGGGTCTGCCTAGGCGCTTGATACACTTTGGACATTTTTACTATTTTACCAATGTTTTTTATTGTGTAATATGCATATTTTAAGGGTGTTTTATGTATAACTAAGTTGTAGAACAAAGATTTATGATGTTTCAGTCTTGTAGAAGTGAACCATAGGTCCATAATGTTTGCAAAACTATTTGCCAAAACAACTAATTAGGTATTGCTCCGCCTAGATGCCTGCATATGCCGTCTCACCTCCGCAAATGCCGTCAAACCTCCGTTGGCCACCTACTCCACCACCAACGGCAAAACGGTGCGGATAGCGGCCGCCTCGACCGCCATTTAGAACACTGGTAGTTGGCCTCTAGATCAAAGTGCAATTGCTTGTGATTACAAATGGGGGCTACCACGAGCAATTTTATTTGGTAGAAGCTCTTTATATTAAAGTGTGGTAGCATGTGAATGTAAGAATAAGACCAACATCTAAGTACCATGTCTTCAAACAGGAGCTAAAAAATAACTGGAGCACTATGATATTGCAACCCATCCATTTGAATATATAGAGGTCCTAATATAAAAGTATGGTTTGAACTATTGACGATATAGTATTATCATTTTGGCCTGTCCGATCCGATACCGACACCCACAGGTACCAGGACTTTCCGATCAGTTCAGCGAAGAAAAGGTTTAGAAAATAATATAAATATGAGAATCATCGACTTAGTGATTCGGTTGTCCAAAAGATCTACATGGTACATCATGTCGATAATATTTCTTATCAACAGACTGTAAGTTTGTAATTATTACCATTTATCGAAGGTTTTTTTTTATATCTATAAATTCACTACATTGGTCCATCCTAATAGTATCTACTTCAATGCTAACGAGAGAAACAAATAATAAATAGAATTATGAATATATTTATTAAATAATTTTCTATCTGTCTAATAATAATAGCAATAATAATAATAAAATTTTGGCTTTAAGTAATGAACAAATCTGAAACTCCCATCTAATAGTCTCTCCTTCAATACTAATGAGAGAAACAACTAATAAATATAATTATGCATATATGTATCAAATATTTTTAACAATAATAATAATAAAATTTTGGCTTTCCGTAACGAAGAAAGCTGGAACTCCCATATGAAACTGTAGAAACTGCCAACACCGACACTCATAAGAAGCGTCTACAAGTCTTCAACCAATTCTGATACCGATATTCTGAACTTTGATCTAAACATGTACTTAGGAAATAATAATTACACGAATGCATATTAGAGACATTCATATATTTTAATCATTAGTGTAACTTTGAGTGTATTTGTGCTGTTAGGAGTCTGTTTATGCAGAGAAATGAATCATTTTTTAGATCTACTTCTTTTTCCGTTTCCTTTTTCTTTTTTGGGGGTGGGTGGTGGTTGGTGGTGGTGGAATGATCTGATGCATAGCAGGTTATTCCCTGTCGTGGTTTGGTCCGGGTCATTTACTTGTCATTGAGGTTGGGTCCAAAATGATCATTTCCATTGTAGGTTAAACTTGATATTCGAACTATTTTCTCAGGTTAATCAGGTCCATTTGCGTTTCTTCAGGTTGGATCAGAAAAGATAGATCCATGCGTACCGATTGGAGTTTCGTAGGATTTTCAACCCCCTTAAGCATTAAGTCTTGATGTAGGGTATGTATTGGATTCAAATCAGGTCGTTCTTTGCTGGCCATGGTCTTCCCAGCCTACTAGTATCGCTGATAGAGCTTATATTAGAGGATTTATTGTTCAAGATGGTGTAATTGAAGGGCATATAAACACTTTCAACAACTAAAGTATCTGAAACATTCAAATGGCTTAATAGTTAATACCAAGGTAGTCAAAGGCGCAAGGCGCACTCGAGGAGCGAAGGGTCTATATGGCCCGAGGCGCAAGGCGCACTTAAGGTGCGCGCCCGAATGAAGTGAGGCACGAAATAAAAAATAATAAAAATATACATAAATAAATTAGTAACGTAAGAAATAAAACCAAATAACATATTAACCAACAAAAACATTTTAGCATAACCAAGTGAACTAGCAGAGCAACAATAGAACACAACAAAACTAACACGAATTTGTATTTTTCTACCACACTTTTAGTAAATTTTAGTTCTTCAAGTTCGACTGTAGCCAACTTTGACAACCATGGAAAATGTTACCTCCCTCCCACTTGTATGAGGTAAAACCATATTCATGCCTCAATTTTTTTGTTGTAAAAAACAAAAAAAACATAAGGTGCACCTAGGTGCTCCTTTTCTTGGTTGCGCCTTGCTGAAATGTGCACCTAAGGCACGCCACGCCCGGGAAAATGCGCCTCGTCTAGTGAAGTGTGAGGCGCAGATGCTGTGCCTTGCTCCGAGGCGCGCCTACCATGGTTAATACATTCATTTCAAAAGCCTATATCTGGTATAATGCTTGTAATTATCCTTTAAATTCATGTTAATTCATTTGGTTTTACCTGGGTAGTTTTGATCCAAGCCATTAATTAATATAGCCAATCTGGTGGCAGAACAAGTATGAGAAATTGAAGCAATGACCATGTTGTGTCCATGTCAAACGTGTACTGCACCCGAGGCAGACACCAAAATAACACACTTACACAGTGTCATATTGTGGTCGTGTCCCAACACAGTGGAAATCTATTGTACCCTATGTTGTCACAGGCGACGTCTAGGCGGCCTATGCGTGCCTAGGTGGCCTAGGCGTGCAGGTCGGAGAGGGCTCGCCTCGACCTGGGAAAAACTTCCTTGTGTGGGGCGATGCTCGCCTAGGCGCCCGCCTTGGGTCGACCAGGGGGGAAAAAAGACGCCTAGCTTAATACATATTGCTTAATGCTTACTGCTTATTAGTTATACTACATATTTATTGTATACATAATTATTGTATACAATAAATATTAGTTAAGCTCCGCCTTGCTTAATGCTTATTGCTAATTAGTTATACGACATATTTACTGTATATATATATTTGTAGATTTTTTTTTTACAAAAGAGCAGCCAGACCTTGTGTGGGCGCCTAGGCGAGGCGGGTGGGTTGTCGCCTCGCCTAGCGCCTAGTACAACATAAATTGTATCCAAACATTGTTCCTTGGGCTATAGTCAAATAAATTTAAGTCAATTCACCCCACCTTCGTTTTCTAATATGTACATGTATTTTCCTTGCAAACGATAGGTTGGAGCAAGACATGGTAGACTTAGAAAAGTGAAGTTGGTTTTTATTGGTTCTTTAACCTATATAAGAATTTATATGAAAGATACTCCTTATGAGGTCTTACAAGGAAAATGAGTGAGAGTTGGCCTTACATTACATGCATAAAAATGATTATAGTGATGTATACACGAGTTCCTACATATCTTTACATTAGAAAGTTTTAGTCCATTAGCTGCTGTTGGATCCGAGTGTATTGTCTTAGTTTTGTTTCATTTGTGGATTTTTATACTGTGAGATGTAATACATAATAATAATAATTAGTTAGACACTTCTTTTATGGTACGAGTAAAGGCTTGGCAGGACAAGGTTGTTAAACTTTTCGTTTGTCTCATACTCAGAAACTTTTGAATGTACTGATCATGATATTGCATCAATGTGTGCTCTCCCCTACAGGTGAAAGTCCTCTTCCTCATATTAGTGGATCTCTGTCGGAGAACATCTGCTCACCCACACCCATTGCCTGCCTCTCAGGTTGGGGCCAATCAAATAATAATTCGTTTGCACTATATTGATGGGAACAACACTGTGGCACCTGAAATTGTAGAAGCATCGCTTGGGCCCCACATGCAGGTTTATCATGCATTGCACTTTTGTTGTGTTTATGTTGTCAATGATAGTATTTTTGAGCAAGTTTGTTCTCAAGTTATGATTCTTTCTGAAATATTTTAGATAGATGTTTGAAGGTTTAGACCCAATCTCCATTCATAAAATTCATCCTTGCAACACCGATCTTTAAATCTGTAACTTTTATGTGTTTTTGTTTGACTAAGTTTGATGTGGGGTTTAATGTCAAAGTATCCTTTTGTCCTTTCAATTCTGTGTTTTCAATGGGCTATTAATATTGTGTCTTATTTTTAATCATGCATACAACTGTGCAGAACATGCCTCGTCCTCGAGGTGCTGATGCTGCTGGCCTTTTACTCCGTGAGTTGGAACTCCACCCTCCAGCTGAAGAATGGCACAGACGTAATATGTTTGGTGGACCGTGGTCAAATCCCGAAGATCTTGGTCCTTTGGATACAATTACGAAGTCAAAGCTGGGTGGTTCCTCTGACCCCTCTACCCTGGAAGAAAGTTGCAATGATTGTTCAAGGACCCTTTGGCCAAGAAAACGCAGATTGTCCGAGAGGGACGCAGCATTTGGATTGAAAACTTCTGTTGGACTTGGATCATATCTTGGTATTATGGGATCCCGTAGGGATGTTGTCACAGCTGTTTGGAAAACAGGCCTAGAAGGTGTTTGGTACAAGGTTAGGTCCATCTCTGTTTTTTCTTTTCCTTATTAAAATACTTGAATTCATTTATCTTTAGCTTACACCTCATCAAAATTCAGAAGGTTCCACAGAAATATTGATTCTCTCACATTTTCTGATTCTCTCAACATGATACAACCCTCATTTATGAAAAACCTAGTAGTGTCATTGGCAGCAAGGAAAGCCTCCTTGTTTGGTCATTTTAGCTGTGACCTCCATGTGCAATGGAGTAACCGGCCACACTCCTAGACTTGAAAATGATATAATTCACAGCGAATAAAGGTCCTCTGTAAGTCACAAATAACTTGACAGACTAACACATTATAAAAATCACAAAGTTATACTTACAACCTTGCACACATGCTGGAGTAAGTCAATAAAATCATAACATAAAGAATTTCTTTAACTTGCAGAATAACTAAAACTCTATTTCCTTCTATATAATGGTGAGAAGTGACATTTTGTGACGGAGTCTCTGTTGTCAGAATCGCACGATCCGGATTGTGATTCGTATGATCCAGTCGGATCGCTGCCCATCCGATTCAAGTAACAAGTTGCAGCCCTGGATGGGCTAGGACCCGCGATCGCCCGGATCGTGGATTGGGATCCAACCTGGATCGTGCGATCCCGAGCAGCGCGGACCAGGTTATGTTTCGGTTTTTTTTTTTTTTTTTTAAATTACTTTTATGGGGGTAGGGGGGGGGGGGGGGGGGGGGGGGAATGGGGCTTCCGGGCTTCCTATTATATTAAACCATTTCATTGTCTCTTTCTTAGATCTAAACTTCTTTTCTCGCCTCTTTCAAAATCCTAGGAATATACAAATCTCAATCTCTCCCTCTCCGCTCACTAATTCATTTCCGTTTCTTATGTTGGACTTCTACAACCAAGATGAGAAGCACAAAATTTGAGGCCCTCACATTGAACCAATGTAGATGATTGTGTCTTTGGATGAGGAGGAAGATGATGAAGAAGTGAGGAATAATAATATGGATGATTCTGACAAAGATTCTCTCTAGTCAAGTGAAAGTGACACCAATGGATGAAACTTTGATGTCATTTAACTTTTTTTTTTGTCTATTTTCTTCTTGCTTGCTATTTGCTACTCTTTGGAGAGGACATTAATATAAGTTTGATTATCATTTTGGAGAAAATGTGTACATTTTGTGATATAATGTGCTAACCTTCTTGCTTTTATGTTCTATACCTCAAATATGCATAATATAACATGTAGAGTTGAATAATGGGTTAATTTTATTGATATTGAGAGACACATATAAATATATATATATATATATATATATATATATATATATATATATATATATATATATATATAGGAGAGGCTAGCCCCTTCTCCTATTGTTCTAAGCAATGTGGGACTAAAGTCCACTAACTTATAGTTCTAATATAATACTTAACACCCTTCATTAAACTGGAGCATAAATATTAATCATGTCTAGCTTGTTACATAGATATTGAACCCGAGGACCCAAAAGAGACTTTGTGAAGATTTAAGCTATCTGGTCGACGGTCCTCACATGTTGAAATTTTATCACTCCCTTTGTATACTCATCACGAACAAAATGGATATCAATTTCAATATGCTTCTCTTTCATGAAATACGAGATTGGTGGCAATATGGATAGTAGATTGGTTGTCACACCATAGATCTGCCGCTTGAGATCCTGCTTCTTCTTCCAGTTCTTGTAAAAGATGCTTCATATATAATACCTCTGATGTGCCATGAGCAATGACTCGATATTCTGCTTCTGAGCTTGAGCATGCTATCACACTTTGTTTCTTGCTCTTCCATGACACTAGATTCCCGCCAATAAATACTGAGTAGCCAGATGTAGATCGTCTATCTGTCAGGCTTGCTCCCCAGTCAGCATCAGTAAAACACTTAATACGAGTGTGTCCATGATTTTTCATCCGAATTTCTTCTCCCGGATTCTTGACTAGATAACACAAGATTCTGAGAACTGCTTGTCAGTGTGGAACTCTTGGAAAAGTCATAAATCTACTTGCAACACTTACTGCAAAAGAAATGTCCGGACGAGTCATGACCATCAAGTAGTAGAGTTTTTCAACTACTCGACGATACTGATCTAGATTGGTCATCAGGTAACTTTGCCCTTGAATCCATAGGTGAGATTGCCCCCTTAGCTTGCATCATGCCTGCATCATTTAGTGTGTCCAACACATACTTTGTCTGAGACATTGCAATGTCCCACTTACTTCGTGTGACCTCAATGCCCAAGAAATAGTTCAAGGATCCCGTATCCTTGGTTTGAAATTGTTCTTCCAGAAACTTCTTGAGGCCTGTAATACCCTGACCGTCGTCTCCCGTGATTATAATATCATTAACATAGACACCAAGTAGTATCCTTCCAGCAGATGTCTGTCGATGGAATATCGAATGGTCTTTCTTTGATTGACACATGCCAAATTGATTAACTTGTGTAAATCGACCAAACCACGCATGAGGTGATTGTTTTAGACCATAGAGGGCCTTTCACAAATGACACACTTTACCCTCCCTTGCAACGAATCCTGGAGGTTACAACACATATACCTCTTCATCAAGATCCCCATAGAGGAAAGCATTCTTGATATCTAGCTGAAGCAACGGCCAGTCATAGCAAACAACCAAGGCCATTACGACACGAACGGATGTCATTTTGGCAACATGAGAGGTCTTGAAGTAATCCTCACATATGTCTGAGAATATCCTTTGGCTACTAGACGAATCTTTAGTCGATCAAGAGTGCCATCCGGTTTCATCTTGATCGTGAACACCCATTTGCAACATACTACCTATTTACCAGTAGGTAAGTCGACTAAGTCCCAAGTATGATTCTTCCGGAGAGCTTTCATCTCCTCGTTCATAGAAGCACGTCAGCCGAGATGTTTGAGACCCTCCTCAGCATTTTTGGGAATTTGAATCTATCAATAGTAGCCGCCAGAGACTGAGTGTGACTTGTAAGTCCTTTGTAGCTGTCAACATATAAGGGATGATCACGACATGCACGATGAGGACGAACTGCCGGTGGAGAAGGGGGGTCTGTTGGTGGAATAGGCGGTGGCGAATTAGTAGAGCCAGAGGAGGATGACTCTGTAGGCATCAATGGCGATGTTTGTGCTGGTGACGTCGGCACTGACTGAATCGGTGTATGTGGACCATCAGATCGGTTGACTTGCTCGATAAGGGAGGGCACCCGTAAGGCGGGCTGTTGTGATTTCAGGAAATATCAAAAAATTCTCTTTTTGATAAACTTGGAGAACTGACCCGTTGATTGTGGGAGTGGAGGAAATTCGGTTTCGACAAAGGTAACATTCTGAGTGAAAAAAAATTCTCTTCAAGGCAGGAAAAAAATACTGATATCCTTTCTGATCTTTAGGATATCCAAGAAAAATACATTGTATTGCCTTGGGATCTAATTTTGAAAGAGTCGGTTGGGTATCCCGAACATAGCATAAGCAACCAAAGATTTTGAGAGGTAGAGGAAATGGCTCTCGTCCGGAAAAGAGCATAGAAAAGGGAGTACTACCATTGAAAACTGATGATGGCATGAGGTTAATAAGGTGACAAGCGGTAAGAACCGTATCCGACCAAATTCTCTTGGGAGTACGTGCTTGAAACATAAGAGCGCGTGTTGTTCCAAGAGGTGGCAATTCTTGCGCTCGGTCACACCATTCTATTGTGGTGTATACGCACAAGAAGTTTGGTGGATGCCATTGCGGACCAGATGACTATCGAGCTCACGAGATAAATACTTACGACTTTTGTCACTCCGAAATTTTTTAATTGGAACACCAAATTGTGTTTTTATTTCAGCATACAAATTGCACCAAATGTTAAATAATTCAGAACGATTTTTCATCAGATAAACAAAAGTGACATGTAACTAATCATCAACAAATGTAACAAAGTGCTTAAAACCCTTTATTGATTCAACCGGATATGGTCCCAATATATCATAATGCACCAACTCAAAAGGAGCGGATGCAATTTTATTTTGACTAACCGGATAGGGAACCGATGATGCTTAGCCAAACTACATGACTCACAATGAAAGGAAACAGAAATATCTAAAGAAGGGTACATTTTCTGGAGAGCTTGGGTTGATGGATGCCTAACTGATAATGTAACTCGAAAGGATCGAGTTTCACGTCAGCACAGACAACCGAAGAAGGGGCATCAAACAGGTACAAGTCTCCAGCTACATGTCCCTTATCGACAGTCTTTCCAGTTTCCAGGTCCTGAAAAACACAACTATCAGAGAAAATGTTACCGAGCAATGCAGTTCACGAGTAATTTGACTAATTGAAATTAAATTGAACGAGTTTCCAGGTGTAAGCAATACAGAATTGAGCGACATTCCGAAAGAAAGATTGGCATTTTCACGTCCTCGGATTGTCAAGGAACCTCCATTGGCAACAGTAATGCCAGAAACACGACGAACATGGACATAATTAGGTATCATACATGCGTCACCAGTCATGAGCAGACGCACCAGAGTCAATTAACCACTGCTTTGGCTTTACTATGCGTGTTGTTGAGTATCTGACTGTGGATCCAGACGTAGAAGCTTTACCACGACGTTGAGCCTGAAAATCATGGAACTCTGTATATGAGTCCGAAGTCATCTGAATAGATCGGACACCATCATTAGGAATATCAGTTATGATATTAGCAGCAGGTGATTTAGTGCATTGCCAGCAGAAATGGCCAAGTTGGCCACAATTAAAGCATGTGCGCAGTCTTCCTCCATCACGGCCGCCATTGCCACGTCCCCCATCGCGACCGGCATTTCGGCCACTACGACCACTACGAAATCTTGTACGAGCAACACCAAGAGCAGATCGATCGGCAGGAGTATCATCTTGAGTGGTTTCAACAACTTTTGCTGTCCGAAAGACACGATAGTGTGCTTCCTGCAGAGACGGAACTTCAGATCCAACAATAATCTGAGAGCGAACAGAGTCCCAATCAGGACGTAGAGAGGCAAGATAAGCCATGACATGAAGCTGCTCACGTTGAGCCCTTGCTTCATTAATGTCCGTCGTAAGAGGTAATACGCGGTCGATCTCATCAGATATAGCCTTAAAGGTCCGAAAATGGTCCTTATGAGATTTGTCTTCCTGATTAGCTCGGTATACACCAACGACCGAGTCGTAGATTCGAGACCAATCGTGTTTTCCATCAAACGTCGTTGTTAGGACCTCCCATAATTCTTTCACGGAGTCCGTATTTTAAATCGTGTCTTCCAACAATGGTTCCATTGAATTTATCAACTGTGTCAACAGTTGACTATCATCTCTCTCCCATTGCTCAAATATGGGATCATTTTCTGCTGGAGGGTCGTCAGTCAGATGTTTGAACAACCGCATTCCTCGAAGCATATTCTCGACCTTCTTTCTCTATGTTGAGTAGCCCCTGGTCCTTCCAACCGTCGATCAACAAGTCGAATTGAAAAAATCGTCGTGCTAGTGCTTGTTCCTGCGATTGCGTTGCCAACATTAATGTTTGTAGCACTGCTATTCGTCATAGTGTCTGTTATCCTTCAGGAATTATCAACTGTGTAACAGTCGACTATCATCTGTCTCTCATTGCTCAAATATGGGATCATTCTCTACTAGAGGGTTGTCAGTCAGATGTTTGGACAACCGCATTCCTCGAAGCGTCTTCTCGACCTTCTTTCTCCATGTCGAGTAGCTCTCTGGTCCTTCCAACCGTCGATCAACAAGTCGAATTGAGGAAATCATCGTGCTAGTTCTTGTTGTTCCCGCGATTGCGTTGCCAACATTAATGTCTGTAGTACTGCTATTCATCGTAGTATCTGTCATCCTTCATGATTTCTGATTCGACCATCGATTTGATCTTTCCAACTTGATAATCACATCAACTCTGCCAATGCGTTAGAAACGTAGCCAGAACCGGCACGCGCATAGGAAGTAGAGAATGTGGATCACACAGGCCATGACAGAGAGAGAACCCAAGTTACCCTCTGTTAGATCCTGATGTGAAGATCAAGGAAAGAAACAAAGATTCATGCAAAACAACCATATGTTTGCTTTTTGTTAAATTTTCGAATATAACATTGAGAGTCAAAGGTTTCAGCAAACAACCATATGTTAATCTTTGAGAATCACAAGTAAATTGTTTGAGAGTCCGAGGTTCCAAGCAAACAATAAAATGTTTACCCTCGGAGAATCCTAACATTTTTTTTTTAAAACTAGAGAGGTTGGGGGGGGGGGGGGGGGGGTCGTCGGGTAAGGGGTGGGGGACGGGAGGGGGGGTTGCTGTGACAACAGCAGGGGTGTGAGGTGCTGTGGCGGTTGGGGGGGCTGACAGGTGTTGGGGGGGGGGGGGGGGTGTGGAGGTGCTGTGCAGTAAGGGGGGGTGGCAGCTCACAGGGGCGGCAGCAGCAGTAGGAAGGAGGTGGCAGCAAGGAGGGGGGATGGGGGTGGCGCGGGGGGTGGGGGGTGGGGCTGTGGCTGTGGGTTAGGGTTAGGTTTTTTTTCTTTGTGGAGAGGGAGAGGGGTGGATGGGTTATAGCTCTGATACCATGTAGAATTGAATAATGGATTAATTTTATTGATATTGAGAGAGAGATATATATGAGAGGCTAGCCCCTTCTCCTATTGTTCTAAGCAATGTGGGACTAAAGTTCACTAACTAATATTTCTAATATAACACTTAACATAACACATACCTCAAGTATGCATAATATAACACATATATATTCTCTATATTTTCCTTTTTTTTTTAAGGATTTAATTGTTGATCTTGCAATTCACGATCTGGATCCCGATCTGATTTGGACACCTACGATCTAATCCGATCCCGACAACTATGGACCGAATAGGAAAGGTAGTATTGCATGGATATGTATGTATGCACCCACATGCTTATTATGGACATTCAGTGAATGTGTGTGTATACTCCTGCATGTGAAAATTGAGCGTGGAAGGAAGGGAGGGGGGAGCGAGCAGTTGTAATTAAGTTGAGGACTGTTTAATCACCATCAATGGTCTATCTGCAACTTAATATGCATTCTCCAAAAACTTAGGTTCTCCTATAACTTAAATAACATTACATTCCTCAGCTCATGGTGTGCATGGTTAAATCAATACCATTATGTTTTGAAGGTGCTCCGAGGATCTTAACCTATTTTTGGGTGATTATGTATGGAAGTTAATTTTTTTAGCAATTTGATTAGATGTGTGTGGAGATAATATTATGCACACAACAGTTATTACTATCTGCAGTTTTTGTTCCCATCTAAGAGAGTTACCATTTATTATCGGGCTTCAAGCTGAGATGGTCATATAGTGGGTTCCTAAGCAAAGAATATGGAAAAGAAGGGGATGTGTTCAAACCCACATGGGTAGTTGGTGGTAGGTTTCAAAATCTCCCTTATTCATCAGCGAAGGATAACTCAAATGTATGTTACTGGTGTAACCTTTCCAAATATCTTTTAGGACCTGGACTGATCATATGATGTGAAAATGTCAAAAGTTTCCATAATCTTGGATTTTTAGTCATTCTATCACCTCAGAACCTAGTAAGTGTAGCTCAAGCGAAGCACATTTTTGGCTCTCAGGATTTGCTTGCACATGCATGCATATCAGGTCTTTTTGTTCAAAGCTGATTGTTTTAGATAGAAGTCTACGGCAGGCCTTGGTAATTTGGCAAGCCTCGCAAAAACAAAGTCCTATTTAACAATTGTCGTGCTCCAGGTATATATCTTACCTTTAGAACTATATATATATATATATATTTTTTTTTTTTAGAACTATATATATATATATATATATATATATATATATATATATATATATATATTAGAAGTGGAAAAAAAAAATATATATATATATATATTAGAAGTGGGCACAAAGTCTCTACCGGTAAATAGAACCGTAACCATGCCATAGGGGGGCTCGATATATATATATACTAGTCATAACCCGTGCCCATAGGCATGGCCGGCCCAGGGGTAAGCCTGGCAAGCCTGCTGGCTTGGGCAACCCCCGGACATGGGCAAACCTCCAGTGGCAATGAAGCAAGTACGCAACCCCTAATTTCTATGGATCGACGAAACCCTGATGTCCATAGATCGTCGAAACCCTAATTTCATTTGATCGAAGTCAGCAAGAGCAGAGCCGGAGCTATTCCCTCCCTCCGGAGGAACAAGAGGGACCTGTCGAACCTCCTTCCAATGGCATATTCAACCTCCGTTTCTCCTACCACCACTATTCCACCAACAATCCCTCCTCTCTCCGCCCTTCCGTCAAATCAAAATCTCCAAGAGCCTCCGTGACTCAGCTACGGTGCCACCCATCTCCTCTAGATTAGTTATTTGGTACATGCCAAGCCTCCCTTTTATTTGGGCTTTTTTCTTCAATTTCTTGTTAATTTTTTCTGTAAATTAACCCCAATTAAATAGAATTTTATGAATAAAAATTGAGAGATTCTCAACAGAATTTTTTCTGTATATTTGATGTGGCAACATAATACATCAACAAAATATATTTGATGTAACAAGTAGATTGGCTCTAAGGAAAAAGAATATATTTATCTGTATTATGTTGTGATTTGAAAAATGAGAAACTTTCTCAATAAATGCACAAGAATATTGTACATTCAATATCCTTATAGAAATGGTATAGTTGGAATCGTCTTTCCAGTGCTGGTGCCTTCTTTATATGTTCCATTACTTGATCATGCGCTGGGACTTACTTTTGTTATTATTTTCTCAACAAAGGTTAAGGGACAACCAAAATTAGTTTCGGCTAGGACAACCCAACATCACGGGCCGGCCCTGCCCATAGGGCATGGTTCATTTAAGGTATTCCCCCTCAAAATCTTAGACCCCCAACCACTGCTGGATGTGAATTTTATTTGGATTTCCCATAAAACCCCACTCTCAATAATGCTCATCCACAACCATTATGAGGCTCCCATCAAAATATTAAATCCCAACCATCAAAATATTAAATCCCCATCTTTGGATTCCCCATAAAATCCCACTCCCAATAATGCTCTTCCCCATAAAACCCCACTCCCAATAATGCTCTTCCCCATAAAACCCCACAACCGTTGATTCACCAAGATTAAATCACAACCACTCTTTATCTTGGCACAGTCAGCCCTAGGATTAAAAAACCTTTGTGTTTTGTATATATATATATATATATGGTAGATTATGACAAATGTTGTGTATAATCAATTTGTTATTCATGTTATTTGATTGACCCACTTTTAGCCCAATCTGATCTGTAGACCTTCAGCAAAGTCTCGGCCTGATTTAGTGTAAAATAGAAAGCTAATGAAAGGACTTCACATCTGCTAAAATTATTATTTGCCGTTGCGTCCTAAAATGATTGAACATGTAAGAAGTTGTTTATGTATTTTGGGTGTGCACTTTGATGTGATTAATTAAAACCGCTCTCTTTTCTTCCCATGCAGTGCATTCGATGCTTGCGGCAGACCTGCGCATTTGCACAGCCTGGTGCACCGAACCCTGCAAATGAACGTGAAGCATGGTGGATCAGCCGCTGGGCTCATGGTTGTCCGATTTGTGGGGGAACGTGGGTTCAAGTTGTTTAGCTCCCAGTGTTGGCAATTGATTTAGGCAGAGGGCTAAGTTTTGCAGACGCCCACGTAATTGGATCAGATATAGTTAGCATTATTGCAGAGCCCATCATTGTCCAAGTATCCGAGTTTAATTAAGCATCCCTTGATTGGTGACTCGCTGTACAAATAAAAATATGTAGAAGACTATAAATCAAAGAAATGTTACATTTTCCCGAGGGAAGAAGAAATTTTCTGTTAATAGAATTTTCTTATGATGTGGGTAAAGTGAGGATGGACACGCTCTCTGATCCTTGTCCACTATTGTGTTGCATAGAAGCATAATAATGAGTTAATTTTAAGCGTCCTCTTGATCTAAAGTATATCTCGATGGTTGGTCTTCTTATTTCTTCTGAAATTTCTAACGTATTTTCTGTGTGTTTCGTTTGGCTTCAGAGTTTTGAGAATCTTACCAGTTGTTGAAAATGAAGGCATGCATCAACGGAAACCTAAAGCTATAAGATGGAATTTATTGAAAAAAAAAAGGAATTAAGAGGGTGCAATTATAAAAGCGCATGATGTGCCAAAGCAATTTGTGAAAATAACCCCTCCCTCTGATTCTACAAGTAGACGTACTCGAAGCTTATCCCTCCTCTCTTTTTTCCCCTTCTTTAAGGAGCCTTATTGTTTTTTTTTTTGGGCACCTAAATAGCCTCAATTTTATCTTATGTTTGGGCAACATAGTTGTTTATAGGGGTGAGCAACGGTTCGGTTCAAACCGAACCGAATATATAAAACCAAAATAACCGTAAACCGTATTTCTCAAAACCGAAAACCGAACCGTTTTTTATAAAAAAAAATCGAACAAAATCGAACCGTATTAATTCTGTTTGGTTTTCGGTCGGTTCGGTTTCATGGCCAATGTGTCGGACTTTTTTTTTAGCAAAATGAGCCTATTTAAATAACATTTTAAAAAAAAAAAAAGAGATGGCATTATTGTATTTAGGAATTATTATATTACATATAGTGAAAAATATTAGTATATATAGATTGAGGGTAGAGAGAGTGCTCAAAGAAATACCGATAGACAATAGGAGAAGAGAGTGCGCTCAATTAGGGGTTAAAAACATTAGTACATACAAAATTGCGGGTAGTTTGATAAATTACTAAATCTAAATCGGTTTTCGGTTCGGTTCGGTCACTCGGATCAAGAACCGAAAACCGAACCGTATTTTTAAAATTTCAAATTTATAAACCGAAAACTGAACCGACAATCGAAAAACCGAACCGTTTGTCATATTTCGGTTCGGTTCAACTTTCGGTTTTCAACCGTTATATGCTCACCCCTAGTTGTATATATGCTAGTTTGTGATCATGTATGATTGTACATTTTTGTTAGTATTTCATTTTATATTACTAGTTTCATGGTCATCTATGTTATATAGTTTGGGATCCCTTATTGTTATTTCGCTAATGATTGTATATTTTACTGTTTACTTAGCTTGTTTGGACTGAGACACTTAGGATTGTGTGATATAGTATTAATTGCTGGATTGTAGAGTTACTCTCATGTCTTTCATAGTCGTGATTGTATTGTAGGTTATTGGCGTACTCTGCAATACGTAGTTGGCTTAGTATCGCCATCTCTCTCTCAAGTATTTTGGTTTTGGGGGTGACTAGGTTTTAGTGATGGTTCTTACAGGTCTAGTTTTCGACATAAGGGGTTATAAGAGTTTAGGTGTCTCAATCCCTAAAATTCTCTCTTGATTTCCTCTAGCATGATTTTAATTGCCTCTTGATGTCCTCTTAACATGATTGTGAATCACAGTTTTCTTAAGTGTAAAATTGATTTAATAATTGTTGTTCTATCTTGACCGTTATTGATGATTTCGTGTCCTTCTTCCAGAGGCATTGTTCATGATCAGTCAGACCAGAGAGCTGGGCACGGCAAATGGAAGGACCAACTCTGGTATAGGGACGGACATATACCAGAGAAGTGTATGCAGCAATGTAGGACAGTTGAGGGTCGATCCACAGTCAGAGCATCATGGCCAACCATATCAGCCACAGCTCGAGCAAAGTCGGACTCCCACACATTGCTAGAGGTGATAAGAGGGATAATGGAGTCATAGCAATATCAAAGTGCCTTACTCAACCAGGGGGTACATATAGTCCTAGATTGAGTTGGTAACTAGTATTTTAGTCTTACGAGCAGTTTTACGCGTCTCCATCCTTCATACTTTTACAACATCGAGGATGCGACATCGAGGATGCGACTGTGTAAGATGCGTGGCTCTCAGGCACAAAGGTCATACTCGAGGTAGCAAGAGTACCAACCAGGGATAAAGTATCAGTGGTCTGGCTGTAGTTGTTAAACTTTGCCAGAGATTTATGGGCGACACAGGAGATATCACTTACCGTATCGATTCCATGAGCTAATTTCATCGTACGATGACGGACGTAGGCCAGCTACACCGTATAAGGTATGAATACGTCATACGGCGATTACGGTTGTCAATCTTGTTGGGTATCCTAGCATGCAATCAATTAATGGCCTAAATTCGATCTCATATCCACAGGCAATAACAAAGAAATAATAAGCAAGAGAGAGAATCATATGAAAAAAAAACATGAAATACTCATATGATAATCATGAAGTTTACAGTAAAAATAATGTAGACAAGTATACCTTCCCACAGTTCCTAGCATGGTCTGGAACTGAAGCACATCCTCCAAGTCAAGTCTGGAAGATCCACAAGGTCGGTCACTGGCAATTTGGGAACAATCCGGTGTCGGTCAGGCCAACCGCAACAAGTACCAGAAAGGAAGGCTCAAGGACGGGCGAGAAAAAGCTAGCAGGATAAAATATATAACATGAAAAGCATATAACAGTAAATGAGAGTGAGAATCGTGCGGTACCAACGCACGAAAACAATCCACAACTAATGCAGCTAAATAACCAACAATCATCACAATCTCCCTAACATCCAATAATACCTGCATTGTCAACTGGAAGTCGATATCAGCCAACTTTGCAAGCAACAAGCCAAACAATTTAGGAAAATAAGCGGCCACTCAAATGCCTACGACTTTCTATGTGAAGGTTGGGTTACCCTAACAATGCAAAAATATAGAAATCCTCATATCGTGCCGATCTAACAAGCTAGCGGGGCCAAATATAGCAAGACTAGATAAGCACAGGTCCCTCGTAAGGCCACCGTGCGAGCAAGACAAGCATGTAGTACATAGTAAGTAAAGTAGCCGGATAATGCCATCCTCTAATGGGGACGGTAACAATATCCGTAGCGGCCAGCCTGTACTCCATGACTAATGTCTGGGAAGCGGCTAGTACTGCACGATCTCGAAATTTCGTTCCCTCCCAATGCTTCTACCAGTTTAAGTTACCTAGATTATCCCTACAGTTATCTGGAATCACATGTCGTGGTCACATGATCATCCTCCTAGATGTCGTACCTCAGTACGGGAACGCTAAGTAAGAATCAACTTCGGCACCTATAGTCCCAGTTGTGATTCATTCTTAGTGTTATGCAACAAGCAAGCAATCAATCATGACCACGTTAAGACTACATGCCAACTACCAAGGTACTCGTGCAGGTAATTATATCATATAGCTATAATAACAAAATTGCACCGCAGTGCAATATAATCAAGGAAATAGCATCTCAAAGTGCCAGTAGACAGGGGGCACCTCAGTACAAAATCAGGGCCAGTACCCAAAGGGTAAGCTGGAATCATAGCACGGATACACGTGGTCATGTCAGGAACCAGGATAATCAATCAGTCACATGAAGTCATCTGTCCACATCGTGGCATGAATATCCGATCAAGTACATGGTCGAGATCTCTACTAGAATAGCATCTCAAGTACACATGGGAGCCTACAACTCTAATCATCAAGTCGGTCTATCCACCGGATCAATCTATCAGGAGTCTCCCATCTACGATAGAATAAATATCATGCCAAGAAGGACGATCACCAAATACTAAGCTAATCATTATAAACGATGCTACGCCTTCAGGCTCACAAGAATCCTCTGAATCAATGATCACAAGCTATCAGGAAACAAGCCTCTCAACTACCAAGATATAGCAATCGTACCAGGTTTTGGGTGCTTGGGAAGTCGAGTAAAAATTATGTAATGATACCCTCGATATTCTTTTCGTTCTGCGAAACACTCGCACAATCCTCAAAATCCAGGAATCCATATAGTCATATCTGATCAAATTAGAACATCGTCTAAAAATAAATGGCAACACTATCCAAAAATCCACGTGAGTCGACCAAATCAATATCCCGGGATCATACTCCATATAATACCCAATCCTCATATATATCCAAAGGTCACAAATCCTGATACATAGGATAACTGATAGACCTAGCTGGCTAAACTAGAATAACTCCTAGAAGGATGGTTAGGGGACACGAGACTATTAATTAATGTCGTCGAAAAATGGCAAGGATTGCATAAATCGCTCTAGAGTAGATCCACAACCCTTAAACCAAACAAGGACCAGGGTTGCAGACCATCCCCCGAGTGAAACTGCGCTCCTCACGCTATCCGACGGACAAGATATGTCAAGTAGCTAGGCGACTAATCTAGTCATGAGTCTACCTAGCAGCTACTGGAATCAGGTATACTATACTACGATAAACGTGCATGAGTCTGGTTCAGCAAACCAAAGGAACGGTTCTGCCCAAATCTTCGAACCAAATTCTCGACCGGGAATTCTGGAAAAATTTGGCAGTCTCCTTTGTATTCTGGACGGGCGCTCCCAGCGAATTGTGGCTAAATCTACTCGGCGCAACCCATCGCAGAATCACAAGCTGAGAACACTAAGTCTCAGCCTCCAACAGCGCTATAATGCGTACTGGAAACCAAACCATAGCCGAGAACACTAAGTCACGGCCTCCAGCAGCACTATGATGCGTACTGGACGCCAAGACAACACATGCAATAAGAATCGCCAAGCAGGGCGCATCACAGACCCACAGTTATATCCAAGCCACAAGCACAGTCATAGAAACGGTTAGCCAAGTCGTTACCCGACAGCGAGTCGGACACGGGGTATTTGGGGATAATCCATACATGTGAGTCATGCTCGTGTCCTCGGAGGTGTGGATGACCCATCCGAGTTGTCCGATACGGTCATAACCCGGTATCGAACTAAGCTATCATGAGTTATCATCATGGCTGTTCTATTGCTAATCTACACTACTCACGATTATACAATTACAATTACAATTATAATTAATTAAATACAACAAATCCAACAGGAGGACAAGAGCCGTCGATGAGCAAGGGATACTTGCCTATGAAGAACAGATAGGCAACTCCAGAGGGTGGTGAATAGAGTTTATAACAATAATGGCCAAATAAAATTAACTCTTTTCACCAACAGTAAATAATCAGAATAGTAAATACGGAAATAAAAAGATCAAGAGAGCATACGCAAACACAGCAGATTTTTAACCTGGTTTCCCTCGTGGAGGACTAGTCCAGGCCTGAGAACTCTAGCTCAGAATTAAATCCACTATTTGTGAAATAGTAGTTACACTCCGTGCCTTTTCTTCAGAAGAGCATGTCAACTTCTTACAAAGATCGCTGTAGCGAAGCTTGGAATTTTCCAAGCGACTTTCTTGACTCTTGCACAAACTTCTAACTGAATAGCACTGAGCACTTTTATGCTTAGGAAGCTTGTGGCTAGTAGATGAGAAGGTTAAGGCTTGTATGAGGCTTATAGAGAAGGGAAGAAAAGATAATTAGATGATTTAGAATGAGAGAATTCAATGCCTATTTATACTAGTTGGGATAGACAGAATTCGGCCAGAATTCTGTATCATAAATTCAAATTTTTGGCCGTTGGACAACTAGCATACAACAAGCCCTAAAAATTAGGGTCCTGAAAATCAGGGGACAGAGTTCGGCCTGAACTCTGTGTGGGGTATAGTTCGGCCCGAACTCTGTCTCCTTGCTGACAGAGAGTTCAGATGGGCTTTGTGGGCTAGTTTTGGCTTAGTGGAGCTTTGGATTTGTTTGGGAATGAGGTTTAAGCCAAGAATACCCAGTGCTACTCAGTTTACATTTTGCTAGACTCAATAAATGTAAAAATAGTACAGACTTTGAAAACGAGTACGCTGCAGGAGAGAGACGACGTCCATCTTGCACTGAGTTCTGTCTTGATGTGTCATATTAAATTATGACAAGTATCATATTGTCAATTTGTCAATGTTTGGTTGACTGTGATCCAGTTTGGGTCAATAATCTCCTCCATATTGATAATTGACAAAAATGATATTTGTATATTCAATGTTCACACCTGGACACAAGTTGGAAAGGGTAGACAAGCATAGAATGCAGTAGCTCCCCCGTAATAATAGCTCCCCCATAAACATAGCTTCCCCGTAAACCAATGTGTCGTATCCTGATATATATTATCTCCTCCAAAACACAGATATCACACAATATGATAGAGATATAAATATCAAATAGATCTCCCCCTTTTGGCATTTATCAAAAATTAACACCAAACAGACAGGCAGACAACTGTATAAAGGATTAGCTGCAAGCACACAATTTATAGGTCATAAAAGAATAATATAATATCGACAGATAAAATCTAAAGATCCACATAAACTGAAAATGTACTCATACAAGAAAATAAAACTACATAAGCAGAAGTCCATAAAGTATAAAACTAAAGAAGCTCATCAGCAGTAGCAGCAGTAGGTACGGAACCACATCCATCATGGAGCACGAGATGGTCCAACGGTGTCAGATGGATCAATATCAGAACGACGAGGATCCACAAAAGCTGCATCCGGATCCAAATATCGCATGACCCAGGGGTCATGGATACGATAACCGGCGCGAGATGGATCCCGGTCCATAGGAAGGGGCATAGAAGAATGCCGAGACATGGTGTACCGGATGTCATGTAATGAGTTACTGATGGCACTCATCTACAAAGTGGTACGATAATCTAGCTGGGTCCAGCGATCGTCTTCCAACATGAAGCGATCGCGCAGCATGGTCTGATAGACTCGAGAGTAGCAGGTGGCGCGGGCGCAGGTTGTCCAAGAGTAGGTGGATCAGCCTGACCCTCAGACTCGGAATGCTCTGACTCAGCAGGAGACTCAACAGCTGCTAGAAGCCGCATTGCCTTAGACAGACAGGCAGGGGCTGGAAGGAACCGGCACTCATCAAGAGGAACATGGAACGTACGAAAAACTATTGGCAAATAAAGGTTATAGACTAATCATCCAGCCCATCGTAGTGCGTGAAAGGTTAAACGGGAAATGGAAGTGAAGATGATAGAGTACAGAGATCTCAAAATAAGAAACTTCATCAGTCGATCCCGCTTTGGACAAGATCGTAGAGAAAATGATACGATGAAGTTCATAGAAATATGGGTTAAAAAATTTAGCAAGTAACTTGCGTGGACGAGTGTTGGGAGTACAGAAATCATCATTGAAACTCTCAAGGGACGATCCATCGGAAAATTGAAACTTGCGTGCATCGACAAGTTTCTCCCAAGAATTGGGTTCCGGGATCTCGAGATATTCCGCAAGTTCAAAATCATCAAAAGTGATGTCAATGCCAGCCACACGAGAATAGATTCGTGTGTCGTCAAAAGTAAGATTACAGTAAAATATTTAGATAGCATTCAAGTATATAAGAGACGATGTAGAAACTAACTCATCTAGACAAAGATCATGGAACAATGAGTCATATCTAGAAAAAAATATGAAATTGATAGGATGACCCGCATACACACTCCTTGAACGAAAGTCATTGAACCATTCATTGGAAGCCTCCAATGAAACAAAAATTTGTTCATTGAATGTGTTGGGGTCATGAGGTGGTGGTGGATTAAAAAGTGGATGAATGGATTGAACATCTTGAGGAGGAGGGTTGGATGAGGAAGCACCCTCGGTCCTAGCCCTCTTTCCTCTATTGAACAATCTAGGTGCTATTGATAATGAAAGAATTTGAAATTGGAGATGGAGAAAATAAGAGAGTATACATCAAAAGAGTAGTAGAATATGGAAGAGAATGATCCAAATGCTATGCTCCTTGAGTTTGGGGAAGAAAAACTCACTAAATTAAGAATTCTAGGGTTAGGATTTGGAGAGGATGAACTAGGAGAGGGTTTAGAGGTGGCAATGAAGAAGAAAGAGAAGGAAAATCCTGAAATATGAATGTAGGGTCGGCTGGTCGGGTGAAATCTGGACCATTCGATCAAAAGAAATAGAAAGCTGAGAGTGATCTTGGGTTCTGGAAACAGAAGACCGAACTCGGCCCGAACTCTGTGTGAGGCAGAGTTCGGCCCGAGTTCTGGGTGCTGGGGCCAGAACTCAAAACAGAAAAAAAAAGGCTAAGTGTTGGAGAAAAATAAATGGAATGGTAAAGATTGAATATTTGCAAATGTTTGATGAAAATAAAAAATTTGAATGAAAAAGAAACCAATAATGGAATAAATTGAATTTAGAATTTTTTTGAATTAACTAAGTTACAAAAGAAATTAAACCATATAATAAACAAGGATTTATGACAATGACCATTACGATGAAACTGCCATAGGTTAGCTGTAGGGGCCGGATCCCAGCTAGCGGTAGTCCGAAGACTAGTGCACCGTGTCGCTTAGGCTTTTACGCCTTGTTGTCAGAAGGACCCTTTCGGCTTGTACCATAGCAAAGGCACCATAAAGATATATGTCATAATTGTTATTTACGCAGGCCAATTTAGTTAATAACCGTTTCATCCAAAATTTCTAATTCACGACAAAAAAAGTTGAAGCGCTCTTCGGCTAGTGGTTTGGTAAGCTAGCTGATGATCTGTGTCGATAAATTCTAAGTTAATGGTGCCGTGTTGTTGATGATCACACAGAAAATGATGACGAATCTCAATGTGTTTCGTGCGTGCATGACATATTGGGTTCTTAGTCAGATTAATAGCACTAGTGTTATCACAGAAAATAGGAATGTGCATAAAAGATAGGTTATAGTCTACAAGGATTTGCTTCATACACAGAATTTGTGCACAACAACGTCCAACTGCGATGTATTCAGCTTCTGTATTGGATAGTGCGACAGAATTCTGCTTCTTGCTAAACCATGAGACTAGTGCCTTTCCTAATAAATGACACGTGCCGCTCGTACTCTTACGGTCGACTTTGCATCCCGCAAAATCAGCATCCGAATAACCAATAAGTTCAAAGGATGTGGATTTAGGATACCACAAGCCCACTGTAACAGTACCTTTAAGGTATCGAAAGATACGCTTAACGGCAGACATGTGTGATTCCTTAGGACTAGCTTGATAGCGAGCACACAGACAAAAACTAAACATGATATCGGGACGAATAGCAGTTAGGTAAAGTAGACTACCAATCATACCTCGATACTTACGTTGGTCAACAGGTTTGTCGCTTTCATCAGGTTCCAGCTTGGTTGTAGTAGCCATGGGAGTGCTGATTGGTTTGACGTTGTCAAGATCAAACTTTTTCAGCATATCCTTTGTGTATTTTGACTGGTTGATGAATGTTCCTTGCGAAGTTAGTTTGACTTGCAGTCCGAGGAAGTAAGTGAGCTCCCCCATCATGCTCATCTCAAATTCGTTCTGCATACACTTAGCAAAATCTTGACATAGATTGACATTATTAGACCCAAATATGATATCATCAACATAAATTTGAACTAAAAGAATGTTGTCTTTAAAAGTTTTGATAAAAAGTATAGTGTCAATTTTCCCTTTTGAAAAACCTTTATATAGTAATAAATGGCTTAGGCGTTCATACCAAGCTCTGGGGGCTTGTTTGAGGCCATAGAGCGCTTTCTTGAGCTTGAAAACGTGGTTGAAAAATTTGTGATTTTCAAAACCAGGGGTTGTTTTACAAAGACTTCCTCTTTAATAAAACCATTCAGAAAAGCACTTTTCACATCCATTTGAAAAATTTTAAAATTTTAAAATTTTGCAAAGGCACAAAGCATCCGAATGGATTCAAGTCTTGCAACTGGAGCATAGGTCTCATCGTAGTCGATACCTTTCTCTTAGTTATATCCTTGAGCTACTAGACGAGCTTTGTTGCGAGTGACTGAACCATCTTCATTTACTTTGTTACGAAAAACCCATTTAGTACCAATAATCGAATGGGTAGATGGTTTAGGAACAAGTTCCCAGACCTGGCTTCTTTCGAATTGGTTGAGTTCTTCTTGCATAGCGGAAATCCAAAATTCATCATGAAAAGCTTCTAAAACATTTTAGGCTCAATTTGCGAAATGAAAGAAGTACTAGCAATAGAATCTCTTAAAGATGATCGAGTACTTACTCCGCGTGATACCTCACCTATTACCAAGTTTTCTGGGTGTGACGGCTTGAACTCGAACTTCTTCGGTAAGTCCTCCAGAGAATTGGTTTCAGGGGTGATATTTATCGGTGTAGAAGTTGATGGTTCAACATCATCGTCGGGGATAGCCGCTGTACTATTATCCTCATCAAAAGACACATTAGTAGATTCTTCTACAATCATTGAGCATTTGTTGAACACTCTATATCCCTTACTCTTGGCAGCATAGCCAAAAAAATTACCGTCGTCAGCTTTGGCATCAAACTTGCCTAAGTTGTCTTTGGTATTTAGGATAAAACAGCGACAACCGAACACTCTAAAATAAGAGACATTAGGAGTTATACCAAACCAAAGCTCATGGGATGTTTTCTTCGAAATAGGTCGAATAAGCACCCTATTTAAAACATGGCAAGCTGTACTGACAACTTCTGCCCAAAAATATTTTGGAAGTAAAAATTTATTCAACATGACTCTAGCCATATCGTCAAGAGTCCTATTCTTCCGCTCCACAACACCATTTTGTTGAGGAGTTCTTGGACAAGAAATTTCATGATCAAAACTATTTGTTTCGCAAAACTTTTTAAAATCAGAATTTTCGAATTCGCCTCCATGATCACTTCAGATTCGAGTAATCATGTAGCCTTTTTCGTTTTGGACCTTTTTGGCAAATATTTGGAAAACCGAAATAGTATCGCTTTTGTTTGTAAGAAAAAAAACCCAAGTAAATCTTGAAAAATCATCTACAATAACAAATGCATACAGTTTTCCACCAAGACTGGCTACTCTACTGGTACCAAATAAGTCCATGTGCAGTAATTGTAAGGGTCTAGTGGTACTTACAGTGTTTATGGATTTAAATGAAGATTTGGTTGCCTTATTCAGTTCATATTCGGCGCATACTGTGTCCTTCTTGAATGTGATGTCGGGCAGACCTCTTACTAGCTTCTTTGTCGATAGCCTGGATATAGTATCCATATTGGCATGACCAAGACGCTGGTGCCACAAAAATCTTTCATCCTTGTGGGCGTAGAGGCATCTTCCTGCACTATTAGTATTTCTAGATAGATAGAAAATATAAATGTTATCTTCTCTTATCCCTTCAAAAGCAATGTCTCCAGTTGACCTATCATAAATGTAGCATTTATTCTTTCCAAAGTTAATATCATATCCATGATCAGCAAGATGACTTATGTTGAGCAGGTTATGCTTTAACTCGATTACTAAGCAGACATCCTTTATTACATGAGAAGGAGGATAACCAATAGTACCATTACCTATGATGTAGCCCTTTAAATTGTTACCGAATGATACATATCCTTCCCTCTTCATCGATAGTGATACGAAAAGAGTTGTGTCTCCAGTCATATATCGCGAGCATCCACTATCGAGAATCTACTTGCTTTTAGTTGAAGAAGGAATGTCCACCTACATCACGAGTAGATGTGACCTTTGGTACCCAAGTTCTTGTGGGTCCTGAAATGTTAGTCTTCGGTACCTATACATATAGATTAATATAAACAAATTTCCTAATTCTACACTGTGGTAAGATATGACCATGTAATCCATAATATGTGCAAGTAGCATGCCTATTTGTGTTAGGAACAGGTTGATAGTGATGTCTATTTGCAGTATGGTGATAGTTATATGAAACAGCAGGATAGTGACTATGTGTAGCAGCAGGATAATAGTTATGACTATGTGCAGTAGCAGGATGATAGTTATTAGTAGGTTGAGAATAATGTCTACGTGCATGTGGTTTACGTGCTGCATGGAAGTACGTGTACATATAAGCATGTTTACGTACTGCATGTGGGTAACGTATTTTACTATTATGAGTGGTCTGGTGTTCTGTGTGTGTTTTGTGACTGTGAGATTGGGTTTGAGGTTGAGCAACCTGTTTTCCCAATCTGATCTCTAATTTCTTAGAGGCAGCATTTAGTTCATTGCACTTTGCATTCAGACCATCAATCTTAGCAATAGAGATCTTGTGTTTGTTCTTTTCTTCAATAAGCTCTTTGTTGAGTGCTGAGATCTCACGTGTTTGCTTCTCAATAAGTGTTTCGGCATCATGTAAGCTTAATTTAAGCTTGGATACCTCATCAGTTACTTCCGTGGGTGAAGTGTCTCTAACATTATCAAGTAAAGAGGAAAGATTATGAATCTCTATTTCATAGCCTTTGATTTTCTCCTTGGCATGCTTATATTTATTAATGACTTTCTTGTGATCATTTAGTAAGTCATTAAAAGCATCGCCAAGTTCATCAAATATAAAGTCATTAAGAGTATCGTTAGTTACCTCATCGGATGTGGCCATTAGACACACATTAGCAGTGTCTCGAGGAGAGTCATCTTCTTCCTCAGAATCACTGGCTTCGCTTTCGTGCCAAATACTAGTGTTGGCGTACTTTTGCGAAGAGGGCTTCTTGTAGGGCTTCTTATATCTGTTACCTTTCTTTGCAAAGGGACAGTCCTTTTGAACATGTCCAGTCTTTTTGCAGCCGTAGCACGTTGGTTCTTCATCGTCGTCTTATTGTTGTTCCTTCTTCCTTCGATTGAAACGAATGAACTTCTTGAAGTTACGGACTAGAAGAGCTTGATCATCACCTTCTGAATTGTTGTCGTTAGTCTCTTCAGGATCAGTGCTTCGACGATGAGCTTTTAGGGCAATCTCTTTTGCCTTTGGAGCAGGTTCGTCGAAGTCTTTGAAGTCGAGCTCGTGGGTCATCAGCTTTCCCATCAAAGTTTCCATAGACATTTTGGTGAGATCATTGTCTTCTATAATTGCTTTTACCTTAGGGTTCCAGATCTTTGGTAGTCTCCTGAGTAACTTGTGGATCTTCTCAGTATTGGAGTATTGTTTGCCAAGAGATGACAGAGGATTGATGACGTCGAGGAACCTTGTGAACATTTGAGTGATCGTCTCATTCGGCTTCATCTTGAATGCCTCATATTCTTGAGTTAGACGACTGATCTTAGATTCCTTGACTTGGGTGGTTCCTTCATGCGTCACTTCCAGAAGCTTCCATACTTCGTGCGAGGTGGTGCATGTCGAGACCCTGTTAAATTTATTCCTGTCTATTGCACAGAAAAGAGCATTAATAGCTCTAGCATCTAGACTCGCCTGTTTCTTTTCTTCGTCAGAATACTTGTCGTTGGATTTTTCGATGAGATCTCCTTCGACAACTATTCTGGCGGGCTTTTTGTAACCATCGGTGATAATGGTCCACAGGTCAAAGTCTAGAGACTTGAGATAGAAACTCATCCTAGTTTTCCAATAGGTGTAGTTGGTTCCATCAAATAGGGGTGGCCTATGAGTGGACTGTCCCTCACCATGGTTGGAAAACATAGGTTGTGTGGTTGCCATGGATCAGCTCTAGGATGTTAGTCCTTGTTAAGAGAACAGAGCTCTGATACCAATTGAAGAACATATAGGCAACTCTAGAGGGGGTGAATAGAGTTTATAACAATAATTGCCAAATAAAATTAACTCTTTTCACCAACAGTAAATAATCATAATAGTAAATGTGGAAATAAAAAGATGAAGAGAGCATACGCAAACACAGCAGATTTTTAACCTGGTTTTCCTCGTGGAGGACTAGTCCAGGCCTGAGAACTCTAGCTCAGGATTAAATCCACTATTTGTGAAATAGTAGTTACATCCCGTGCCTTTTCTTCAGAAGAGCACGTCAACTTCTTACAAAGATCGTTGTGGCGAAGCTTGGAATTTTCCAAGCGACTTTCTTGACTCTTGCACAAACTTCTAACTGAATAGCACTGAGCACTTTTAGGCTTAGGAAGCTTGTGGCTAGTAGATGAGAAGGTTAAGGCTTGTATGAGACTTATAGAGAAGAGAAAAAAAGATAATTGGATGATTTAGAATGAGAGAATTCAAGGCTTATTTATACTAGTTGGGATAGACAGAATTCGGCCAGAATTCTGTGTCATGAATTCAAATTTTTGGCCGTTGGACAACTGGCATACAGCAAGCCCTAAAAATTAGGATCCTAAAAATCAGGGGGCAGAGTTCGGCCCGAACTCTGTGTGGGACAAAGTTCGACCCGAACTCTGTCTCCTTGCTGACAGAGAGTTCAGATGGGCTTTGTGGGCTAGTTTTGGCTTAGTGGACCTTTGGGTTTATTTGGGAATGAGGTTTAAGCCAAGAATATCCAGTGCTACTCAGTTTACATTTTGCTGGACTCAATAAATATAAAAATAGTACAGACTCTGAAAACGAGTACGCTGCAGGAGAGAGACGACGTCCGTCTTGCACTGAGTTCTGTCTTGATGTGTCATATTGAATTATGACAAGTATCATATTGTCAATTTGTCAATATTTGGTTGACTGTGATCCAGTTTGGGTCAACAATCTCTCCCATATTGATAATTAACAAAAATAATATTTGTATATTTAATGTTCATACCTGGACACAAGTTGGAAAGGGTAGACAAGCATAGAATGCAGTAGCTCCCCCGTAATAATAGCTCCCCCATAAACATAACTTCCCCATAAACCAATGTGTCGTATCCTGATATACGCAGTGGCCGAAGGCGCTCGCCGTGGCCGGGGTCGAGCACGAGAGAGGGAGAGGAGGAGAACGAGAGTAAGAAATGGGGGAGATTGAGGAATTGAGAGAGTGAGGATGGAGAGGGGGAGTGAGCTCGGGAGAGAGAGAGCTGATAGAGAGAGTGAGCTGCGGGGCGGGAGAGATGGTGAGCCATGGGGGGTCTGTTCCAGAGGGGAGCGGGAGAGTGTGAGAGAGATTGGGGTGGCGGCTGAGTGAAGGGAGAGATAGTGTTGTGAGGGTTAGGGTTAGGGTTTTCTTTGGGGGGGTAGATATAGGAAAGTGAATAATAATAATAAATTACCAACTCCAAAATAATAATAAAATAATACAAACCACAAATTAATACGGCAATGATAACCAAGTGTCTAAGACTCAACTACTAAAACAATCCCAAGTCCAAAAAATAAATAAAAATTTAAACAAATATGAAATTTGAATATCACACAAATACGAAATACGGTCATATACCTATTTTCAAAATTGGGATTTGACATCCTACACACCTTACAAAAATTTCGTCTTCGAAATTTCGAAATCAATTAAAATAGGATTTTCAAAACTAGTACATATATATACATCTTGAAAACTCTACCCATCTTACAGAAATCAAGTAATACAACTAAAAATGAACGAAATCTTAATATGAAAACGTCAAAGAGAACAATGTCTAGCTACACAAATCAACTCTTAAAGTAAATCTAAGACACCAGAAGAATCTTGAAAATTAGAATCTCACATGCACGAAATAACTCCATAAATCAAACATGTACAAAATATCGAAAACAATATCAGAAAACCTAAAATTCCAACTGCATGAAAGTTCACAGAAAATCATAGAATCTACGATATTCATCTCAAACCGACGATCGTAGTTTCCTTATATCCGATCATAATATGTATCACAATCATTCTCTGCCATGCCATCCGGAATGGATATTAAAGATTCACCGTGGTACTATAATCGAGCAGCTGCAACTTTCGCTACCACGTCATCAAGGTATACTAGGGTCACCCGGTCACTCTCGACAAATGCCCAAAATGAATAAAATTTATAACCCAAATGTCCAAGTCACTAAAATCACAAAACATCTAACAATATAACATGTCAGTTCTAGGAAAAAATAATCAAAATCCAAATCCAGGTCAATCGTAATATTTATCAAAAACACATTCAATAATAACACAAGATAGTTTTCTAAGAAAATACTCCAAATCCAAAATACATGTCAAAACATAATATATAGAAAGTACATCTATAATTAAAATAATATATGAAACATATAATCATGATTACGGAACTATCCAGAATCAAAGGAGCTGAATTAATACAAGAATATCCACTAAATACTTAACAAATGTTAAAATATCCAATCTCAGAGTCCTGATGAAATCTTCCTTCCACAGCAATCAAGCCAACACTCGAAGAGGACGATAATGATACTAAGTCAACACAAAGTTAACGCACGAAATGGATAACAAGGGAATCAAACAAGGGGATTCATTGCTAGAGAGTACAGAACTCAAGATAATTAATAAGTAACCCAAGGATGGAGATAAGACAACATTTTATCTGACAAGGTGATCAACATGGCCAACAACAGGACCATGTCTCCCAAACCAAGACATAAAGGTAGATAACAACGAATAAAACATGGTCAAGCAAGATAGGCCCAGTTAGAGATTAGGACCAATTCACAAGTTCAAGGGAGCGAAGGACAAGTGTAACAAGTTGGAATACCAAAGAATAGTAGATTGAGATCAATTGAGATCAATAATTATGTGATACTCAACAATATCTCAAAACGAGACCTGTATGGGCCACCACTAAAATCGTGTCATGCCCCAGTACCGAAATACGGGGACGGATGTAGGCCAGCTACACCGTATAAGGTACGAGTACGTCATATGGCGATTACGACTGTCAATCTTGTCGGGTATCCTAGCATGCAATCAATCTATGGCCTAAATCTGATCTCATATCCACAGGCAATAACAAAAAAATAATAAGCAAGAGAGAGAATCATATGAAAAAGCAAGAAATACTCATATAATAATTATGAAGTCTACAGTAAAAAAATAATGTAGACAAGTATACTTTTCCACAGTTTCTAGCATGGTCTGGAACTGAAGCACATCCTCCAAGTCAAGTCTGGAAGATCCACAAGGTCAGTCACTGGCAATCTAGGAACGATCCCGGGTTGGTCAGGCCAACCGCAGCAAGTACCAGAAAGGAAGGCTCAAGGACGGACGAAAAAAAGCCAGCAGGATAAAATATATAACAGAAAAAGCATATAACAGTAAATGAGGGTAAGAATCGTACGATACCAACGCACGATAACAATCCACAACTAATACAGCTAGATAAGCAACAATCATCACAATCTCCCTAACATCCAATAATACGTGCATCGCCAACTAGAAGTCAATATCAGCCAGCTTTGCAAGCACCAAGCCAAACAATTTAGGGAAATAAACGGCCACTCAAATTCCTACGACTTTCTATGTGGAGGTTGGGTTATCCCAACAATACAAAAAATATAGAAATCCTCAGATTGTGCCGATCTGGCAAGCTAGTGGGGCCAAATATAACAAGACTAGATAAGCACCGGTCCCTCGTAAGGACACCGTACGAGCAAGACAAGCATGTAGTACATAGTAAGTAGCCGGATAATACCATCCTCTAAAGAGGACAGTAACAATATCCGTAGCGGCCAGCCTGCACTCCATGACTAATGTCTGGGAAGCGTCTAGTACTGCACGATCTCGAAATTCCGTTTCCTCCCAATGCTTCTACCAGTTTAAGTTACCTAGATTATCTCTACAGTTATCCAAAATCACATACCTTGGTCACATGATCATCTTCCTAGATGTCGTACCTCAGTACGGGAATGCTAAGTAAGAATCAACTTCGGCACCTATAGTCCCAGCTGTGATTCATTCTCAGTGTTATGCAACAAACAGTCAATCAATCCTGACCACGCTAAGACTACAGGCCAACTACCAAGGTACTCGTACAGGTAATCATATCATATAGCTAGAATAACAGGATTGTACCATAGTACAATATAATAAGGGAGATAGCACCTCAAAGTACCAATAGACAGAGGGCACCTCAGTACAAAATTAGGGCCAGTACCTCAAAGGGTAAGTTGGAATCATAGCACGGATACACGTGGTCATGTCAGGAACAAGGACAATCAATCAGTCACATGAAGTCATCTTCCTACATCGTGGCATGGATATCCGATCCGGTACATGGTCGACATCTCTACTAGAATAGCATCTCAAGTACACATGGGAGCCTACAACTCTAATCATCAAGTCGGTCTATCCACTGGATCAATCTATCAGGAGTCTCCCATCTACGATAGAATAAATATCATGCCAAGAATGACGATCACCAAATACTAAGCTAATAATTATAAACGATGCTAGGCCTTCTGGCTCATAAGAATCCTTTGAATCAATGATCACAAGCTATCAGGAAACAAGCCTCTCAACTACCAAGATATAGCAATCGTACCAGGTTTTGGGTGCTTGGGAAGTCGAATAAAAATTATGTAATGATACCCTCGATATTCTTCTCGTTCTGCAAAACACTCGCACAATCCTCAAAATCCAGGAATCCATATAGTTATATCTGATCAAATTAGAACATCGTCTAAAAACAAATGGCAACACTCCAAAAATCCACATGAGTCTACCACAATATCCTGGGATCATACTCCATATAATACCCAATCCTCATATATATATCTAAAGGTCACAAATCCTGATACATAGGACAACTCATAGCCCTAGCTGGCTAAACTAGGATAACTCCTAGAAGGATGGTCAGGGGACAAGAGACTATTATAATTAATATCGCCAAAAAATGGCAAGGATTGCATGAACCGCTCTGGAGAAGATCCACAACCCTTAAACCAAACAAGGACCAGGGTTACGGACCGTCCCCCGAGTGGAACCGTGATCCTCACGCTATTCGACGGACGAGACAGGTCAAGTAGCCAGGTAACTAATCTAGTCATGAGTCTACCTAGCAGGTGCTGAAATCAGGTATACTATACTACGATAAACGTGCATGAGTCTGGTTCAGCAAACCAAAGGAACGATTCTGTCCAAATCTTCAAACCAAATTCTCGATCGAGAATTCTGGAAAAATTCGGTAGAGTCTTCCTTGTATTCTGGACGGTAGCTTCCAACGAATTAGGGCTAAATCCACTCGGCGTAACCTACCGCAGAATCGCAAGCTGAGAACACTAAGTCTCAGCCTCCAGCAGTGCTACAATGCGTACTGGAAACCAAACCATAGTCAAAAAAACTAAGTCTCGGCCTCCAGCAGCACTACGATACGTACTGGACGCCAAGCCAACACATACAACAAGAATTGCCACGTAGGGCGCATCACGGACCCATAGTTAAATCCAAGCCACAAGCACAGTCATAGAAACAGTTAGCCAAGTCGTTACCCGACCGCGAGTCGGATACGGGGCATATGGGGACAATCCATACATGTGAGTCGTGTTCGTGTCCTCGAAGGTATAGATGACCCATCTGAGTTATCCGATACAGTCATAACCTGTTATCGAACTAAGCTATCCTGAGTTATCATCATGGTCGTTCTACTGCTAAGCTACACTGCTCACGATTATATAATTATAATTATAATTAATTAAATATAACAAATCCAACAGAAGGACAAAAGCCTTCGATGAGCAAGGGATACTTGCCTAGAGGGCTCATCTAGGTAAGCAACTCTTCGACAACCGGGATCCAAGGTAGCACGTCCATCGAGGTCCTCAAAATACACAATAAACAATCATTAGCATTAAAGATTAAAATAATAACAGAAGTACAAGGATGGCAGAAGGCTATACCGTATAGGTCCTACAACTAATACATGAATCTGGTACAAAAACCGAGGTACGTAGATCGACACTGACACACAAACCGAGATGTATACATATATCGAGACACACACAAGAATCGAGATGACACGAAGATCAAGACAAACGGGAAACATAACATGCACATAAATTGAAACGTGCACGTAAATCGAAGGATCATGAATATTGGGATGTCAAACAAATCATCATGACACACAAATCGAGACATACACGTAAATCGAGACGGTATGAGAAGCAAGGAAGCTCGCAAATTAATGTGACACATAAATTGACGTATGCACGCAAATCGATACAGCACAAATACCAAGATGCCATACAAATCAATACGACATGCAAATCGGTACGTACACGCAACCCAAGCCGCACGGGGCCCAAAGTATCCCGCTGCTCGAGGCGTGTACGGAGCTCGAGGTACGCTCCCCGAGTAGCATAAAAAATAAGGGGTGTACACCAACCGAGGGTGCGCTGCCCAAGACAACACACTGTCTGAGACAGTGTACTGCTCGAGGCAGCACTCTGCCCGAGGCGCACAGAACGAGGGGGCTCGCTTCCCCAAGGAGCACACAGCCCGAGGCAGCACGGCGCTCACGGCGGAGGCGCTGGCCGTCAGAGTGAAGAAGGAGAGAGGGACGGAGGAGCTGGAAGAGAACGTCGGGGAAGCTCGGCCGGTCGGGTCGGGCTCCCTGCGGAGGAGACGAGCAACGACTGCAGCTCGTGGTGGTGGTCTACGGTCGTATAAGACAAAAAGGGAGGGGGAGCTGGAGGAGGCGGGAGCTGTGGCGATGGTGGTCGCGATGGCGGCTGGGAGTGGTGGCAGTGTCGGCGGAGACGAGGGTGACCAATGCAGTAGTGGTCGCCGGAGGAGGCCGGAGGAGACAGGGTAGGGAGATAGTGGTGGCGCCGGTGGAGGACGTCGAGGATGGCGACATTAGTGGCGGTAGAAATCGTGCTGGTGGTGAGGGTGGTTGCAGTGGCCGAAGGCGCTCGCCGTGGCCGGGGTCGAGCACGAGAGAGGGAGAGGAGGAGAACGAGAGGGAGAGTGAGGAATTGGAGAGCGAGGGTGGAGAGGGGGAGTGAGCTCGGAAGAGAGAGAGCTGAGAGAGAGAGTAAGCTGAGGGACGGGTGAGAGAGTGAGCCATGGAGGGTCTGTTCCAGAGGGGTGTGAAAGAGTGAGAGAGAGATTGGAGGTGGCGGCTGAATGAAGGAAGAGATAGTGTGTGTGAAGGTTAGGGTTAGGGTTAGGGTTAGGGTTTTCTTTGGGGGGGTAGATATAGGAAAGTGAATAATAATAACAAAATACCAACTCCAAAATAATAATAAAATAATACAAACCACAAATTAATATGGCATCGATAACCAAGAGTCTAAGACTCAATGACTAAAACAATCCCAAGTCCAGAAAATAAATAAAAATTTAAACAAATACAAAATTTGAAAATCACCCTAATACAAAATACGGTCATATACCTATTTTTAAAATAGGGATTTGATAGTATACATTAGCAGGGACATCCTCTGGGATGTGAGCTAGCGTCTCAAGTGCAGGTCCATAGTATGAGTTATAAAGCAACTCCTCCTCAGTCAATTCACCTGAAATGATCCAATCAGGAAAGGAGCAAAATACAACCCTAAAAATTATGCATGTTGAAACATAGAACTATCAAATATGATTGTATGTGAAGAACTGGTAATAAAGGAAAGTGCAACAAGAAAATAGACTACGACATGCTCAAGTGAAAAGTAAATGCGACTGAAAAGATAGTAGTGTCACGACCCGCACCCAGTATTTGGGCATGGGCCGTGGGTATGTCCAGCGTACGTCGCAGTGTCGACGGTAGAATGCTGTCTAGTCATCTCTACATTTATCAATACAACCACGCAGTTTATATATATATACACAGTGTAATCCAAATCAACAAATAAGTCCAAGACAAAATGATATTTATATAATAACCAAAGTTTGGAGAAAAAAGATAAGGAATGAACTAAAACACTCTCCAAGAGATCAAAATGTACTAAAAGAAATAATCTCAAAAAGAACTCAAAATGTACTAAAAGAATATCCACTAATCAACATATGATCCTCAAATTGAAATAACAATTAAAAGTCTCCGGAAAACAAATCCGGCCAAATACTAAATAATGTCTACTACAAGCCATCTACAGTAGGTAGCTTCGCAAAAGTCGCATCTTGGTCGTCCTGTACGCCAAGATCGTGATCTGCAATATGCTCATAATATGTGGTACATAAATCTTCTAACTCATCACCTAAAAATGTTAGTTTTCCAATCAGAAAAGAAACAAGCACACAAACCGACAAGCTATTCCAACATAATAGGATTGGCAATATATGAAAATAGCGTATATGGAAGAAAACTAGAAAGTCAACTGATATCAGGGTATAACTAGAATGAAAGCATGAATCATAGAACAGAGTATATATCCATGTGAAAAGAATAAGTAAACAGGGTGACATGGCAAGTGGTAAGAAAATAAAGAAATAATAAAAGAGACAACTATCTATGTGTGTTGAAATATCAGTTTCAATGTGTGAACGGCTAGGAGGTAAATCAGGCACCCCGTACGTGAAATGTGCGACTGTTATTCTCCACGAAAGATACGGGAGATAGAAAGGGCAGTTCACACGTCTACTATGATATTTTCCCTCCCAACATGTACTCATGGACCCAAACAATTCATAAACATGGTAAGTATGATAAAACAAGAATATATGAGTAGAGATCTATGATACTAACTCATGTGTCCAGCGTGTCAACAAGCAAGAGATCATATGTATGATATGTACTGGGAAAAATATCAGAATTGAAAGAAAATCAGAAAGTGCACTTGCCTGTGGTCTTGAGCTGTGGGCACGAGTCACGGGTTGAGTCAAAGTCCAGAGAACCTATATTGCATATCAAATCTATGTCAACATATGAGATGACCCAAAATAAACTAGTTAAATTCTTACTAATTACTCTTGTATCCCTAAGGGTCTTTAATGGTTTGGTTGTCTACCTCTTATCCTCTTTCCTTACTGTTTGATACCTCTAAGCCTATCTATGTTATTTAACTACACTGACACCCATGTATTGCTTGTCTATATTACATAGGAATTGCATGCTAGAATAATAACAAGGTTGGACTACTCATTAACTTATCTAAACTGGTTACTCCTCCCATTTCCTGCAGTCTTTTGGGTATCCCTGCATTACCCTATAATGACATACCATGTAACCTATTGATACTCCTTACCAACTAACTGATACTCTATGCCAACCCATCTTGTGTTACATTAAGTTAATGACCTTAAGTCTACTGTTGGCCAAAGTTGGTTGCTGGGTTGCTCCTCTCAATGTGCCAAGGCCAGTACCAGTTGACCCCAACCTTGTTCCTCAATTTGGGGCATGGTCCTATACCTAGGTCTATGTATCTATTGATACACTCAAGTATCATGATACCTGGTCCATGTCTCTAGGTCTGCTCACCCTGGTACAAAGCCTACTGCTATTGTCCCTACACTAGACACCCGAACTTAGCACAAACCTCCCATAGTTATGCTACTTCCATGTTTATATTAAAACTGGTACTACTCTCCCATCTTTTGCTCTGTTATCTGAACCATAGTAAACTCTACACCTTGGTATAGTGTCTTAAAGTCCATGTAGTAGGCAACTCTACCTGCTACTGATCTATATTTCGGATACCTCACCCACCCCCTTGACCTGGTCATACAGAGCAGGGTATGCTGCTCCTTCACATGTGTTGTTTGCCAAAGGCCTCACCTCTATATGAGCCTTTTTTATGGAAGGGCTCGACCCTTATTTGGTTCTTGTGTTTCCTAGCCATTTATTTCTCCTTGTTATATCTAACATAGGCTCTCGATAAGCATGTGTCTTTCCTCAAAACCTGGGAACATAGGTAACTAATACTAGCTATAATCCTGTACAAGAGTCTGGTAGGACTCTACTTGAACAGGACAAAGTTCAAGAGAGAGGGTATTACACTAAAGATAGATAGAAAACCCTGGTATTCAACTTATCCTATTACCTCCCTTGTTGTACTCCTGGCCAGATCTTAGCCTATACCTAGGAATCCTATTAGCCTATGACAGTCCCATCTATTCTTTACAGCCCAGTCCACGGATGCATCATAGGCACCAAAGCACCCTGTGCAACTGATCCATATTAGAAGTATGATACTTCAATGTCAGTACCTAAGGGGAAGGCTACCACAGCAATGTCTATTGGACATTCTACTACCTCTCTTTATAGTCTTACGTCTGTGAACCTTATTCAAGTAAAGGACAGATGACCGTTGCTTGTACTCATGGTATTCCTATTATACTCGGGTATACTGGCCTACTCCAATTCCTGATACTCCTCCTCTGTCACTAGGATTGGATATGCATTAGGACTCTCCTGCTGGGTACCAAGCTCTCTCCCTCCCTTTTATAACTGGGGCCAAATTGTGATGTCACCCAATCTCATTGCCTATCTAGCATATCATGTTTGTCACTACCACTCTGGATACCCCTACCTAGTGTTACCTGACACCTTATGGATATCTTGATACATGTGTGTATAATCCTGATACAGAGTACAACTTGGTACCCATGGACAATTGGAAACCAATAATAGATTAAGTAGGCTTATCTAAAATTCTAAATAGAAAGTCACGGATTTGCACATGTAAGTACAGTCCCTCTTTGACACATGACACTACATTAAAGGGGTTTTGGGGTTATCCTTGGGATACTTGTTATGGCCTACACTCGAAGGCAAGACCTTGTCTTCCCTCTCTTAGTCTGTCTTACAAAATGAGCATTTCAGTGTAAAACCTAGCCTAGTCTAATGGCCCCCCTTGGACTGGTACCTACTCATTCTTAACTGATCAGTGGGTAGACATCTCTACACTATTAAAGATACACCCTAGCATGAAACTCCAAGTGCCAGAGTATCTGATACCATCTGATACTAAAGAACATGTAGACAACTCTAGAGGGAGGGTGAATAGAGTTTGTGTCGATAATAACCAATTAAAAATGTAACTCTATATCAAGTCTAGAAATCAACTACCAAGAGAGTAAGTAATCAAAGAGTAATGCAGAAATAAATAGAAATCAGAAAAGCATACGGAAATACAACGATTTAACCTGGTTTCCCTCGTGGAGGACTAGTCCAGGCCTGAAAACTCTTGCTTAAGATTGAAATCCACTATTTGTGAAATACCGTACACCACGTGCCTTTAGTCCAAAGAGCACGCAAACTTCTTTACAAAACACGAGCTTTTAGATCGAAGCGCTCAAACACTTCAACTTCGCAGAAAGCGAAACTTGGAATTTTTCAAGTGACTTTTTTCACTCTTGTACACAACTTCTAGCTGATATCGCATTGAGCATCTTGGGCTAAGGAGAGTTGTGGCTTAGGAGATATGGAAAATTGAGGCTTTGAGTAATAGAGCTTAAAAATCATGAATATTTGAAGGTAAGAGATGATTTGAAATGAGAGAATTCAAGCTATATTTATATAACTCTGGGGAGGCAGAGTTCGGTCCGAATTCTGTCCCAAGAATTAAAATTTTTGAACGTTGGACAGCTTGTATCAAGCAGGCCCTAAAATTTAGGGTACTGAAAATCAGGGGCAGAGTTCGGCCCGAACTCTGCCTTAGATAGAGTTCTGCTCGAACTCTGTGTTCCTTGGGCTAGAAGCTCTATATGACTAGCATTGGTTTGGTTTGGTTAGGAACTGGTCTGTTTGTATGGTAGAGCTTGGAGAGATATGTCTAGGGATTGAGATGACACAGTGCGACTCAACGTACACATTCTCCTAGACTTAATCAATTAAAAATTACATACTTGGAACAAATAAGAAAACCAAGAGCTGTAACCACCACTTTTCTAGAATAGGAATATTTTGGTAATTGTGTGATTTTTGAAATTTTGATTATTTTATATTATTTTAATTGGTGCTTTTGTTGGGTGTTCTTGGTTTAACCTTAGCTAATCATGATTAGAGACTAACCATGAATTTAGAAACTTAATTATCAATTTAGATTTGTATTTTAAGTTCTAGTCCTATTTAAGAAACTTTTGAAATTCATTTTAGGGTTTTAGTTATTTTGGCTTTTTGCAAAAAGGCTTTAAAATAACTTTGAGTTAAGTTGTTGGCCCATACCTAAACCCTAACCCTACCAGCATGTGGCCGGCCAACCGCCTCACCCCCTCCCCCCTCTTTATATTTATATGTTATCCACCAAGCCTCCTTTACAAACCCTAATTTTCTACTTTTCTCAAAATAGCATATCTTTCTCATCTCTCATCCGATTTGGACCAAACGAATTGCATTGTGATCCTTGGGAGGAGAGGAAGTTGCTGGAGGCTTGCAAGCAAAGAATTGGAGGCGTTTGACCGTAGGATTTTGGGTGTCGAGGCATTTTGGAGACTATTGCATTGAGATTCCAACTCTCAATAGGTAAATACTTCTAAACTCTTTTAAATTCTAATTTCTCTTCATAGAAACATGCATCTTGGTACCCTAGACCTGTAGATGTAATTTGGTAAGATTTTGTGTCCGTTTGATATATGTATCGGAGGCGTGTCGGTGTATTATAACATGTGTTCGATGAAATGTCTCTAAGAATTAAAAGTTGTTATTTTTCAAAATTATTTTCATATACTTGTAGCCCTATATGAGAGGATTCCAATATGTATTTTTTGGGTTTATTTTGACACAATTTTCGTGTCCAAATCGAACACGGGGACGTAGCACGAGGCCCCGTGCACTGTCCCGTGCACTATCCTGCATCTCGAGTGCCATAACTCGATGGACAGACACCATTTGACACCAAAATTGGTGGACACGTGTGGTCTATGTCTGACAACATGCTCCCAAAATTTGGGGTGATTTGATCGAGTGGTTTGAAAGATATCGCACCCGCATGGATTTCGGGCTGTTGTGCATGCGCGAAAAATCTGCCCTGACACGCGTTTGTAGCATGGACACGAGGACTCAAAATAGGGTGTCCTACACCTAGCCCTATCCCTAGGCTACCCACAGCCCTGACCACGAGACTTGTGGTCGTATGTGCCGTGTCCTATTGGGGCCGACACACGTACACGAGGTAGCACACACGCGCGCGTGCAGCCTCCCGTGACACGGAGTTCGTGCGTGGACACAACGACTCGTAGACATGATGCGGGCCTTGGGACACATACCCTAACACCCTACCTACCTTCTAGAATGAGCACGAGGCTTCTCGTTGGACATGGCGAGTCCTACGTTGCTTGACACACCCCACACACACACGCACACGACACTGTTTTTGGATACGCACTGTTTGGACACAACTTGGACACAGTTTTGGCTCGGTATGAACACGAGCATGTCACACACATACCCCCTTTCCTGTTTTCCAGTTTGTACGAGGTATGGTTGTGTGTTTGAGATTTTAGGTTGTGAGTTGGGATGAGGTATGGTTATATTGTTTTCGAAATTGATATTTGAGAATTGGATTTGGTTTTTAAGTTGAGCTTTATATTCTCAGATTTTGGTATGTTAAGTTTTGTGTTTTGAGAGTTAACAGCTAACTGGGATTTGGATTAGTTAGTCTTATCGAGTTTTCTTCACATTTGGGTTCTAGGTATATATATATATATATATATATATATATATGTTCTTCTATTCTCAGATTTTTGTGTGTTTGGGTTGGGTCTTCACACCCTTTCACAACACACTATACACACACATTTGCTCTCATTTTCCTTTCCTTATATATATACATATATGTATTTTGTATTAAAAAAAAACATATATGTATTTTGTATATTTGTGTGTATGTATATATATTACATATAGTATTGAATTGAATGATATATTTGATATTAGTATAGAATATTAGCCCATGGTTAGTGAGTTAGTTCAAAATTGACCTATAGGTTTAATTAGGCTAGGTTTGACTAACTAGTTGACCAAGTTGACCATAGTCAACTATGGGTCAAACTTGACCTGGAATTGACTCAAATGGTCTTAAAATGACTTATTAACTTAAGTTTGACTTAAACCTAGACTAATTGACTAGTTGACTTATGTTTGACCTAGTTTGACTAGAATGGTTGACCAGAGTTGACTAAGAGTTGACTTCGACCTAGAATGACTTAAGTCATATAGAATGCATAGTAAATTTCATTTATTTATATAAAATATATTATAACCTGTAGTGCTCTATTTAGGACATTGTGACTCCGATTCGGACATCTGATATTCATCAGTCTTTCAGGGTGTCAGACGAGTACATTCTCTGATAGTTCTTCCATTTACTTGTATTACTGTAATTCAGTTCTAGTTAGTTCTATTTGATTCTCTGTCAACACGGATTGATCTTACTGGATCTATTGCATGCGACACTCACCTTCTACATATCTGGCCTCTATTACTGGAACTATCACTAGAATTACCTACTGGCATCATCATGTTCTGCCTGGACTTGTGCTTATTTTCGTGTCGGCTTATGGATTTACTTGCACTTGATGGGCAGAGAAATATTTGAGTAAGACATGTGAACATTCCTATACTGGAACCACCTCCCTTGGAATTATACTGAAAACGATAGCCATCCCTCACCTGATCAGTGTGTGAAGTGTCGTATTACCCACAGCCATTTACATGTCGATCTTAGTATTTTAAAACACACTGTTAGAGTATTGTCTGGGCTCATCCTGGATTTATCGATCTTGTACTGGATTCATCTTGTACTATACTCACACCGGATCACACTTGACTTATATTGTACTGTTTGGACTTATATCAATACTCTAGTTCAGCTAGTTTTATTTATAGTTTTCATTGTCATGATTTTCTGATTCGTTACATTACTCCTCTCGTACTTAACTGTTGCTCTATATCATCACCTGTTTAAAACCTCCATGCTTCATCAATATAACTGTCTATAATTGTTTTATAGTCTTTGCCATTTATTTGGAATTCTAGATGAGTTGTGCTCGTTCCAATCCTAACTGGATACGTTGAAAATATTATAGATGTTTGTCCCGAGGACACTTGCCCTACTTACTATGGACGAGGAGATGGCTTAGCTACTTTGGGCCCGACTCTGAGAAGTGATCGGGAGACTAGCTAGTAGACTTGTTTAGATTTTATATTTAGAGCTTGAATGTAATAAGTTGATATTGACTTGTATTTGAGTATGTTGAGATATTACTATTTAGTAGTTTATATTTTGTTATTGTTTAGTCTTTTAGCTATAGACTTTTGTGTTGTCTTATCGTGCTTAGACTGTGATTAAGTTATACTATATCTTTGTCCTCCATTCGGAATTGAGACCCATGACAGGTATATTATATATTTGTGTGAATTGTTAGATAGTAACCTAGTACAGCGTTCTACCGTCGATTCTGTGGCGTAGGCTGGGCGCTGTTACGAACTTGTACCCTTACACCGGGTGCGGGTCGTAACAAGAGCCCTTTAATGATGCCTTTCTTCTGATATTTGAGCAGACCTGAAGACATCTTTTTTCCTTGACAGCAGTCGTCCAAAGATATACAGATCTGAAAATCTGAATACCTTTCAGGGGGCTTTGCCCCCGAACCCACACGGGGGGCGCTTCCCACTCGACCCATGTCCGCTAACCGGACAACGGAACCCCCGATGCGAAGCCCCGGATAGGTCGCTACGCGGTTCAGAGAAATCTTCTTGTATGATGTCGTTTTTGGCTCATTATTAATTCTCCATTGGATATGTCCTGGTTTGATCATGTTTGATCATGCTTACTGCATGTCTACAAATACATGTTAGGCGAGCAAAATAATATGTTGCAGTATGATACAAGCATAGCAATATGATATAGAATAATTAGGACAATGCTAAGTTTAAGTAGCAACATGATAGTGAGTATATGAATATTAGTGACATCATTATGTTAAACTTAATTGATTAGCCATATTCAAAAATACGATGTAATCATTGGGCTAACAGATACTCTCCCAAAAAGACTGATACCTACTTCTCTGTACACACTCAAGGTTTTTCCATGGTCGACGCCGTGAATTACCCTTCGTAATCTCTTTTAGGCATTAACCCGAGCACCTAAGTCTTTACTGCAGGTCACAATCGACTACGGCTAGCATTCAAGAATTTAAAGGATTTTACAGAGGTGAAGGTTACCTATGAGGAAGATTGAAGTCTTCACGTTACGACTCCTCGAGGCTTGTCTTTAATCTCGAGGAAAGGAAGGGCAGCAGGCTTCTAGGATTTAGGAAAGAGAAGATCTGATCGATCTCTTGAGTATATATATACCAAGATTTAGATAAGATCAAGATCAGATTGGCTTGAGCTTTACAGATTTGAGTATAGCCCACAACTAACTGGGATTTAAATTCAAAAAGGAAGGGTTCCTGCTACTTTCATATGCAGGTGTATAGCCCAGGGTTTGAATTTGGTCATGAGGAGTTTGGATAGGAATTCTAGATTTCAAAATTTAGCTTTGTTTTGATCTCTGTGAGTTTTCGAGATTACTCTATTTTGAATCGGATACAGAAAATAGCACAAGGAAGATCGGCCAAGAATTTGAATAAGGAGTTTGCAACTGAGCCCGCTCTAATTTGAGTATTTGCAAAATTCTCATTACTCCTATTTTGATCACTTGGGACTAGTATACCCTTGATGTATACATGTATTTATGTGTACTAAATAGTGACAGCAGTAAATAAAAAAAATATAAAAGAAAATTTTTGGGTCAAGGGCTCACAAGTAAATACATGATCGGCTAATAGGACGGTAAAAATAAATGCAACTGATATGACATATAGCCGATCCGGCAAAATTCACAGATGTGTCATATGAATTAAGCTATCCACTCATATTACACTATAGGCTTTGATCATGTATTTAAATATTCTTTTCCCCAATCCCATGCACAAGAGAAAACATGAATAAATAGAGATGTAACTGTAAAAAGTAAAGTCAACTGGTGTAAAGTAAAGCGACTTGCAAAAATTAAATACAACTTAATTTGGAAAGTAAATGCAACTGGTAATAAGAAGGAAACATGTCCTGAATGTTCAACATACAAAGTTATAGTTCATGTTCAGTTTAGTAAAAGTTGTAATGTACTTGCCTTCTAGGGTATAGAGCTGAAAAGAGATAATGTCCCGGGTCCTCTCATTATGTTCAAAAGTGGGTGCAACTTAGGTTCCACAATTAGATAATGTCTAACTAACCAAATCTACCCTTATCCCTTATTTAAGCACACTTAATTCTATCTTATAACAAGTAAATACTAGTTTAATTCTATAAATGAATTTAGCTACTAGAAATTGTCGTAATGAACTTTGTTTTAAGTTATGCTAAATTAAAAATCAGAAAGGTGAAGTTTGTTTGCAAAAACAAAAGTATGATATTTATTTCACAAACTTTGTAAAGAATATTACAAGAATTCTGGGAAAGTACAACTATAGGAATCCGATCAGAAAACGATCGCTTTATCCCTTGGACGATGTGAACTTTTGAAGACGAAAGCTTTTGAAGATGACTGAAGGCAGGAAGCCTCTGATGGAACGAAGGCAGGAAGCCTCTGATGAACTGAAGGCGAAGAGCCTCTGAAGAACGCAGCAGCACTTTAGCAAGAACTCCTGGATTCTCTGAAGAGAATAATCTCTCTGTGTGTAATCTGATCTCTCTGATCTGTCCTCTGTTGAATGGAAACGAAACTCTATTTATAGAGTTCTGAAATAACTGTTTTGGGCAGTTATTCTGGAGAGTGCCTGGTTGAAGTGCGCCTGTTTTGAGCACGTATGACAAACTGCGCCTGTTTTGAGCACGTATGACAAACTGCGCCTGTTTTCACTCCATTATCACGAACGTGCACCAACTGCTCTAGACACGTGGCATTATTTGATTGACATGCGCTTGGTCGTGTACAGTTAGTGGGACACGTGTTGGACATGTAGAGTGGTAGTTAGGCGTTGATTTAGTCAAAGCGCGCCTGTTTCAGGGACACGTGGCAAGCTCTGAATTGATGTTGTATTGAACTGCGCCTTCTTCACTGAGACGTAGGCGCAATCTGCAAAGTGTGCTTGATATAGTCAAAAGTAGGCGCAGTCTGTCGATAGTGCCTGGTTCTTCGATGTAGGTGCAATCTGTCTAGACAGCTATCATATCTTCCTCGAGTGCTACGCTGTCAGAATAATGATGAGATGTCATTTCGATTTACGTGCTATCAGATAATAATGATTATGTGATCTACGCGCGGTTTGAGAAACGCGCCTCTCTGAGTACTGAATAAGCGCTATTTGAGTTTGATTGAGAACTAGGCACAGTCTGCCCTGTTGACGGAAAACTAGGCGCAGTCTGCCCAGATTCATGAATTAGGCACAGTTTGGCTAGCTGGCTGAAAACTAGGCTCAGTCTGCCCTGTTGACGGAAAACTAGGCGCAGTCTGCCCAGATTCATGAATTAGGCACAGTTTGTCTTTAAGCAGTCAACTAGGCGCAGTTTGATTTTTTTTTTTTACCTACAAGACCCCCTTCAAAGTTTTCGAAAGTTGATTTTATTCAAAATTTCGAAATACTTTGAATTTTGAAAATCAAATCAAGTTGCGCATAGGCTAAGTTGTCTGCTCGATCTGGAAGGATTAACCTCACGTTTCAGACATTTAATGAATATCCGAATGATAAATCTTCATTTTTCAAGACTGATTGAATTCAATTCTTTATGGAGGAATATAAACCACCGGATGATGTGAGGAAGAGGATAAACCGTCAGATGATGAAGATGAACGGTATAAACCGTCAAATGGTGTGATGAACGGGATGAACCGTCAAATGGTGATGATGAACGGAATGAACCGTCAAATGATGATGATGAACGGGATGAACCGTCAGATGATAATGATGAACGGGATGAACCGTCAGATGATGATGATGAACGGGATGAACCGTCAAATGATGATGATGAACGGGATGAACCGTCAAATGATGATGATGAACGGGATGAACCGTCAAATGATGATGATGAACGGGATGAACCGTCAAATGATGATGATGAACGGGATGAACCGTCAAATGATGATGATGAACGGGATGAACCGTCAAATGATTTTGTATAGGATGTTCATTTAGAAGATATAGTCAATCGATGAATTTGACCAATACTGGTGTCAGAATCCCATGATCTGGAATCAGAAGAATTGGAGCGCTTGTCACTATCAGATTTAGAGACTGCTGGGGATAACACTTGCGGAGAAGCATATCCGAGCCCTCTGTTAGTCCTGCTGTAGTACATTTCAGACTTTCCATATGGAACAGCTGTACGAACAGGAGTTCGCCTTCCTTTGCCGTAGTTGAGGCCACGTTTGAAGTCGTAGTCCATCTTTCGGAGGATGTCTTTGCACTGCTGACTGTAACGATGATGCTGAATAGGTCCAGTATCGTTAACTTTGCTGTCATCCGTATAGCTGAACTTTTGTTCTGGTCCTTTACTAAAAAGTATTGGATTCTCGCCTTTCTTTCGAGAAGGAACAATAAAGCAGGACTTCTCTGGCCGATCATTTGAGACTTCCGTCTGAAGAGCTTGCACAACTCCCATTGTGAATGATTGGAAGCTATCTAACATTTCCAAATAATACTTAGTATAGTAGATGACATCAGTATACTGGAAAGGAGATACATCTTCATTGATATACACAGTGGTATTTACAACAGGACCTTTAGCCTTAGCAGACTTGGTCAGATTGATTACAAGAGGGGGAGAGGAAGAACGTGAAGGAAGTTTAGACTTGTTTACGATGGAGGTCAATAACAAGCGACTCAGAGGAGGTGAGCTCCCTATTTTCCTTGTCTTTGATAACAAGTGGCTCAAAGGAAGTGAGCTGCTTTTTTTTATCTTGTTACGACGTAAGTCAAATAACAAGAGGCTCAGAGGAGGTGAGCTCCCTTTAATCATCATCAGTTGGCTGTTTCTGAATTGGCAAGTGAATAGCCAATAGTTTAGAGGACTGAGGATAAGAAACCCGCCCTTTAACAGGTATGATGAGGGTTTCACTGGACGTTGCTTCCTGATCTTCTTCTGTGTCAAGAGACAGAACAATCTTCATGAATTCCTTTTCATACATGCGAGAGTCATTGCAATATGCCTCAACTCCTTTGAAGGGATGGAGATCAGCCACCTCCTTATGGACTTCTCCATTGTCATCAACGTATTTAAAACATTGATGAAGAGTGGAAGGAACGATGTTATGTTCATGCAGGAATGGCCTCCCCAGAATAGCATTGTATGAGCAGCCATGGTTGTCGATGATATAAAAGGTAACCTTAGTGCGCAGATTGCCTATTTGTAGTTTTAGGCGAATCTTGTCCAAAGGTTCGCTTTTACCTTGGTTGAATCCCAGAATTGTGGTAATGGTAACAGAAAGACTATGCACAGGTATTTACAGTGCATCTAGCATAGTCTTCGTCATAATGCTGAGAGCGGACCCAGGATCAATCAATAGACGATCAACCTTCATGGAATCGATATAGCCCGTAAAATATAGAGGACGGTCATGTCGATTATCTTCTAGCAGCATATCGTCCTGCGTAAAAGTGATGTTCGGCATCAAGTCCAGAACACTGTGGCAGTGTAGGCAAGAAACTGGTTCTGCTTCCAGCTTCTTGAGGAAAGTCAAGCAGGTTTTTGCTTGCATCAGGGCTTCACTTAGAGTTTCCCGAGTCTCTCTGGAAAGACGCAAGAGCTCGAAGATTGACAATCTGGCTGGTGTATTAGCTAATTGAACCAAAATATCGAAATTGTAAGGCTTCTCAAATCCTGTGAGTGATAATTTCTTCAGAGGTTTGTCGAAGCGGACTTGTTGCTTGCCCTTGTCTACTGCAGTAGATTTGGGAGGAATAGACACCACTACTAGTACAGATGCAGAAGGATTCTCCTCAATAGATGCAGGTTGTGCTGGAGCAGACTCCGAAGAAGACTCTGGAGCTTCTGGGACTTCCCGTTGATATGTTTTTCCTGATCTGGTGCCGATCAAGATCTCTTCTTCGTTTGTAGGGTCGAAGGACACCATGTTGCAAATCTTTATCTTGCCTTTAGAACGATCTTTCTTCTTGGAATATGAGACTTCAAACTCTGAAGCGAGATCAGGATGGATCCACATAATTTCACCATTATCAAGAGATAATGGAACAAGGCCTTTATTCTGAGAAAGAGGGAGATTCTCAATCTCAAGAGTAGCTTTGGGGATTGGAATGACGCCGTCTTGCACCATCAGAGGAGGAAAGTCTCCAAATTGAACTGAGACCATGTTTGTGGTCACAGTCTTTTCGTCTTGTTGAAGAGTGATAACCCCAGCGTTGACTAGCTCTTGGATCTTGCCTTTGAGCACGTAGCATGCTCGAGTAGGATGTCCAACAAACCTGTGATAGACACAATATTTTGGATGGTCAGTCTTACCAACCTCTTCCGCCCTTTTAGGGTCGGGTAATTGCAGTTTGTTGCTCTTTGTAAGACATTCAAAGATACCCATGATGTCATCTTCATCGAAAGAGTACTCTTCTTTAGGACGTGGTGCTCTTTGAGGTTGTTGTGATGGAGTATGTGCAGATTGAGCAACATTGACAACCAGTGCTTCTTTATTCTTTAGATTTATGGCCAAAGCTTCTTTAAGAGTAGATGTATCTTTACCCCTCTTGTTATTTTGGTGATTGTTGTTAGAGTTTGAGCTATGATCGCCTTGGTCAGGATTCATGTGAACCCCCAATGTCTTGAATTTTTCAGCGCTGAGTTCTGCTGCCTTAGCATTAATAATGAAAGAAGGCCAATCCTGGAATTGAGTTGCCCCTGTCCACATACTGATAATTGGCAAGAGATTATTCTTGCAAGTATCGATTGTAACAGCAGATGGTGTTCCCATTGGCATTTTGAGAGCTTCGCGATGGAACCTCTCGATAAATTGCTCAGCAGGCTCATTATTTCTTTGTTTAATTTTAATGAGGGCTGACATGGTCATATCGTTGATGCCTTCATAAAATCGTTCAAGGAACATCTGTTTGAAACTAGCAAAAGAAGTGATACATCCGTCTGGTAGACTTCGGTACCAGTCATAAGCAGCGCCAGTTAAGCAACTGACGAATACCCGAGTAAGAAGGGCATCATTAGGCTGAAGAGGATCAGTCATCAATTCAAAATGATTAATATACTGATTGGGAGATGAAGTGCCATCGAACTGCATAATGGTGGGGAATTTGTATTTTGGCAGAAACTGCATTTTCTTCCATTCGGCGGGATAGGGTTGTTTAATGCCCAATCGTTGTAAGCCTTCCCTTTGTGTATAGGCTTCAAATTGATTCCGCAATTGTTCAACAGCATCATTAGCATTCCCTGAAGATTGAGGATTGCTAGATTGATTGGTAATGACCGGAGGAGGAACCGCATGGTAAGCATCACCCCCAGCACCAGTTTGGCTAAGAGTAACCTGAACTGGTACTGTGGTGACTGGAGGAGGTGGTACCCCCAGACCATGGTTCTGAGGAGTGGAAGAAATCAATGGTTCAGGAGTTATGACTGGTGGAGTATGCTGAGCCATAATAACATCATGCATTTTAGCCATCATTTCGGCCATAGTCTTCAATTGTTCTTCTAGTGCAATAATCCTTTGATTCTGATTGTTGGAACCAGAAGCATCTTGTTCTTCAGTGACGTATGCTATCACTTCTCGTGCCATGACAGATGACACAGTTTGTTCAGAGCTATCACTGTCGACAGCATAGTCAGAACTACCCCCAGCATGAGAGGTAGAGATATCACGGTAAGGAAAATTCCTTTGACCTATTGTTTCTCGGCTTCGAGATCGAGTATGCTGGTAAACACCATCATCTGATTCTCGAAGTCGGTCAAGATAGTGCTGGCTGGGTCTCCGGTTCTTTCCGTGCTTGCATTTTCTACCCCCAGAATCTCTGGAAGTCATGTTGACGGAGGCAAACATTACCTCTTCTTCATCATCAGTCCTTTGATCAACAGAAGGGAAAGTCAAACGCTCGAAGACAGAACGTTTGATTGTTTGGCAACAACATTTGATAACCACTTCGTGAGGATGATTGCAATGATGAACATGTGATTGTTTGGGAGAAGTGGGGGTGATATCCCGTTTCTGCCTGAGATGATCCCGAAGATCAGAGACAATGGGACGAGAAGAAGTAGCAGGGATATACTCATAGATGACATTTGGAACATGATTCCGATTTCGTAAACGTTCGATTCCATGAGTATAAAGAGAGGTACTCATCTGATTGGCGTAATTGTCAGGATTCCTTGCCCCAAAAGGTTGATATTGAGATAAGTTAATCTTAGCATATTTGCGTTTCACAGAGGTAGGTTTTGATTGGGGTTTTTTATTGAGATATGCCCGTAAATCATTTAAACCGCCCTTGAGAACCTCAGTTTGTGAAACTTGTAATTTGCCTTGTTCGGATCGTGAAATCCGCAAATTAGGCAATTCCTGAATATTTGCCTTGGGAGTAGGTAAAATGCCTCTCTGATTAGTACGAGAACCCTTGTTAAGGGGGATATTCGTACTAATAGGTGCAGAGGCACCATCAGTTGGATCCTCCTCGATAAGAATCGAAGAAGACTTGGAAAAGGCCAGAGAACCCTTTCCATTGTTTTGAGATGAAGGGATAGCTAAAGAGCATTTCCCTCTGTTATCTTCCAAGTTTTGTGCTTGGGAAGATTGGAAGAAGACCAAGGGGCCTTTTCCTTTTGATGGAATGGAAGAAGGAACAGCCAAAGGACTGTCCTCAGCAAACTGCGCCTGAGCAGTTTGGGGTTTCTGGATTCTGGAGTGATTCGGAGTAGACTGCGCCTGAGCAGACTGCGCCTGAACAGACTGCGCCTGTTTAGTCAGGGCAGCAGATGCATTGGACTGCGCCTGGGCAGCAGCAGAAGATTTGACTTGTACTAATTTGGCACAAACTGTGTCAGAAGGAGGTTTGGTGTCAGACTGCGCCTGTTTTCCTAAGGAGAGAACAGACTGCGCCTGATTGTGAGGCAGAGATTGTGCTGTTTTGGCATGAACTGTGCCAAAAGATGGTTTAACAACAGACTGCGCCTGTTTCCCTAAGGAGAGAACAGACTGCGCCTGATTGTGAGGCAGAGATTGTGCTGTTTTGGCATGAACTGTGCCAAAAGATGGTTTGACAGCAGACTGCGCCTGTTCCTCTAAGGAGAGAACAGACTGCGCCTGATTACCAGAGATAGACACTGGTGTCTTAGAAACAGCAGGTTGTGCCGAGGAAGTGGCAGCGTTCTTCATTAGGGAAGTAGCAGAGTTCTTGGGAGCCCACACTGAGCGAGTCTTGCTCTTGACGAAAGTCGTAGTGCGGCGAGGAGTGCTTTGTGCATTAATCAGTGCTTCGTAGGCCGTTTGGTCGACTTTCACGACCAAAGTCTTCTGCGTCGAGCCGATAGACGCCGTGTCACATTGAGTTGTCACCTTTTCATCAGAGGAAAAGGTCGTCCCCAGCAGAGTCGCCATTTTGTTTGCAAAAACAAAAGTATGATATTTATTTCACAAACTTTGTAAAGAATATTACAAGAATTCTGGGAAAGTACAACTATAGGAATCCGATCAGAAAATGATCGCTTTATCCCTTGGACGATGTGAACTTTTGAAGACGAAAGCTTTTGAAGATGACTGAAGGCAGGAAGCCTCTGATGGAACGAAGGCAGGAAGCCTCTGATGAACTGAAGGCGAAGAGCCTACTTTAGCAAGAACTCCTGGATTCTCTGAAGAGAATAATCTCTCTATGTGTAATCTGATCTCTCTGATCTGTCCTCTGTTGAATGGAAACGAAACTCTATTTATAGAGTTCTGAAATAACTGTTTTGGGCAGTTATTCTGGAGAGTGCCTGGTTGAAGTGCGCCTGTTTTGAGCACGTATGACAAACTGCGCCTGTTTTGAGCACGTATGACAAACTGCGCCTGTTTTCACTCCATTATCACGAACGTGCACCAACTGCTCTAGACACGTGGCATTATTTGATTGACATGCGCTTGGTCGTGTACAGTTAGTGGGACACGTGTTGGACATGTAGAGTGGTAGTTAGGCGTTGATTTAGTCAAAGTGCGCCTGTTTCAGGGACACGTGGCAAGCTCTGAATTGATGTTGTATTGAACTGCGCCTTCTTCACTGAGACGTAGGCGCAATCTGCAAAGTGTGCTTGATATAGTCAAAAGTAGGCGCAGTCTGTCGATAGTGCCTGGTTCTTCGATGTAGGTGCAATCTGTCTAGACAGCTATCATATCTTCCTCGAGTGCTACGCTGTCAGAATAATGATGAGATGTCATTTCGATTTACGTGCTATCAGATAATAATGATTATGTGATCTACGCGCGGTTTGAGAAACGCGCCTCTCTGAGTACTGAATAAGCGCTATTTGAGTTTGATTGAGAACTAGGCACAGTCTGCCCTGTTGACGGAAAACTAGGCGCAGTCTGCCCAGATTCATGAATTAGGCGCAGTTTGGCTAGCTGGCTGAAAACTAGGCTCAGTCTGCCCTGTTGACGGAAAACTAGGCGCAGTCTGCCCAGATTCATGAATTAGGCACAGTTTGTCTTTAAGCAGTCAACTAGGCGCAGTTTGATTTTTTTTTTTTTACCTACAAAGTTTTTGTAAGAAAATACGTAAAATGATACAACATCAAGTTATACCAAATATTGTATAAAAACGTTATACTAAAAGTCACATTGACTTAAGGAGCATAGACAAGCTCCTAAGTCAAAAAAGAATTAATTTATTTATAGATTGAATTAATAAAAAGGAGAAATAATTTCGACTCTAGGTTGAATCATTAACAGAAAGTAATAAATGATTTTGATTAGAGATCGAATCGCTAAAAAGATAAACAAATCGATTATAAATTGATGACTTCGATTATAGATCGAAATAAATAAATGATTTATAGGTCAATGAAAAGTTGGCTTGTCCCGTCTTCAACATCAATAAATAATGATGTAAGTTAATCAAGATAAAAATAATAAGTGAACTCTAATATAATGGGTAAACACCAAAATCTCTAGAACAAACCACATAAAACTAACCCTCATAACCTGTAGCCAAAATAGAAGTACTACTCATCTAGCATTAACCTATTAAAGAACTTAAAATGAACCATACAAAGGGCACTAAACAAAACTTGTAATGCATTAGTAACTAAAACTAAATATACAACATTGTATATATGAACTTGTTGTACTAGCTTCACAAAGCATTTAAAAATAAATAGTATAATTGAATAGCATCTCTAACAAAACCTACATCAACAACAACATCTTCTAAAACTATAATAGCAATAACTCAAATATTTATAATAGAAAAACTAATCAGAAACTTAACTCTCAAAAGTATCACAGTACCTAATCTACACTACTATCAAATAAACATTACATGCAAGAAACTAAATATAACAGTAAGTGGACACTACACTACCCAACCCGACACCAAGAGATACGAATCTGGACACGGCTTCGTACCAAATCTTCTCGAAGGGTGCTCACGGGCAGACGCAAATAGGGAAAGAAGGTCGGGTCGGTGAGTGCGGCACAGATCACTGGGTTGCTCTAAAGGAGGAAGATAGTATTGCTTAAGTTTTGTCTTAACATTTCTCTTTTTATAGAGAAATGAAGGGATTTACGAATGGAAAAGGGTTAATTGGGGGTTACGGAATGGAAGAGTCAAGATTATGGAATGGAAGAGGTTGGGGGTTATGGCATGGAAGATATTAGGAATTACGGAGTAGAAGAGGGTGGGGGTTACGAAATGGAAGAGGTTGGGGGTTAGGGAATGGAAGAGGTTGGGAGTTACGAAATGGAAGATCGGAGTTTGTGGAATAGAAGAGGTTGGAGATTACAGAATGAAAGAGGTTGGAAGTTACAGAATGGAAGGATCGGGGGTTACGGAATGGAAGATATTGGTGGTTACGGAATGGAAGAGGTTGGGAGTTACGGAATGGAAGAGGTAGACTTGGGGTGGTTGAGTTGATCCAAAATGAATGTGTTACCATTGTTCCAAAATGTTGTATTCTTGTTATTATTTAGAAAATAAATATTTTATCACTAACTGAATTCTCTAAATAATAATATTATTATTTCAACAATTTAAATTTAATAATTCAACTTTAAATATTCATAAAAAAATTAAAGAGTTACAAAATTTCCCTCCTTGAAAAATTTTGTCCTCGAAATTTCCAAAGGTACAAACAATCATTCCGGAGAGTGATGCCTCAATGCAATCAGGACCAAGGGTATAACAGTGTTTCTCAACTTCTTCTACCTTCGATCCAGTATCTCAATGGGCTGCTCCGAGTAGGTGAGGCTAGGTCCAACCTCCAGCTCTGAGCGATCCAAGACGTGACTGGGGTCTGTAATGTACCTCCTCAACTGAAAAATGTGGAAGATGTTGCGGACACCATCCATGTTTGGTGGCAATGCAACTCTATAAGCCACCTCTCCAACTCTGCTAAGTATACTGAAGGGTTCAATATATCTGGGACTCAGCTTTCTCCCTCGACCAAATCTGATCGTCCCTCGAGTAGGAGATATTTTCACAAACACCATATTGCCATTAGTGAACTCCAAGGGTTTTCGACTGCTATCGGCCCAATGTTTCTGTCTGTCTTGGGCAACCTTGAGTCTATCTCTGATTATCTTGACCTTGTCTACTGCCTCTGTGACCATCTCTGGTCCAAGCATGACTCTCTCTCCAACATCGTCCCAAGAGAGCGGTGTCCTGCATCGTCATCCGTAAAGTACCTCGAACAATATCATCCAAATGCTAGCTTAGTAGATGTTGTTGTATAAGAACTCTACCAAGTGCAGATGATCCTCCCATGATCTGTCGAAATCTAATGCGCAAGTCCGCAACATGTCTTCTAAAGTCTGTATCGTCCTTTCAGACTGCCTATTTGTCTGATGATGGTATGCAGTGCTGAACTTTAACTGAGTATCAAGTCCTTTCTACAGGCTCTTTCAAATGTGTAAAGTGAATCGTCTGTCTCTGTCAGATATTATGCTTACTGGGACTCCATGAATCCTCACTATCTGTCTCATATACAGCTCCGCCAACTTTTCATTGGAAAGTCCTACTTTGATGGGAATAAAATAAGATGATTTGGTCAGTCTATCGACTATGACCCAAATGGCATCCTTCCCTCCTTGGGAACGAGAAAGTCCCGAGACGAAGTCCATTATGATGTGTTCCCATTTTCACTCCGGAATGAGTAAAGGCTGTAGCAATCCAGCTGGCCTCTTTCTCTCTGCCTTAACCTATTGGCAGACAAGGCATCGAGAAACGAATCTGGCAACGTCCCTCTTCATGCTGTACCACCAGATATGTTCTCGTATGTCCTTGTATATCTTGTTGGTACCGGAATGTATGAAATACTACGATTGGTGAGCTTCCTGCATAATTTTCTCTCTCAAACAGCCTTTCGATACACACAGCCTAGTGCCATGCCTCAACGATCCATCATCAGCTATACTAAAATCATCTAAAAGTCCTACATCTATCTATGCTCTTAGTTGATGAAGCCTAGTATAAAGGAACTGAGTCTCCTTGATCTTCTTTATCAGACTGGACTGGATCTGCATGCTCATAATGTGTATCTCTGCTCCAGGTAGAATAATCTTTATATCGAGCTTCTCTAAGTCCTCAAGTAGATGTATGTCCCTAGTCAGATACATAGCCACTGGATATCTGCTAAGTGTATCCGCAACAACATTAGCCTTTCCAGGGTGATACTGGAGGTCAATGTCAAAATCCTTCACCAGCTCTAGACATCTCCTTTGCCCCATATTCAGCTCCTTTTGTGTACACATACTTCAAGCTCTTGTGGTCTGTGAAGATTTTCACACGCTCTCCATATAAATAGTATTTCCACAGCTTCAGAGCGAATATTACTGTTGCTAGCTACAAGTTGTAGCTAGGGTAGTTCTTCTTATGAGTCTGTAACTGCCTAGATGCATCAGCCATTACTTTTTCATTCTGCTGGAGAACACATCCTAACCCCTTCCCTAAGGCATCACTGTAGATAGAAAATCCTCCGCTGCCCAAAGGTAATGTCGACACTGGTGCGGTCATCAATCTTTTCTTTACCTCTTCAAATGCTACATGGCACTCTTTGTCTAGATGTACTCCTCAATCTTCCTTGTCAGCTTGGTCATAGGCTCAACCACTTTTGTAAAGTCCTTCACGAACTTTCGATAGAAGCCAACTAAGCCCAGAAAACTCCTGATCTCTGCAACTAATTTTGGAGTGGTCCACGTCTCGACTTCTACAATCTTCTTCGGATCAACTGGAATACCCTCTCCTATGACCACATGACCAAAAAATGCCACTTAGTCTAAGAAGAACTTACACTTTGATAGCTTATCGTACAGCTTCTCCTTCCTCAGAATCCCAGTATTATCCATAAGTCCTCAACATGTTCCTCAGGAATCTTTGAATAAATAAGTATGTCGTCAATGAATACTACGACAAACTTATCAATATACTCATGGAAAACCTTGTTTATAAGGTTCATGAAGATGGCGGGTGCATTTGTGAGTCTGAAAGGCATAACTAGAAACTCATATTGCCCATATCTGGTGTTGAATGCAGTCTTCGGAATGTCTTCAACCCTCACCTTTACCTGATGATATCCCGATCTCAGATCTATCTTCGAGAACACCTTTGTCCCGCTCAACTGATCAAATAAATCGTCTATCCGGGGCAAAGAATATATGTTCTTGATAGTAACATTGTTCAAGGACCAATAGTCGATGCACATCCGAACTGTGCCATTCTTTTTGGGTATAAAAAGAACTGGTGCTCCCCATGGCGACGCTCCGGATCTGATGAAGCCCTTGCTCAGCAACTCGTCGATCTGGTCCTTCATCTTCTTAGATTCTTTAGGATTCACTCTATAGCAGCTCTGAGATATCGGTTTTGATCCCGGAATCAGGTCCATAAAGAACTCCACATCTCTGTTAGAGGGAAGGCCTGGAAGATCTTCTGGAAAGATATCCATGAATTCTATGATGATAGGATGGGGAGGAACTTGCTCTTCAACTGTAGCAGCAAAGTTGGTCTCGTCCATAATATCTGGCATAGCTTTTCACTCTAAACTCCTCCTTTCCTGGAGGACTGAACAATATACTGCCCTTGAAACAATCTATGGATGCATATGAGTCACTAAGCCAGTCCATTCCCAGTACAACATTATACCGGGAAGAGGTATTATGAAAAATTGTGCCCTAAACTCTTTTCCAGCTATAATGATAGAACAACTATACATATCACTTGTAACGTCCCGGTCCCAAAATACTTATAGGACCAGGATACGGTACATGCCAATAACACTTCACCAATGTGCCAAATCTCAAAGTAAGCCCATTAGCAAAATGGTTAAGCTGTAAATCATGATAACATCCCAGCAATACAATACAAGTCTCAGGTCACAGCTAATCTCATCCACACAGAATAATAAGATACAAGATATCAAGTCCAATAAAAGAATGCTAATAAAAAAGATCTGTCCAACATGAAATATAAATAATAATTGTACGGGTAAGACATCCCGAAACCACAGTAAAAGGAAATAAAGTAATCAACTACATGTCTACTGAAATAAAAGTAAATAAAGTAGCAAATCTAAAATAAAGAGACATGTCTCAAGAAAAGTCCTCTGCCACTATCTCATCCTCCTGCGAAGGTATGACTCTAGTATCGATGCCAGAATCTCCGAAAAATCCTCGTCTCCAACTAAGCCTAGAAAGATCACCAGGTTCTCAGGGGACTAGCAAGATACATAATATACAAGCCTACTATGACAATATATAACATGCAAAGAAAACAGGAAACAGCTACGAGAAACATAATGAACACATAGAAGAACTCTATAGATAATGACATGTCATATGAAAGGTAATACTAAGTTTGACTATAAAAGAATCGAATGAACGTAGTCCTGTCATGGTAGTCCCGGTCTTATAGCTAGTAGCCCTGTCATGGTACTCCCTAACTATAGTGAGCCTCTATCGTAGCCCTGTCGTGGGTCTCCCGAGTCGAGAGTAGTCAAGTAGCCAATCCTAGTATCGGTAGAGGGTCAAGTCAAGGTAGCATGGAACACGTAATCAAGTCAAGGTATCATGGCATATGTGGTCAAATCAAATCACTCTAGAAAACAATTCTATCTAAGTCATGGGTGAAAATATATAGAATAACTAATGATAACAATAAATGATAACAGGTAAGGGACATAGAAATAAATCATGAAAAGAAAGCAAATATGAAAAAGAAAAGGAGACATGAAAGAATAGTAAGAGCATGCATAGATGTAAACTGTACAAAGTTTGCAAGGTATACTTGCCTGGTGGTAGCACGTAGAACCAACACTATCCAGTCATTTTGAATCAACTCAACTCACAACAGCATTCGGGGGCTAAAATAGATATTACCAACCTGTTCAAAATAGTTAAATTAGCTAGGATAGCCTACCCATAAGTCTAATTTTGGACACAGTGGAAAAACGATAATTTTGGGTCAAAACGGTGTCCGCCGTTGGACCCGTTTTGTACCGAAAAACGTGCCATAGCCTATGGTCTCTAAAGTCATCAAACAACATTTTACAGGTCCGATTTGACGATACGAATCCAACCGTATGTCCAAGATTGGATTCCGATGGACCGTACACAAATTTGTCCATTGAATCGGGTCGCGGGACGCCAAAATAGCGTTCCGGTCGACCTTCTCAGAATCGGACCAAACTTGGGTCACAGGACCAAAAAATGACACGGTCCCAATGGCGCAAGTTTTGTCTCGAGTTGAGGAGCGTGCACAAAGTAATTGACTAATTTGCAAAGAGGTCGATACGGTATTTTTCGATCGATATGCCTCGAATTCGTCGCGCACACGCAACCAATTCGAGTTTCGTCAAAGCCCACACGTCCGAAACAGCCGTACGCATCTTTCGATGCTCACGGGTTACGACCAAGTTGCCCAGATTAACGGGACGGACCCCGTATCGAGAAAAATTGTACGTTTTTCAAAACAGTGTGTCGTATTTTTTCTCGATTTTTGGAAAACGTATTACTTTTCGTATACGCGATGAAATCAGAAACTATAAAAAGGGTATTAAATTGCTATAAGTGATCTAATTTTTTGCTCAAAAAGTTTTGAAAAAATCCTAAGGGATTGGTCAGAATTAGACTACAAACTTGGGTGGTTAGACTATTTCCAAACTGTCAGAAAAACAGTTTTGTCGGGATTTTCGAGTCGATTTTCTGACTCATTGGACCGATATCTCAAGGAACTATGAGGTGGGTCATCTAGAGGGTCAGGTGCTCTACATAGGAATTTACAAAATCGAAAACGATTGAGCCATTGCGAGAAAAATCAAGGAGAAGTTGAGTACCTCGGTTTGGAGTTTCTAAACAGAGTACTCTGTTTCGTGCCCTATTCAGCGTTGTAGCGGCAAAATAGCGGTGCTCCGGCGGCTTCTGCGGTGGCGCTCAGAAGTAGGGGATGTGCACAGATGACAAGGAAGGGTCGTGGTGACTTTAGGTTAGAGTATAGATTTTTTCTTCTCTGTTCTCTATCTTGTTTTTATATAGCAGGCGACTGCTACATTGGGTCGGCTAGGGCTGATACTATCGGGTTTGGAAAGGATTAGATGTCCTGTTGTGATTAGGATGGGGTTTACACTTGGAAAGAATAAGTACTAGATTAGGGAGAAATATTTGATTGAAATTTTGGTTTGATTTGAATGATGTTCAAAATCGATCAAAATCCCTTCTTCGCAGAGCCTCCTCTGAGCGGGAGAGGAGACAATGAACATGAGCACTGTTCACTTATATGAATTTGTTTTCCTTTTTTTTCCTTCTATTCTATCTTTATACACACACACACACACACACACACACACACACACAGCTTATATATGTATAATACTCCATAAAAATTCTAAAAGAAATCTTAATATTATCTATTCCTAGTGTAGGACCTACTTATAGAATATGCACACACACACACACACACACACACACACACACACACACACACACACACACACACACACACACACACTCACACACATATATATAGACACACACACATATATATATAATATATAGACACACACACACACACACACACACACACACACACACACACACACACACACATATATATATATATATATATATATATATATATATATATATATATATATTCATTTAACAATAAAATAATAAAAATAACCAATAATAATAAATAATTTTATTTAATAACAACAACAATAACATTAATAATAATAATAATAATCCTAATAACAGTTAAAAATAAACCAATACTAGTTTTTGGTGGACATATCATACACACTCTTTATTTGGCCCCAGAAATCGTAAAAATATTCTAAAACGCCATTTAATATTAATACTACCTATATTGTACGTATATCAAATATTTAGAAAATATTGGTTAATTCCTAAAAATAAATATGAATTATTTGCATCTACCTAAAATATGTCTACATGGCTGTCTTGGATTTAACTACATGCCTACATGGGCTTGGGTTTGGTTCGAGTCCAGTTTGTCTAGTTTGACATAATCGAGTCTCCTAAAAAAGTCAATAATCTAATTAATAAATAATTAAATTGTCTATAGGGGTTAAGTCATAACTTTGACTGGTTTTCCTAGTCAGAACACACATTTGGCTCGGCCTTCCCTACCATGGCTAAAATACTAGTCAAAGCACATGACTACACTCTCCGTGCCAAAATTCTTAGTCATCTTGCACTCCAAAACTTAACCATGGCTAAGGTCATCTATAATAATAACTATTTAATTAAAAATATTCATGAATTCCATAAAATTCTATTTAAGTCAAATAAATAAGAAAAAAATAATTCCAAAAATTCAGGGGTGCTACATCACTAATGGATATTGCTCTCCCTCCAGCTATAACTCTACCAATTATCTTAGTGGGTCTAGTGATAAGCTTATGTCTATATACAAACTCAAGCGATAGAAAATTATGTGAAGCGCTGAAATCATGATAATAGAGTAGTTGGATAAGAATGTAGTGAAATAAGACATGCGATGACGTCAGCTACTAACTCCTGCTCTTGCTCCGGTACTATCTCCGATACTATCTCTGGTACATTAATAGCCATAGCATAGGCTCTCCCTTGAGCCGCTCTCTGCTGCTGTTGCTGCTCGAACCTTTGTTGCTGGGTTGGGAGCGGTACTCTAGGCTGAGGTGCAGCATGTCCTGGTGGTGCTCCTCCTCTAGGGTAGGCTAATAGACATTCCCGGAGCTGATGTGCATAAGACCCACATGCAAGACATTGCCCGAGTTTCTTCCGGCAGATGTCAGCTGCATGTCCTGGCCTCTTACAAAATGCACAAATTATTGGAGCTTGTCTCTGCTGCTGCGGTGCTGGAGATCTGATCGGTGGACGGTACTGCTGTTTCTGGGGTGCAGGTGGGCGATAAGGCTGCTGCTGATGATGTACAGGTGATCTAGACTGAAATACAGGGTGCTTGGCAGGACTCTCATAGTGGCCGGTGCAAGCATACGGCCTCTTTTTACAGGCCATCAGACGAGCCTCTAAACTCTATGCTAACTCCAGACTCTGATAGTAGCTCGTAGCTCCAATGGCCGTTAGTAGGACGCTAATCTCTGGAGCAAGTCCATAGCAGAACCTACTCGCCATCTCCTCAGGGTCTGCAACTAAGCTGGGGGCAAAACGGCTCAGGTGGTTGAACTCTGCAGCATACTCCTCAACTGAGCGGTTTCCTTGCTCTAGGTTCTGGAACTGACATCCCAGTGCCTCCCTGGCCGTAGCAGAGAATAATTTCCTCTTGAATAGAATCTTGAACTGCTCTCAGGTGATTTCTCCCGTGGTGAAAGTTGGTTCATTCTTGAACTAGGTAGCAGTTAGGTCTGTCAGCGCAAACCTTACCGCCCCGACTTTGAGGTCGTCGGGCAGTCTAGCTTCGTTGATCTTCCTCTCCACGGTAGATGATGCCTCCGGTTCCCGCAAACTCCTTCGGTCCTAACTTTATAAAGTCTTGCACGGTCCCGAATCGGGGATAAGGCTCTCTAGGTGGTGGTGGAGTAGCTGTACGCTCTAAGCTTTGTCTGAACAAGGCAGTCTACTCCTGGTGGATTGCTAGGAACCCCTGAAATAAATCAAGAAGTTGGTTCCCATCTAAGGTGACAGTAGCCTGTGCCGGGATAAGGCCTGGTACAGGTGGAAGAGTATGTGTAGGTTAAGTATGGAGAGTGTGGATGATAGGGTCCGTGGATAGAAGGATAGCAGGGACACCATGGATGACAGGTGGTGGGTAGGTTGTATATCCCTTTGTGATCAAGGATGAGCAGGAGAAGCCTTACCCTCAGAAGCTCGCAAAATAGTCATTCTCTAGAATACAAAAAAATTAAATAAGTAATCTATCTAGGCAGAAAAACTAAAATAATAATTCTAAGTATATATACTACCGGTCCTATGTTGTAATGATTCTTCTTAATCTAACAAGTCCCCTAATTAACACTATATGTCACAAGTGTTATTAAGCGAAGTGTTATTAAGCAGACCTACATGGGCCATAACTAAAAACATGTCATGGCCCGCTTCCGAATATTCGGATTCGAGTCGGACACATCCAGTCTACGCTATGAGACCGTATAGTAAGTTGTTCTAAACCTTCAATTATGTCACTTCCGTTTTCTGTTATACGTATTTTCATTATACGTGTACGGATTTCTGACATTTATCAGGCGGATCGTAGTTAGACTTATCTTGCTTAGCCTAGTCTTGGTTTAATCTTGCATTGGTTTATTTGGTTTGGTTCAACATAACTTGGCTTGGCTTGGTTTGGTTTCAGATGGAGAGATTGGTATTTAAGTCAACTTCTCTCTCTCTCCTCCATAATTTTCATTTATTTCTTCTCATCTTCTTCATTTACTCCTCTCCACTACACCCAAGCTGTAACTCCTCTTCCCGAATTTCTAAGTTTATATTTTATTTTAGAAAATATTTGTTATTATGGAGGAATTGTCAAACTATTTTCATATGATTTTATTTTATAAGTGATATTGGCATTGTAGATTATTTCAGAGGAGTATTTGGAAGTATTATTATTGTTTACAAAATATTAAGACAGCTTTGGATAAATATATTGTAATATTATTTACTATTAATTTTAAATCATTATAGATTAAATTTAAAATTTATTAGCAGTTATTTGGTCTAGTTTTGGATTTATGAAAACATATTTTATTGATTTATTATTATCAATTACGTTTAAAAGTAAATTTGTAGAAGCTATTTCAAATAGTATTTGATAAGATTGAATGTATGAATGAAATAGGCCAACATTGAATATATGAAAAAGTATTATTGTGATTGAGGTCTATATATTTTGGTTTAAATAAGATTGAACTATTACGGTTATCAAATGGTCTATTTGGATTTGGTTAAAGATTAAATTTGAATATTTGGAAGAGATATAAATCTTATCAGTTAGGAGTTTTCTCATCTATTTAAGAATTCTTCCAATTATTTCATTGGGTAATCTCTAACCCATCGTCATCATCACCTTACCACCCCTTGCAACCAAACCGCCGATCCCCATCCCGACAGCTTCGCCACTTCTCCGGCCTAAGCACCGCGGCGCCGCCCCAGATCTGGAGTCCGCCGGGAACGACCGACCATCAACTCTCCGCCTGACCCGCGTGGCCTCCGCCGAAGCAGCGCTCCTCTCTCCACGCTGGTATGCGCCGTCCGCTCCGCTCGGATCGACGCATCCTTGACTCCGGTGGAGCCCTCTCCGCCGCGTCAGGGTTAGCGTGCCGCCGTCGTCCTTCCGCGCGAGGAGCCAACGCCGGCGACTCCCGTCCTATCGAGCCCAGCCCAGAACCGACGGCAGCTTCCCGAGCACCAAGCTCCGTCGCTCTTCCCCTCTCCAGCAGGTGAGCTCCCCGACCCTTTTTCCCCTTTCTCTCAACTCTCTCTTTCTCTCTCTCTCTCTCTCTCTCTGTCTTCTTAAGAAATGAATGGAAGCAGCACCTTCCAAATTGTTTGCATTAATTTTGTTGTTGTTGTAGTCTTTGTTTTTTTCCTTTGTTTTGTTCTGTGGACCTAGGCCAGGGGGGCATTTTAGTAAGTTTATTAAGTTTTGTTTTAGTTGATAATGTGGGTGAGTTTATGTTGGCTTTGGGCTCACTGGTTATTAGTATTTTAGCAAAATATCATACAACAGTATGTATACATATATATATAGTATATATACAGTGATTATTATATTATTATTTGATATCATTAAAATTATTTAGATAATTGTATATTTTTACTATATTTATGTATAGTAAAATTATTTGCAACAAAATATATTGTATGGGTTTGAACTCTACATCTAGTTTCAAAATTGTGTTTTAGTCTTGAATGATTATTTAGTTTTTCGGAGTATTTGTTTAAATATATTTTACTAGTAAAATATATTTAATTCTATTATAATAAGTGTTTTCTAAATTATTTCGTAAGAAGATATATTAATGGGATTGAGCGTACTTTTATTTTTAGAATTTCTAAATATGGTAATATATTATTTTCTATCTAAAAATATAGTGTTACATTATTTTTGTGGTATTTATACCTACAACTATTATTACAATATTAGCAATAATTTTGAGATAAAATAATTTTCTTGATTTTTAAGTATTTGCTTAAAGTAATTTGACTAGTAATTAATGAATATTACTAAGTACGTTTTGATAAAGCTTTCTAAAATAGTTTATTAGTATTCTCTAAATAAATTGTTATGTTGGGCTTTAATATTAATAAGGGTTTTGTTAACATGTTTATGTGACTTGATGTATATTATTTTCAACAAAGCTTTACGAAAATTATTTGACTTTGAGGGTAATAATATCTTTGGACTTAAAAATTATATTTTGGTTATGGGCTTTTATAAATATTATGATTCAAAATGATTTCTAATAGGTATAAATACTTGCTAAGGGTCTAACTAATATGATAATAAATAATTTCTAAAACTTAGTGATATATTTATGAATTCCTTAATTATAGATCCTTGACCAAGACTAATCACTATTCGTATTTTTCATACGGAGTCAAACTCCTTTGTATCGACCATAGGCTAAATTGGACGATTCTGAACTCATTGGAATTATTGGTTTCACCAGCAAAGGACCTCAGGCAAGTGCACTTTCTGATTGCTTTCCGATTCATAGTAGTCTTTTCATTTCATGTCTTTACATATATCTTGCTGCTTGTTGACACGCTCGTCACACGGAGTTGTCGGGAGGAAAAATATCTTAGTATACATGTGGACTACCCATAACTATCCCATTGTCTTTTCGTGAATGCTAGCCGCTGCGCACGACACGTGCAGTGTGCCTTATTTACCCCTAGCCGTCCACATGTCGAAAAGGATATTTCACACCACCTAGATAGATGTCTTTTATTAGTTTTTCCTTGTTTACTTCTTTCTCGTGCTATGACATCAGTTATCTTCCAGTTTTGATATCTCATATGTTATTTTCATGTCTTGTTAATTCTATTGTGTTTTGCATTGCCGTCGGTTTGTGTACTTGTTCCAATCCTGACTGGATAACCAACATTTTTCAGGTTAAGCCGCTATCACTCTTAGCACTGGGAGAACTTGGGTATGCTGAAGACAACCTAGAAATAGAAAGCAGTTGTTTAAATTTCATTAATTATAAATCTTGTACTTTCTTTAATTATAAATGTTGTAAAAAAAATATAGAAATGTGAATGAGCAGCAAATGTGTATTTTGAGCATTTATTACTTGCGGGCTTGACAGCGTTCTACCGCCGACTCTGCGGCGTAGGCTGGCTTGGACACGTCTCGTATCCGAAAAGCGGGTGCGGGTCGTGACACAAGCCCTAGGCAAGTGCAACTTGCTTCATGATGGATCTCAAATTTTATTGTTCTTTTGTCTTCCTTGCTTGATTCTAAGCCTCTTTAAAACTTAGATATTTTGGTTTTGAGGGTTACATTTTTGTAGATCTAAGTTTATAGTTTCTTAGATTTTTCTTGGTTTTGATCTCTTAAAATTTGTTATTTTTGAACAATAATGGTTCCATGTTGTAGAGAATTCAATTTCATTCAGTTTATACCTTTATTTTGCCCAATTTTAAGTCCTTTAGCTCAAGTTATGGACATTGGAAGTTTTAAAATACCATGGCCAAAAGCTTGCTGGTAGGTATGATACCTCACGCATCTCGTGCGCACATCGTGCACCTTTTGGTCACGTTGCACCTCGTGCACCTTTTGATCCATGCACCATGTACCTCGTGCACCTTTTGGTTCGTGCACCTTGTACCTCGTACACCTTTTTCGTCCGAGCACCTTGCATCTCGTGCACCTTTTGGTTCGCGCACCTTGCACCTCATGCACCTTTTGGTCCTTGCACCTTGCATTTCGCGTACCTTTTGGTCCGCGTACCTTGTACCTTGTGTACCTTTTGGTCCGCGCACCTTGTACCTCGCGCACCTTTTGGTTCGCGCACCTTGTATTTTGCGCACCTTTTTGGTCCGCGCACCTTGTACCTCGTGCACCTTTTGGTCTGCGCAACTTGTACCTCATGCACCTTTTGGTCTTCGCATCTTGTACCTCGTGCACATTTTGGTTCGCGCATATTCGTGCACCTTTTTGGTCCACACACCTTGCATCTCGTACACCTTTTGGTCCGCGAACCTTGCACCTCGTGCACCTTTTGGTCCGCGCACCTTGCATCTCGTGCAATTTTTGGTTCGCGTACTTTGTAACTTGTGCACCTTTTGGTTCGTACACCATGCAACTCGCACACCTGTTGGTCACCTTGTACCTCGCGCACCTTTTGGTCTACACATCTTGCACCTCTCGTACCTTTTGGTTCGCGCACCTTGCACCTCGTACACCATGTAAACTCAAAAATGAAAGTTGTAGATCTTTGTCTTGGCTTCAAGAATCTTCCTGTCTCACTTTAATCAGAGTTCATATGTGACTTATAGTTTCAATCACACATGGGTGTTCTCGATCTTCTCTGCATATTTTTCTATACTTAGCCTAAATTGTGACGACGCGACTTGACACTTGATAGTCTTGAGATAGTAACTTGAACTTGACTTGAACATGATAATATGAACCCTTCTTGATAACTATTGATAAGTGGCCCGTCGACGCACACTCCAGACAAGTACTCTTGACATGACCAGTAACCTGACATGACATATATAATCTTGAAAGGCTGTTATGACAGCTACCCTGACTTGCTAAGTAACTCTTGTCTTGACACCGTGGTTGACTTTCTTGATTATGTCTTTACAAGCTACCTGTCTCGTCTTGCATCATGTCTAGGACATGGATTCCTGGTTCCTAAGGTCAGGAATTCATAATGAATCTGACTAGGTTAATGACTAGATTGATCAAGTAGTTCATATAGAGAGATTTTTCCCAGTCACAGGCAATCCCGTTATTCCGGCCACACCTGAAGGACTTGTAGCATGCCGACGAGTAGGGCACATTTCTATCCCACTGTTATGTGGGGCACTTCTTGATAACATAAGTACTAAAAGTACACCAGTAATCTTGATAACTCTTGTAAATTACCTCGTCTGGATAACCTGGATAGCTGCAGGGCTTGTGACTGCGGGAACATCTCATTGCATCTTGCTTGTAACTGGCCTGTGATAACCCTAGTTAGCTAATGAGAGTAAGCCGTAGGACTTGATTGGCCGTGCATGAATGCTTGCTCGTGATTAGCATGGAAATTATATTCTGTCTCTTAATGCAAGCTATTGTTTTATTCTAACCCTGTATTCTCGTCATTTAAACATGTTCATTTATTTATTCTTCTATTTTATTATTTGCTGGTTTTAGTTCTTTAGTGAAGCCTCCCTTGTGGCACTTGCTCTTTTTAGGATCTGACCCAGCTAGTTTTGTATGGCCAGATTTTGGAGTGATACCAGAGGATCTTCCTGCTTATCAGCCAGATGGTGAACACCAGACGTAATCCTAGCAACGAGTGGGTTTCTTATTTTTCTCTCCCACTCTATTGTAAATTATTTTTTTGAGGCGTTTAGCCGTCGAACAAGTGTTATATCGTGTTGAAACTTAATTCTTGTTTGCCTAAGGACTGTATCATGATTGACAAATCCTAGGGTTGATCATGTATGACTTAACTCTTGCTAGTCTCGCATTTTGTATGACTAGCTTCATGATCATCTGAATATGTAATATTTGGGACGCCTTACTTTGTATGTCTGATGATCTAACATCTTGTACATTTATTTGCTTGCTTGAGGTTGAGACATTAGGCGTATTCTTGACCATAGAGATCGATGGATTGTAGTTTAACCCTCATGCATATAGACAGCCGTGACCGTATTGCGAGGTAAATTGTACTTCAATGTACGTAGCTGGCTGTGTCTGTTCTCCGCTTTCCAGTATTCTGGTTCTGGGGCATGACAAATTATCATCAAAATTATATTATATTGAATCATAATAATCACAACAACTATATCGAGATAAACTAGAATATGCCCAAAATATTATTTTAGTTACATTCCCAAAGAAAGAGTAACTGAAGACAAATCCAATAAAATAAATGTTAACTATTTATTGCAAACCAAATAAAAATACTAAATGTAAGCTAAGCTATAGGGTATTCCTTAGCAAGGACATCCTCTGGGATGTGAGCTAGCGTCTCAAGAGCATGTCCATAGTATGAGTTGTAAAACAACTCCTCCTCAGTCAATTCACCTGCAATATTCCAATCAGGAAAGGAGCAAAATACAACCCTATAATTTATGTATGCTAAAACATAGAACTATCAAATAGGAATGTATGTAAAGAACTGATAATAAAGGAAAGTGCAACAAGAAAATAGACTGCAACATGCTCAAGTGAAAAGTAAATGCGACTGAAAAGATAGTAAATATATGATCGGTAAAAATAAATGCAACTGATATGGCATATAGCCGATCCAACAAAATTCACAGGTGTGCCATGTGAATTAAACTATCCACTCATATTACACTATGTACTTTGATCGTGTATTTAACTATTCTTTTTCCACTTCCATGCACAAGAGAAAGCATGAATAAATAGAGATGCAACTGTGAAAAGTAAAGACAACTAGTGTAAAGTAAAGCGACATGCGAAAATTAAATATAACTTATTTTGGAAAGTAAATGCAACTAGTAATAAGAAGGAAATATGTCCTGAATGTTCAACATACAAAGTTATAGTTCATGTTCAGTTTAGTAAAAGATGTAATGTACTTGCCTTCTCCAAGATAGGGTATAGAGCTAAGAAGAGATAATGTCCCGGTTCCTCTCACTGTGTTCAAAAGAGGGTACAACTTAGGTTCCACAATTAGATAATGTCTAACTAACCAAATCTATCCTTAACCATTATTTAAGCACTCTTAATTCTATCTTAAATCAATAACAACTAAACACTTGTTTATTTCTATGATTGAATTTAACTACTAGAAATTGTTGTAATGAACTTTGTTTTAAGTTATGCTAAATTAGAAATCAGAAGGATGATGTTTTGGTAAGAAAGTATATAAAATGATATAATATCAAGTTGTACCAAATATTGTATAAAAATGTTATACTAAAAGTCACATTGACTTAAGAGCATAGACAAGCTCCTAAATCAAACGAGAATTAATTCATTTATAGATTGAATTAATAAAGAGGAGAAATAATTTCGACTATAGGTCGAATCATTAACAGAAAGTAATAAATGATTTTGATTAGATATTGAATCACTAAAAAGATGAAGAAGTCGATTATAAATCGATGACTTCGACTATAGATCGAAATAAATAAATTATCTATAGGTCAATGAAAAGTTGGCTTGTCCCGTCTTCAACATCAATAAAGAATGATGTGAGTTAATCAAGATAAAAATAATAAGTGAACTCTAATATAAATGGGTAAACACCAAAAATTTTAGAACAAACCACACAAAAACAATCCTCATAACTTGTAGCTAAAATAGAACTACTACTTATCTAGCATTAACCTATTAAAGAACTTTAAAAGAACCAAACAAATGCCACCAAACAAAACTTGTAATGCATTAGTAACTAAAACTGAATATACAACACTATATATATGAAATTGTTGTACTAGCTTCACAAAGCATTTAAAACTAAATACTATAATTGAATAGAATCTCTAACAAAACCTACATTAGCAATAACATATTCTAAAATTACGATAGCAATAACTCAAATATTTATCATAGGAAAACTAATCAGAAACTTAACTCTCAAAAGCACCACAGTACCTAATCTACAGTACTATCAAATAAATATCACATGCAAGAAACTAAATATAACAGTAAGTGGACACTACACTACCCAACCCGACACCAAAAGATACGAATCTGGACACGGCTTCGTACCAAATCTTCTCTAAAGGTGCTCACGGACAGATGCAAATAGGGAAAGAAGGTCGGGTCGGTGAGTGCGGCGCAGATCACTGGGTTGCTCTAAAGGAGGAAGATAGTAAAGCTTAAGTTTTGTCTTAACATTTCTCTTTTTATAAAGAAATAAAGGGAGTTACGAATGGGAAAGGGTTAATTAAGGGTTACGGAATGGAAGGGTGGCGGTTATAGAATGAAAGAGGTTGGTGGTTATGGAATGGAAGAGGTTGAGAGTTACAGAATAGAAGAGGTTGGGGGTTACGGAATGGAAGAGGTTGGAAGTTACGGAATGGAAGAGGTTGGGAGTTATGGAATGGAAGGATCGGGGTTTACGGAATGGAAGAGGTTGGGAGTTACGGAATAGAAGAGGTAAGGAGTTACGGAATGAATGAGTCAGGTGTTACGGAATAGAAGATGTTGGGGTTACGTAATGGAAGAGGTTGCGAGTTACGAAATGGAAGAGGTAGACTTGGGGTGGTTGAGTTGATTCAAAATGATTGTGTTATCATTGTTCCAAAATGTTGTATTCTTGTTGTTATTTAAAAAAATATTTTATCACTAATTGAATTCTCTAAATAATAATATTATTATTTCAACAATTTAAATTTAATAATTCAACTTTAAATAATTATAGAAAAAAATTAAAGTGTTACACTGACGAGGAGTTCTCGTTTTTCAAAACGTGAGGTGGAGTCTCCGACAAGTAGTTTGAGGATAGCGGTTGCAAAGTAGGTGGAGTATCCTAGGATAACTAGTGAGTTTTTCGACGTGTTTCCAAAGGAGCTATAGGCATGCCACATGTAATCTCCCCTATTTTGATAATCATGATTAATAAAAAAATTATATTTTTATGATAGTAACATTTTGTTAGTACTATCATTATTAATACTAGAGTAAATATTCTATAATTATAATTAATTTTATAATAGGAACTAAATAACTCCTATATTTATCACCATTTTTTGACGAATCGATAAGTCGTCACTGGATATGATGTCGTACGTACAAGTCTAAATTGTACTTGTACAAGACATGAATATGCACATAGCATAAATAATATGGAAAGATAAGGTTGAAATAATATTTTAAGGAAAAAGTTGAAGACACTGTATAGGAAGAAATAATTATTTTTATTCAATACTTATAGCGGAGAATAAAATTTTCTAATAAGCAACTTAAAATGACATTCAGTTTACAATTAATAAAACTGACATACTAATAAGAAATAACATTGTACTTGTGAATTAGATATTTATATGCATTAAGCAAGGGAGAGAAAGATCCATATATTTTATCTCTCCTGGATCTAGTATATATCATTTTTGCATATATAGTTGCTTTAGAATTAGATACACATATTTTAAAGGTGGAGCAAATTAATTATTTTAGTACATTCTTTACCCCTTCATATGTGACATATATAGTACATCATGAACCCCTATCCTTTAATTGTATATCTTATTGATTGTGGTCATAATTTTTGGTGTATGTGAAAAGTTTATGAGAGAGTATGCAGTTTTTTGTTTTGTTTTAGTTAGTCTCTCTCTCGTACATGGATTTAAATAGTTCAAATTTGTTATTTTTTATATATTATCATATCTTGATGATTTCTATTTGCCTTTAGTTGTTTTTACTTTTCTTGTATTGTCATGCCCGATTTTATGTTTTATGTGAAGAATGGTAATACTTGAGGGGGGAGCCAAAGACCGAACTTGACTATTTTTTGGGTATATTTTTAGAGGGATAAATTACATTTTTAGAGGGATAAGATTGTATTTTTGAACATGTTAAAATCTTTTTTTAGATGAACATGTTAATATACCGTCTTCATTAAGATGGGTGAGCATTCACTTAGATTTTTCCATCTTAAGTATTTTACTCCATTTTTTCGACATGAATTTTATAGGAAAAATTTGAGTTCATATTGCATGAACTTGGATAACCATCTAGATTTTGCATAAGATACACAAGACACAATTTTCTTTTTTATTATCTTATGTAGATGGATTTTATTTGCCATTAGTCACTTTGGCTTTTATTGTATCATCTTACCCAAAATTTATGATCAAATGTCAAGATTGATAATACTTTGAGGGAGAGCGTTCAAGTCGTTTTGATTTCTCTTAAGTAATTTTCTTCTTACATTCGTATAGCATGCTAAGTTAATTGAGTTCGAATGCATGAACTCAAGTAAATGGATAGATTTTGTGAAATAGTAAGATTTTTTTTATATCACTTGCATTTCTTTCATTGATCATACTTTCTGAATTGATCTACCAATTTGTATGCACAAATTGTGAATCCTATTTATTTTCTTGATCAATGTCAAAGTTTTCTATTGTATCTTCCAATGTTTTCACTGCTATATATTAATTTACAAATATTTAATCCTTATGGCTTTTGATTGAAATTATTTCTTTATAAACTACAGTTGTTGTTTTTTTTATTTCATGTTGTGTTCTAGGATTTATTCTATGAATTTCTTGTTGGTAAAACATAATGGGTTATTTTCAATTTTTTTGAATTTACCAACTAACTAGTGTTTTGACAAGCTACTCTATCTTAGTATTTTGTTAACTTGTCTTTACACTCTTCTCTTACCTTCTTTTTAATGTTATCTTGATCATGATTGTCTATACTTTCCTTCTGCTCTGATTTATCTACTTACGATTTTCATCTCATAGCAAGGGAGAGCATTTTTGATATTGTCAAAGGGAGAAAAAATTTGAGTATACTTTTAGTGATGTGTGCTTATTGTATTTTACATATTAGTGATATAAGTTTCAATTTTATCAGCATTAAACTCAATCAATTTGCTATAAAAAAAAATAGCCCAGTAATATATTAGAAGATTTTGTTTATGATAAATTGATTAAGTTTCTTGGTATGAAATCACTAGTATTATGATCATGCAATCACTATATTGTTAATACTTAAACTTGACATAGTCTTAGTCTGCATTAATAATATCATTATTGCTACTATGTATATTATTTTGTTCGTCTAATATTTAATTTGTAGAAAAATAAAAAAATAAGATTAAAGATGGACTTATACAAATGAAGAAATCATGATGGACCAAAAATATTATCAGCCCCAAGATTTTTTTGAACAGTCAACGATATCTCCATATACACAAAATCGACCGGGGTTTCTGTGTTTTTATCAGCATACGAGGGTCGAGATGACGAAGCTTCTGACAGCTAATCAGATTTTTAGAACTAGCTTCGAACAATTATCATTAGGAGGAAATGTCACCATTCAAATAAAGGAAGAAGTCAGGCTATCAAGTCTATCGTGCTCAGTGTAATATATATTTTTGTCTCTAGGATCAATTGTAACTCAATTGTTATAGGTAAATGAAAAATAAACCAAAACCCAACCAAAATATTCAAATCTTGATTTTTGTATCAATACGATATACCGGCAGTATATTGCTGGTAGAATGTTGGAACAAATCTTACATCTAATAGGTCTAGCAATACATAAACTTGATGCAGTGGTATACCCACGCTATACCATCTAGGTGTTTTTCTTTCAATAATTTACTGCATCGACTATACAACTAGTCGTTTTATAGTCGTTACTATACCTAACTATATATCGCCTGTACTGTAATGACTTTTCTTTAGGTTACTGCTATAAAAGCAAGTCATTGTCCTTATTTGTTCTTACTTATTTGAGCCTCAAATTTCATACAGTATACAAACATTTTCACATATACTAGAGCTTTTGTTTGTCAAATCCATTTAGGATAGAGTTTTAAAGTGAATTATAAATTGGATCTTAATGTTGAAGTTTGCAAGCCTCATAACAAAGCTTGTGAAGTCGACGAACCATTCAAATCAAAACTCATATGTAAGAAATCGAAAAGATCTTCAAATCAAAGCTTGCAAGTATAACTACTTATATAATGGTAGATTAAAACCGAAAAGAGTTCAGGGACTTGAATGTCTCATAGAGTATACCAGATACATCGGATATTTGTATTATTGTTTTATTTCTAGCACTTGGTTTTAAATTTTCTATTATAAATTTTCTATTGGCATTATTAATTTATATTACTATATACAATAAAAAGTTAGCTTTACCGTGAAAGTTTTTCTTTCAAATATGTTCTTACCTAATTTTACTAATTAAAATTATTCATCAAATTTAAAGAGGGCAAGTAACCAATTATGTATAGAAAAAAATTCTTCGGGTACCTTTCTCTTTCCAACACATAAGAAGTTAATTAAAATGGATTAAAATACGTGCAACTCACGTGTATATATATGCTAGTTATATCTAATTATGAGTTAAATTCTATTCATCTCCTTCTTGTAATCGAATGCATTTTTGTTCACACACCAAAAGTATGGTGTATATTCACCCTTCCACTCAAGAGTTGCGACGTGTCAAATTAGTGGTCAAAACTAGTGTGGATGTCCCTAAGTAATTTTAGGTTGAAAAGGGTAAAAAAAAATAACATGGGTCAATACTTTAAGGCTTTTTCTAAGGGCACTACCACTTTTACTTGGGGCTAGCTGTAACTCCACTTTCCCGATTATTGAGAATTTTGTAAGTTTTCAATAATAGATTTTTTGTTTAAACCAATAAGTTGAATTATCATCCTCATTACTAGTTTTGGAGGGAAAGTTGAATTATTGACTTTGGAGGGAATTCCTAGTTTGTTACAACAAATTGAGTGGTCCCCATTTTTTTCAAATCTCATAACAAATTTCTAACTGAAATTTGGATATATTGTAATATTGGAAAAGGGGGAGGACCTATCTGCTAAAAGGCCTTTAGTGGAAGGATTTTTTCGAATAAGGTACATCCTTATTTATTTTCCTTCCCAAAGAGAGAAGCTCATTAGCAACTCTCTCGATTTTCCTTTTTCCCCAAATTGTTCTCTCATCAACCTAACCCTAGCTTCCGGAGACCAGGGCGGCGACGAAGACGGCGACTACGGCGGCGATGAAGATGGCGACCACGGTGGCGAGCTTTGTTTCCACCGATGGCTGAGCTGGTTTCATCAGTAGACTTCGTCGTTGCAGCGACGACGACATCGGGATCGATCTTCATTTCTCGGATCAGTTCGATTCGATTCTTCTGTAAGTTCGATCGATCCTTCTAGTTGATTCAAGTCCTTTTGATCATCTTTTGATCAGAATCTACCATACTTCATATCAAAAGAATCTCAGAGTAGCGAACCACCGCCATGGCGGATCGACAGCAATGGACGACTCTTCTTCTTTAGCACGATAATTTTCCTGTCTCCGTTGATTTAGGTCAGTCGATCAATTCCTTGAGGAATTTATTCTTTGTTCTGTAGAGATTGGATCTGTTTTTAAATCTGTAATTTATTGAATTCGTTTGTTCAGCATAATTAATTTCTTGGATCCGAACCAAGTTCTCCTACATTGATTCGATTCGTCCAGATCTTGAATTTAAGGAGCGACGATCGGCCATTTGATTGGAGATCAGAGGAAGATATATCCATACACCGGTGAGTAATTCCACCTTGCTGTTTGAATGTCTAATTGGAAGCTCGAGGAAACAAGAGGAATAGATTTGCATTTAAGACCTAAATTGATGAGCACAATTGATTGTTGAATTGCTGCAGAGGAGTCTTGAAGATTTGTGTCAAATCCTGTTGTGTTCTAGTTGCAGATCTAATTCTTCAGGTAATTCTCCTTTATATTCTGATTATTTCTTTTGTGGTTAGTTGATTGGTTGTGATTTCATTGGTTGTCATGTTGTTTTTTATGATTTGCGCGTGCGTTCGAGTCGCTCTTGGGGACGTTGGATCGTGTCCGAGACTTTGATACCATACGTGTTGAGTATGGTACCGTAGCTGTGTCCAAATTAGTGGATGTGTCTGTGCGTGCTTGCTCGATTTCATACAAGCCTCGTAGCAACGTCCAGTTGACCAGAGTTGTGTCCGGGTGTAGTATTTGTGTCCGGTGCAGTGGAAAATTGCAGTGTGCATGCAATGGGTGGGAATTGGCTTAGCAAATGCAATTTTATTTATGTTACTATTTGAATTTCCAAATCTGATTCTTCCTTGATTGTATATTCTTTCATTCAATATGGTTGTATTAAGTTCAGTATTATAGTCGATTGAAATGTTATGTTTGGAATGTTTATCTTAAATCAAATAGCTTATCAGTGCAATCTTGCGTTGAATCTTCCTGGGACTATTATGAGTTGTGTATAGATGGAGAAGGCTAGTGGTTGGACTTTGCTTTTGAGAAATGCACGTGGTCAGTTCCTGGGTTGGTTTAGATCAGTTCATGATTGGGCCAATATTAAATACTATAATAATTTCTAATTCAACCTAATATGATTGAAATATTTTAATTAGTTACTTAACAACTGATATTGGGTATAGAACTTTATGAATCTATATAGTTCTATTTGTAAGCTTTTGGACCTGCTCGGATTATTATTAGTTGTTAAAGGGATTCTTGTAAATTTTAGCAAGTGAATTATTTAGATAAAATTGTTAATCTCTTGTTAGTGTAAGCATTATTTAGAATTAGTTAAAGTAATAATATATCTTTCGTTCTATGGCTAGTTACAAAGGGTGTAGGGCTAAGCATAGCATTATATATAATTTGTAGTTAGTTTATGGTTAAGAGAAGAGATAGTCAATTGATATTGTTTAGAACTTAATCAACTTGTACTTAAAATAAATAGGAGGACATCCAGCTCCATTCATTACCCGTACTTTCCTGGAGCAAGGCAAGTACTGTCTATAGTTTTTGTACATTTACATATCTTATACTTTTCTTGTGACACGTTATGACACGATATCCTGTACTCTCGTACTTTCTTGTTCTTGTACGTACTTGTGTCAGAAGGAAAAATACACTAGCTATATGACCAAACCCGGTTACTATATTCATGTAGATAGCTTAGGCCTCGCATCGTGCACGCGGGTCCTAAGCCGTACCGATATTTGTGTACTCCTGTACATGTTCCTGTACTCACCCCAGCCGGTCACATAGGCTAGTTGTATTTCAAATATTGTGCACATGTCATGTCTTGTACTTCAGGTTCATGGTTTACATTCTTGTACTTTATTTCCTGTACTTACATTCATGTACTTTTATGTTCATTTCTTGTATCTCATATTTCATGATCTCCTGTACTGATCATTTCCATATCATGATGTTCTTGTTCATTACCTAGAACTGTACTTTGCTCCGCTCCTGACTAGGATATGTTGCAGGTGAGATGGAGGCTTTGTGTGACACATATTATGGTCGAGAGCCTGTAGATGCAGTAGAGCCAGCTGGAGTAGCTCTAGACTTAGAGGCTGAGGAAGCCTAGTGCATTACCCTTAACAGTTTATATTCTATTGTACTTGAGATAGTCAGACTTTATTTTAGCTGGATGAATGTAATAACTCTTAGACATGTACTTTGTTCTGGGATTCGTTTATAGATATTGTGATTTATACTTATTCATGTTTATCTGGTTAGATTCTCTAGCTTGGTACAGCTTACTTCGTCGTGTCTAACGACGAAGGCTGGACATGTCCGATTATTCGGGAGCGGGTCGTGACACTAGCCCTTACTTGGAGGTAGCCCAAGAAGGTGAAACTTTTGCTGGGGGCTACCCACAAGTTGCTTGGGGCTAGCCCAACCTCCCAAACCCTACATTTCATTTCTTCTTTTCCTTTCTCTCTCTACCAAAATCTCCCCCAAGCCCTAAAACTCCACTCTCTTCTCCACCACTCCTCCACCACTCCATTCTAAATTCTTCCACCACTCTCTCCTCTACCACTCTATTCTAAGAGATGACACGCAAGTCGAAACCATCATCGGAGTCTAGGTATGTTCTTTCCTAATTTTTTTTATATTTTTCTACCTTTTGTTTAAATTCAAAGAATCTTTGTTAATTCTCTAAAAAAGTTTTGATAAATTAGGTTTAGAATCACTTTAGGATTCATGAATAAATTTTTCAAATACGATAATTCTCACATATTTCTTGAAACCCTAACCCTAGAACACGATAAAGGATCGTGTTGTTGTGGCCGTTCGGCTGCTACAGTCGTGGCTGACAACATTAGGACTGCAAGGGTTGTGGCAGTCCTAATGTAAAGTAGGACTGCCAGACTCCCTGCAGTCCTCTTTCACAAGTGGACTACAGGGAGTTTGGCATTCCTACTTTACAGTAGGACTGCCATAACCCTGGCAGTCCTGATTCAATAAAACTGTATGCTCAAATGGAGGGTGACATTAGGACTTCTTAACATTATATTTTTCTGTTGTCTATTTTCGTTTCTATTATTTAATAACAGTATGTTGTCCTGCAGTCCTACAGCCGCCCTCAAGAGAATACGGCCCACCATGTCGACGTGCAAGGAACGCACTACGGGCCGTCCTCTCGAGAGATCGATTAGAATTTTCGAACCGGCTCCAGAAAACGATGTCACTGGAGCGACTGGCCGGTCTCGGACGAAGCAACCGGCTCTCCCTGCTCGGTCGAAGCAATGAGCTCCTCCTAGTCCTCCGTCTTCTTCCGATGACGACGACGTGCCTATTGGCCAACTCCTATCACGTGATTGTTTAGATGTGGACATGTTTGGATCTTATTTGGAAACTTGGTTGTTGTTATTTGGATCTTATTTGAAAACTTGGTTGTTGTTATTTAGATCTAATTTGGTGTTATTTGGAAAATTGGTTGTTGTTATTTGGATCTAATTTGGTGTTATTTGTAAACTTTGTTGTTGTTATTTGGATCTTATTTGGATGTTTATATTTGGATATGTTTGGATGTGGACAAAGTTTGGATATAAAACTCTCTTTACAGAGAGTTTCATACAGTACTGCCAGTCCCTTGGCAGTCCTTCATTAAGTTAGGACTGCCAGGGGGCTGGCAGTCCTGTCCCAAACTCTCTGTGGATATGAAACTCTCTGTGAAGAGAATTTCATACAGGACTGTCAGCACCCTGACAGCCCTACATTAAGTTAGACTGCCAGAGGGCTGGCAGTCCTGTCCCAAACTCTCTGTAAAACTCTTTTCACAGAGAGTTTCATACAGTTTTGGGTGTTTATATTCAGCTTGGATCCTATTTGGTTGTCAATCATTCAAAGAAAAAGGATATAAGCATTATCCATGACTGCTTTCAGGTGCTAAATTTTTATGCACGTATTCCTTTGTTTCTTGTATTTATATTTATCTGGTCATGGTATTCAAGTTGCATAGCCTTGCAGGGGGGATTAGAGGTCATGAAAGAGATACAGAAGAAGCCTCTTCTTGCCACGACCCACACCCGCTTTTCGGATACGAGATGTGTCCAAGCCAGCCTACGCCGCAGAGTCGGCGGTAGAATGCTGTCACGGCCAAGATGCTCAAAATCACAAAATATACATTTATTGCTCATTCACATTACTAAATCAATTTTACAAATTATAAGGTTTCACAACTTCATATTTGCTAGAAAATACAATGTCTCACAAATAGAAAAGACAGCTAATTCAACTATCTATGTTGACCTCAGCATACCCATGCCTTTCCAGTGTTAAGAGTGATCGCGGCTAAACCTGAAAAATATTGGTTTCCAGTCAGGAATGGAACGAGTACATTCTCACAACAGAATCAATAAATGACGAAATCCATAAATCTGTAATAATACTGAGACACATGATAAGGGATAAACAGAAAATCATGGTAGAAATCATGCGAGTAAAAGCAGGAAGATATGGTACACAAGACAAGCAATGACAAAAAACTGTAATATAGCAAGACTATATCTAACAAGTGATTTGAAATACACTTTCGACATGTAAACGGCTAAGGGGTAAATCCGGCACCCTGCACGTGTCGTGTGCAGCTGCTATTATTCAAGAATAGACATCATGGAATATTTTTGGGTATATTTACATGTCTACTAATGTACTTCCCCGCCCGGCTAGTACCCATGGATTCAAACAGGTCACGAATACGAAAATATATTGGTCACGAACAACATGCAAGAATCCATAACTACTATCTCGTGTGACAAGCGTGTCAAGAATCAACATGATATCAATGTAAAACATTATTAAATACAGGAAGTATAGAGATAATCAAATATGAAAACTATCAGAGATGTACTCGCCTGAGGTCCTGTGCTGGTGAAACCGATAATACTATACCACTCAGTGACCCACAACAGTCAACACATGCAGAAGCCTCCGAATGCTGAAATAAATATTACCAACACTTTCAGAATAGTCAAATTAGCTAGAATTGCCTGTCCTTAAGTCTAATTCTAGACACAGGAGCAAAATAGTAATTTTGGGTCAAAATAGTGTCCGCCGTTGGACCCACTTTGCACCGAAAAGCGTGCCAAAGTCTATGGTCTCTAAAGTCGTCAAACTATATATCTACAGGTCCGATTTTCTGATACAAACCCAACTGTATGTCTAAAGTTAGATTCCGGTAGGTAGTGCGCAAAATCGTCCATTGAGTCGGATCGTAGGGCCCGCAAAATGGCGATCCGGTCAACTGTCTCAGAATCGGACCAAACTTGGCATACAGGACCAAAAAAATGATACAGTCCAGTTGGCACAAGTTTCGTTTCGATCTAACGAGCGTACACAGAGTAATTGAGAAATTTACACAGAGGCCGATACGGTAAATTTTTATGGATACGCATTAAATTCGTCGTGCACACACAACCAATTTGAATTCCGTCAAAGCCCACACGTCCATGAAGCCGATACACACCTTTCGATGCTTTTGGTTCGCGACCACATCGCCCGGATTGGCGGGACGCACGTCGTATCGGAGATTTTCTTGATTCTTATAGTTTTCTAAAACTGATTTTTCTTGATTTTGCAATCGAATTATTCTGCACATACTTGATGAATTTAGGAACTACAAAAAGGGTTTCGTGGACCTATAGGTTGGCTACGAGACTGTTCAATTAGTTTTGGAAAACTCCTACTGAGTTAACAGAAAATAGTTGCTAATCGGAGGTAGTTAGACTATTCGATACTCTGTTTCGGGACAGACTTTTTCATCGACTTTGAGTCGATTTTACGAACGACTGAGGGAAGCTACTTACAAACTATTTGAACAAGGTTAAAGGGGGTTGGGTTAGGTACGTACCATAGAAGTCGATTTGCGAAACGATTGGGAATCGACGATGAGACTCGATCCCAAAGTTGGGGTCGGACATGGCGGTGCTGCTGCTATCGTTGCGCTCGACGCTGCTGTCCGCGCGCCTGCTGCGACATTCTCCGGCCGACGGCGGCCCACGTCGGCGTGCGCGGTCGCGGGTGGCCGCCTAGGGTGGCTGGTATCGGCTAGGATCGGGATTAGGGTTTTCGGATGAGTTCTCTCTCTCTCTCTCTCTCTCTCTCTCTCTCTCTCTCTCTCTCTCTCTCTCGAATTTACCTGTATATATAGCTCTGTTGTTAAACAGAGCCGATGGAGGGGTCGGGCCTGTGAGCATGTTGGGGGCTTAGGATCGGGGTGGGCCGCTGGGCTGGCTAAGTTACTTTGGGATTAATTCTATATTTAACAATTCTATATTTAACAATTTATATATATATATATATATATATATTTTTATATATATATATTTTATATATATATATATATATATATATATATATATATATATATATATATATATATTTTATATATATATATATATTTATATATATATATATATATATATATATATATTAAAAAAAAAATATATATATATATATATATACATATACATATACATATATCTTTACATATAAGACATGTCTGAGTAAACTCCATGATATCATTTTCTAGTTGTAACACCCCAGTCCCAAAATACTTGGGACCAGATACGTATCATGCCAGCTGTATACGTACGAGAAAATGAAAGGGCTCGTCTGTATACATAAGCTGTAAATGTAGAAAGCCAAGACACTAAATCTCATCCACAAAGATAAATAATGATATAAAAGCAACTTTAAGTTTGTCATTTGTATAAAAAAATGTTGGGAGGAGACATATCCACTTCCAACAAATTTAAATAAGAGAAATTTTCCTCAACAATCGTTTCTATTTCTTCCTAATATTTTAAACCAGAATTTCAATATCATTACTTCAAACTTGAAATTCACAATTTTATGAACTTATTAATTGTGAACCATACAACCCAATTTAAAATCTTAGGAGTTTACCAAGCTTTATCAATCGCTCTCATAAATCTTACAGCAGCATTTAAATAAATAAAAAAATTCAACTATCTTTATATCTCTTCAAGGATGTATAGCTATAATTCACTGAATCATAAATATTTTTCAAAGACCTTCAAAAATCAAAACTCAAAAATCAATTCAATTTCCTTTCTCAATTGTATATAGATTCCACTATCATTTTGTAGATAAAATTCTAACAATCCTTTGAAGTTATTAATGTTGCTACTACCCAACTTGGAATTAACTAATCCCTAAGTTCATACTTCGTGAAAATGTGGTCCCTCTTATCCTCATGTCTTTATAACTCAAATAGGATCTCAATGCATAGTAGTTGTCAATGTAATCCTTCTAGCCATGTGGTTGACCTATGAGCATATATTAGTGTAGTCATCTTCCTATCAAGTATGGAAATAAGGATTACGGTAGAAAGAGCTCAAGCAAGATGTAGATCAATGAAGTTGAATAAGTGATTCAAAAAATTTAGTCAAGGAAGAGGGTGAAGCATGTGGATGAGATCCTATACTCTAATCCTATATTGCAGGCCCATTTGGTACAGTCATGTAACTGAAACTGCAAACTTGACCTGCATGGGCCACCACAAAAACATGTAACGCCCCAGTCCCAAAATACTTGGGACTAGATACGTATCATGTCAGCTGTATACGTACGAGTAAATGAAAGGGATCGTATGTATACATAAGCTGTAAATGTAGAAAGCCAAGACACTAAATCTCATCCACAAAGATAAATAATAATATAAAAGAAACTTTGAGTTTGTCATTTGTACAAAAAACATTGGACGGAGACATATCCACTACCAACAAATTTAAATAAGGGAAATATACAAAGAAAGAATTTGTCGAGCAAAGCAAACGGCGAGTCCAAGAGTAGTCATTGCAAAGGACGGAAGTCAACCAGGGCCTTGACTAGAGTACCTGCAAAAAATCACGAAACACATACCTGGAGAAATCACCAGGTCCTCAGAGGGACGTAACAAGATACAGGAAGAACATGCCATTATAACTGCAAATATAAACACTATAAAACTATAACACAACTGGGTTCCTAACCGTCTAAGTGTTATGCACTTTGAGGACAACGTTCTACGCAGGGGCTGTAGGATCAGCAGAGTAAATAAAGAGTGATAGTAGGTAGCGCTCATTCGAGTCACTATCGACCATAGGCAGAAATTAGCGCTCATCTGAGTCGCTATCGGCCCCGGGGCAGAAGGTAGCGCTCATAAGAGTCACTATTGGCCCACAAATGTGTGTAAAAAGTAAATGTAGCCCCTATGCTAGTAGCTGTCCTCTTCCCCCAATGATACTATACATGCATCGTAACCACGACACACCAACACGTGTCACTTTCACAACACTGTTTTATACCTAATAACTGTCAAGTTTTCTAACATGCATCTATTGACAGTTATTCCTATGCATGCTCACGGGGGATCAGCCAATACGCAAGTGACCACTACATGACTCTCATAACTCACACACAACTCGTGATACAATCGTGACAAGTTTAATGAGATACACTAAGTTGACGGTAGTCCCTTAACTCTAAGTTCACATGCAAGAAGAAAATAATAAACGAGAAATATAGATACAATAACTGAAATAAAATGCAGCTAAATGTAAACAGTAAAGATGGCAAGATATCTTGTCTGGTGTGTCATCTGGTGTGGTGCAGTGATCTGGCCAGTTCCGTTTTGTCCAATAGCCATGTTTGATGTGAAGAAGTCCGAAGGAAATAAGTATGTGATTAGTCATGGTCAGAAGTCATATATTAAGAGGAAGATTTTATTTATGTAAAAGATATTTCTCAATTTAAATTATATATATATACTTATTTATAAAAACAGTCATAACTATCTAGAAAAAATATATTTTGTATTTGTTTAAAATCAATATTTTATTAAGAAAAATATTTTACATAATATCTCAAATTTCAAGAAAATCATTTGAGGCTTAAAACTCTAAAAGTTCTTCAAACTGTAATTTTAGAAAACATTTATAACTTATTTATAATAATGGAAACTATATTTTATGGATCAAATTATTTGTAGGTAAATATTTTGAAAAATTATTTTAGATAAATACTTGAGAATTCTAATAAAAATCAGTTTAGGTTAAAACTATAAATTAAATTTGGAATAATAGTAAAATATTTACGTTCTGAATCAGTTTTTGAAATTGCATACCAATATACTTTTGTTACCAAAATTTAGAATTCATTATATATTTATTGGTTTAATGCAACACAATATTAAAGATAATAATAGTGATATTAATAAACATTTTAACAAAGTACACTTATATATAATAATAATAATAATAATAATAATAATAATAATAATAATAATGATAATAATAAAAATAAAAATAATAATGAACATGCCAGCCTGTTCTTAAAAGAAAGGGTGTGGAGAGAGAGAGAGAGAGTACTTGAGAAGCGGGAGAGGGGAAGCAAGGAAAGCGGAGCGTCTGGAGTTCGGCGACTTGGTGGCGGCCATCCGTGGGGCACGGCCGGGCGCTGCCCACGGAGGAGCACCGGTGGTCGATCGGCGCCGGGAAAGGCGGAGAGGGCTCGAGCTCTCCGGAGGACCCTCGCTGGACGGGGCCGCCGGGGAATCGACGCGGCGCTGATGAGCGCGGGCTCTCGGGGGCGGACGAAGCACAGGGTCGGGCGCCGACGATGGCGCTGCACCGTGTGCAACGGAGCTACGAAGGACCCGGCCGTGGTTGCAGTCGAGGCAGCGGCGACACCCGAGCAAAAAACGGAGAGCTTTGTACGTTCATGAGCGGTGCCGAAGCTTTCCGGTGGCGGAGGCGGCTCCAGATCCGGGGGTGCGGTTCGAGGCGAACGTCGAAAGGGCACTACGGAGGAGGTACGTGGTGGTTTGGGTTTTCCTTGTTCTTTGTTTTTGTTGTTGGTGATGGTGTTGTGGGTTTTGGGGCGGCCGCTGGCCGAAGATAGCCACAGCAGGGAGGTGGTCAGGCGATAGTGTGGGGGTGTCGGGAAGCGTTTCGCATGGGGAGATGGTACCGGCTGGATGATGGCGGTGGTGGGTTGTCCTGGTTGTGTCGGGTCTTGATCGGGAGAGGAGGTGGTGGCGATGATGGCATGGAGATGGTGGTGGTCGACTCCTGACGGGTTAGTCGGAGTGGCCAGGAGTCTGGTGACGGAGGTGGCTATGCTGATGCTGTTGGCGGTGGATGCTGCCGGGGATGGCCGTGGCAGGTTCGTGATGGTGAAGGATGGTGGAACGATGCTAGCGGTGGTTGCGGGGTTTTTTTCTGTGATGGCGAGGACGGGTTTTGTGATTTTTGTCGTCGTGTCCGGGGGTGTGGGACACGACGTGAATGACTGTAAGAGACTGGAATAAGAATTTCGTGGTCACAGACACGATGCACATGGTACTGGATCGTGGAATTTAGGTTGTGGGATTCCTTGTGATGGAATGTTGTGGAGAAAATAATGGCAACTCCCCTATATATAGGGTGGAGGACTCCTATTAAGATAAGGAGTAGGATAGTTTAAATCTCCCTCTAGATAATGTCATATTTAATTTAAATCTATTTAAACTCACTCCAATATAATCTAAAGCCATGTTAAATCTAGATAATTTCATCTTTTATTTTTATAAATAAATCACAAAATCTTTCTAATTTAAATTACTATAATTAAGTAACCATTAAATCAAATGACATTTTAAAATACTTTTTTTTTCGAATCATTAAAATATAAAAATAATTAATTTCGAAATTTACTTATATATTTGAATACTCTTCTTATAAATGAATATATAGTTACAAATAGTTTTCAAACTCCAAGGGGACATGAAACATGTAACTCGCATACAATATTATATTTACTTAAAACATTAGTTTTCTAGATTACCACCTATATTCATACCATAAAATAATTAGTATTTTTATATTAAGTAATTAATTAACATTTGCCAATTGTCGGCTCGATGCAATAAGTCAAATAAAATATTTTCTATACAAAATCTTTTAATAAAACATTTGTGTAAAAAAAATCAAATCTCGTAATTTCTCGTGCGACGCATAAATACGAACAATGCGAATTTGTACGCTATGTACGATTAAAAAAATCGATACCAAATTTTAAAATAAAAAAATAAAAAAATCGTATTAAAATTTAGGGGAGTTTATACTAGTCTAGCTTCATTTTAGGCATAATATATATATCTTTGATAAAGAATAAAATAATAATGACTAATAATAATAAATAATTTATACTTAATAACCACAATAATAACATTAATAATTATAATAATTTCAATAGTAATTAAATAATTCAATAGTAGTTCCTGGGTGGGCATATTATATATTCCCATTACTGGGCTCCAGAAAATCGTATCAATACTCTAAAATACCAACTGATCTTATTAATATCTATATTATACGTATAATTTATATTTAGAAAATATTTGGCGTTTTCCCAAAATGTATACAAAGTATTTGCACATACATAAATATGTTTACATGGGCGTCTCTGGTCTCGCTGCATGCCTACATGGGCTTGGTCCGGTCCGGGTCCAGTCCGGACTAAATTAGCATAATCGGGTCTCCTACAAGTCAATAATAGAATTAATAAATAATTAAATGTCTTTAGAGGTTAGGTCGTAACTTGGCTTGGTTTTCCTAATTAGGACATCATTATGGCTCGGCCTTCCCTACCAGGGTTAATACACTAGTCAAAGCACGCCACTGCACTATCCGTGCCACGGTTTCTAGTCACCTTGTACTCCAATTCCTAACCATGACTAAAATTATCTACCGTAATAATTAACTAATAATTATTTACAAAAATCTAAAAATCACCATTTAAATAAAATAAATAATAATAAAAATATTTCAAAATTTATGGGAAGGGGAGCTACAAATCTACCCACCTTAAAAATAATTTCGTCCTCGAAATTCTAATTCATAACTATTCCTTAAAATTCAAAGCCTACTATTACCTTAATCTCCTCAATTTGATTCCTCAAAATATTTTATAACCTTCTCTAGCCATTTTATAACTCCGAATACTTGAGGACTTCTACCCACCATTGGTCACGCTACTCCATCAAAACTAAAATCTTATAAGCTTCTAACTAGTTGCTAACAATCCTACCAACAGATATCTACGGTATATGGCATCTATAATCCTCTCCTATCTATCAAGCAACCCAAAGTTTAACAAGCAACGAATTTACACAAGTAGCTAAGAAATATTGATAAATTCTAATAAGCATGACCATCCGTCGCTCGGAAATAGGAAGGACAGGAAGATAAGGAAGAATAATCGAGAGCAAATATGAAGTTTCAAGAACGGTAGAGTATCCAAAGATGCCGATAAAAGAAAGTTTATGTACCATTGACTTATTTACTAGATTGGGCTACTCAGTCCAGTCACTTGCTAAATTGAAGAACCCTTCGTTTCTTAGAGAGGCTTGCAATCCGTGCAATACAGAAATTTCGTTCTCAAAATTAATCTAAACAAGGTTCCAAAACAGAACAGAATTTGAGAAATCAAGATTGTGATCTTTTCCGTGGTTATTTAAACACACGAACAAGGGACATAAATACAATACAAGATCGTATCATGACTTTCAGGTAGATGGAATAAGGGTTACGAATGACTTCATATTCTAAGAGGTGGAGACTACATAATAGGTATAGGGACCTATTTCAAATAGTACAGTTTTGAAGTCCAAATATGGTGGTATGTATGGATAGGTTTTACGGGTTCTTAATGGGTTCCCTGATTGGACATCACTTGTTGGTTGGATGAACCTTGGATTTCAATCTATATTGACTGGACAAGATCCTAAGATAAACTATTTCTACTAGGTTAGGATAACCTAGAATGGGATTCCACCCAAATGGTTGTGCTATTTATCAGTCAGATGGGTTAAGTGAGTTTCTTAAACCTAAAGTACGTCTTCTATGACTTTTGTGTTTAAGTAGTATGTGAGGCCTCAATTGGGTGGCACACTAGTGGCATGTACGTAGTGGACTTCGAGTAGATCATAACCCTATATTGGGTCGAAAGAATTGAGTCGAGGTTGAGGCTCTAATGGAAGTCGGGAAGTATACCGATATTATGGTAAGGGTTATAGCTAGTCCATTTGACCTGAAAGTCGTACCATAAAAATAGAGTACAAGAGGACGGGTTTGAGTGGGACATGATATACCTAGATGAAGATGGACTCGTCTAGATCTTGCATATGAGATTTGTTGGAAGGTAACAACTGGTCTCGTGCTCCGAATATTAATGACACGGTCGGGGACACAAAATGATCTAAATGGAAAGTGGGCTTACGACCTACCCACCTTAAAAATATTTTGTCTTCAAAATTTCAAAGAGCACGATTAGGCACGACTATGAAGAATAATCAAGAAACCCAACTTTTAGTTGATATGAATAAAACGACGAATGGTATAATCAAGGGAGTGATATGATTCATGATCTAATTAGTCACGCATAAAAATAATAAAGATAGTAGACAAAAGGAGAGTGTGATTTGGGATGACCAATATTCGGTCAAATGGTCTAGTTGACAAGCAAATATTTTTTAAGAACGATCAAGATTGAAATGGTTGGCACGAACCACCTATGGTCAGCATGGTTGAGTCATTACCAGCTTTTTGAGAAATAACCAGAGTTCTCGATTAAATCTAAACAGGATTTTAGTCGCGTTTAAGATGCAGTCACGATCAAGGCTAATCATGCAAGTCATCCGAGCAGGGTGAAAATAGAAAGTTGGCACGAGCAGGTTCATGATCAAAATAGTCTTGACCATAGTCGGAATGAAAGTATAACCTTAGCTATAATTAAGTTGAAATTATATGCACTGTTATGATCTTAGTCTTGATAAAAATTTGTTTAATATCGATCAAAATTGAAATAATATTGGTACGAACAACTAGTTAAACAAATTATTTGGACACGATCATAGAATCGAATTCTAGGATGACAGGCGAATTGGCACGATCAAAATAGGATCGAATATTTTAGTTGTGGCCTAAGGCATTTAAGGGTGATCCAAATCGAAATCGTTCTAACACGATCGATTATGTAGGCATGATCATACAATCATAATCTCGGTATGATTATGAATCTAATGGAAGGAAATCATTTTAGGTTTAAAAGTTGACGATTCGAAGATAGGAATATATGGAGGAAGAGAAGGACAACCAGTTTATTGAGAAGATTGTGACTAGGAATAAGCACAAATTAATTTAAAAACTTAATAGTTATATGCCAATAAGACGTAGTCTCTACGGTATTCGAAACTCGTAAACATGATCGAAGTCATTTTATCGAGAATTTATGCCTCGCCAGTGTACAGTTAGCTGCATTAAACCCTTGGTTCCATAACTTAAGGTATGTTGCGGTAACGAATACCCTATTCAACTTTATCTAATCTTGACATGACAACTCAAGAATGAAATAAGACGACCAAGACATAATTTTAATAATGTTCGATCACCCACGCTTACTTAAAATTATTTCAACTTAGGGGTTATGTCGCGCCAGTACGCTGCTGGCTGCAGAGAACCTGCAGTCTCGATAATTCAAATAAGTGACGACAGTGCGCTGCTGTCTTGTCATCGTAAGTCATCAAAATTATTCCAATTACATCCCCAAGAATATCAAAGGAGTTTAAAATATCATACAAGTTGATAAAGATAGAAAAGTACAAGTATCTGTTCTTCAAGTATAAGATCAGCTTCTTGAAAAGAAAAACAATTGATTAGGAAGGATAATGATCGAAGTCGAAATAAGTAAAAATCTTATGATCCTTATTTCACAGATACTCAATATTCAACGATTGAGAGGGCACTTTTGAATCCAAAACTTAACTCGAGATTAATAGACAATTGAGTGAGAAGTAATTTTTGAAAAAAATAATTCCTTAGGTCCAAGAAAAAGAATATAAGAGATACGAACTTATGAAATGGCGATGTTTAGAAAAGACATAAGATAAAGTTGTACAAATGATCATGATTAGGAAGAAAATGACCGAAGGCAAAAGAAATATAAACTTAAATTTATATTCCTCTAATATTCAAGATTGAGGAAAAATATGTAAAAATTACTGTGTCTACCTATCAGAAATATATTTATACACAATTATATATGTATAGCCTAAGTAAATCCCAAAAATCCCTAAATATCATTCTAAGAGAAGGTTATCCTATTTCCAAGTAAAATATAAATTTAAATAGCAATAATACATATATTATATTCAATATATAATATATAGAAATTATTCACAGTACTAGAAATGGACTACCAATATATATACACATTTATATATCTACATAGACGACGTTGGTCGCACTACATGACCACCAAGACTTGGGTTGAGTTCAGGCTAGTTTGGAACAACCAGGTCTTCTAAAAGCCAATAATCTTTATAATAAGTAATTAAATTATTCCTAGGGTTATGTCGCGATTTGGCCTGGTTTTCCTAGTTAGTACACACCTATGACTCGGCCTCCTCTACCATGGCTAGAACACTAGTCAAGACACTCGACCACACTCTCAGTGCCAAAATTCTTGGTTATCTTGCACTCCAAACTTAACCGTGACTAAGGCCGTCCATAATAAATATTTATAAAATTCTAAAATCATATTTTAATTCAAACAAATAAATAAAAGGATATTTCCAAACTTTTGAAAAGATGTTACGAATCTACCCTCCTGAGAAATATCGTCGAATCAAAATGCGATAGTGTATCTATAAAACCTTTTAGGTCATCTAAATTTAGTAAATTGCATGGCCTAATCCTTAACTACCCAATAATCAAATTAATAAGGGACTCATATTCCTAGTCATTCTCCTAAATTAATTTAATCCTAATTGTGAATGAGCATTTCCAAGTCGCAGGCTCACAGTAGTACGACTGATATGGTACTGCCACGAGTTCGCATAATTTGCAAAAACTGACCTGCATGGACCACCACAAAAACTTGTCACGACCCGCACCCGCTTTTCGGATACGAGACGTGTCTAAGCCAGCCTACGCCGCAGAGTCGACGGTAGAACGCTGTCACGACCAAGATGCTCAAAATCACAAAATATACATTTATTGCTCATTCACATTACTAAATCAATTTTACAAATTACAAGGTTTCACAACTTCACATTTGCTAGAAAATACAATATCTCACAAATAGAAAAGACAGCTAATTCAACTATCTAGGTTGACCTCAGCATACCCATGCCTTTCCAGTGCTAAGAGTGATCGCGGCTAAACCTGAAAAATATTGGTTTCCAGTCAGGAATGGAACGAGTACATTCTCACAACAGAATCAATAAATGATGAAATCTATAAATCTGTAATAATACTGAGATACATGATAAGGGATAAACAGAGAATCATGGTAGGAATCATGCGAGTAAAAGTAGGAAGACATGGTACACAAGACAAGCAATGACAAGAAACTGTAATATAGCAAGACTATATCTAACAAGTGATTTGAAATACACTTTCGACATGTAAACGGCTAAGGGGTAAATCCGGCACCCTGCACGTGTCGTGTGCAGCTACAATTATTCAAGAATAGACATCATGGAATATTTCTGGGCATATTTACATGTCTACTAATGTACTTTCCCACCCGGCTAGTACCCATGGATTCAAACAGGTCACGAACACGAAAATATATTGGTCACGAACAACATGCAAGAATCCATAACTACTATCTCGTGTGACAAGCGTGTCAAGAATCAACATGATATCAATGTAAAATATTATTAAATACAGGAAGTATAGAGATAATCAAATATAAAAACTATCAGAGATGTACTCGCCTGAGGTCCTGTGCTGGTGAAACCGATAATACTATACCACTCAGTGAGCCACAACAGTCAACACATGTAGAAGTCTCCGAATGCTGAAATAAATATTATCAACATTTTTAGAATAGTCAAATTAGCTAGAATTTCCTGTCCTTCAGTCCAATTCTGGACACATGGGCAAAATGGTAATTTTGGGTCAAAACGGTGTCCGACGTTGGACCCACTTTGCACCGAAAAGCTTGCCAAAGTCTATGGTCTCTAAAGTCGTCAAACTATATGTCTACAGGTCCGATTTTCTGATACAAACCCAACCGTATGCCCAAAGTTGAATTTCGGAGGGTCGTGTACAAAATCGTCCGTTGAGTCGGATCATGGGGCCCGTAAAACAGCGATCCGATCAACTGTCTCAGAATCGGACCAAACTTGGTATACATGACCAAAAAAATGATACAGTCCTATTGGCGCAAGTTTTGTTTCGATCTGACGAGCTTGTACATAGTAATTGAAAAATTTGCACAGAGGTCGATACGGTGAACTTTGACGGATACGCATCAAATTCGTCGCGCACACACAACCAATTTGAATTCCATCAAAGTCCACACGTCCACGAAGCCGATACGCACCTTTTGATGCTTTCGGTTCGCGACCACGTCGCCCGGATTGGCGGGACGTACGTCGTATCGGGGATTTTCTTGATTCTTATAGTTTTCTAAAACTGATTTTTCTTGATTTTTGCAATCGAATTATTCTGCACATACTTGATGAATTTAGGAACTACAAAAAGGGTTTCGTGGACCTATAGGTTGGCTATGAGATTGTTCAATTAGTTTTGGAAAACTCCTACTGAGTTAACGGAAAACAGTTGCTAATCGGGGGTAGTTAGACTATTCGATACTCTGTTTCGGAACAGACTTTTTCATCGACTTTGAGTCGATTTTACGAACGACTGAGAGAAGCTACTGACAAACTATTTGAACAAGGTTAAAGGGGGTTGGGTTAGGTACATACTAGAGAAGTCGATTTGCGAAACGATTGGGAATCGACGACGAGACTCGATCCCAAAGTTGGGGTCGAATATGGCGGTGCTGCTATCGTTGCGCTCGGCGCTGCTGTCCGCGCGCCTGCTGCGGCATTCTCCGGCTGACGGCGGCCCACGCCGGTGCGCGCGGTCGCGGGTGGCCGTCTAGGGTGGCTGGTATCGGCTAGGATCGGGATTAGGGTTTTCGGATGAGTTTTCTCTCTCTCGCTCGAATTTACCTGTATATATAGCTCTGTTGTTAAACAGAGCCGATAGGGGGTCGGGCCTGTGAGCATGTTGGGGGCTTAGGATCGGGGTGGGCCGCTGGGCTGGCTAAGTTGCTTTGGGATTAATTCTATATTTAATAATAATATATATATATATATATATATATATATATATATATATAAATATATATATACATACATACATACATACATACATACATACACACATATATGCATACATACTAATATATATTTATATATATACACATACACACATATATCTTTACATATAAGACATGTCTAAGTAAACTCCATGATATCATTTTCTAGTCTAGCTCCATTTTAGGCATATATATTTTTTTTCACACATATATATATATATATATATATATATATATATATATATATATATATATATATATATATATATATATATATATATATATATATATATATATATATATCTTTGATAAAGAATAAAATAATAATGACTAATAAAAATAAATAATTTATACTTAATAACCACAATAATAACATTAATAATTATAATATTTACAATAGTAATTAAATAATTCAATAGTAGTTCCTGGGTGGGCATATCATATATCCCCATTACTGGGCTCCAGAAAATCGTATCAATACTCTAAAGTACCAACTGATCTTATTAATATCTATATTATATGTATAATTTATATTTAGAAAATATTTGGCGTTTCCCCAAAATATATACAAAGTATTTTCACATACATAAATATGTTTACATGGGCGTCTCTGGTCTCGCTGCATGCCTACATGGGCTTGGTCCGGTCCGGGTCCAGTCCGGACTAAATTGGCATAATCATGTCTCCTACAAGTCAATAATAGAATTAATAAATAATTAAATGTCTTTAGAGGTTAGGTCACAACTTGGTTTGGTTTTCCTAGTTAGGACATCACTATGGCTCGGCCTTTCCTACCAGGACTAATACACTAGTCAAAGCACGCCATTGCACTATCCGTGTCACGGTTTCTAGTCCCCTGTACTCCAATTCCCAACCATGACTAAAATCATCTACCGTAATAATTAACTAATAATTATTTACAAAAATCTAAAAATTACCATTTAAATAAAATAAATAATAATAAAAATATTTCAAAATTTTCGGAAAAGGGGAGCTATACTTCTTGAGAAGAGGTAAAACGGTTACGACCAGGATGGTGTTGTTAGGGAATCATCTAAAGTACTATTCTTAATGCTTTGGCTTGACCTCCAATAGAATATTGTATTGCAACTCATATGGGATATGTTAGGCTTTTTTTTATATGACTGCAATGTCTTTTGAAGTTCAGTCCTTATTTTGAAAGTAATAAATTTGGCTCACCTTCTGCAATGCATATTGAAGTCAAACATATCATAAGCACTTGGGAAGTATGCTAAAGTGAAAAGATACATGTTTCTGGGCATGCATTTAGCAAGTGTGACCAGCAAGCCAGCGAAAATAAAATAACACGGGAGTGGGACTACGACATGGCACAACCCAATTATTCCACTTGTAAGAATAAAGTACAAATTCAATCCTACAGGACTGTCAGCCCCCTGACAGTCCTACATTAAGTTGGAACTACCAGCGGATTGGCAGTCTTGTCCCAAAATTCATTAAGTTAGGACTACCAGGGTACTGGCAGTCCTGTATGAAACTGGACCCTCTTTTTTTCCTTCTTCCTTTTAAGTTTCCAAAATAGCTATTATTTTCTTTGGGTAATTATTATTTTATCTTCTTGTTATGGTGGTGATTTTCTTCTGATTCTTGGAGAGGCGGCAATGGAGGATGAATTAAGGTTTAATTTCAAATTGGATGGAGTGGGAGGGGATTAAGAAATAATATATCAGGGTTAGGGTTAGGGCTTCAAGAAATATGTAAGGATTAAGAAATAATATTTCTTGAAACCCTAACCCTAGATTTCCTAAAATAAGAAGAAAAATCACCGCCGTTATTTATTCTTTTTGCATAGTTTTGTCTACAGTTTTAGATCTTCACCTGTGAATTTTTTTGGGATAATTCTCGAAAAGAAAGGAAGAAAAATTTGGACCAGGGTTTAATTCTATGACCTAAAAATGTTAGGAGAGAAGAAAAAAGTAGAGGGAGAGAAGAAAAGAGTTGAGGGAGAGAGGAAAAGAGTAGAGGGAGAGAGGACAAGAAATGAAAAGTTGTTATTTATACCATTTTTGGGCTAGCCCCAAGTAAAAAAAATGGATGACAAACTTATAATTTTTTTGAACATTTTTGGGCTAGCCCCAAGTAAAAGTGGTAGTGCCCTTAGAAAAAGCCTACTTTAAGGCCTCGTTTGGTTCACGGATTTAAGGAAACAGGAAAGGAAAGTTGTTTCTTTCCTTTGTTTGGTAGCCATAAATTTGGGAATCAATTTCCTGACAAGAGGGAAAATGGGAGGGAATATGGTTCCACTCATGACCCATGGGATTGATTTTTCCTCCTCATTTTCCAATATTTATTACAAAAAATTATGACAAAATTAACCATGTGTTATTGCTTATTTTACCATTACCTCCTCGTATTCTGGGTCCCATTGAATTTTTATAATGTCATTTTTATTTTAAAATGTAAGGATATTATTGGAATATTGATATTTTTTGCTTTCCTTTCCTGCACCAACCAAACACTGAAAAGGAAACCACATGGTCTTTCCTAGATGGTTTCCTTGTTTTACCAAACAACGAAAATAAAATGTGACATAAATTTTACTTTCCCATTCCCATGAAAAGTACAAGGGAATCAATTTCCCTCCCGTGAACCAAATGAGGCCTAAATGTAGGGTTTTTCTAAGGGCACACCCCATTTTACTTGGGGCTATCACTTACTGTCACTTCCCGTTCCCAGAATGCGTATTTTTATACATGTACAACTCATGTGTATTTATTTAGTATTTATTATGTATTATTCTGTATTTAAATTCCTTTAGTTTCATGTTAATTAATTATCTGCTCTTAAATTTTCATGTTAATTAATTTCCTGCAAATTTTATTTCTGCAATTATATTTCTGCAATTTTATTACCTGCATTTTATTTTTTGCTTTAGTGTTATTGGGTTTCGGTTTGCTGGACCCCCTTAAACCCGGCCCATTAACTCCCACCTACCACCACTTCCCCTATTTAAAGCTTCCATCTCCATTCTCTCTCCTCATAACTTCATTCTCACCATTACTTCTTCTTCTTCCTCTTATTACTCCCCACCACCTACCAGCAGCAGGAGAAGGCAAGTGCAAACTTGCTTCTCAATCACCCATTTTTATGGTTCATTTGCCTTCTTCTCGTGATTCCAAGAGAGATTAGTTCTTAGCATTTTTGATTTCTACGGCTGGTTTTCTCTAGATCTAAGTTATAGTATTTCGGCTGTTCATGGGTTCTTGGTCCACCAACTTAGCGTGTAGTTCTGGCACTGGAACAAGGCTCCATGGGACTTGGAGTTTGGGAGATGTTTCACGCACACGTTCTTACGTGCTCGCGTAAACATCAGCCTAGTCACGCACACGTCCTTACGTGTTTGCGTGTATTTTAGTCACGCTAACGTTCTCATGAGCGTGCGTATATTTCAGTCACGCTCATCTCTGTGCATGTATGCGTGACTTTTGAGTTACGTCCACTCTGTGTGTGCGTGTATTTTTAGTCACGCTCGCGTTTGCGTGCATGCATTTTCAGTCACGCTCGCGTTGTCTGCGTGAATTTTGAGTCACGCTCCTGTCTTTGTACTGCGTGCGTGACTTTTCACGCTCATGTCCCTGAGCTTGCGTGCGTGACTTTTCACGATCACATTTGCGTGACTTTTGGCGTGCGTGACTTTTCACCCTCACGCTGCGTGTGCGTGAATTATTTGTCACGCTCATACGCTCACGTTGCCAGCACGTATCACTTATCACGCATCACTTGTCATGCTTCACTTTTCACGCTCACGCTTTTCTGAGTGTACTACTTCTTTTACGCTTGATCCTTCATGCCAGACTTGGCGTACTTTTCACGCATACGATTCTTACGTGACTTTTGGACTTAGCTTAGACTTGTTAGCATGACTTCCTGATTTGGGAGTTTTATTTGTTCTATATTTTATTCATTTAATGTTGGCATGATAATTCCCTATTATATTCTTACACCTTTTTGCATGAACCCGATAAACTTAGCATGTTAATATTTTAATACCTATAGTTGTGTATTAGTGCCAAGTGTCTGGATTGGAATATGGATACCCAGTATGACTAGAACTTGACCTTGAGAGTTATAGACTCAACCCTATTTAATGCTAATGACTTTCATGCCTCGTCACCATTAATGACGATGGTTATCTTGACTAAATTGATCATGCGTTCCTAGTTGGAACTAAGAGACTGGCTAGTCGTCTTATTGAAATGAATGAATGAGACACGTTCATGTTATAAACTATTACAATCGACTGGCTGATCCCGAATATTGACATACATGCACATGCAGGCTTCAATCTATTTATTTATTATTTAGTTATTTATTTATTTATTTTCTACAAAAGCAGCATGTGTACTTTATGGTCAAGGCATGATTACCGTGGTTAGATTTGATTGTTGCATTACGCTATATAAGACCTGCAACCTAACCGCACTGGTATCGTTGTAGAGTTGTGCATATCGTATCCCATACGAAAGTACTCATTTGAATGACCATGATCCACGGCATGGGATTTCACTCAACGTAGGGACTATTAAGTTAAATAAAATAATGATTGCATGGAGAGAATGGATTCCCGAGTTCTTATATGGCAGCCCCCTTGGGATGAGTAGTACCCGACGGGCCGGCTGGTTCCCACAGATACCGTAAATCTGCCACACGGGCGGGGAACGGTATCTGCTTATATTATTATTGTATATTGTATATTGATGACGGGCGTCCTGCTAGGACTCGTCTAATTCATGCATGGCACACATGATTGACTGGATAGACTAGCCTTGCTCGCACATAGTAAGAACTGAGGAATCCCTAATTGCATAATTCCAGGATAACTTGGGACTCATAATAGCAAGCCGTAGGATTTGATTGGCCGTTCAAGATGATTTGTTTGTGTATTGTACTACTCTGTTACCTAACTGGGATGATCAGAATGTCAGGACATGACGGGCCAACTTCTGTCCTTGTTTGGTTGGGAGGTTGGTTCGAAGTGTCGTGATATGATGTGAATCCTAGTAGCAAGCAGAGATCTATTATTATATTCTTTTACTTATTGGTTTATGTCCTTCATATCGTCCTTCCTTGTTTTATTTGCTATTAGAGGTCTAACCTCTCTGGTTTTGCATGGCCAGATTTAGAGCCGGTTCCCGAGGATCCAGCGTACTTCTACCTCCAAGATGGTCAATACTAGAGGCATGATCGCAGGAGGACTCGAGTGGGTTTCCTTACTTCTCCGCTCGTTTTGTCATTTACTTCATACTTAGTCGTTTGGCACCGACATGTTAGTCGGATAGTCTCGTACTTACTTTTGCATAATTGTAATTAAGTCAGACTGCAGCTGATAACAATTGTGTATACTTGTTATATCATCTGGCTATGTTTTGTAAAGCCAGATCTCAAGAACATTTTGACTGAGCGTTTGGGACGCCTTACTGCTTTATCTTACATGTTCTCTATTTCTGTTTTCTTGTTCGAATGATTGAGACAATAGATGTGAAATGACCATAGTAAGACTTTTTATGTAGTGTGCACCCCCTCGTCTGGTTAGACAGCATTGATCGTATTATACGGTATTCATCTACCCGTAATACGTAGCTGGCTGAGTCATTCCCCCGCTCTCCAGTATTCTGGTTCTGGGGCGTGACACTTACTAGGGGACAACCCAAGTTTGAAGAACTTTTACTGGGGACGGCCCAAAAATTACTTGGGACTATCCTACCCCCCCCCCCAAACCCTCTCTTTCATTTCATATCCTTAAAATATTTCTCTCTCTTCAAAAACTCCAAAAATCTACTCTCATTCTCTACAACTCCAATCCAAACTCCTAACTCTAGTTTTCTTCTACATTTCTTCAAATATCATCAATGGCACCAAAGATGAAACCCTCATCACAAGCTAGGTATGTTTTCCCTAATTATTGTATATTTTATTTTACAATTCAAAGAATCTTTTTCAAAATATCTTAAATATTATGATAAATTAGGTTAGAACATTTTTTTGTTTGTGAAAGTACTTTTCGAACTCAGAAAATCTCCATTTTTTCGTTTAAACCTAACCCTAGAACACGAAATGGCTGTTCGACTGCTGCTCGTGGGCGTCATCTCTGAGGACTGCCGAAGAACGGGCAGTCCTACTGCCAAAGTGGACTGCCATGTTCCAGACAGTCCTATTATAAAATAGGACTGCAAGAAGCCTGGCAGTCCTTTTATAAAACAGGACTGCCATCTCTTTTGCAGTCCTGAAAGAATGATGGACTGCCAGGAACATGGCAGCCCTTAAGGAAAATCATCTACTTTTATTTACATCCATTATTTACTAATACTAACCCTATAATACTAACCCTATGTTATCCTGCAGTCCTGTGGCCGCTCCCAAAAGAAAGTGACCCCCCACCGCATCCTTGCGCAGGGAACGTACTGAGAGGCCTCGTCCTCTTGAGTGACCAATAAGAATTTCCGAACTGCAGCGACAAGAAGAACAATGACACCCCCATACTCGTTCGAAGCAATGAGCTACTCCTAGTCCTCCGTCTTCTTCTGATGACGACGACGATGTACCTATCAGCCAAATTCTAGCACGAGGTGGTTCTGGTCAATCTCAGGGACCTGTCCGTACACCCTGTGTCGGTCCTTCTGAGGATCCTGTTCGTTCGCCCGATGTCGATCCTTCTGAAGAGCCTGTCCGTCCGCCGGGTTGCTCAATGTTGTTGTCGTTCGACAACCACATTGCTTATGAAATATGAAAGAACCCGGTATGTATGTTTGTAAGAATATATATATATATATATATATATATATATATATATATATATATATATATATATTTCATAATCCTATTTTTATTCTGTTGTCCGACATACAGCGGAGCTGTCGTATTCTTAGGGTCGTGAGCCATGGGAGGAAGTGCGTTGCCTGGTGTTTTAACCATTTACCCCAGGACGTCCAGAGCAAAATTTTTCCTACCGGTTTACATAATTTGGCTAAATATGCCTACAAGACGCAGGACAATGCTCTCATATTGGCCTTTGTGGAGAGATGGCATCCGGAGACCAACACATTTTATCTCCCAGCCGGAGAGTTGACCATTACCCTGGACGATGTCTATCAGATACTGGAGTTGCCGGTGGAGGGGCGGGTCATGACAAAAGAATATTTATGTACTGATAAAGATCTCGAGTGGTACGAGAGTATAGTTAAATTTGTAGAAGATAACCTTGGGGTTGAGGCCACTACCTTTACAACCCTGTCGGGCTTCAAAAAGTCCTACAGAATTCCTCTGTCATGGTTGGTGGAGAATTCAAAGGCCCGCATGAGGCGGATGATGAAACCATTGAGAGGGTGTCCCAGGCATACATGCTCTTCATACTTGGATCGGTCGCCATTCCAGACAAGTCGGGAACCTCTATACATGCTAGGTATCTTGTGAACCTATCTGTTATAGACGACGTAGGAGCCATATCCTGGGGCAGCGGTATACTTGCTAATCTTTACCGCGAGCTTGGTATAGCATCCCGTGTCGGAACCAAGACCATGGTGGGATGCCAGACTCTACTCCATGTAAGAAAATTTCTAACCTTTTAAACTAATATACTAGCTAGATTTTGTTGTTAATTTAATGACTATTCATTTACAAATTGTATAGGCATGGATATACGAGCACTTTTCGATGCTCAAGCGGGGTGAGCTGAACCCACGCTATGAGGAGCACCTTTCTAGAGTGTATCGATGGAAGCCAACTCAGGTGGAAACTAAAAATCATGAAACGCTGGTTTCCATTCGTGATGCTCTGGATAATTTGGTGCCAAAAGTGGTTAGTAGATAGCGCGTAGATAGCGTAGAATATTTTCTTGATATGTTTATTTGTTGACTATTTTCTTTTAACATTTGTCCTACAGATAGTTTGGCACCCATACCGAGATTTTTGGCAGTTAAATTGCCATCTGCAACCAGTCTCTCTATTTCATGGTATGATCACATGCTATGATATTACAGAGCCTTACATGTCTGATAGAGTACTTCGTCAGTTTGGCCTCGTACAAACTGTGTCGCAGCGCACATTAAGGTTATTGGAGCCTCCGTACGGGACCCAACCTTTGAACTACAAGCCGCCCTATTTCGACTGGATGACCGACTACTACTCCGAGTGGCAACGACATTTGCTTGGGGAAGAACTTCGACAACCGGTGGAGGAGATGCACGACTGCAGCGACGAGTACATGCCGTACTACTTGGCAGTCGGACATCCTAAGTTGTCGAACTCTATCAATCCAGGGCCCGTTGTCGTTAGAGCTCTAGGACCTCTGCCTTCCAAATATGTCTTATATGCTTCATTGGTCAAGATGGTAAGTTTATAAATTATAGTTTGTAAATATTTTCAAATTTGTAGACTTAATTGACGTTTTGTCATTTACAGGCTACTCGGGTGAAGGCTTTGGCAAAATCCCTCCGATCGGGCTGCCAGAATGAGGAATGTGTCAATATCGCGAACCAGTTGGAGCACATTGACGACACTGTCGAATTTCCTTTCATGCAAAATCGGGAGGTGCGTACGAAGGCCCGGCATAATAACAGCTAGATTATGTTTTGTATTATGAAAATTATATTTTGGATACATGGATGTTCAAATTTTGATGTTTAACTTGTTGGCTACATTATGTTTTGTTTTTTTGGTGTATTTTGGATGTTTGTATTTGTGTCGATGATACTGTCGAATTTGGATGTTATGTCATGGATGTTTGTGGACACTGTCGAATAAGGACTGCCAGTGATCTGGCAGTCCTGATCAAAACTCACTCACAGTGAATATTGATCAGGACTGCCAGACCACTGGCAGTCCTAATGTGAATATGGACTACCAGTGGTCTGGCAGTCCTGATCAAAACTCACTGTGAATGAGTTTTGATCAGGACTGTCAGATCAATTGCAGTCCTAATGTGAACAAGGACTTCCAATGGTCTGGCAGTCCTGATCAAAACTCACTGTGAGTGAGTTTTGATCAGGACTGCCAGGCCACTGGCAGTCCTAATGTGAATAAGGACTTCCAGTGGTCTGGCAGTCCTGATCAAAACTAACTGTGAGTGAGTTTTGATCAGGACTGCCAAGCCACTGGCAGTCCTAATGTGAAAAATGACTGCCAGTGGTCTGGCAGTCCTGATCAAAACTAACTGTGAGTGAGTTTTGATCAGGACTGCTAGTCCACTGGCAGTCCTAATGTGAATAAGGACTTCCAGTGGTCTGGCAGTCCTGATCAAAACTCAATGTGAGTGAGTTTTGATCAGGACTGCCAGGCCACTAGCAGTCCTAATGTGAATAAGAACTGCCATTGGTCTGGCAGTCCTGTTGTGAGTGAGTTTTGATCAGGACTGCCAGGCCACTGGCAGTCCTAATGTGAATAAGGACTGCCAGTCGTCCAGCAGTCCTGATTAAAACTATGAGGATAATTGTTGTTGATATATTTTGCACAGAGATAGACACATATTACACACAAATAGATATTTTTTCACACGTATAGCAGACAGAAAAAAGTAAAAAACAAAAAACATATATTTGACTTCACATTTCAAAATAATATACTTTAATGTTTACAAAATGGGTCATCCATATACAAAATGTGAAAACTTCATTTCAATCGTAGACGTATCTGTCTTCACCACGGGCATTATAGACAACTGCCTCCAACGTTCATCGACAACAACTACTGGAATAGGAATGGACTAACGACGATATTCATTAATCTCATGGGCACAAGGGAGGCCCAGTGTATGTCGATGTACACACCCGCAAACCTGAGGATCAAAGCCGACAAACTTTGACCTATCAATCTCTTTAAATATTAATGCCAACGTCTTGTGAGAAAGGACACGCATTAAAGAATCCAAGAGGACTTCCTTTCTATGCTCATGCTTGACAATATTTAAGCTCATCTCAAATGATGTCTTAATTTCGTTCACCGTCCGATCTATTGATAGATGCATCGCTTGCCAAACCGAAACAAAGTTGCCTTGGGATGACTTTAAATGCCTCTTTAATACTGAGTGTGCTCTTTCGACATGGTTGGTAGTTGTCGTACCGTAATGCTTCACCACATTTGTCCATGCTAAGACGAATTGTTCTTTGTGCGGTTCAAGCCATGTCTCTTTGGTGTAAGAAATGCATGCCGGCTCCCTCCCCTCCCACTTCTTCTTGAACAAGTACCATGCGGCGGCGTAACTGTCTAGCGTACTGGCTCGCCATACACAATTTCAGTCATGGTTGAATTCGTCAAAAACTTGCATGTCAAGTTTACCATCCATTTTCCCGAACTTTAACTTACATTGGGATTGTATATTACGATTTACATGAAAAGTGCATAGCAATGTATCCGCTTGAGGAAACACAATTCGAATAGCATTAATTAGAGCATACTCTCTGTCGGTAACAAAAACATAGGACTCTCTATGACCGGTGTAAAGTGTTTTCAGTTTCTCCAACGCCCATGTGTAGTCTTCAAGTTTCTCACTCTTCATGAAGCAAAAAGCAACTGGAAATATTTTTCATGTAGAGGTGAAGCCGACAACATGATAGAGAGGCATCTTGAACTTATTGGTCTTGTACGTGCAATCAAGAACTAACACGTCGGCGAAAGACCGAGCCAAATGTGTGCAATCGGGATGAGCCCAAAAGATTGAAATGACTTCATTGCTCTGGGGATGTCTTCTATGGTGCTCAACATAATGATTATCTCCAAGCAACTTCAGCACTTCTTACATCGCCATTCTCGATTTCGACTGAATGGCGTTATAAGAAAATAGGGCGTTGTATATTGACTTCATTGTAGACTTGTTCTTCTCATCTTCATGTCGTATGACGGAATATATTTGTCTCGGTGCAACTCCGGAAGTGGATAAGTCTTCGACTATCTTCTTCTCGTATTGTTCAACCGTCCGACATACGGATAACCCAATAGTGTTTCGACAATCTCGTGGTTGTGGATTCCATTCTTGACTTGGACTGTCCACTTCGCTTCTTCATCATTTCTAATATAGATTTTGAATGGACAACCACATTTTCTCGTTCCAACATTTCTTTTTGAAACTTTACTTTGGATAACTTTATCTTTCTTATGGCTTCTGAACACACCACCTCGTTCACATGAAACCACCGTAGTTTGTTGTCCCGGACGGTTTCGGGCCGATCTAGATATCACAAGAACTATGTTGTTTGTCCGTCCAACTTCTCGGCACCAATTTAGCGCACCTTCGCTTGATTCAAACCACATATCGGTCCAGAATAAATGGCCTACATCGATGCCAATTGGAGTAGCTACCTCGATACCGAAAGATGATAAGTCCTACAATATAACTTAAAGTTAATAAAACTAAATAACACAACACCAAAAATGTGCAAACTGCCGCCAAAATGTAGGACTGCAGAGGAAAAGGTAGTCCTTGCAATAATCAGGACTGCCACCACTCTGGCAGTCTTTCTGGTCTAAAGGACTGCCGCGGTTTTGGCAGTCCTGTATTTAGAGGTGGACTGCCAGAGTAGTGGCTGTCCTGTGTGTCACAACCCCGAATTTCATCCGACATGAATGTTAAAATTTACTTACCAAGAGTGCATCTGAAGCAAAAATGTGTTCTTCGGACATAGCGGGACGAGAGTCTACTACATTCGATAATCCGGGTTTTCATGTTCCTTTTTTCTAAATTAAACACATATAAATCATAATTTATATGTGAAATTATTGTTGGAAAGTCTACAAATATATTAATTAGATGACATACCCATTAACGGAAGAAGTCGATGACACTAAAACTAAAATTTGCACCCAAAATTTTCACAATGGCTTGGTTGGGAGAAAATTTGGGTTAGGGTTAACAATTTTATGACCTAGAAATTTTGAGGAGAAGAAAAGAGTAGAGGGAGAGAAGAAGAGTTGTGAAATAAAATGAAGTTGATATTTATATCATTCTTTGGACTAGCCCCAAGTAAACAATTTTGATGGCAAATTTGTAGTTTTTTCCAAAAAATTTGGAATAGCCCCTAGTAATATGTGTGGTAAATGTATGGGTTTACATTCATCCCATCTTATAGTCGGGCCTCCCATCCCACACCATGCGCGTGCCGGTTCGGATGGGCGGAACAAGTTTAAATTTTGAAATCAAACTTGGTAAAAGAACGTTACTTTTCTTTTCTTCTTCTACATCCCAACAGTCCAGAAGTGAAAAAAAAATCCCCAAATTTCAAAAAAAAAAAAAAAAAAAAAAACCCCGCTTTGGCAAAACCCTAACCCTAAAAAATGTCGGGAATGGCGACGAAGATCGGGATGATGGACGCGGCGTACTTCGTGGGGAGGGGGGAGATCCTGGCGTGGATCAACTCCACTCTGCAGCTGAGCCTGCCGAAGGTGGAGGCGGCGGCGCCGGGGGCGGTGCAGTGCCAGCTGATGGATGCGGCGCACCCGGGGGTGGTGCCGATGCACAAGGTCAACTTCGACGCCAAGAACGAGTACGACATGATCCAGAACTACAAGGTCCTCCAGGACGTCTTCAACAAGCTCAACATCGACAAGGTCAGTTCCTTCATCTATCCACTCCTTCCTTTTCGACAAATTGCTGTCTACAAAATATTAGGAATTTCAACAGAAAATGTTCCGATGAATTCGTGTGGAAAACGTCAAATTCAAGTCCGGAACATTACTCAATCAGGAATTACTCCTTGGAATTCACATTAGAATATCAAAAGGTTGGAGTTTTCTATGGTTCTGAGCCATTCGGGATGCGGCAAGGTCTGGACACGGTCATACAGAACCATAGTTTGCAATATCGGCCAATACCGATCCGATACGGCCAGTAATGATAAGGTTACCGATATTGTTCGATACTGACGTTGCGGATCTCTTTCCCAGTCAATTCGGTAATGAAAATTGAACAACAAAAACCAATTAACGAGGGTGTAAAACCATAGTAAGGTTGTAAAAGCATGTAAATCAAGAAAATTTATTTATCGCAAGTTAACCAATTAGTAAAGGTAACTATTATTTCATTTAATTTCATAACTATTAAGAAACAGCATATAAAATACTTAAAATTATGCATATATATATATATATATATATATATATATATATATATATATATATATATATATATATATAGGAAATGGTAATTAATTTCTGGAATCGCTCCCACTGGGATTCAAACTCCGCCCACAAGGGCCACATGCCTCCACACTAACCACTTGGGCTAGCGGTCATTGGCACTATATATATATATATATATATATATATATATATATATATATATAAACAATTATTTGCTTTCCGATACCAAATAATCCGATACCCCGATCAGAAACTGCCGATCCTGATACTCATATGAAGCTGCCAATACCGATTTCGATATTGCGAACCTTGATAAAAACAGTGGACGCATTTCAGTGTCCTGGAGGATTTTAGAGTGTGTCATGTCTAATAAACGTGTGATACGGCATGATATGACTCTGCAATGCTTTTTGAAAGTGTCTGTACTTTTCATAAAATAGGAGTTGAATTCGTGTAGAAATAGAACTGATGTTTAATCTATTCATAGTCATTAATTTTGGAATGGTGATTTTTTTTCGTTCTTCTTTAAACGGGCTTTCTTACTAACAAAATAAGTAGAAGCAATTTATATAAGATGATTGTCAAATATCCAAACCACCTAACTGTCAAGATCACAAATGAATGGCTAAGAAGAAGTTGGAGTTAGATTATACCCAATTCACAAATAACCCATGCGCTTGAAACAAACGAAAGGGAAAACTTGGACGATGGGATCCATGTGCGAGGAACTCTATGTGAAGAAAAGGATTGAAGCAACCGAGCACAAAAATTTGGGATATTAGTTGTTGTTGTTGTACTCGTTAAATGATTACGACAATAGTTATATGCCTCAGCTGCCTTTTGAATATGGTAATTAGTGTGTTAAATATGAAGTTAAAACTTGTACGCTACATGTCCCAACAAAGTATATAGTGGCAAAGTATTTCGAACATCCGGGTAACAGGAACCAAAACCCGTTACCTTACCCCTTTTATAGCTTCCAAAGAAGGGTGTAGAAGTTGCATTAATGTATATTAGATGGTGGTTGGTAGCGGTTTGTAGTAGGATGGAGATGAAGAATCTTCTAGGAAAAAAATGTTTGTAGAAGATGGTTAAAGAAAATTATAATATATGAAATCCAGAAGTAAAAAAGGAAGACTTTTCTAGAAGTGGGAAGATAGGAGATACGAAGTGGGTGTTGTGGGATGCCAAGAAAAAGGATATTATGCAAGAACTATTAGGAAATACAAGGACTCGGGATAACAATTTGAGACAAGTAGTTGTTGAGGGAAGTGTCAAGAGTTAACACGTGCTTCCAATCTTCTCTCTTCCTCTTCATTTCTAGAAAAGTACACCATCTTCCTTTCATAGATATTTCACAATTCCCGTATATTATAATCTTCTCTAATCATCTTTTACACACATCTTTTTCTAGAAAGATTTTGCTCTCCAACCTACAAACTTCGACCTACCACCTACATGCATTAATGCAACTTTTACTCCTTTCTCTCAGGACTATAAAGAGCAAGTCTCCTACTATAAAAGATTATTTGGTAGAAAGTAGTGTGCGCAAGTTTAGTATAAGAGAGTGATGTAGCTAATGTTGTAGTTAAGTTTTTATCCACCTCTTTTACTCAACTATTTCAGAGCTTGGCGGTCACGGACCACTCGTCCAACCACTAAGGAGGGTCTTGGCACTCATTTGGGCATCAATGAAACAAGAGAGCAACTCTTCCCATATGTAGACCCACAATGATTATTTTTACTTATGTAAGTTGACTTGAGCTTGACTCAGATCGTTTGAAGCTCGGTTGGCTCCAGTTCTACAATGCTTGTTCGCAAGTTAAGAAAAAAATGTTAGGGCTGCAAGTGGCAAGAACAGCTAGCAAGCTTGACTCAACTTCAGTAGTAGCCAAGCTTGAACATGGAAATAAACTAGATTTCCTTACACAGCCTAACTTGAACATAGGAGGCTCGACTTGTGAGCTCCTGAATAAACTCTACTTGCAGCCTAGTGATCTTTTTCATCTATATACCGAGTTGATCATTAGCTTGACTGGTGAACAAGCTCGACTTGCGAAAAAAATCCCCAACTCACAGCTTAATGGACTTCATTTACCGAGTTGATCTGAACTGCTTGCGAGCTAGTTGAAATCAAGCCTGAATTTAACTTTCAAGATCAAATTGCAAGCTCGAGAAGGGAGCGATTATTTTGAGCTGGAGCACTATCTTGGTAAGTTCAGGCGAGAAAATGAGAAGTATCAGATTCGTATATGTAACAGCCCACACTAGTGCTGCAATGGAGCCAAACCAAGTCTCCTTGACCATGTAAAATAACCTCTTGCCACATAGAAATGCATGTACAATAGCACCTATAGGAAAACTTAAAGAAAAGTGTATTTTGGGAGGATGCTCAACCCCCCCCCCCCCCCCCCCCCCTCCTCTTCTCCATCGCTGGCCCTGAAAGTTGTGTATCACGTGATAGATATGGGTATTTCCATGTCCATAATATAGATTCTCTGTGAATTCAATCTTAAAAATTAGTCCTTCTCTAGTCTCATAATCTAACACTATATCATAGATGAGTAGAATACACCTTACACCACTGGAACCTCATATGAATTATGCGTAGTAAGTCATCCATTGCGAATGAAAGAATTAAAAGCTTAATGCTGACCCTTTGGTTAACAGAAGAATCATAAATCCTAGCAAGCAATCTGAGTACTAGACTACCAAGAAAAAAGCCACATTAGGGTGACTGAGAATACCAAGCATAAAATATACTAATTTTTTTCTGTGTCTGCCTTCCACTCCCAACGTCAATCAATCAGCAAGTGTCCAGTAGCTAATAGTCTAATGATGTGCATACCATCACTTGCATTTGTTCTCACACTAAAATAAACTAGAACGATCTAGTAAAATGGAACTGGATTTGTACAAGAAAATACTAGAGTGGAGTAAACACACCACTTTTGATGTTGGCATATGGAGCTCGGTTGTTCAAGTAATGTAGTACGTGACTATGGAGATAGCAACTGAATGCAAACTATATCACATGTCCAACATGCTAGGCAACATTGCCTCCATATGATATTCTTTTGTTACTATTGTCATAGACGTATGTTTTAACAATCAGATTGAAGAAGATTCAGAAATTTCCTGACAAAACATCATATTGCAATCAAGAAGGTGCAGAGATCCAGAACATACAAAAATGGTCAGCCTATACCGGGTTAACTCCTTAATAGGAACTGCATGTATTCCTTGACTAACTTATTACATGCTAAGATTCTTCTCTGATAACAATAATTTTTAATGAATTGTGTGAAGTCAATTAGATTTGACATGTAAAAGAAATCCTAGATTTATAAATCAAGGGAAATGGATTTAATTATTAACAGAAATTTAATAAACTGAAATTGTACCTCATCCTCGTACTGACATTGTAAACATCAATTCACTGACCTAGGCAAAAAAAGAAAACAAATAGGGAGTGTGTTCGATGACTATATCATATTATGACATAACATGACTATATCATGTTATGTCCGAGGGGTGTGGCCTAGCGGGTGCACCGGGGCTCTCTAGCGCAGTAGCGCGGGTTCAAGCCCCCGCTTGGGCGCTGACTGGGTGGCTTCGGCCACGGGCGCTCCAATGGCCTAAAATCGGACACACACACAAAAAATGTTATGACTAATCCTTATATGATTGTTTCCTGACATTTTGAGCCATTCCAGCGTATTGAGGTGAGCAAGCTTGTGAAAGGAAGGCCCCTTGATAATCTGGAGTTCATGCAGTGGATGAAGAGGTACTGCGATTCTGTCAATGGAGGTGTCTTGAACAGGTAACTTGGGCATCCGTATCTTTCCCTGTCTCTCTCTATATATATATGTGTTATATGTAGTATGCATGCAAGTGTTATTTATGCATACATACATGCCCGTGTATAAATCACTAGTCATCTTGCATTGTCATGACACCATGTTTATCCAAAATACTATTGCATAGTAGATGTGAATTCATAAGTCTCTTAGCATGGAACTTGGAGCACATAATGTCTCCAAAGTCCTATCCTAACCACTTGCAAAGAGCTTGTCGTTTTCTCTCTACTCCCATTACCACTGACGAAATGGCCAGCTAATGAATGAGAGAAGCTTCAATCCCTGTAGGCAACGGATACTAATGGGGGTGTGAAGTAGGATTTGACCACATAGTGCCTACTAGATTAATCATCCTCTCGGATCTGAATCGGAAGAGTTGTTGGTGTTACTCATTTAAGCTAAGCTGGCCTGCATTTATCGGTGGTAGATGTTGATGGCTATACCATCTTGGCAAAAGTTCTCAGTCGAGATACTATTTCATACACTCATTACATATATGAACAATTGACTCAATATGATTGTCTTCTGTGTTGACTAGAAGAATATGTTTTATTTATATTATAGAGTCCTTAAATATGCATGCACTGTTGGCTACCAGATAGCATATTGAATTAGGATATAGAAACAAATTTTAGGCACTGCCTCCTCTCTTTTATGTGTGTGTGCATGCATGAAGTTTACAGTTTTACCTAATGGGAATATTGCATCATAAAATGTCCATTTTGCATTTGCAAATCAGTCGCTTGTTTTATATTTCCATCTGACTACCTAGGCTCTATGTTAATGTTCCAGCTTTTATTGTATTATTATGGTTTACCATCTATCTTATATTATCCTTGTGATTGTTAGTTACAATGCCTTGGAAAGAAGAAATGCCTGCAAGGGAGGAAAAGAAGCAACAAGAAAACGGCACCCACACAGGCCTCATCCAAGTCTTCAACGGCTTCACCCAAAGCTGATCTCTCACACAATACTCGGAGGAATAATGGAAATCCTGCCGATGGATCTCAAAAGCCCTCAAAATCTGCTAGTGCTGCTGCAGGTCAAGCTTATGATGAGAAGGTAATTTACATACACGACTTGTTTCTTGAGGAGTATGGAAAACCTAACAAATTCTAACTACGTGCAGATCACTGAACTGAAGCTTTTCGTGGATAGTCTTGAGAAGGAAAGGGACTTCTACTTTGCTAAACTAAGAGATATAGAGATCCTGTGCCAAAACCCCGAGATAGAGCACTCGTCTGTAAGTGACAAATATGAACCATAAAAATTGTAGAAGTTATAATGGCATCAAATATGCTACACTATGAGAATTATGATACTGCTTGCTTTGAAGATTCATTATACTAAAATGTTTAAATACTGCGTTATGTTTCAGCCGTTTTCTATTTTTTCTTGTGCAGATTGTAGGTGCAATCCAGAAAATATTATATGCTGCAGATGACCCTTCTGTGTTTGCAGAAGCCCAGGCAATGTTATCACAGCAAATCAACAGCCGCCTCCTCTGAGTCCCATTCCTGAGACACTGGAAGAACAACCAAAGCAAGACACCCAAAAGAGAAAGAGCATCTCAACTCTAGAGGTCGACATTGCTGCCCATTCAACATTGTACCCACGACAAAGGCTTTCTGACGTTTCTGACGTCTCTCATTGTGGGTCGCCGCTAACAAACTGTTGAAGACTCCTCATAGAGGTCAGTTCTACTTGGAGAAGTGTCTTAATGATATATGATCTTTTGGTTATTACTTATACTGTGATCTTTGATTTTATCCCAGATATATGGTGCTACCAAGACTGAGTTTGATTGTTACATCATCTGCTTGCACTGTCATTCTTCTGAGCTTATTGGTAGCTTGAAATGTTCGATTGAATATTAGTTTTGATGGAAAATGAGATAAAGCATCTTAATCTTGTCATCTTTGTATCAGAGTGTTCAGTATCCCATAAATATTGTTGTATGAAAGAACAATAGTTTTTAGGATTGCTGGTGCAGCAAAATTTTTGCTTGTACTTTTATAATTTATATTCCAAAAACTTGTGTTTCTATTAAGATGTAAAGGAAGGATGATATTAACAGGATATAATCATATAAAGAAGCTCTATACAGTCCTACTATGTGTTTTATTTTCTCGTGATGACAAAAAATATGGTGTTAAGCATTTCTACACCATCAATTTATGTGTTCCTATGCTTTGTTCTAATTATGTTGTGATACATTGTTGACATTTGCATCACTCTCTGGTCCTGTGCTTTGTTGACGGAATCAAGCGTTGTTGTTGATGCTGGTGAATTTGTTTGGTTAACACTATAAATGGACATGCGTGCTCAATGTTGTGCCTGGAGTATAGACAACTTGGATTAAAATTTGCTAACGTTTTTGATGAATGTAGGGCATGAGAGGTTTATTCATATGGAATTAGCAGAAACTTTGTTCTAATTATGTTTTCTTTCTGGATGGTGTTGATGTGTCTAATTGTAGCTAGAATGTGCAAGATAAAGGGTTCATTTTATTTTGTTTATGTAGTAGTGAGAAGAATAGGACCACAGAGGAAAAAGGAAAGAAAGAGAGAAACAAATATAGTCCATATTTAAATTATTTTATAATGCAACATTAATCATGTTTATTTAATTTGATTATAGATCATAATCAATTAAATAATACTTTCGTATCAAATTTAATTAATTTAAATTAAGTTTTAACGATAAGTTATATTATAGTCAAGTTAAAAAATAAATTTTGGAATAGATATAATATTTTTTGGGGGTAAATTTAACTAAGAATTCTTGCCTAGGAGAGAACAAAATGGAATATTACTCTCTCATAAATATCTAATGTATGTTCTGATATAATATACGTACCAATTTAGATTTCAAACAAAAATCAAACATCATTTAATTAACATCCTTTTGGATCGATTTTGACCTATATATTGAATTAAATTTGATTTAAAACATTAAAATTAGGTTATGTTGGATTTAATCTCATTCACCAGTTAAGATATTAACCGTACCCTCTTTTCATCATAAATAAGTAAATGATCTTTTTATACCTAAATAATTTCGATTTTAAGTAAAAAGTATTACACAATTTTTTTTTAGTAATATACCTACTATTTGGCTTATATATTAGTATAGATAATCATCTCAACTTTATTGACATGATAGATATGATGGGATATGATCTCACTCAATTCACATAATATTCTAAAAAGATTTTGAACTAAAACCAAAATTTCATCTAAACTTCAATTCTTATGGAATAAGCATCTCAGTTTGATGGAGATGAATGATGGGCTGCTATTTGAAACCCCATTTTCTTGTCCAATTCTAACATTCCTGAATCCTTACGTTCAACTGTCTTCAACTGTGCTATACATGCTACTCTGGGTTGTAGTGGTATAATCTCAAAGGAGAAATCCTTAGGCTGACAATACAATGATAATACAGAGGTTTTTATTAAAACTACTCACGTGCATTGCAAAAACAATGAATATTCTTGAAAATAGTTTAAATTAGGATTTGTTGAAATAGTTTAAATTAAAATTTGTTGAAAGTAATAAAGCTTTAGCTTTCTCATGGTCTTGGGGAATGTTACTCACATGTGGTGTTTAAAGGAGCACGAGATCTTGGTGCCGGGATTTGCTTCGGAGATTTCTTGCTTTTTTGCTTTCCACCAGTCGTTGGTCCTCAATTGTAGCTGCAACGATGCGCACGCCACCCTTCTGGACCCTTTGATGCTGAGAAGATTGAACAAGCCTTTGATCTTTGCTAGCCGTCCCATGATTTCTTCAGGTTCTGCACGGCTGTTGAACTCAGACGGATTCATCTTTTTTAATTCAAACGCCTTAAACAGGGAGGGAGACTTCATTGACGCCTTCCTTGAGGAGTACATTCCCCGAGCAGTTTTGGTTCGAAACCATAGAAACTATTGAAATGAATGAATATTGAAACATTAATTTATGGCATGGTGCCTCGGAGTATTTGGTGCCTACGAGTCGTCAAATCAGAATATACGACTTTGAGGGAAATGAACAATTCCGTTAGTTTATAAGTTATACTGCTTAATTTTGTTCGCGTCATGCATCGGTTGTATAGCTTAAACTGTTCGTGTATTTGCATGGTCGTGGACAACTTGTGCATAAGGTATTGTTTTTCTTGAATGGTATCCGAGGTACCGGAACCGAATCGACCTAGGCGAAATTTAAAATTTCGTTCTCAGCACGAGGTATTGCGAGACCTCCAGTTAGGCTTACAACCTAGACTGATAGGACGCGTCGCAATGCCATCGAGAATCGTCCTTCATGGTGTCGTAACACCTATGACCGCATATAAGATAGTAGCATGCTCACCTACTGTTTTATGCAGGTGGTAAGTATCATATCTATTTTTATGGAGGGACGAGTATGACTGTAGAAAGATCTATGACGTAATGCTATGTTTTACTGCTTTAAATTATACAACAAGTTGTGGATTTGTGTTGTTCAAAAGGGATTTCTTCTTGTTTCTATAGGAGGTTTCATATGTGAGACATCCGAGGTGTTCTATCCTATCATATGCAAAAGCAATCGTGACGATTCGAATTAATTATAGTCGTTCAAGAAAGGTAAATCTTCAGTCTTTCAAGAAAGTTAAATCTTTGCCTCCTAGGCATGTTCTAAGGCCTAGTCTAGATTGTAGTTATGAGGCTCCATTGGAGTCCAAATACAATGAGTTACTTGTGGCTTGTTACACGCTTTCAATTGGACAGAAAGTAACAAAAGCGGACACCCAAAGCTCCAGTGTTTAAAAGAAAAAATTACTCAATCCCCTACTGTCTATTACAGGCAATTTTACCTCTTCTAAGCATAAGCCCTACAGTTATAATCCGAATGATTAGGGGTGTCTGTTAACTGACAAGATGTAGAATTTTGACAATCGAGCCAACTTAGTCAGTTTTGCGATTTAAATAACTGAAAGCGACCTGAAGACGTCCAAACTTAATGGTTCAGTTAACCGACTAGGCTCGTGGGTCAGTCAGTTAATTTGGTTATCAATCATCAATGGACTAAAATTTCATAAAATTTAATAGGTATGAATCAATTTAGCATATCATTTTACATATATTTTACATTGCCAATCAAGGACTTGATGTTCCTTTACAAGACTTAAGTTATTCAAACATTTGTCCCAAATTTAACCATCTAAGCTCTCCCTAGTTATATTCTCCTTAATATAATACATAAATTATATAGTTGGGAGATTGCTTTAAAGGTTGCTTCTAATGTTGCTTTCTAAAAGGAAATCCAATGGAGATTTTGGAGAGTTGGCCTATGGGACCTACCTTGTACTTGCTCAAATAAATCTCTTTATAGGTCCCACATCACTTCCCAAATTCACGATAGCCGTTCCAAACCTCCAAAATCTCTCTCTCTCTCTCTCTCTCTCTCTCTCTCTCTCTCTCTCTCTCTCTCTCCTCGTAGGTAATAATGGATAAAACATTTGTTGTTGTATTAGCTAAAAAGAAAGATCTTGGGAGGAATTTTTCAAGTTTTTTGTTTGGTACATAGGAACATGAGTTTAGGTACGAGAACTTGGCCCACACATGATTGTTTTGTTGCGTTGGAGATTACTTCTCGTGTTTGCTTATGATTGGTACCAACTTAGCAAAACACGAATGAAGTGGATGAAAGTCATTTACTTCTTGAAATAATCTGCCATGATTAAAAAAAATAAAATTTGGTGAGAGTTCGACTTCCATCCACTTTGTGAAAGTCAAACCGCTCACCAAAACAAGCTCGAAGAGTTTGGTAGCAACTTCACAAAGTGGATAAAAGTGGAACCACTCAACAATTTAGTTCAGATACCAAAACTTAAACTAATCTAATTTAACTTAGAATTATTATCTTAATTCAATATATTTAAAATCTAATCAAATTCAATTTGTAGTGTAAGTAGTTTAATATCTAATTTTAATCCAAAGGTATCTAATATATAGTTTAGAGGCTAACCAAATCTGAATTTAAATCTTATTTAGTCTACTATAATCTTTAACCTAAAAGTGAAGAAAATTTAATTTGTAATTTTAGTAGTATAGTATAATTTTATCTTAAAAATTGAAAGGGGGAAAAGTAGAGAGAGTAAAAGAAGACATTATGAAGATTGAAAGAAAAAGTAAAAGAAGGTAAGTATTTCCTCATACTTTATTAGTTTGTACTACGGTTTTGATGAATATAACTTTTCTACATTTTCAGAATCTTATTTGATTTGTTAGAACGGAGCATAAACAAATCCCACAGTATGTTCTCTCCCGGACATCCTGACCTCGAAAACTCAATTTTGAGACAACAAAACTGAATTACCAAATCTCTCCTTTCTTAATCGACTTTTGGATAAAATTATATTTATATATTTTGATTTCCTTTTTTAGTTTGCACTACTTAGATGACTCATAGTCTGGAAAGTGATTCGATTGACGAAATTTGGTCGATGAGATTGATATTCAAATATTTTTCTTATAATGTATAGATTTAACTCCATAAGCAGAACCACCACCCAATAGCAATCTCGAATAATCTTAATTGTCCACTAGTGGGCGTTCCGTGCATGAAAACTCAACGGCTAGAGGCGCCGCGCGGACGGTCGAGGACCGACACTATTCTACCACGGATATAAACGAGGCCGACCACACGGACCGTCGTGCGGCGCTCAATGGACTTCGGAAAGACGTCGTAAGGACGTCGTGCACATAGAACGGGTGGCTGGACGACATCGGCTGTCGTAGGCGTCGTAAAAACGTCGAGGACGCCTTCGGCGTTGGGGACGAAGCGAGACATTGAGTTGCTGACGTCGAAAGACATCAGCCATCCCGTGAGGCTCGAGAGCACGCGGAGTGCACGAGACGTACGTGTGAGACGATGATAAAAAAAAGCTAGTGCGGACAAAATCCGCACGAAGAATCCGAAGCGACGTGACGACCGGCTAAAAATCGTGTGCGGAGAGACGATTTAATTGAACCCGTACATGCTGGAAAGGGGAAAAAACCTAGAAAGAAATTCTTTAACCAAAAAAAAAAAGGTTAAGATGTAAAGTACATCCTTAAAAGTAGTCTTCCATATGAAAGGTCTCATAGAAGGAACCAAAAACATGAATTTTAAAGAGGAAATCCTTTTAGGAGACTAGTGTTTGTTTGCAGTAAAAGAAATACTTGTTTCTTCTCCCCCACTTGATTAGAAGAGTCCACAGTACACCAACCATTCCACGTGTCCGTCGCACACCGGAAGTACATGCTCCGGAGAAACACAGGAAGGATGTTTGTGCACAGGAGTAAACACAGGTAGGATCCAAAAGGAGTTTGGGAATGGGGATCAAATGTGTAGTGCCTCCAGAGTAAGAACAATATACCTGGGAATAATGAGCAGCATATAAAAATAGGCTTCACTTAAAGGCATGTTTGGTTTCGTCTATCGAAGACCGAGCTCTAGCCTTTCATGCCAAATGCAAAAAGAGTTCTCGATACCAAAATCGTTTACCGACAAAGAATACCAAACGAATCTGCACATAATGCAGTAATGCAGAGTCTTCAAATAGCAAAAAAGAAAAAACAGTATGTAAAATTCGTTCTTCAGTAAATAATCCTTGAAGTTGGTTGTGTCGCTTCTGTTGTTGCAGTACATAAACTCCACACCAGAGGCAATCTAGCTGAACATGTGGGTAGAGGTCTTACAGCCATGAAGGCATCTACCATCTGAAAATAAGACGAATCCAAAAGTATGAAAATAAGCATTTACACATCAATTTAGTAGGGGAAAAAGAAGAGAATAATGTCAAGAAATGTTGAAGTTTGAATTTTGATTAAGGTAATATATCTTCAGGATTGGTCCAGCTATTTGATTTGCATATGTCCTGTCATTGTTAGGGCAAGGTTTTGTGACTAAACAACCTCGACCGACTGATTACACATTTGCGTAGGCCGTTAAATTTATCTTGTGCAGGAAAGATGGGTCAGGAAAGAAGTTTTAACATAAATTCTATGTGGACTTCCATATGCGATATTACCTCATCTGTCACTGCTGCCCGAGCTTTTCTATGTCTCTCCACAATTTCAGTGAGCACTTCGATAAGGCGCTTCTTGACTTCACCAGTCAGCATGCGTCCTGCACCATATTCCTAACAAGGGAATGCAAGCAATAGTGTGAAAAATCAGGAAATCTCGAATGCATTACAGTATTACATTAAGGATTTTCTTTTTAGGTCGAGACAGAAAAGATAAAAAGTGAGAATCATTGTACATACCTTTCTTATGTGTTCGAGTTCATCATCGTCCTCAAGAAAGAAACCAAGATACTTGACAGGGATATCCACCTACCAAAATCCATGTGTTCTAAACATAAGTCCAATTGCAATACAAGTTAATGTCATTATTCTTGCAAGCAGTGTTCTAAATGGCGGCCGCCTAGGAGGTTGGCAGTCTCTCTCCGCACCGCTTTTCAGTAGGCGGTGGGGTAGACGGCCAACGGAGATTTGCGGCATAGGCGGAGGTGAGTGTTGGCATTTATTCTACAATGAAAGTCCTTTTTTAAAACATATATGTTCAGTAAATATATAACTATTCACAAAATCAAACAAAGATTTTACTTCATTTTGTCAACAAGATTGTTACACACATTGAACCACAAGATCCAGTTTAAATTGCTAAAACAAATTTGGACATCCAAATTTAAGGAGTTAGGACTAAAGAAGATAGGTCTAACTTTACAAATCTGCTTATTCAGCAGCAAATTGTATATCTAGCAACATTATGTTTTTGGATAGGGAAATTGTTCAACAAAACAAACAGACAGTTAAAATGATATAATCCGCACCTCTAGGTTGGCTCCATATTTCCTGTGATTCTCTATAGAATCTTGTCCACCAGAGAAAGCATACCTATTCACCTACAAAGAAAAAGGCGTAGCAGTTCAGCAAAATTTTGCATAAATTGGGAATACCCATGTACAAAAAGATGCAAGCAAGAGCATGTCTGTGAATGCCAAACTAAAGAAATCTCTTTACTGTCATGTGATTTTACTTGTTATTAGTATAACCATTATGCAATATTAAAAATTCTTGATGGCGTCCCTTTGTATGATCTCTATACATCGTACTCTTGTTCTATATTTATGCAAGACGCGATATATGTAATGAATAATAGTAAATGTATCCTATATACAAGCATATGAGATTATGGATAAGATCATGATTTCCAATTGGACCATGCACTTAGGCAAATCAAAATGATTGCAGATAAAAGATGACAATCAGTTTTGCTATCAACTAGTGTCGCAAACCATGGAGTCCAATACAGTAACGCCAACTAGTGCACAACCTACTGATGGCACCAAAAGTATTTCCGAAAGATGAATCATGCTGATAAGAAAAGCCCTATTAAAATCATATTACCTAGATAACACCAACTTCGGCAATAGAATGAATAATTGCTATTAGTTCACTGGAGGCCAACCAAAGAACATGACATAAATCAGCATAAAATAATAATGATGCGTGATCTTATTACAAATCACATCCATCTAAAAATCCTGAGATTGCCAGTGTGATCTGGGAGTCACAATGCTCTACTAGTAGGACTAGGGCTGATGACTTCCACAGTCCAAATACAGACCAAATAAATAACACAAGTGGAATCACAATATTACTAGTAGGACTAGGGCTGATGACTTCCAGAGTCTAGATACAGACCAAATAAGTAACACGAGCATAAGTGAGTCAAATCAGGCAGTAACATCGCTAACACAATGTTTTAATACCTAACTTATTACTGGTGATGCAAAGCAACCTCCATAAAAAGGTTTTAACTTTTGGATTTGGAAATTATGATCTGTGGAGCTATTAGCAGGCTCTAAGGAAAAAGTTGCTTTAAGGTTCATGAGCAGACAGAATTTCCAGGAAAGAGTGGAAGCTACAGATTTGGAGACATCGGGAAGTAAGAAAATAGTCTGTTGGACTCACATGGCATAATAGCATATGCATTATAAAGTAATCTTCATGTTATATCTCATTTCAAATTAGTGGCTAAAATTATGTTTTCTATTATGCACTGATTCCAGAAAACTCATGCACTAACTACTTGATTTGTTTTTGATAACCACTATCATACATTCTGTAGCAGTTAGAGAATATTCTATTGGATTCACATGGCACGCAGCAGTCTAGGGGGTAGAATTCACATTGCATAATAGCAATCATGCATTTCATTTGCTAAAGGTGTAGTCTTCCGGTTTTATCCCATTTTAAATTTGTGGTTAAAAGTATGGTCTCTAACTTGTCAAATTGAGATGCGTATCATATATCTACTTGCTTGATTATCTATCCTGCATCGTACCATATATTGTTCCATAGTAAATTTGATTGAAAATTAATATTACCGTATATACATCGGTAAGGTCTATCATGAAGTCGATAATTAGGAGCACAAATAATAGCAATGGCATTACACGACCGTATTACTCACAAGTATAGCATCATCGCCTCAATAAAAACTTAGACAGTTAGTGTATTCAAATACTTGTGCATACTAGTTTCTAAAAAAAATGTATAACATAAAAACATATAAACAGAAACATAAAAGCTCTAAGGAAAAAAAACATAACATAGAGAAAAGATCTAAAAAACGAGAAATATTAGACCACAAAATGTTCAATTTTTTTATAAACAGTTGCTTGAGCTGTTGAAATCTCCATTGATGCTAGATGCCATTATTAAAGACGATAGATGCCATTGCTGGAGATGCTGAAAGTCAACGAATGATGGAAAAGAAACACTTGTCCAAAGAGTTCACTTAGAAGAGAATGTTGTTTGTAACAAAAAAAAAGTTGTATGGGCACTCAGATAAGTTCTAGAGTAGTGACGTCAAGTTATAAAAAAGATTTGAACTTTTAAACAACTGCAAAGTCGGGTTTAGGCCGTACAAAATTCAACCTGTAATTTCCGTATTGGACGACAAAACATATTGGGTATATGTATTGTATGAAACATAAAATGTATCATAAGATAAATTACCTTTCTCAAATCGTTCAACAGATCATATATTTGTAGGTCCTGGTGTACCACACCTTAAGATGTGTCGTGTATAGTAAGGTATTGACAACAGAGGTATTATTATTTTATCATTATTTTAAGGCCTGAGCTCGAACCAAGACCTCCTTAATAACCCTCACCAGCCCCAACCGATAGGCCAACCCTCTTGTGGCTTAATTTCCAGAAAAATCATGTAATAACTGCTTGACATCTTCCGGATAACCATTACCCTACGTTCCTTAGAAATTAAAGAATAGTCAATGGATCATTTGAACAAAGGATTCAACCAAAAAATGTCTTAACTGCAGCAATACCCAGCTAACGTTCAACTACAAGTATAAAAACTTGATTGAGAAAAACTGAGAGAATAATAAATATAAGTAGCATACACAAAAAATATGAAGTACGGACCTTATTTTTGATGTCTTTTGGGGAATCTGTCACATATATTGCAGAATTCGGATCACTGGCAGACATTTTTCCAGTTTCTCCCTGTAAATGATAGGTAACAAACAGCTGAATAATGGCTTCATAAGTCATAATTACAAGCAATACACCTGTGCAACTACCTAAAAAACTGAAATTAGAGATTGCAGCAGGTATTGACAAAATATGAAAACAATAGTAACCCATACAAGAAGTACTCGCTGATGAGATGGTTTCGCTCACCATCAGGAAATAACTTTGTATATTCATACTCGGTATATCTTTCATAACTGTCCCAAATGTAACATATAAATGAGTTAATATAGTAATTCCATATCCGCTGGTTAAAATATTAATAAACTAAAATTTGTTATTTACACATGCACTCATCGCTTTTAAGAATTTACCCACATCAAGTTGGCAGCCATTATCATTAAATGTTTTAAGGATTCGTCATATTTAAAGCTTACAGCGAGCAGTAGCAAGTAAGCTTAAAGCTAGCAGTAATACCCACTAATTAAGGTATAACACACCACACGCGGAGGAAACTAAAAAGGAAGTAGCAATACTGATCCCCTTAGTCGTCAAAGTTCAACTCAAGTTGCTATATTGAATTTTTCATTTGAAACCCTGATTCCTGGATGGCCTCTTTCAATTAGTAACTTTGCATAAAGTTGTAAACAGAGATCATGATGTTGTAATGTAGTTTTCCAAATGGATGACCATTACAAACTATGGTTCAAAATGTCAGTTCTGTATTGGTTTTGGAATCTTCCTACTAGTATGAGTTTCAACAAATACAGAGGGTTTCAGTGGTTTTGGACCCTCCAATTCCCATCCAAAACGGCAAAAACGTACCAGTTTTAGCCAATAAATACCTTGACAGAAATAGAGTATCCAGCATAGAGGCATGATCAGCATCAACACACTAAAAGATAATGGTAGCAAATGGAAGCAACAAAAAGACGTAACATGCTTTAATAATTCTGCATTCAGACATATGTCGGTGAGTTCATTCTGTCTCTCTTAAATTTCTGTTCTCATTCTATCATGCAGTACTCAAACTTTTCCTAGTGCAGTGTTTAAGAAATACTACTGTAGTCCTCATTAATAGATACTACTGTTTGCACATAGTAGCCTCAGTAAGGATTTATAGTAACCTCCACCAGTGTTCTAAAAGTTGGAAAAAATCGGCACCTAGGCGCTAGGTGGCCATGGGATACCTAGATTTCCACCGGAGTCGGCTAAATGGGTAGTTGCCTAAAAAGTCAGCACTAATCGGCCGCCTAGGCAGGTAGGCGGCCGCCTAGATGTAGTCATCGACTCCTCTAGGCGGCCTTTCATTGTCTTTAAGTCGGGGCCTGAAACCTAACTTGAAACCCATAGGCTTTTGAGGGTATGATCGTCTCTCTCCCAAATCGAGAGATCCAATTCTAAAAAAAATAACTAGCAACCAAAGAAAGAGGGAGACGCCCACTGCAAGTGTTAACGCTCACCACGGGCACCCCTAACCCCCGAGGGTCGCCACCCCCTCGCGAGTCACCGACACCAACCGACCAATCTAAGCAGCGACGAGTGGTCAGATATGTACCGTCATCTAGCGCCTAGCTTGCCTAGCGTGTAGACCGGCACAAGGCGCGGATGAAGTCGCTGCTCGGTGCCGGCAAGTGATACTTGCTGGCGAGGAGAGGCTCAGGATCATGAAAAGGAGAGAGCAAGGAGAGAGAGAGAGAGAGAGAGTTGCATGTTGCTAATGCTTCCATGACTAGTCTAAGGAATTCGAGACTGTAGTTGGAGGTTATATAGATTTATAGTCACGTGAACTAATCGGAAGGGGTCACATGACATGTATGTTATGCTATGCTGCTGATGTGGGAGGGAGGACAATGGGGAGAGAAATCATGATGGGTGGTGGTCTACGGAGTGGTAAATAAGTAGAGTAATTTTTTTGTATCAGCTTTTTTTTACCGTCTAGAACTAGACGGCCGCCTAGGTGGAGCAGGCGCTTAACGTCCGGTGTCCGTCCGCCTAGTGCCTAACGACTTGATCGGAGATCGACTCAGAGAAGGCACCGAATCGGCTTAAATCGGTTCAATCAGTTGGTTCAACCAATGGTTGAACCACTAGGTTAACCTAAGTGGTCCAAGTTCAATCCTTTTTGGATACTGATTTTATAAAAATATTCATTTACAACCTGTTTTTGAAAAAACAACGGGTCAACACCGACCCGGCCCAAAAAAACTAATGGTTCATAGGTCAAATGGTTGAACCGACCGGTTAGGTCCGATTTTTAGAACACCGCAGTCCAAACCCTTTCAGACTCTTACCACTGACATCCTTTATGTCCACTATTTAGAGAAATTCTTATTCCATTTCGCCATATATTACCATTTTCACTGTTTTCTATACCATTTCTTCAAAAAAAAATCACCGGAGGCACCAACATCTCTCTTTGATTGCATCCTCGTTGTCCTTCTAGAAATTGTATGATACAAGTAGAAAATATAAGGTAATCAGTAAACCCTTGCTTACATGAGGTGGTCATAAGGGGAAGAAAAAGGGAAAGCAAAACTGATTATGGACAGAGGAAAGATGGTTAGAGACTAACACTACCTACATGAGGAAAATAGAAGTGGCAATCTTCTCAGGAAGGGTGCAACTGCTTTTCTACGTAAATTCCTCGATGATACTTGTTTATCTCATGCAGACACATTGAAATTCCTCGATGACACTTGTATATCTCATGCAGACACATTGAAATTCCTCGATGAGACTTGTATATCTCATGCAGACACACACTGATGCAAGGTTCTAAATGGCGGTAGGCGGGTGCGCGAGAGACCACTTACCGCCTATGCGCCGCCTAGCGAGACGGAGAGATTTTTTATGCATTATCAAAAATGTGACACACGTCACAATGTCAAGGGGCTGTTAAGTCTAAATTGAAACAACATAAAACACCCAATAATGAAAACACTTCATCCTCTCGTTAACACAAGATTTATAGCTGATTTACATGTTGAAAACTCATAAGTAAATCCATTCAAAGTAGCTAGTGCAGCCAAAGATTCAAAGTTCAAACCACCAGTATATACCAACTATTGTTGCAAAATGTAGATCCTATGTTACCTGGACTCGGGTACGGGTGTCTGCCACGAGTACATATCCAAGAGTCGGGTCGTTCAAACTCATAATTGAAGGACACGAACTCGACTAAAAAAGGATCCAAATTTTGGATACGGATACGGAGATATGACTAAAATTTCATAAAAAGACATGTCATTATAATTACTAGTAAACTTTATTGAACTAGTTGAATAAGTCCCTAAGGGGCTGCCCCTTTAGCTCCCCTACTACTTTACTATCATTCTACTATATTAAAATAAACTATCTACATCACTACCACTTTAAACTAAACTATCTACTTCACTACCAGTCTTCCGATTGTCACCATGAAGGATCCGATTGTCACAATGGAGAATCGGATACGGATTCCATACCCATACCCATACCCATACACATGTCCTATCGGGTCGATACAGGTACTTCTCCTTAAAGTTGAGAGTCCAGGTAACATAGTTTAGATCTATGCCTGAAGAAAAGCTATTCAAATTTCTCAACACCCCCACCCCCCTTTCTTCATCTTCTTCAACAAACACCACATGAAAATACACATCCCACAACGTTAGCATGAGTGAAGAAATTGTAGCAATACAAGAAAATCAAAGGAAGTGGATGAAGTAGCTTCAGAAAGAAACCACTTAATCTAGAACCTCTTGTCCAAAATAGTAGAAAAGCAACTAAATGACTATCAAATGCATCAAATGTAGGTCAAGTTCCCCATCCAGTTTCTTGAGAATGTTTGAATCCACATGCACAATCCAATCCCATTGCTGTTGGCTTTTATAGTACTATCTTAGCTTATCTTAGCTTATGTAAAATTGTTATAGACCATTTTAGAGCAGTTCAGTCTCTTACTAGAATGTTTCTTGAGACCGTTTGAAGCCACAACCACAGTACAATCCCATTGTTGTTGGCTTTTACAATCAAGCTTTGCACTATATCTTTACCTTATGTGAAATTGATATAGACCAATTTAGAGTAGTTCTTTCTCTTACTAGAAGGTTTAATCACAAAGTGCAAAGTCAGCTGCCTAATACCTTCCAACACACACACATTGAGATTCCTCTCCAAGGCAATAGTGGATTAACTATTGTTTTCTGATCTTTAAAAACCATCTCCAATTCATTAATTGGAATTTTAGACTCGTATTCAAGTGGAGACTTCATCCATTAAACTATTTGAATTACATAGGTGCACTTGTCAAATCAAACAAACCACAAAAATCATATGTTCCTCACTTCTGCCAGAATAATCAGAGACTAAATGTCTGTGGCATACTAAAGACTCAAGGTGGTGTATGATGGTTTATCCTCATGACACTCGAAATAGGAACCAATAATATAAACAAACTTGAAATGCCTTAATGGGGTCTAATGACTCTAATAGTCCAATTTCTTGTGTGCTGTATATATTTGAGACCTATGAACTTCCCAGCAGAACTTATTGTTTCAGAAGTTTCAGAAGGCATCATGATGTTTGTGTTGATGCAAGTTTTCCTTCGAGTTGTCACTTTCTAGTGCACTATACCAACGAGGTATGCTTCATGAGTTTTTTATTTGATACGTTGATGAGGACAAAATTTGAAAGTTCAGTAGTAAAAAGAAGGGATATTTTATCAAATGCAAATGCTCCCATTCTAAATGTTGAAACTAGCATATACCCCCACTATTTGTTTTAACTAGCAAATACCCCCACTCCTGTGTAAAACAGCAAAAATTTGGTTAAAATTAGTGGGGGTACATCTTAAATTTTTTACTGTTCGGTACAAAGAATGGGGGCATTTGCTAGTTAAAAAATAATGAGGGTACTAATTTTAACATTTAGAATGGTGGCATTTACTAAAATATCCCTAAAAAAAGAACTAATACATTCAATGTATTACTTCCTCAAGTGTTTCCACACATTTTTACTACAGATTTCCTTTGATCTCTCATTCTTGCCTATGTCATTTTCGAAAATCCAATCTCCATTAATTATATCTACAACGCCATATATAAACGTTTCTTAGAGAATCTAAAAGCACAATGAAATGCAAGTAGAAAATATCAGTGTTAACTCTTCCAACTACTGTACTGAAGCATGCATCGTGGATTTAATCCAATCCCTGCACAGAAGTTACAGAAGTACCTGAAGCGCAGGGAAGAATGATGACTCAATTAAAGAAGGCTTTTGATAGCCTATCCTGGGAGCAACATCTCGTGTCATTCGGAAATACGGGTCCTGAAGTATGAGGTAAAAGAATAGAATAAGATATGAAATATTGATATTTAATAGAATATATATAAAAGGAGATTCAACCATGAAAATAAGTAGGGACTTTAACAGAAGCCTAAAGCATCAACCTCAGGAGTGTATTGTTGATATTGGATATACATATCCAAGAAATTTATGTGGTGCCTCAAAAAAAGAAAAAATCAACATGTATAACTTTATGTTAATCAACTTGGATGACTAGGCAACCAACTCTAAGCATCAGAATGATTACTACAGAGAAAGAAAGAAAAATGGAATCTTACAGTTATATTAAAATTAGTTATATAGTCCCATAGTGAAATTCTTCATCTCGTTGAGTTACCAAAAAGAATTTATAATCCACAATCCTTTGATGCTTTCTGAAAGTTTACATGTTCCCCCTTTTTGGTTTTTTTGTCCATTTCCTTTTGTGCGAGCATGTTTTATTTTCTCCCAGCATTACCATGCGTAGCAAGTGAAGTTTCCAAAAAAGTTGGTATAAATGGGTTTAGAGCTCATTCTCATGAACTAGTAGCTTTTCTGACATATCACAATTTTGATTGGTGAAACATGAAACAAAGATCATAAAGTTCTCGATACATGACAAAAAAGTCAATATCAACAACGAGGAAAATCATTGGATAGTGCTAGAGTAGCTTCTTGAATTCTAAAATCATCTTCAGAAACCTGAGTGGCATGGGTATTTGAGAATTCTGTCAAACTGAATAAAATAGCTTTCTCATATTAAAAACTTGAACAGTAGGAGCATTCTTATAGTGAATAACATAAAGGAAAAGGAAAATGTGTTAGGCTAATTTATGACAAGACAATATTAAAGTTCATGTGTTTCTTTTCATGGTGACCAAGTATAAGAACCACATGTATAAAACATTAGGTGCAAGGTCCTGTTTACTTTTTGAGGCTTCCGTGCAAATATTGATAGAAACATAGTGTAAGTTATATGTTCAAGAAACATTATGGTTATAGAACTACTGTTAAGGTGGGGCTAAACATATACTGTGAAATACCTCATGTGGCATTTGGCCAATATGGTTTATATTTGAGAGCACAAAGCACAAATATCTATATTTAAAAAACATTACATTTAGGGTAGCTACAAGACCTGGTCAATGGCACATGGTATTAAGCAGCGTAGATTGACATTATTCTCGAACAGATGGGGAAATGAACTTGGGAAGGAAGGGACTGCCTGCGACCAAAAGAATTTAGGTAAATGTAACTCAAGTTAAGCCTTTGAAAAATAACTATAACGAACTTCTTGAGAAGAAAAAATATCATACACAGAGCCCTTTATATAGACAGGAGCAATTAACTTATATAGAAAGGGAAAGTGCTAGGAAAGAACCTGAACGGCTGGGAAGCTAATTTTCCCAATGTGATCTTCAGGTGTGAATCCAAAAATTCCAACAACCTGAAGTGTGCCATTAAAAGAATACCAACTTGAAGTTTGACGTTTCCAATAAAACAGGTAAATGATGTACACTGGCTATACTGGTCACACATATAATACAATATGGCAGTCACCTTATTAAATGTCACACATTTTTGAACTCTCACCATATTCTGGTAGAAGGCACTGCAATGAACATTCAAGTAATTAGGATTAAATCTGCTGGTTTTTTAGGGTAAGGAGGGAGTTTGTGGGGTTAGAAAAACAACGGCGAAGTTCTCTGTTCCAATTATCTTTGCGGATCAAACATCACTTTGAAAATCAATGATGCAAGCAAGACAATGTTGCCATAGTTCCAAAGCCGCCTCCAAGTTACATTTCTTTAGCAAATCCAAAAACTCATTTTGCAGTAGAAAATAAAGAAGCTAGATCTAAGATGAAAACTCGCTGATGTAGCATTTTTCATACTTAGTTATTAAGTTCAGAAATTTAAACAAGTTGGTAACCAACCAGGAGTTCTTGTGACTACACATGCACGCTTCTGTTTTCATGCATGAACGCCCAAACAAATATAAATGAAAACAAGCATTATTACAGTAGATAGTTTTTACAATCTAAAGTATATTATGCTTTGTATAGCTGATGAATTCAATATGTGCTCACATGTAGGGGTGAGCATTATTAGGTTTCAAACCGAAAACCGAACCGAACCGAACCGAATAAGCAATTCGGTTCGGTTTAAAAAAATTTCGGGTCGGGTTCGGGTCTGGAAACCCGCTTATTCAGTTTTCGGGTTCGGTTTAGGTTAACGGGTTCGGGTTCGGTTTAAAACCGAAAACCGAATAGGATATGTGAAGTTACCTAAATACCCTCAACTTAACCCTAATATATAAACTCATTTTCTCAGATTTCTCTCTCTCTCCGCTCACAATTCACTGGCAGTGGCTCGCCGCTCACCCCTACCTACCTAACCTAGCCGCCACTCTCTCCGGTCTCCGCCTCTCTCACCGCCTCTCTCTCCGCCTCTCTCACCGCCTCTCTGAGCTCTCTCACCGCCTCCTCCCGGCGACCCCCGGCTCCGCCTCTCTCACTCTCTTCTCTCCCCACTAAAAATAAACCCTAAATTCTAGATCTTAACCCTAGAGTCCCGAATCTCTCTCACCGGCTCCTCCCGACGGCCCCCGGCTCCGCCTCTCTAACTCTCTCCGTCAGATCTGAAGATCTGAACAATACTTGGTCCTCCAAGTAATTTTGTAAGTATTTTTTAATTTTTTTCTTTTAATTTCTGTTTAATAATTTTCGAAGTTTACATGATGCATATGTTAAATCTTAGTCTTAGATCATAGATCTTAGAATTTTTTTTTTTTCTGAACTCTACATATTTATTCTTAGATCTTAGATCTTAGATCTTAGATCTTAGATCTTGGATCTGTTTAGGCTCTAGATCTGTTTAATTTCTTATATATGGCTCGGATTTTCTGTTATTTTTTTGTTATATTTTTTTGTTAAATATAAGAATAGATCTGTTTAGGCCCTAGATCTTTTTTGTTATATGGCTCGGATTCTCTACATAAGAATAGATATTTTTTGTTAAATATTTTTTGTTATATTTTTCTGTTTAGGCCCTAGATCATAGATCTGTTTACTGTTTAGCAATATATATATATATATATATATATATATATATATATATATATGGCTCGGATCTCAGATCTCTTATATATATATATCTCTGTTGAATTGTAGAGAAATGGTGCATATACAATATGAATGGTGCATTCTTGGATTATTTATGAAATGGTACATATACAATGGTGCATGCTTGGATTATTTATGAAATGATACATATACAATTATACATTGGTGCATTGTAGAGAAATGGTACATATACAGCAGATCATATTTATTCTAATGTTATTTATGAATTTTGTTTTGCAGTTAGTTGTGGCTTGGATCTTTGGATCATTGGTGCACTCTTGGATTATTTATTATTATAATCTCAGCAAGCCAGCAATCGCTGTAAGCAAATCTTTGGAATTTTCAAGTTTCAAATGTTAGTTTATATTTTGCAGGATCGCTTACACTGCCAATTTGCACAAATGCTCCAAGTTTCAAATGGAGACTTATAATTTGCAGGATCGCTTATACTGCCAATATGCGCCAAATGGCAAATACTGCAATGCTATAATGGCTACAAATATGAAAAAGTTTACAATTAAATGATTGCTTTGGTTGGTGTTGGGATTTTATTTTACAATTTAAATGTTTGTTTGCTTGTGTCAGGATTTTGTTCTTTGTTCTCGTCAGGATTTTGTTCTTTGTATTTAACTGTATATGTTTTTGTGTTCAAATTGCATTTTGATGTTCTGTATTTGGCTTGTCTGTATTTGATGTTCATTATGCAATATGCATGATATTATTGATATTTTTTTAGAGACTTGTTTTGTAATATTGTCTTTCATTTTGCTACTGTTATGAGTAATGAGTCTGCTGGATGTCTGGATCCCAATTGACATTATTGATATTATTTTTAGAAACTTGTTTTGTAATTATGTATGCAGCCAGCCTACCATTATTGATGCAAAAAAAAAAATTTGATACAATTTTTTTTTTAGAAGCAAGCCCAAATGTGAATTGGCCCATTAGAAAAAGCCCATATATGTAAACCGAATAAACCGAAAAACCGAACTGATTATTTCGGTTCGGTTTTGTTTCGGTTTTTGGTTTAATCGGTTCGGTTTCGGTTTTTACATTTTATACATTCGGTTTAATCGGTTTCAGGTTTTTCGGTTCGGTTTGAACCGATTAAACCGATTGCTCACCCCTACTCACATGAATGCTATATGCATGTAGAACTTTTAGTTTCAAGTTTAAAACGATGGGTAAATTTCACAAGACCCCTAGAGCTTTAGCCAAAACGTGGATAACCACGTCAGTATCGAAACCACAGTGAAAGCCCCCTATATTTTTCTCTACTTTTCACATCCATATGGAGGTTCAGAAAGAGAGATCGTTGTGAGTGCTGGACCCTATCTTTGAGTACCAGAAGGTAGTTTGTGTATATTAGGTAGTTCCAGAAATCGGAATATCAGAACTTGACACTAGAAGTTCTTAAGAATTACATTATAGTATTGTTAAAATAGAAAAAGTGAGAAAGAAAAACTTTAGATGCTAGAACACAATTTCATAAACTATGCATGTACTATATGTTACTGTGAACAATTACACAATTTGCATGAAATTGTAGCATGGCAGTTGCATATATAAGGGCCTGTTCGGATAGGGAGAGGTGCACTGAAAGTGGAGCTTCTTAGGAAGTAGGGCCCCACTTTCCAACCTCCCATGTTTGGATAGAAGTGAAAGTCCACACATCGATCCGGAATTCAAGGAATGTAGTTCATGTCCCCTACTTTTTACTTCATTCACCTCCTTCACAAATGGGTAGGATGTGGGTTGAAGTAGAGAGATTTGGGGAAAAAAAAGAAGTTAATAGATTCTTGTCCTTTGTTTAATGAATGTGCTCCTACAAAGTCAAAAAAACACCTACTTTCCACTTTACTCTCTATATTTTGCCAAACAAAGGAAGAGGAAAAGTTGGCAACTTCTACTGTTCAAGCTCCCTCTATGGAAACAAATTTTGGAAGGTGTTTAAACCAAGCTTCTTAGGAAGTAGGGCCCCACTTTCCAACCTCCCATGTTTGGATAGAAGTGAAAGTCCACACATCGATCCTGAATTCAAGGAATGTAGTTCATGTCCCCTACTTTTTACTTCATTCACCTCCTTCACAAATGGGTAGGATGTGGGTTGAAGTAGAGAGGTTTGGGGGAAAAAAGAAGTTAATAGATTCTTGTCCTTTGTTTAATGAATGTGCTCCTACAGGCTACAAAGTCAAAAAAACACCTACTTTCCAAATTTACTCTCTATATTTTGCCAAACAAAGGAAGAGGAAAAGTTGGCAACTTCTACTGTTCAAGCTCCCTCTATGGAAACAAATTTTGGAAGGTGTTTAAACCAAGAAGTGGAGTGTCATCCTTCACCAGGATTCGCACTTTTCAACTTCCTACCAGCTCCCTCTATCCAAACACCCTAACATGCAACATACATTATATGGGGCTTGAAAGAGTTTTTTTTTTAAATGTGAATATGGAAGTAGAAAAATTAAAGAACCAATTTTGCCAAATTTTACAGATTCTGCCAATTTTGCCTTTGTTTCATGAAATTTTTACCAGTTGGGGCCAAGTTTATAATATTTTGGGAATTTTTGGCTACTTATAGAAACTTTGACAATTTTTTGGAGGTTTTGGCCAATTGTGGAAGGTTTCAACTATTTTATGGAGATCAAAAAGGACCTGAAACTAACCAATACTTTTCAATATTACCCCATACCGAAGCTTAACCGTCATTTCTAATTTTATCCTACCATTTCCAATTAGTTTATCTAAAACCTGATTCGATAAGGCCTATACATATCAGGAATGGCTGATTATTTAAATTTGAACCATACCCCACCATCATGTCAATCAAAATGTGACCCAAAGTGACATACAGTTATCGGGTTTTGCGAAACTAACTCCAAAGTGTTAAACATACTACTTTTTAAGTAGAAATATGTTTAGCATAATCCTTTTCTATTGCGCCCCCCCCCCCCCCCCCCCCCCCCACCATGTAGTTTCTGTTGTTACATGAACTTGCCTATAACGCATGTCTCGCCTAGAACTTCGGGAAAATTTTGTATTGCCTAGGGTCTAGGATCTCTACGGCACAGTCCAACTTGCTGGGGTTACCAAGCACCCACTTAGGCCCCACCAAAGCTAGCCTAGGCCCGCCCTAGTTGGCCCACTTAGGCATGTCTAGACCTCACAGTAATGATTAATGGCTAGATTTTATTAACCTTTGTGTCCCTTTATCATGGTAAGTGAACGGTTTTGAAGTAAGGATTGATTCTTAGCTGCAGAATTTTCTATTAGTCTGTTAGTAGTTTGTTTAGTTAAAGTGGTCCTCTAATTACTCTATTTATAGTTACTAAATAATTGGTATAGTATGTTTTACATCTATCAAAAATTTATACTACTTCATATATTTTTTCCAACATTATTACAATTTCTTAGTTTGTATTCATCTTTAATCTCGGAAAATGCTTAATGCTCCCTAGGACCCATTTAAGCATCCTCTTTGCTTTGTAGCTGTCACTCATCTTTCACAACATTTTCACACGTGTTCCATTACATGGGCAGGGATGCAAGTGGGTCAGGCTAAGTTTACCTTGGCCAAAATCTACACTAGAACTTTGGTCTATGATTTAGATGCAGCTCCAACCTATTCATCTAGTATAGGTCAAATTCAGATTGTTTGCTGCAATTTGGCTTCATGATAGATATAAATAGTTACTTCGCGTGGTTCAAAATTGAAGTTTTTAACAATTTTTGGCAAGTAGGAATCATTGGATTTTCTTGGATCAAATCCAAAAATGTCGAACTACGCCAACCCGGCTAAAATTTGATACAGAATTTAGACCCAAAACAAGTATCGATTGAGCTCAACTTGGAATATGAATCTATCAGACACTTTCAGCCCAATTAATGGGTTTTTTTCAAGTCGGTTTTACGGTTTCAGGGTCCCAGGAACCGGACTGGAAAGAGGAAGAGCATTGTGGTCGTAGAAAGAAAGAAAGAGAGAGCAGGGAATTGGGAAACGTGGTTTTGTCAAAATATATATATGCATGCAAAACCTAGAAATGCTGTAATACAATTTCCAAAAGGTCCAGGTAGCTTTCTATTGGTTTAAATGTGAGGGCCGTTACCAGATTTTCGATGAAAACCCAAAAGGAATTTAGTGAAAGTTACATAAAGGATGATTTGGAGGGACTAAAATCAGTTTTACACTATATATCAGTTCTGCACCTCCATATTAGAAATGAACTAGGTTTCTCAGTGTAAGATGGTGCACCATGACATTACAGGTAACTAATAAAGTGTGCTAATTAGTAGTTAGATCAGGCCAAAATTGTGCATGACTAGACTTAGTAGTTCAAAGTTATTATATTACCCATGTTTAACCATCCATATCCATGGTAACAATCAACTGAACTTACCCACCAATGTAATCAAAATCTGAGAAGATAAAAGTTCTTGTGATGTCAAAACCACAAGCAATAATGTCTTTTGCATTCTCGCGAGCTAGCCTTCGGCTCTCCTCCACTGATAGTTGTTTCCACATGCACTTCTCATCATCGGTTAGTTGAATTACGAGAGGAACCTTAAAAGCATCCTGCAAATATCTGCATTCAGTGGGAAGCAGTTACCCATTACTGGATGAAGATATTAAACATATTTATCGGATGAACTTTGTTATGTACACTTAAAAAATATAAAGAGTGTCCCAATGCAACGAGCTTCCTGTTTATACAGGCTCTAGGGATTGTGAAGTTGTCCACTGCCCTATCCCCCATATATATGGAGAGGTCAGTTCTGTATATGTGATCAAAATACGAGCACTGCAATTAACAACAATATTCATCTTGCATGCTTACAATGCAAAGTGGCTCGTTCACAATACTGTTATATAATTACTTCCAAAGATAAGATGTCGTGTGTTCCATTAGTCATAAGCATATATAAAAATTATCAAATCCAAGCAGTGTTGATTAATTATTATTTTCATTCCCAGAGCCCGACTCAGAATCCCAGATTTTAAGTGTCTTCATCTCCAAACTGATAATATTCAAACCCCTAATTTGACATGAGAAACAATTAGGACTATCCATTAAAATGAGGGAAAGTCTTCGAGTTCTTGCGCGTTGTTGAAAGGTTGTTTAGGGAGTGAAATATTGTCCATGGTTGTCAGAACTTATTGGGATTGTTTGCAAAATATGATGGCAGCAGGTTGTTTGAACAATCGTTTACTTGCTCGAATGAACCATTTTCCTTAAGCAAATATCTAATATTTTTTTCAAGTATTATCCTTGTATTAGTCAGAGTTTGTAACACTTCTTTCATCTTTGACATGTCATCTTTCAAATCAAAGTTCATTTTCCTTACTCCACTTAAAACCCCAACTCCGAATTATAGAGAGCTAAAGCTATTTAAATCCCACTTTTCTAATAGGGATTTGAGAGTACGGGTATGTCTCAATATCCACACAATTTTTTTTTAAGGGAAAGAGCATCTCCTCAAAGAGATAAAAGGAAGAAGAGTATCTCAAAGTGTTCGGGAGGGGGGAAATGGGACAAATAGTGGGGTAAAAATTCCCTTATCGGAAGTCGAGATCAAAATGTTGATGAAAGAAAACTCTGATTTGAAAGAGGCAGTGATGATTTGAAAGAGGAAGTGATGAAGTTGAAATAAATGTTGCAAACTCAAACTAATACAAGAATAATACTTTAAAAGCATTGGTTATTTGCTTGAGTAAGGAAAAGAGTTTAAAGCAAGTAAAAGATTGTTCAAGCAACTTGTTGCCACCATGTTCTGCAAGCAATTCCAACAAAATTATGTCAGACATGGACAATGTTGCACTCCTTGGACATCCTTCCAACAACGCACAAAAACTCGAAGACTTTCTCTCATCTTTAATGGATAATCATAATTACTTCTCATGTCAAATTGGGGACTCGAGTAATATTCAGTTGGGAGCTTTAAACAGTTGAAATCTGGGAGCCTTGGGCAGTTGAGATTCGTGGTCTCAGTTGCTAAACATGGACGAATTCCTTATTCAATTTTTACACCGAGTATAGTTAGTCAGCAACTTGGAAGTACATTTTTTTTCCTATCAGTAGAGTCTAATATCTAGCAATCAAATGCTACGAGTTAATCTAGGTAGTTTATGATTTAGAGGCCTTGTTGTTCAAGTAATTTGCCTTTGTTCATATTCTTTTCAATGAATATGTTGGTTGGTTGCATGCAATTTTTACATGCTATATGTAATTATTATTTATTCCTAGTTTATTGTCATGTATACAATATTGATGCAACCACAAGGGTGTCATGGAAGTTGGAGGGTGCTACTTGGTTGCATGAGCTTAAATGGCATCACCAAGAAGGTAAATCTACTTATTTTGTCCTTATCACTTAATAGCCATCTGTAGCACTAGTGTTTCCCTCTTGAAATTACTTCACTTTGAATAATCAAATTGATCATCGGGTTTGGGACTGGTTATCATCGTTGCTTCTGCTTATCTTATATCGTGTCATATCAACCTTCAATGAATTTGGATTTGATGCTATGGCTTGGAGCATATTTGCAGGAAGTAACCGACCAGCACGCAAGTCAAAAAATTGTTACTATTTACTTTGTTTATGGGATTGTCCTTCACTCTTTGGCGTAATGTGTCGTAAAATGAAAGCAATTTCCTATAGCAAATTATATCATCTTACCTCTTCGTCTAGATTCTTTATAGTCTATGGGTACTTAGAAGGTGGCCCTTGGTTGCATGAGCTTAAACTGCAGCTACCTGTCTGCCAACTGACAACCTAGGTTTTATGGCATAGCCCTCTCATGCTCATGTTACCTTAGCTAGGAATTTGGCATCAACATAGATGGTTGATGTCAGGTCAATATTCAATCATAAACTTTGTCAAATATTGTATAGAGCTTTCTTATGCTCCATAATCGACCCTATTATGATGGAGAAAGCTTGGATGATGATAGCTTGATGTAAAGAAATATAAGTTACTTGTTCTTACCACCGAGGGGTGGTCCGGTGATAGCACTATAAGGGGAGGAGTTGTCGTAGGTTGGAATCTCAACCAAGCAAAAGTTTAATTAACTTAGAGGGGGTCTTGGTGCTAGCAGCCCAGGAGGAGGATGGTTATTAATAAGTGACCTCATCTCAAAACAAGTTATTTGTTCCTAATATATATATATAGAGAGAGAGAGCGAGAGAGAGAGGAGGGATCCGCATCCCCTCATTTTTTGCATCCCTATGCTATACACCATTGGATGTTGTTTAAGTCATCTAATCTTAACCGTAGATTTGAACCATTCAAATCAACGGTTAAGATTAAATGACTTAAACAACATCCAACAGTTGTTAACATGGGGATGCTTAGGGATGCAAAAAATGAGGGAATGTGGATTCCTATATATATATATATATATATATATATATATATATATATATATGAAAGGTTTTTCTTCTTAACATTAACAATGAACAGTAAACAGTTTCCTCATATGCTTATAGTTAGGTAATTTATCTACTTTAGAAGGCTTATTTTCCAAATGCAGAGTCGAATTACTCATGGTATGTACTTAAAAATGGACCTTTACACAAGATTGTTAGTTGTGACTAGGCGTTTAAGATGCTATAGCATCTAACCGCCTTAGGTGGCTCCATTGACCTATCTTGACTTAGATCTGTCAGGGCAACTTTTTTGAATTTGGAATCAGGCCCAGGCCTAATAACTTAAATTACAAATAGTTTTAGTAATTTAATGAATATATTAAAGAAGAGGAAAGGAATAATAGCCTTTGTATTTTCTCCTCCTAATAGTCTTCCATCTGTACTTTCCCAAAGCCACCGAATCCCATCTCCGAACACAATATCCACTGCCAAGCGCCAACATAAAGTCTTTCTCTCTCTATCTTCTCTCTCTATCTGTTTCTCTCTCTCAGACTCCCTCTCTATATTTCTACCTCAGTGCCTGGGATAAGGATCCGAACGCCAGTGGCTGACCCCCGACACTCCTACAAGGATCCCAACGCCGGTGGCTGACTTCCGGTATTCCTACAGTTGAGTTTTCTACCTCGGTCTTCTCACCAGCAGTGTTTTCAAATTATTTTCCTTTATTATTTGCTTTCATTTTAAAAATCTAAAAATCATGAACCGCTAGCTTGTTGCAAATCCTGATGGAAGTATTCATGTAATGCGTTAGGATTTCAGAGGAGGGTTTGCAGGTTATGTGTTCATTAATGGGGTTTTATAGCTAGACTTGTTACTATATTGGGGCTTCACAAGTCAAATGTTGGTCATGTTTTAGGCTTCGGCCCAGGGTTTTGGTACACTTGAACATTGCCACAAGCTTAGCTTAAATTCTCTTCCAGTGTGTTCATCTTAGCCCTACCTTCTAGTTCAGGCTTTAACCCCCCCCCCCCCCCCCCCCCCCAACCCACCCACCCACGCCCTCCAAACAATACTCATGTCCATGCACAACATAAATTCACGAAGTTTTTGAATCCTAACTTTATCTGAGCTTACTACAATCAAACAAAATAAACATACGTATTAAAAATGTGATCTTTATACAAGAAAACGAACACTAATTTATCAACAGTAGCCTAGGAAGCATTAACACTCCGATAATCAATGCCTCGGAAGTGCCGTGTGTCGGACACGTGTCAGGCATGACAAAGATACTCCATAACACACCACAACACACTAAAACCAATGTCATGTTCGTGTCAAAGTGCTTTGTATCATCCCGTGTCAGTGTCCGTGCGGATTAGATAGTAGCCCATTCCTCGGATGCGTGAAGAAAAATCAAGCCTAAAGAAATTAAGAACTCACTTGGTAAACATGAAAGGCACCAGATGCCCCAGATGCAACGCCTCCGACGACGGCCCGCGCCCAGTGTAGAGATAGAACTTCTCCCCGCGCTCATAGAGATCAAGAATATCGTTGAAATCCCTAAAACAAACACAAAACACCCCCCAAAAGTTCAAAAAAAATTGCAAAATTGCAAAATTGCAAATTTCGAACGGGAAGAAGAGGAGGAGGTATTCACACCTGTGGGCGAAGAAGACTCCCCGGCGGAGGAACACGTGAGCGGTGCGCGACGTGAGACGCTCGACGCGGCCGACGAGGGCTTCGTCGAGACGCTGGCAGCCGAACTTCTCGATGAGCTTGTCGTAGTCGATCTTCCCTCCGTCCTTTGCTGCGACTTCCCACGGGTTCACCACCTGCTGGTCTTCCTCGGACTCCGGCTTCTTCTCGGGGTCCGCCATGGAGACGGCTAGGGTTAGGGTTTCAGTGGAGAAGAATCAGAAGGAAGAGCGACGGAGGGAGTGAAAAGGGCTGCTGTACTGGGTCGGGTCGGATTCTAGGACTGCTAGCCGCAGGCCAATGGTGGTGATTGGGATTGTTTGGTAACCGGATTTTACTATTTGGATTTGGATTTGGAAATCCTCCAAATCCAAATCATGAATTTCACTATTCAAATCCAACTCCAACCAAACATAGGATTTGAATTTATGATTAATAATTAAATTATAGTCATGATTAATAATTAATAACTATAAATTATAATTAACGATTAATAATTAATAATTAACAATTGATAATTTTTTATTAACGATTAATAATTATAAATTATAATTATTGATTAATAATTAATAATTAACGATTAAGTAACTATAATTAAATATTTTAAAAATAGTAATTATAAATTAATATTATTATGATTAGTAAATTATTAATTAAATTATTATAAAATATGATTCTAATTGTGATTGAAAAATATTAATTAAGATTATAATAAAATAGTTATTAACAAATTATTAATTAATATTATAATAATACTAATAAATTATTAATTATGATTATAACGAAATTAACTAATTACTAATTTTTTAATTAATAATACTAAACATAGGATATGATTATTAATTAATATTATAATAATACTAATAAATTATTAATTAATATTATAATAATAACATAATAATACTAGTAAATTATGATTATTAACTAATTAACAAATTATTAATTAATATTATAATAATACTAATAAATTATTAATTAATATTATAACGAAATTAACTAATTAACTTATTTTTTAATTAATAATACTATTTTTTATTAATTAATAATACTAATAAAATAGTTATTTTTTTTATTAATTAACTAATTTTTAACAAAATTATTAAAGAATAATTATTTTTAACAAAATTATTAAAGAAGAATCGAGAATGCCTAACTCGCGAATGCCTAACTCGCGACAAATAAAATTGAATCGATCTTCTGATAATGGTTTTGTAAAGATGTCTGTTAACTGATGGTCAGTTTCAACAAATTCTAGACAAATATTTCTATGTAACTGGTGATCACGTATAAAATGATGACGTATTTCTATGTGTTTGGTATGTGAGTGACATAATGGGTTCTTAGTCAAATCGATTGTACTAGTGTTGTCACAAAAAATGGGTATGTTTTTGTAATGCAAATTGTAGTCTTCTAGGATTTGTTTCATCCACAAAATTTGTGCACAACAACGTCCTACGGCGATATATTCGACTTCAGTTGTTGATAATGCAACATAATTTTGCTTCTTACTAAACCAATAGACTAAAGCTTTTTTCTAGGAAATCATACGTATCGTTGGTACTTCTACGGTCTACTTTGCATCCTGTAAAATCAACATCTAAAAAACCAACAAGGTTAAAGGATGTGATTTTGGGATACAACAAGCCTGCGGTAGAAGTATAGTTAAGTTATCGAAAAATACGCTTAACTACACATATGTGAGATTTCTTAGGATTGGCTTGGTATCTAGCACATATGTAAATGCTAAACATAATATTTGTACGACTAGCAATTAAGTATAATAAACTACCAATCATACCTCGATACTTATGTTGGTCGATCGGTTTGCCACTTTCATCAAGATCAAGCTTTGTTGACGTTCCTATTGGTATGCCGATAGATTTTGTATTGTCGAAGTCGAACTTCTTCAACAATTCTTTCGTGTACTTTGCTTGATTGATGAATGACTCTTGTGAATTCGGTCTGATTTACAGTCCGAGAAAGTAGTTGAGCTCTCCTATCATGCTCATCTTGAATTTAATCTATATACACTTAGTAAACTCTTGACAAAGTAATTCATTAGTTGAATCAAAGATAATGGCATTAACATATATTCGCACTATTAAATATTGTCATCAAGGGATTTGATAAACAAGGTAGTATCAACTTTTTCTTTTGAAAAACTATTTTCAAGTAGAAAGGTACTTAGACGATCATACCAAGCTCTAGGAGCTTGTTTGAGACCATATAGTGCCTTCCGAAGTTTAAAAATATGATCAAAAAATTTGAAATCTTCAAAGTAAGGGATTGTTTTACAAAAATCTTTTCTTTTATAAAATTATAAAAATGCACTTTTACATTTAAATTTTTTTGAAAACATGCATATGCACAAAGCATGTGAATCGATTTAGTCTAGAAACAGAAGCATAAGTCTCATCATAATCAATTTTCTCTTCTTGATTACAATCATGAGCAAGTAGACGTGCTTTGTTGCGAATGGCTTGTCCATCATCACTAAGTTTATTTCGAGATACACATTTGGTACCAATTATAGAGTGACCATTAGGTTTGGGAACAAGTTCCCAAACTAGGTTACTCCCGAACTAGTTTAATTCCTCTTGCATGGCATAAATCTAATACTCATCATTAAAAGCATCTAATATTGTCTTAGGTTCTATTTGTGATATAAAAGCAACATTAGCAGTTATATCTCTAGTAGATGAATGTGTACTTACTCCCTTTGGTTCATCACATATGATCAAAGTCTCTGAATGGTCTGACATGAATCTCATCTTCTTTGACAAACTCTCCAAATAGTTTGTTCCAGTGTTAGTATCTTCAGCTACTTTATTAGACATTTTTTCTATGCCTTCGTCATCACTGTCACTTGAAAATTGATTGTTAAGTTCATCAAATGTAATATTTATAGACTCTTAGACAATCAACGATCTTTTATTGAAAACTCAAAAACCTTTACTTTTGGCAGCATATCCAAAGAATATACCTTAATCTGCCTTAGAGTCAAACTTACCCAAGTTATCCTTGGTGTTCAAAATAAAACATCGACAACCAAACTTTGAAATAAAAAATATTTGGAATCATATTAAACCACAATTCATAGGGAGTCTGTCACGCCCCAGTACCGAAATACGGAGACGGACTAGGCCAGCTACACCATATGAGGTACGTAACGTCATATGGCGATCGTGGCTGTCGAGAGACTAGGGGGTACATGCTACAATCAAGTCTCCTATGGTCCCACAGAGTTCTATGTCTCAATCAATCAAATCACATCAGCAAATAGATGAACATTAAGGATAAAGCAGTAAGGCGTCCCCGACGCTTCATCAAAATGATCATGAGAGACTAGCTTCATAATTTAGCTATCTCGGAGAGTCAAGAGTACAAAATTATACACAGCTGCAGTCTGTTTAATTACAATTATGTACTGACACAAAACATCAAATAATCCGGCTAACAGGTGCCGATGGCTAAACGCCGCAAAAGTATAAGCAGGAGTGGTGGAGAAGAAACCCACTCGAGTCCCTGAACTGCCATGCTCCTAGTATGCACCATGGATGTCAGGGAGGAAGATCGTGTCCTCAGGCTCTGCTACGGGATCTGGCCAAACAAAACCAGCAGGGTCAGCCCCGAATAGCAAGTACCGCCAAAGGGGCACAAGAGTTAAGACTAAAAACCCAGTTAATAGAATGATTGATAATAGTAATACTTATGCTACTATTATAGGGTAGCGCAACATCCTCGAACCCATATGGCACCCTTACAACCAAACAAGGACAAAAGGTGCCGCATGGAGTCGGGACGTGTCGTACTCTATAACTTTCACATAAGTTAAAAGGCATAAACAATAAAATCTCCTGATCGTGACTTCGGTCGATAGCCTATCGCAGCACAATAACCAACCCAACAATCAAACAAGAACATGGGTTGGATCATGTACCATGATAGACCATGTTCCTCAGTCATTCCCAGAAGTAGCACTCCATAATCAGAATAAGTCTTCCGTTCATAACTTCGGTCCACAGCCTGTCATAGTACGATAACCAACCCAACAATCAAACAAGAACATGGGTTGGATCACGTACCATGACAGTCCGCTTTCCTCAGTTATTCACGGAAGGTAATAGGACACAAGCAAGTCATTTTCACGGCCAATCAAGTCTAAGAGTTTCTAGTGGGACGAGGTTATCCTCGCGTCATGTTATTAGAAAATCCTCAGATCGTATCTTTCCAGCGAGGCTAGCCAACCCAGGGGTTCGCGTAGACAGGTATGATTGAGCACAGGTCCCTCGTAAGGCCACCTTGCTAAAACATATATAGCAGGAATTAATCGGATACAGTCATCCACTCGTTGTAGATGACACAGTATCCGTGGAGACCAGCCGGCGCGTCAAGACAGTATCTCAAGGCGGCTGGTGTAACACGATCTCGAGATTCTTGCCCTCCCCATGCATCTAGTATGTTTAGTTGCCTAGTTTAACCCTAGGTGAAATCTTGGACTCACATGCTGTGGCCTGCATGATTATCCTCCTAAAGTCGTACTTTAGTACGAGTACCCCAAAGAGGATCCATGTCAATCAGTATGTCAACATATTCTACCCTCCTTAGTGTAATGGATCATTGCAAATACGCCACGTGGAGTTACGAGTCATTTGTCGAGCATGAACAAGAACTGGGATATTCAGGTACATGTATCAGGTAGGAACACTTTGTTCTCCGGGGTCACATTAGTGCTCATATCATGCTCTGGACAAAAGGCGTAAGGATATAAAATGGGCACATAATATATATATAATAATAATAATAATAATAATAATAAGGTAACAATATAGGGCACAAAAGTCCATGCGGCTCAAGGGGAGTGAGTCCATGCGGCTGGGTCAATACAGGTTCATGCGGCTGGGACTGTACGCTCATGCGGCTCAGGGAGCCCAAGGCGCATGCGGCTGGAAAGGCGGGTTTATGCGGACGAAGGGGGTGTCAGCTTATGCGGCTGCGAAGGGAGCAATCGCCAGGCGGCCGGGGTTCAACAGCATATGCGGCTATGATCAGACGAAGTCCTATGCGGCTGAGCATGGGCGATACATATGCGGCTGGATAATGGATGGGCCTTATGCGGCCCAAAAACAGTAGCGCATATGCGGCTGGGTGCAAAAGAACTCATGCGGCTCGAAGGCTAGCCGCATGAAGTCCATGCGACTCAAGATAACAGGGGCTCATGCGGCTGAGTCTGAACAAGGCTATGCGGCTCAATTACTTGCCGCATGAAGATTCATGCGGTCAAGTACTCAAGCAAGTCTTATGCGGCTGGGAAGGACTTTCCATGCGGCTGAGCTCGAACGAGTCTCATGCGGCTGGAAAGGCCATGCGGTCAGAGACTTGCCGCATGAGGATTCATGCGGTCAAGTACTGCTCTTCTTCTCCACTTGTCCGAGAAGAGGAGCCAAGCAACCATGGCTTCCAAACTACACAAAACCTTCATCCGGAGCCCAAATCGGAACTTCCTTAGGTCAAAATGGGGTAGAACGAGATCCTCTACAACATGGAACCATCAAAACTAGGAAATAACAAGATTAAGTAGATCAAAACCCAAAAAATTCGAAAATAAAGTAAACCTAGATCTACAAAAATCAAAGCTTCAAAATGGAAATTTCCAAGTTCTAAACTAGTATAGATTGAGGAGAAGAACATGTTTTGGCAAATAGTTTTGTAAGAAATCATTGACAAAAATTATTGATCCATCTCTTGAGCAAGTTGGTACTTGCCTTGGTTGATGGAAGAAATATTTGGTTGGTGGAGGAAATAAATGAGAGAAAGTAAATGAGAGGAGAGCGAATGAGATGAGTATATATAAAGATCTTGGACCCATGGGTTCATGATGAACCATTGGTGAACCAAGAATAGGTTACCCAAATGAGCCAAAACTGTAGGCCCAAATGCAGAAAATAAATTAGGCAATAATATTTTGTCAAATATTTTTAGAAAATGCATGAAGAAACACAGCATAATAAATATAGTATAAATACAAGATAAATACAATTTATCGGTTTACGTATTAAAATACGTATTCCAGGATCGGGGAGTGACATCTCTACCCTTTTTAGAAAAATTCCGTCCTCGGAATTCCAGCCAAGATAGGATAGTGACATCAGGGCAAGCAAGGCTCAATCATATAAGTTAACTATCATAGCAGTTATTATCATACATCACAAAGTGCAAAACAAGCAGGTGCAGATAAGCATGGAATCGTGTCAATAAGGTGCAAAAATATACCTTATTAGTCAAACAAATGCGGATACCGAGATCTGATCTCGTCCTCGCGCTCCCAGGTTGACTCTCCCGGAGAGTGATGGTTCCAAGAAACACGGACAAAGCTTATCGTCCAATTCTTGAGTACCTTCTCTCGCCGGTCTAAAATAGATACGGGTTGTTCCTCGTAAGTTAGGTCGGTACCAACGACTAACTCAGAATGATCGAGGACATGACTCGGATCCGGGACATACCCACGTAATTGGGACACATGAAACACATCATGTATGCCAGTTAACGAAGGCGGAAGGGCAAGTCGATAAGCCACATCGCCTACCCGAGCGAGAATCTTAAAAGGACCAACGTATCTTGGACTAAGCTTTCCTCGGGTTCCAAATCTGATGATACCCCGAGTAGGCAAAATCTGCAGAAATACTTGGTCGCCAACTCTGAACTCTAGAGGCCTACGATGCTGATCTGCCCAATGACGATGTCGGTCCTATGTAACTCGAAGGCGCTCTCTGACCAACTTAACTATCTCTACAGTCTGCGTGATCATCTCTGGTCCCAACAACTTCCGTTCTCCGACGTCGTCCCATGCCAAAGGGGACCTGCACTTCCTTCCGTACAATGCTTCGAACGGGGCCATCTGAATGCTAGCATGATAGCTGTTGTTATAGGAGAACTCCACTAGATGAAGGTGATCCTCCCAAGATCCGCCAAAGTCCAAGGTACACGCCCGTAGCATATCTTCTAACGTCTGAATGGTTCTTTCTGATTGCCCGTCGGTTTGTGGGTGATAAGCAGTACTGAATCTTAACTTGGTTCCCAAACTTTGGTGTAAGCTCCGCCAAAAATGGAAAGTAAACCGCGTATCCCGATCTGATACTATACTAACTGGAACACCGTGCTGCCTTACTATCTGCTTCATGTATATTTCTGCTAACTGTTCAGTAGTCTGCCCAACTCGGAAGGGAAGGAAATAAGCGACCTTTGTGAGTCGATCTACTATTACCCAGATTGCATTCTTACCAGTCGGGGATCTAGGTAAACCGGTCACAAAGTCCATCGTGATGTGCTCCCATTTCCATTCTGGGATAGGAAGCGGCTGTAGCAATCCTGCTGGTCTCTGCTGCTCGGCTTTTACCTGCTGACATACCAGACACTTGGATACAAATCTCGCTATCTCTCTTTTCATGCCATTCCACCAAAAGTACTGCCTGATATCTCGATACATCTTCGTCCCTCCTGGATGAATGGAGTAAATAGAACTATGAGCTTCGGACATAACTTCTTGCCGAAGGTCTCCACTCGGTACACAGAGTCTGTTTCCAAACCCGAGCGTACCATCTTCATGAATCACTAACTCCTTCCTACGGCCTGATTCACACTCCGACCGCAACTTCTGAATCTGTGGATCTCCTGCTTGTGCTGCCCTTATCCTCTCTACTAAGGTTGACTGAATCTGCATACTGGTCATTCTTCCTATATCCCTTGGCAAAACTACTTCGATTCCCATACTCTGAAGGTCTTCTAAAATATGCTTCTGCGAGGTCAAGATAAAGGCACTGTCTCTCCTACTCAGTGCATCTGCAACTATATTCGCCTTGCCTGGATGATACTGAAGATCTAAATCAAAATCCTTCAGTAGTTCTAACCATCTTCTTTGCTTCATGTTCAAATCTCGCTGCGTGAACACGTATTTCAAACTCTTATGATCAGTATAGATCTCTACCCGATCCCCGTACAAATAATGCCTCCACAACTTGAGTGAAAATACCACAGCTGCTAATTCCAAATCGTGAGTCGGGTAATTCTTCTCATGGTCTCGAAGCTGCCGAGACGCATATGCTATCACCTTTCCGTGCTGCATCAATACACATCCAAGACCCTTCCCAGATACGTCACAATATACTGTAAAGCCTCCCGCTCCTACTGGAAGCGTCAAGATCGGGGCTGAGATCAACCTATTTTTCAATTCTTCAAATGATGCCTGACAGCTAGCTGACCAAACAAACTCTACGTCCTTGTGCGTCAAACGCGTTAAGGGCGCAGAGATCCTGGCAAAGTCCGCCACGAACCTTCTGTAGTAACCAGCTAACCCTAAGAAACTTTGCACTTCTGCAACCGTTCTCGGGACTGGCCAATGCTCTACGGTCTCAATCTTCTTCGGATCCACTGACACTCCTGTCCCAGAAATTACATGCCCCAGGAACGAAATGTGATCTAACCAGAATTCACACTTGTCGAGTTTCGCATAAAGTTGATGCTCCCTCAATGTCTGTAAGACAGTCCTAAGATGTTTTTCATGCTCCTCTTCACTGCTGGAATAGACAAGAATGTCATCTATGAACACCACCACAAATTTATCCAAATACGGCAGAAAGATACGATTCATTAAATCCATGAATACTGCGGGGGCGTTGGTTAGTCCAAAGGGCATTACTAAAAACTCATAATGCCCATATCTAGATCTGAATGCTGTTTTCGGTATGTCTTGCTCCCGGACTCTTACTTGATAGTATCCTGACCGAAGATCGATCTTGGAAAAGACACTGGCCTTGCTTAACTGGTCAAACAGGTCATCAATCCTTGGTAGCGGGTACTTATTCTTCACTGTTACTGCATTCAGCTTGCGGTAGTCGATGCACATCCTCGTCGACCCATCCTTCTTGGGAACTAGAATCACTGGCGCGGCCCAGGGCGATTTACTGTCTCGGATGAATCCCTTAGACTTTAACTCTTCTTCATGTTGATACAACTTATCCTGTTCTGACGGCGACATTCTGTAAACTCTGTCTGCAATAGGTCTCGTTCCAGGGTTTAACTCAATGCTAAATTCTACCTCTCTGACTGGGGGTATCCCTGGGAGCTCATCAGGGAAGACGTCGAGAAAATCTTCGACCACTCTCGGAATCTGTCCTGGCTCTGACACTGCTGCTGAGATGACGCCTCCGGCCTAATTCTTCAAGGTTCGAGTAAAGATGAACTGCTCCATCCCAGGAACGCTGAATATGACCCTACCTCCTCTACAATCAATTGTCGCATGACTGTCTCTCAACCAGTCCATGCCAAGAATGACATCAAAATTCTCCATAGGGAATTCAATCAATGATGCGGGCAGTAAATGTCCACACACCTCCACCGGACATGAAAAGCGCACTCTGCTAACTTCTACGAGCCCATTGCCGGTGAGTATATCCATCCTCTCCGGCAATGCCTCAAACTCTAATCCAATCCGTGTAGCATATTGTGCAGAGATGAATGAATGAGTAGCGCCTGAATCAAATAATGCTACAGCAGGAAATGAGGTGACGAGAATTTTACCTGCCACCACGTCACTAGATGCTAGAGCCTCTCCCAAGGTCAATGTGAGAGCCTGGCCCCGCGGAGCCCCTCGTTGCGGCCTTCCTCGACCATGCTGTTGCTGCCTCTGAGGGCCTTCGGCTTCCTGTGCCTGGCGGAACATCTGAGCCTGCGTTGGTAGACGCTGGACTAGGGGCCTTACTGCTAATACTGGCCCTCCACTCGGGGTTGCCACCGGAGCTGGCAATGCTGGAAACTGCTGAGCTGGCCCTCCTGGCCTCTGCATCATAGGACAAGTGGAAATACGGTGGTCTGAACTACCATACCTCAAGCATAAGCCATTCGCTGGCCGACACACCTCCCTCGTGTGCCCTGCCTTCCCACAGAATGTACAGCCCTGGGGTGCTCCCTGACGCTGTTGCTGGTTTCTCGGCTGCTGATGCCGAACTGGCGCGGTATTAGTTGACACGGCCGTCCTCCGCGGCGCTCCTGCATCATGAATACGTACACCGGGGGCTGGTGCCGATGTTCGCTGCATTGCTCCTCCTCCAACCTGGGAATAAGATCTCTTCTGACCTCCTGCCCTCGATGCCAACCTCTGCAGGGTAAGCTCGTGCCTCCGGGCTGCCGTCAAGACAGCGTCAAACGTCTGGTAGTCGTGTCCCTCCACAAGCTGTAGTAGTTCCAAATGAAGTCCCTGCTGGAACCTCATAGCTTTCTCTGGCTCCGTTGCCACCATTGCTGGTACGAAATGGCACAATCTGCAGAACTCTGCTGCATACCCATCTACGGTCTTGCCTGCTTGCTTGAGACTGATCAACTTCTGCTGGAGCTCATATCGAGCTACTACGCCAAAATACTTGGCCTTGAATCTGTCACTGAAGGTGGTCCAACGAACAGGGCGTCTTGTACCAACTTCTTCTGATGCCCACCAGTCGCGGGCAAGATCCTGAAGTACCAGTTTGACCTGATCAACCTTCTCATCATCTGGAAACTTGGCTGCCACAAGAATGGCTTCAATGTCTTGAATCCATGCATCCGCAGTGATGGCATCCTCCGTGCCATCAAAATACCTCGGGTTCAAGCGACGGAACCTTCCTGATGCTTCCGAGTCAACCCCGGCACTCCTCTCAAGAGCTAACTGAATCCCTTGGTTCAGCAACACGTTCTGCTCCTGCTGCCGAGTCTGTTGCTGTTGGCTAGTGACAAGAAACCCCCGGATGATCTCCAAGAGTGCTACGGCGTCTGGTACTGCCGTCGCTGCTGGTGCTGCAGGGGTTTCAATAACCTGCGGCTGTACTGCCTCTGGTTCTATTTCTGCTCGTACCTGCACTGGAGAAGGTTCTCTCCCCTGTTGCTGCCCAGTCGAGTCATGCTCTTGCTGCTCTTCCTCATGGGCCTCACCCGCTACTGAGAAAGAAGCACCCCTATAGAGAAGAATATAAGATTATCAAGTCCGAACGAGGAAGATTTTGAGGATGCAAGTCAGGTTAGAGATCAAGGCAAGGACAGAGAATTCGAAATGGAATTTCAAGGGGAACAAGTTTTGATTGAGACTCCTAATAATTCGCAATACCCCACAAGTCTAAAAATCAGACCTGCATGGGCCACCACTAAAACCTTGTCACGCCCCAGAACCGAAATACGGAGACAGACTAGGCCAGCTACACCATATGAGGTACGTAACGTCATACGACGATCGTGGCTATCGAGAGACTAGGGGGTACATGCTACAATCAAGTCTCCTATGGTCCCACAGAGCTCTATGTCTCAATCAATCAAATCACATCAGCAAATAGATGAACATTAAAGATAAAGCAGTAAGGCCTCCCCGACGCTTCATCAAAATGATCATGAGAGACTAGCTTCATAATTTAGCTATCTCGGAGAGTCAAGAGTACAAAATTATACACAGCTGCAGTCTGTTTAATTACAATTATGTACTGATACAAAATATCAAGTAATCCGGCTAACAGGTGTCGGTGGCTAAACGCCGCAAAAGTATAAGCAGGAGTGGTGGAGAAGAAACCCACTCGAGTCCCCGAACTGCCATGCTCCTAGTATGCACCATGGATGTCAGGGAGGAAGATCGTGTCCTCAGGCTCTGCTACGGGATCTGGCCAAACAAAACCAGCAGGGTCAGCCCCGAATAGCAAGTACCGCCAAAGGGGCACAAGAGTTAAGACTAAAAACCCAGTTAATAGAATGATTGATAATAGTAATACTTATGCTACTATTATAGGGTAGCGCAACATCCTCGAACCCATATGGCATCCTTACAACCAAACAAGGACAAAAGGTCGTACTCTATAACTTTCATATAAGTTAAAAGGCATAAACAATAAAATCTCCTGATCGTGACTTCGGTCGATAGCCTATCGCAGCACAATAACCAATCCAATAATCAAACAAGAACATGGGTTGGATCATGTACCATGATAGACCATGTTCCTCAGTCATTCCCAGAAGTAGCACTCCATAATCAGAATAAGTCTTCCGTTCATAACTTCGGTCCACAGTCTGTCATAGTACGATAACCAACCCAACAATCAAACAAGAACATGGGTTGGATCACGTACCATGACAGTCCGCTTTCCTCAGTTATTCACGGAAAGTAATAGGACACAAGCAAGTCGTTTTCACGGCCAATCAAGTCTACGAGTTTCTAGTGGGACGAGGTTATCCTCGCGTCATGTTATTAGAAAATCCTCAGATCGTATCTTTCCAGCGAGGCTAGCCAACCCAGGGGTTCGCGTAGACAGGTATGATTGAGCACAGGTCCCTCGTAAGGCCACCTTGCTAAAACATATATAGCAGGAATTAATCGGATACAGTCATCCACTCGTTGTAGATAACACAGTATCCGTGGAGACCAGCCGGCGCGTCAAGACAGTATCTCAAGGCGGCTGGTGTAACACGATCTCGGGATTCTTGCCCTCCCCATGCATCTAGTATGTTTAGTTGCCTAGTTTAACCCTAGGTGAAATCTTGGACTCACATGCTGTGGCCTGCATGATTATCCTCCTAAAGTCGTACTTTAGTACGAGTACCCCAAAGAGGATCCATGTCAATCAGTATGTCAACATGTTCTACCCGCCTTAGTGTAATATATCATTGCAAATACGCCACGTGGAGTTACGAGTCATTTGTCGAGCATGAACAAGAACTGGGATATTCAGGTACATGTATCAGGTAGGAACACTTTGTTCTCCGGGGTCACATTAGTGCTCATATCATGCTCTGGACAAAAGGCGTAAGGATATAAAATGGGCACATAATATATATATAATAATAATAATAATAATAATAATAAGGTAACAATATAGGGCACAAAAGTCCATGCGGCTCAAGGGGAGTGAGTCCATGCGGCTGGGTCAATACAGGTTCATGCGGCTGGGACTGCACGCTCATGCGGCTCAGGGAGCCCAAGGCGCATGCGGCTGAAAAGGCGGGTTTATGCGGACGAAGGGGGTGTCAGCTTATGCGGCTGCGAAGGGAGCAATCGCCAGGCGACCGGGGTTCAACAGCATATGCGGCTATGATCAGACGAAGTCCTATGCGGCTGAGCATGGGCGATACATATGCGGCTGGATGATGGATGGGCCTTATGCGGCCCAAAAACAGTAGCGCATATGCGGCTGGGTGCAAAAGAACTCATACGGCTCGAAGGCTAGCCGTATGAAGTCCATGCGACTCAAGATAACAGGGGCTCATACGGCTGAGTCTGAACAAGGCTATGCGGCTCAATTACTTGCCGCATGAAGATTCATGCGGTCAAGTACTCAAGCAAGTCTTATGCGGCTGGGAAGGACTTTCCATGCGGCTGAGCTCGAACGAGTCTCATGCGGCTGGAAAGACCATGCGGCCAGAGACTTGTCGCATGAGGATTCATGCGGTCAAGTACTGCTCTTCTTCTCCACTTGTCCGAGAAGAGGAGCCAAGCAACCATGGCTTCCAAACTACACAAAACCTTCATCCGGAGCCCAAATCGGAACTTCCTTAGGTCAAAATGGGGTAGAACGAGATCCTCTACAACATGGAACCATCAAAACTAGGAAATAACAAGATTAAGTAGATCCAAACCCAAAAAATTCAAAAATAAAGTAAACCTAGATCTACAAAAATCAAAGCTTCAAAATGGAAATTTCCAAGTTCTAAACTAGTATAGATTGAGGAGAAGAACATGTTTTGGCAAATAGTTTTGTAAGAAATCATTGACAAAAATTATTGATCCATCTCTTGAGCAAGTTGGTACTTGCCTTGGTTGATGGAAGAAATATTTGGTTGGTGGAGGAAATAAATGAGAGAAAGTAAATGAGAGGAGAGAGAATGAGATGAGTATATATAAAGATCTTGGACCCATGGGTTCATGATGAACCATTGGTGAACCAAGAATAGGTTACCCAAATGAGCCAAAACTGTAGGCCCAAATGCAGAAAATAAATTAGACAATAATATTTTGTCAAATATTTTTGGAAAATGCATGAAGAAACACAGCATAATAAATATAGTATAAATACAAGGTAAATACAATTTATCAGTTTACGTATTAAAATACGTATTCTAGGATTGGGGAGTGACAGAGTCTTCTTCGATATATGTCGTATCAGAACCCTATTCAAAATATGACAAGCTGTAGTTACAGCTTCAGCCCAAAAGTACTTCGGAAGATTATACTGGTTAAGCGTGACTCTAGCCATTTTGCTAACATTTCTATTTTCCACTCTACAACCCCATTCTGTTGGGGAGTCCTAGATAAGAGAATTCATAAAAACAGTCATTTGAATCACAAAACTATTTGAAATCTGAATTTTCGAATTTGCTTTCATGATCACTTTGGATGCGAGTAATCATGAAACCATTTTCGTTTTAAATTTTTTTACAAATATCTCAAATTCAAAAAGTACATTATTCTTGTTTGAGAAAACCTATCTATAACAAGAGAAATCATCAACTATAACAAAAGTATAGAGTTTACCACCAAGACTGACGACTCTACTTATTGCAAATAAATTCATATGTAATCATTATAATGGTCTTGAAGTACTCACAACGTTGATGGATTTAAAAGATGACATAGTTGCTTTATTTTTCTAGCAGTCAGAACATATCATGTATCTCTTAAAGGTCATTTATGGTAATCCTTTTACCAATTTTTTCGTGGATGGCCTTGAGATGGTGTCCATATTTACATGTCCTAGTCTCATGTGCCAGAGCCAGCTTTTATCTTTGTTGACTATAAGACACTTATATGCACTCTTAGTATTATCTGATAGATAAATGACATATATATTTTCCTCCTTATTCATTCATAAACTAAATTTTTAGTAGTCATTTCATATATATAACATTTATCTTTCACAAAATTAATGGCATAATCGTTGTCAACAAGATGACTAATGCTTAGTAGGTTATATTTTAACTCTGCGACAAGACAAACATCTTTTATAACTGGGTAAAAAGGAATACCAATATTACTCTTACCTATGATGTAACCTCTCAGATTATTTCTGAATGAGACGTATCTTTATTTCTTCATCGATAGCATCGTGAATAAGGATGCTCACCAGTCATGTGACGCGAACATCCTGTAACTCCACTTTTCCTGGTAATTAAAATTAAAAAAATAAATAAATAATGTTTTTATATTGCATTGATTAAACAATGTAGAAATTTTCATATACTTTAAATATAGGAGAAGCTATTATTTATATATCATATTTTTTTAAGGTTTTCAGCTTGGGCCTTCATGGGCTTTTCTTCTATTTTGGGGCTGGTTAATAAACACCCATGCATACTGTACTTGTCTTCCAAATTCTGTTGTGATTCAAATGCTCAGTGAAAATCTTCATTCCTTCCTCTAACCAAATTGACAGGAGAGGAATTGGATTTTTCCCGTTCTAAGTGAGCTTAATCCCCACGCCACCCAAATAACCGCCTATATATTCACCTTCCTCTAACAATTCATTGCAGTTCTTTATATTTCCCTTCTCTCTCATCTTCCTCTCGAGCTCAATTACAGAGCGGCTATGGAGTCGGGACCAACAGCCCTAGAGAAATCGCTCTTGGCTCGATAGGAGACTGGTGATTATCGAAGTTCACCTTCTTCTTCCTTCAATCCGTCGATTCCTAAATCACTCGAATCATTGGTAAGAAAAAAATTCATTCGGTTATTCTTCCTGGGTCAGTTGAACATTTTGTTTTGAATGATCGATTTCGTCTCAGATATGTTCTCCAGAGATTCTTGACTTTGGAACACAAATGGGTGAATCAATCGGTTGTTCGTGATCTCTTCCTAAATCAGTTGAGTATTATCCATCATCGACTGATTAGTTCCTTTCTAGTAATGTGTAGAGTTGTCGGTCTTGGTCGATCTTTCCTGTGAAATTGTTCAGATCTGATAATCCAGATCTTAAATATTATAGATCTTATCTACCTGAAGGATTTCCATAATTGGTAGGAGTTGTCATTCATAAGGATTCAGACATCTCCATTTGAGGTATTTATCACATTTTCTTTATTCTCAAGTCTTGGTGATTTTACTTGATGCTTGGTATAGGATTCCTAGATCGAGTCTAAGGGAGTAACCACAACTTACAATACTCTGTTATTCCCTGTTTGGTTATCTACTCAGAGGAATCATAGTTTCAATCTAACTGGGAGAGCAAGTCAACTATTGTGAAGAGTGTTCCAGATCAGTGCTACATCAGGTAATTCCCTTTACTAGCTCTGTTATGGTTAGTTAGGGACACTGTTAAATTGAAGATGGTTCATAAATCAAGAATGGGTCAACCGGGTTCTACTTGGTAAAAATTTAATTTAGATATCAGTTCTTATGTTCTGAGAAATAAGTAGATTGCTTTGGGATTTATATCAATCATCCTTGTTTTGTTTTGAAGGAGTTCATCCCCTATGTTGAGTGATAGTTTGTAGCTTTTTGTGAATTGTGTCTTGAGTTGTTGAGAATTTCACAACAATCAATATTTCTTTAGACTGTAACTTGATTACATGGTTTTATGAGTACTACTTTGAACTTGTCTCAATTCGAGATAGCCTTAGAAACCTGAGTTTATGTGAAATTGCATAACAATACACTGTCCTGAAGATGTTGAACCTGGGATTGAGGGTGGCTATAGGAGAACCTGAGAGTTTGTGGTTATGGACAGTAACTGATTTCACTTGGGACTGATAACTGATTTCACTTTGGGCTGATATGTTTAAACCCGGTTAAAGTGACATAGGCAAATCCTGTATGAGAGACTGATGATATCAATCTTAAAGTTCTCCAGGGTGTAGACTGTATGGGCTGCACCTGTGTGTGTGTTCCTGAGAATTACTGAAATTGTGAACTTAACATCTAGTTCATGTTCTGGTTTAATATAGATTTTGGTATCAGGTCACTTTATCAGGATAGGGTCCTATTCATTGTATGAATTTTTTGTTTCTTTGGAGTGGATTAGATTGAGATTCAGTTCTCATTTTGAGTATCCAGTAGAGTAATCAGTTGTATTTATGAGGAGAGTCACCTTGAGCTACAGGGAATTGTTTAGAAAGGTAATAACTGGAAGTCTGAACTGTGAACCAGGTTAGTGTCTCTTGAGAATTTCTGGATAAACTCAGGAAGAGGGATAGGTTGTTGTATGCATCATCCCTGTTCAGTACTCTGGACAGTGGGTTAGCTTCATAAATAGGAGTAGTTAGTGAATGATTCCTTTGAAGTTGATCTGGAATTTAGATGTAATAATCCTAGGAATGAGAAACTGAGGACTTTTGCTCCTGACCTATATCAGTCCAGGTTGGGAACTGATACTTGAGCATATTTAAATGATTAGTAGCATAACCATGTGTAAACCTGTTAGAGTATTGAATTTCTCAATCCAAATTTATGGACTAATGAACCTGGGAAGGAGTTGCAACTGTAATCTAAATACATGGACATCAAGTCCCCTTATGCATGACTGCTGATGTCTATGTTGACACCTGCAGCAGAGGACAACCTATAGTAGAACAAATCGATTGAATGGTTATCCTAATTTATGCCATAGACTCAATTGGCCTTCCTGTTCTAATAAGACTGAAATTTAGAAATTTCAGTAGATGGTAAACCTGAGAGTGAACTGTGGGAGGGAATACATGGTAAGTTAGAATCATCATTGCTCTACTCCTTGATAATATTAGGAGTAGGTTATTTTCTATTTGATGTTTAACTTCAGCCAGTTAATGTAAGGATTTTGGGTCCAAAAATTAATGTTATCAACTTTAGGACTGGGAGGCATTGTTGAGACTGGTTGAACCAGCCTAGGGAAAACTGACCCAAATCAGCCTTGTCTAGACTAATTTTATCAGTACACATATTAGGATGACTTCTCACCAAGTTGAAATGTCAGGTTGGGGTGTTACTCATATTAGTAGTCCATTCACTTAGGTGCCATTGAGAAATTGATTGGGTTCAACTTTTTAGGTTCATGTTCAGCTTTGTGGGTTCATGTGATAGTGGGATTACCTTAGATTATAGGACTTAATCTAGGAAATGTGAAACATTGGGAAACTTGGGATTTGGTAATACCAACACCTAGAAGCCTTACTAGCTATAGGTTAAGCTTGGTTTTGAGTCAAATTAGTAAGGTGATCTCTATAGAACTATAATTTTAAACTGCATATATTAGTCATAGACATCCTTGTTCTTCTCTAGTGGGCTTAGTAGAAATACTTTAGTTGGGAAAGGGTATTCATAGAAATAGGATTTCGTTCATAAGTATAGTTAGTTGATATTTGTTCATAGTCTAATCAATTGTAATCATAACAGGGGGACATCCAGCTTTACTATCCTTTCTCGATCACCCTGAGCCAGGCAACTATACTCCTCGGATTTTTTCATTTCTCATGTCTTGTATATTCATCCTTGTATCTCCTTGTTGACACGATGTATCACGGTATTGTCTGATTTCATGTTTCATGGATTACTTGTGTCTGAGAGGGGAAATACTATAGATATGTGATCAAACCCTGTTACTATTCATGTGAATAGCTTAGGCCCCGCATCGTGCATGCGGGACCAAAGCCGAACCATTTCATGTTCATTGAATCTACCCAATCCGATCACACAATCTAGAAGTATTTCAATATTGTACATGTCAGAATTCAGGTTGTATTTTATGATCAGGTTGTATTTCATGTTCAGGTTGTACTTTATGTTCAGGTTGTATTTCATGTTCAGGACTCATATCATGTTCCCTGTTTTACTTTCAGTATTTTCTGTTCAATTTCATGTCTTGTTCTTATTTCTTGTACTTTACATATATTTCATGTTTCTTGTTCATACCATGATGTACATGTTCATTCCTTGGATATACTTAGCTCCGCTCCTGACTAGGATATGTTGCAGGTGAATTGGAGGCTCTGTGCGACACATACTATGGCGAAGAGCCAGTAGATGCAGGAGAGCTAGCTGGAGTTGCTCTTGACTTAGAGGCTGCAGAAGCCTAGTGCTTTACCATAGTAGTTCTATATTTTCTTGTATTGAGACTAGTAGACTTTCTTTTATTTGCTGGAATGTAATAAATTCTGAGACATGTACTTCTATTCTGGAATACGTTTATAGATGCTGTGTTTTCATACTTGTCTTGATATCTGGTTAGTTTTTTCTAGATTGGTACAGCTTACTTTGTCGTGTTTAACGACAAAGGTTGGACGTGTCCGACTCGTGTCCGACTATTCGGGAGCAGGTCGTGACATATCCGCTATTAAAAATCTATTTACTTCTATCATGAGAGGATTGTCCCACCTATAAAATGAGTAGATGTGACCTTTGGTACCCATTTCTTTAAGGGTCCAAAAATGTTAATTTTCGGTATCCAAATGCATACCTTCATATCTACTAACTTTCTAACTTTGCAAGATTAAGAGATATGTCCATGTTGACCACAGTAATTGCAAGTAATAACAGTGTTAATGTTTGGTGTTGAAGTGTAGACATGAGTATTTTGTGTCTTTCTTGGATATCGATAAAAATAAGCATGATGATGTCTAGCATTAGATTTGTGTGCTTCCTTTAATAGTGTCCTTGTATGTGTATGTTGTGTCCTATGACAAATCTTGGTTTGAGTAACAGGTATATGTTTATAAAAAAACAAAAATTTGTTTTATTCCAAACATATAAAAAAGTACAAAGTACAATAAATTCTGGGGAAGTACAACTTTAGGAATCTGATCAGGAGACGATCACTTTATCCCTTGGACTATGTGAACTTGAAGACTGTAGCCTCTAGAGAACGCAGTAGCAATTTTGCAAGAGTTTTTGATCTTTTTTCCTCTATCTGATGATGATTGGAAACTCTATTTATAGAGTTCAGGAAATAACTGTTTTGGTAGTTATTCTGATGTGCGCGAGGCTGAATTGTGCCATACTGGATTGCGCCAACCTCCTATTACGTCAACTTTCATTCAGTTGTCAAACGTGTACTAACTGTATTTAGACGCGTGGTATCATATGATTGAGATGCGCGTGATCGTGTACAGGATAGTAGATACGTCTTGAGAGATTAGTGGCATACGCGCCACGTCATCCTGCTTTAGAATGTAAGTTGTCTCAACTTTGTCAGGTTGTGCGAGCTTCAGTCAACAAGTCAAACTGTGCTTGATTTGAGCTGCGCCTACACACGTGGCAGCTTCCGAGCAAAAGTCATTCAGGTTGAGCCCAGGCGCAACTAAGGATTTTGTTTAGATTGCGCCTGGGCGCAACTCACGAAGTGTACAGGACAGTTGTCCACCAACTTCTCTTGAACGGCACAATTTACGGGATTCGAAGAGATTTTCCTCGTTCACTGTTGTGTCAGCCGTCAATATTGTCAGGTAATGATGACAATTAAGTGTCAGATGCCACGTAGATTTTGGCGCAAGAAAGATTGGGCGCAGTCTGATATCGGACACAATCTGATCGGTGGCACAGTCTGTTCTCTGAGCTTCATATCAGTGGCACAACTTGATTTTTGGGGCACAACTTGATCACTGATCAGTATATTCAAGGTGCAACTTGATTTTTAGGCTCTACAAGACCTCCTTCAAAGTTTTCAAAACTTAAAAAATATTGCAAAGTTTTGGAATATTTTGAATTTATAAAAGTTTTGACTAAGTCAAGTTGCACCGGTCAATGCTCGGTCATCATGATTAAATATCTTTCTCGAAAATATTCAATCCTCTCTTCGTCTTCCGGAGTTTCATTGATTACTTTTTGTTTCCCATGAAGAAGAAGAATACGAAGAGTCAATTTGTTGATATATATATATAGTTGATCTCTGTACTTTGGTCTTCACTTCTGTTCTTCAATGGCCCCCAAGAAGAAAGAGATGGAGACCAATTCTGACACCACAATTAAGTCTCCTGATGCGGGACATAATGTTGCGCCTACAACTTTTTTGTTGGAGGATGACCCAGCTTTGAGGGCAGTGAACTTTTGAACTGTTTCGGTTTAACCCTGTCAGTCTTCAATCGCTCGAGTGACGGATCATCCTCTGAGGAGCACGTCAATTCGGAGGGATTTCTTAACCTGATGCGTCGTTCGGGGATCCGTACCATGCAAGAATTAGACGCTGCCCTTCGTCAGTCTGATGAAGGCAAGGACAAAAAATAATGCTCTAGGCATAACAACTTTTTATTTTTATTTTTATGTCCTTGACTGTAGGGGTCCATCCGTCTTTATGCAATGAAACATAGAATTTCTGATTTTGTGTGGCTGTGATTTCGAATGGTGCTTATGGACATATTCTTCGTTTTACTGTTTCTTCTGAAGAACATATGGCAGTCGTTACACGGTTTTAGATGCCCATTTTTAGTTCTTTCCCAGAATAGGATCCTAGAACAACGCACCCATCTCATCTTTAACCTCTTTAAAAAGGACATCCAGAAATGAAAGAACCATTCATACTCTCTCAAAACCAATGTCTTCCCACAAGATTTTACTTGCGCCACTTCATTCTGATATTATTTGCTTGCATGCTGTGTCTTCAAAAATTGGTAAGTCTTGACGAAGAATCAATAGTATGAGTATTCTTCTTTCGTACCACTTCTGGAGACAAGTATTGATCTGCATGTTGTAGATATTATTGATATGCACTAACTATTTCTGAGAATAGGAGCACACTGTGGTTCAGTATTGAGCTCTGATTAGAGGCGCATATTGCTGTTATACGCTTGTTTGATCAGTGTTCAGTGCTGATATGCGTCTGTTTGTAGGCGCAATGCTGATGTGCACCGGTCTGTAGGCGCATTGTTGATGTGCGCCTGTCTGTAAGCGCATTGCTGATGTGTGCCTGTTTATAGGCGCATTACTGATGTGCGCCTGTTTATAGGTGCATTACTGATGTGCGCTTGTTTGTAGGCGCAATGCTGCTGATAGATTCTGCTAACTTTTCCTGTTTCATTGATATTTGCAGGGACTTGGTTTGCGAGCTTCTTCAGAACTGGTATTGGTGATTTGGATGTTGCAGAGAACATTATTCGGACACCCACATCAGATAGCTCATGTGGTTCTGACACTCAAATCAGACAGCTCAGGACTCTTCATGTTAGGAAGGGTCTTCCTCAGATGGTAGGAAGAGCCTTTATACATGAGAGTTGGATGGTGAAGACGCAGAACTAGGAATTGTATCACAAGAGTGATCTCGTTTCTAGTTTCCCTGGCGGGCTGTCTTCTCTCCACCAGTTGTATTGACAGTAGCTCATCTTTAGGCTGTTGTACTCTGGGATTCTCCTATAGTCTTTCTCAAAGAGAAGACCAGAGTTAATTCCATTGTCGGGCTCGTTGCTTCAGGTCGAGACGACAAGGAATTGCCACCAACAAATAAGAATATCCAAAGATGTAATAGACCTTCATTATTGATGAGAAGATTCAAAGTTGTAATAGACCTTCATTTAGAATGAAAATCCAAGATGTAATAGATTTTCATCAAGATGTATCTATGCTTTTAAAGAAGGAATAAAGAAATAATTGTCTCATTATTCTTTCTTTTTTTTACAATTTGATTTTTCTATGCTGTCATAGATAACAGAATCCAGAGAGGATCACGGATGTGGCAAGTTGGTTTGATGTGAATATTTAGAATTCAAGTTCGTAAAAAGGCATGACCTCTCACTATGATAAATGAATGAGTGATCATTCACTTCGATTTTCGAGGAAGAAATATTGAATGAATGAATGGTCGTTTAGACTTTCACAGGAGACAGAGAATGGATCAAACACGCCAGTTTCGAAGAAGGGAAGATGAAGAGTCGGTTATGAATGAACCGTTAGAAATGAATAAACAGTTGTGCCTCTTTCCAAAAGTTGCATCAATTCTCAAGGCTGATTTCTTAATTGTTCTGCCTATAAATTGTCAATCCCCTTTTCTTCCTGTGCAAGAAAAAAAATGTCTTCCAAAGACTTGATCGCTCCGAAGACTGAAGAAGAAACCAAGACTTCCTTTGCTGAGCCTCCAGTGCCTTCTCAAAAAGAAAGGGGCGAAGGTTCAACTGTTCCTCCTGCACTAGGACAGGATTTGATCTCCAAGTTAGTGGAGCCTGGAAAAACTGCTGAAGAAGAGGCATTGAGGACGGCTGTTCGTGAGTTCCTGGTGTGTTCAGACAATGAGATGTTTGAACGGTTGGCCAACTTTGTTTTTAATCAGGAAGGGTCAGGGCCTTCTCTCCGTCCATAATATTATGTAATTCCATTCTGTTTTTTTGAATAAAAATGAACTTTTATTTACATCATGTTTCTGAAAATAAAGTACATTTTGTCTTTATACATAATATTTCTTGAGAAATTTGTCATTGATGGGCATCATAGCAACTCTGTCATCCATATTTGTTAATTGATAGGCTCCATTAGAGAAGACTTTATTTATCACATACGGTCCTTCCCATTTTGCCTCGAATTTGCCTTTGCTCATATATGTCATAGTCATAGGACGTTTGACTGTAAGAACCAACTCGTCTTCTTGAAATGGTCGCACTCTGACTTTGCGATTGAAAGCTTTTGAAATCTGAGCCTGATAAAGTTTGATATGCTGTTGAGCTAATAACCTTTTCTCGTCGAGCGCCTCCAATTCCTGAAGCCGAAGACGATCATTATTATCTGTCGTAAGCTCATTAGCAATGGCGATTCTCAATGATGGAATTTGAATTTCTAAAGGTAGAACAGCTTCACATCCATATACCAGAGAAAAAGGTGTGCAACCTGTGGGGTTATGGACAGTAGTACGATATGCCCATAGACATTCTCCAAGTTTATCACTTCAACTGCATTTGTTAATAGAGACAAACTTTTTAAGAAGTTTGATAATGGTCTTGTTGAATGCTTCAGCCAACCCGTTAGCCGCAGGATTATAGGCTATAGAAGCGACATTATTGATTCTGTTGTCATCACAGAACCTATTAAATTTCTGGCTGGCGAATTGTGGTCCATTATCATGAATGATTCGGCGAGGGACACCAAATCTATATATCACATGATGTTTGATAAAATTGATAACGCTACTAGTCTTTACTTCAGCCAAAGGTATAGCTTCTGCCCACTTGGAAAAATAATCGGTTATGGCTAAGATGAACCGATGTCCTTTAGATGAAGGAGGATTGATAAGGCCAATTATATACATGCCCCAAGCTTCAAAATGCCATGAGGCTGCAGTTGGGTGAAGAAATTCTGACTGTTGGTGAATGAAATCTGCATGAATTTGACATACACAATATTTCCTTGCATAATCAATAGCATCTGATACCATAGAGGGCCAGTAGTATCCCATACGTCGGATACGATCCTGTAGTTTAGGACCAGGTTGATGTGCTCCACAAATACCATCATGAGCCTCACGTAATATCTGCTTTGCTTCATCACCAGCGAGACACCTCAAGAGTAATCCGTCAAAAGTTCTTCGATATAGTGTCTTAGTACTATGATTATAATAGAATCGAAGTGATCGACGACGGATACTTGTAGCTTCTTTAGGATCTTCTAGTAAAATGTCATGTACTGCAAAATCAATAAAAGGTACTCTCCAATCCTCGCTAAGGACATTGACTTCAGTTAGGTTGCTGAATTCAATGTTGTGGTTGTTTTCAACACAAAATAATTCTCTATTAGAGATAACAACCATCTGTTGTCTTTTGACTGGAACTGCCAATACCGCAGCTAGGTTAGCTAAGGCATCAGCTTCTGTATTACATGCCCGACGTACATGTTCGATAAAGAATCCTTTAAATGAAGAAGCTATCCTGGTTGCCGCTTCATGGTATGGTACTAGATCCTGATGTCGGACTTCATATATGCCTCTAACCTGATTAACAATCAGCTTAGAGTCACCATATACTTCGAGATATTCAATACTCAATTGTTTGGCTAATTGAAGTCCAATGAGCAAAGCATTGTATTCTGCCACATTGTTGGAACATGATTCGTCTAAAGAATAAGCCCTTTGAATAGTTAATCTATCGGGTGAAACAAGAACAATTCCTACTCCAGCCACAAGGGTACCTCTAGGTCCAATTCTAGAAGCTTCATCAAAGAACAACCTCCAGGTAGGAAATTCTTCTGAGATCATATTTGATTCCAATGTTTCGTCCGGAATCTCATCATAGAGTTTAGATGTCTCAGGGAAAGGATGAGCTGCTAAGAAGTCTGCAAGTGCTTGGCCTTTCATAGACTTTTGGGGAACATAAACTATATCATATTGTGCTAGCAATATAGCTCATGTGGCAAGCCTAGAATTGAGTGTACTTGGCTTCTTTATTAGAACTTGAAGAGGATTGACTCGAGATATGACATGAATAGTTTGGCCTATGATGTAATGTCTTGTCTTCTGAACATCAAATATTAAGGCTAAACATTCCTTCTCCACTGGGCTATAACGATGTTCAGCTCCAATCATCGTTTGGCTGAGATAGTAGATGGCTTGTTCATGACCTTCCTTGTTCTTCTGAGCCAGCAAAGCTCCCAATGAATGATCCATTGCTCGGACATACATTAAGAAGGGTATTCCTGAGATCGGTGGTACAAGAACCGATGGGCTCATTAAATACCGCTTTATGTCATCAAATGCTCGTTGATATTCTTCCGTCCAAATGAAAGATACACCTTTCTATTAATTGAGTAAATGGTCTGCAGCGTCCAGATAAATTCGAAATGAATCGCCTGATGTACGCAAGTCGACCTTGGAATCCTTGTAGCTTTTTTAGGTTGTGTGGATGACGCATCTCTTGAATGGCTTTGATCTTCTCGGGATCAACGTGTATACCCTCAGAGGTAATGACGAAGCCGAGAAACTTACCACTAGAGACACCCAGAAAAGACTTGGTGGGGTTCATTTTGTGTTGATGCTGGCACATTAGATTGAAGATAGTTCTTAAATCTTGAATGTGATCTTCTTTGAGACGACTTTTGACAGCAATATCGTCAACATAGCATTCGACAGTCTTTTGCAAATGATCTCGAAAGATAGTGCTCATAGCCCGCTGGTAAGTTGCACCTGTGTTCTTAAGACCAAACGGCATGACCGTATAACAGTACACACCCCGAGGAGTACGAAACGAAGTATGTTTTTCATCTGCAGGATCCATCCGGATTTGATTATATCCAGAAAACCCATCCATGAAAGACATTCATTCGAATCCACATGTATTGTCGATCATAACATCAGTAATTGGGAGAGAGAATTCGTCTTTGGGGCAAGCATCATTGAGATCCCGAAAGTCTATGCAAACTCGAACCTTTCCGGTCTTCTTCAGGACATGGACGACATTGGCCACCCAGTCAGGATGTTGTTCTTCCCTGATAAAATTACAAGCTATAAGCTTTTTGACTTCATCATCAATTGCATCCATCATTTCAGGCTTGAATCGCCGTTGTTGTTGTTTGACCGGTTTGGCATTCGACAAAAATGTTAAGCTTGTGAGTTGCAATTTGAGGATCTAATCCCGGCATATCTTCGTAACTCCAGGCGAAGACGTCAATGTATTCACGAATAAGGTGAATTAATTCTTGTTTATCATCTTCTGGGAGATTCTTGCTAATGAAGATTGGTCGTGATGCACCTTCCTCTCCAATATCGATTTGGACCAGTTGATCCTCAGTAGGTGGTTCTCGTTATTCAAAACGAAGTTCCCACCGATTGTCCATCCTTTGTGCCCAAGGGTCTATTTTAGTAGCTTCTTCAATGTCGCTTTCGCCATCTTCTGAGAATTCGACGGACACCATGTTAGAAGATACTATCACCTTATGAACATGACCAATGCTGGTATCAGAATCCCATGGGATAGAATCAGAAGAGTTTGAACGTTCTTCTTCATCAGATTCAGAAGGTTCTGGAGTTGGAAGTGGTGACATATAACCTAGTTCTCGTTTCGTTTTACTGTAGTATTGTTGTGATTTTCCTTTTGGAACAGCAATACGAAGAGAGGTTCGCCTTTCTTTACCATTGTTGATACCTGTTCTGAAATCATAGCCCATTTTACGGATGATGGCTTTAGATTGTGGACTATAGCATCGTAATTGTAGCCTTCCTGTATCATCTCTATTATCATTATAGAGCATGATTTTTGGTTCTTCTCTTTTATTGAAGAATATAGGCTTTTCATCTTTCTTTCAAGACGGTACTAAGAAGTACGACTCTTGTATGGAATCCAGTGATACCATGTTTCGTCGAGATGATACGACTTCTATTGTAAGTGGCTTAAAGCTATATAGCATATCCAGATAACACTGAGTATAGTAAAAAATATCAGTATACTGCAAAGGAGATGCTTTATTGATTTTTACACCATCATTTACAACAGGGACTTTAGCCTTAGCAGGCTTAGTCAGATTGATGACAAGAGGGGGAGAAGAAGAACGAGAAGGAGGAGGGAGCTTCTTGCGACGAAGATCGATTACAAGCGTCTCAGAAGAGGTGAGCTCCCTTTGTTCCTGACTATCACCTTTAGGTCGCTTCTCATGGGAAGGTAGATAGATAGTCAGTGGTTGGAAAGACTGAGAACAGGAGGTACGTCCTTTGACTGGAATCACCAGAGTATCATTAGGTATACTCTTCTGTTCTTCATCTGTGTCCATTGCTAGTACCACCTTCATGAATTTCTCTTTGTACATACGAGAATCGTTGCAATATGCTTCAACTCCTTTGAAAGGATTCAGATCTACAACCTCTTTTTGGACTTTTCCATTACTATCCACATATTTGAAACATTGATGAAGCGTAGAGGGTACAATATTGTGTTCATGGAGGAATGGCCTTCCCAACAAAGCATTGTATGAGCCATAATTGCCAATAACATAGAAAGTTACTTTTGTACGAAGATTGCCAATTTGAAGTTTTAGGCGTATCTTCCCCAAAGGTTCACTTCTTCCTTGATTGAATCCCAGGATGGTAGTGATAGTTGTAGAAAGATTATGTACTAGGATTTTCAAAGCGTCCAATAAGGACTTTGGCATGATGCTAAGTGCAGATCCGGGATTGTCACGACCCGCACCCGCTTTTCGGATACGAAACGTGTCCAAGTCCAGCCTACGCCGCAGTGTCGACGGTAGTACGCTGTCTATACTCAAGTCACGACAATCTAGAGTCACAAAAAATCTATATTTCATCCACAGAATAATCAATCACAAACAAGATTCATGAATAAGAATGAAACTGGACAATAATGGATAAACTGAATATCAAGTATCAATGTCACGTCCGGTGGACACAAATCCACTACCAGTAGACGGAAAAAATAGAGAAATACATGAAATGAACCAACTGAGTACAACCTGCTAACCAAGTAACCACGACTGCAAAGCACCGCTACCCGAAGCTAACTCAAATCCATTCGTCTGCTCCTGACTCAAACTCGGCTAACCTGAAGAGATCATCAGGTCCTCAGAGGACTAGCAAGATACATAAAAACGAGCCCTTCTAACAGTTTATTATGCATGGAGGAAAATACAGATTAAACAAGTAAAACTGAGCAATGAATAAAGCATGAATCTATACACTGTCTACACATAAATGAACTGCTGAACGAGGACTAGAGAACTCATGTCAAGATGTCAACGGATAACCGAAACGAATACTCAAACCCTCGTCCCTAGTGTGGACTCGCAGGTTTGAACTACTATCCCTCGTCCCTAGTGTGGACTCGCAGGCTAGCATCACCCTCGTCCCTAGTGTGGACTCGTAGGCATAAACCCTATACTACTAACCCTCGTCCCTAGTGTGGACTCGCAGGCTAGCATCACCCTCGCCCCTAGTGTGGACTCGCAGGTGTGGACCAATAACTACTAACCCTCGTCCCTAGTGTGGACTCGCAGGTTAGCTTAAGACACGGATAACTACTAACCCTTGTCCCTAGTGTGGACTCGCAGGTTAGCTTCAAGGTTCAAGACACGGAGGAAAAAGCAGTTCTGTTCACGACTTACGACACGACTCAATCAAGGCTCAATGGATACGTCCAATAAGATACAAGGCTAACTGTGAACACTGTCTATATAGTAATGATACAAGTATAAAAATAGGATATGAAAGATACATGGCAACAATATGATGAAAACTGGATAATAATAAAAGACAGTGCATGTAAATAAAGCTGTATAGAAAGGCAAGGTATACTTGCCTTAGATCCTGAGCTGCTGGTACGGTCAAAATCCGTATCAAGTCCACGTAACCTGTTATATGAATTTCATGGAATCAAGACACAATGTTTAAGAGTACATCTAGCTTATCTATTTAGTTATTTAGGCTTCTAGGTTTATTCCTGTCACGACCCGCTCCCGAATAATCGGACACGAGTCGGACACGCCCAGCCTTCATTGCTAGACACAATGAAGTAAGCTGTATCAACTAGGGAAAGCTAACCAGATAAACATGAAAGATAGAGAATCACAGCATCTATAAAAGGTGTCCCAACCAGAAAGAGATACAATATCTGAAATTATTACAATTCCACTATAAAAGTCTACTAGTCTCAATACATGAAAGATAAATGGAAACTAAATGAAATCCTAGGCCTCTGCAGCCTCTATGTCACAAGCAGCTCCAGCTGGCTCAAGGAAAGCAGTATCATGTCCATAGTATGTGTCACATAAAGCCTCCATCTCACCTATCATAACATATCCAGTCAGGAGCGGAGCAAAGCACAGTTCTAGGTAATGAACAATAACATAATGATATGGAAAGTAAATGCTGGAAGAACAGGATAAGAACAAGTATGTAAAGAACATGAAGATCATGAACTACTGCTATAAAGATACATGAAAGATCATGACAATGTAAGATGCAGTAAAGATCACGACTAATATCAAGATCAGGATCAAGAGAACTAATGTAAGAACAATATCCTGAACATGTGTTTATATGTTTGAAATACTACTTAGATATGTGACCGGCTTGGGTAAGATCATGAAAGAACATGAAAGGATCCTGGAAGATCATGTAATGGTACGGCTTAGGGCCCGCGTGCACTGTGCAAGGCCTAAGCTAAAGATCATGAATAAGTAACCGGGTTTAGTCACATATCTAGAGTATTTCCCCACCCCAAGATACAAGTAAGAACATGAAAGAACAAGCCAGAAAGAACATGAACGTGTCGCAGTGTGTCAGCAATAAAGAACAAGGAAAATGCACTGAACAAAACCATAGAATGTACTTGCCTGGCTCCAGCAATATGGTAGGCAATCTAGCTGGATGTTCTCCTGTTAACAATAGTGATGTACAAGTTGGTTAATAAACTATGCTAGTTGCTTCTAGGTTAATTAAAGTTAAGAACTAAATCCTTATCTTGATTCTTCCAAAATAAGTTAGCCTTATTTGGAGGTTCACAAGTTACATTACACTAGGTTTAATTACTAACTGGAAAATCAAATGCTAAACACAACCCTTGGTTTTACGTGTTTAACACTAAGAGTTCTATAAGTTTATAATTCAAAAACTCATTATATATATAGAGTTAGCATTGCAACTTTTTATATATATAAAAGTGGTTTGTTTTATAAACTTGGTTTATTATTTAAAAGAAAGTTATTTAAGAAAAGATATTATTCATTACTAATCAGTAGTAATTAAGGAAAAATTAACTAATTGTTTTTAGTTATAAAAAAATTGGTTCTAAGAGGATGTTTCCATCAACTCACAATAATTGGAAAAATAACATAATTTATTATTTATTTGAAAAAGGTTTTACAAATTAAACTACAGACAGTCCTGCCCAAGGCAAAAATTCACAGGTCGGCCCACAACCACTCGGCCCAACCCAACAGTCTGCCACCCGGTCTAATCCAAAACCAAGGATCAGCTCAGACCCGACTATTTAACCAGCCCAATTATAACTACAACATATAAGCCCGGCCCAACATGGCCCAGCCAAGCCAGCCCAACAATTAATTAATTACAGTCATCCAGCCCATAATTAAATAATATTACAACACATTCAGTATGGCCCAGCCCATACTAACAGCCCACAAAAGAAAATACAAAGATAAGCCCACTGAAAAACACCAACCGGCCCAACAACAGATAACCGCAAACTGCCAAAGTCCACCGCCGGTCAGGCCCACAGTCCAAGGCCAGTCACGTCAGGGTCAGAAGTCACATCATCTCCTTGGTGTCCAACACGCACGTCGGACACGGGAAAGAGGACACGGCTACAGCAAGGTCCATCAAAGTTCTAGCCACGAGTCCGCGCCACTTCGTATCCGACACGAACATCGGATACGAACAGGTAGGTACAGCCACAGTCCAGTCGGGACAGAGGTCCAACAGTCAGAAGATCCCCAGCAACAAATAACAGAAAAGAGAAAGAAGAAATCATCAATTAAAATATATATAATATGCATGCAGTGTCGGACACGAGAGTGTCTGACTATGAGATCTCAGTTCAGCAAAATGGAACCAAACATCATATCCCAAAGTTATGGCATGCATGCAGTGTCAGACACGAGAGTGTTAGACACAAGATCTCAGTCCAAAAAGAAAGGATTCCGAACATCAGATCTTCCCCAAAAATCCACACAGAAATGGATAAGGAAAACATTCCAAAAACAAACCATCCCTGACCTAACGAACCGAGCAACCCTAGAGTCACCACTGAGTTTGTTAGGTCTAGGCCAACCGACAGCATGCAAGTAAAAGAAACAGATCCACTGGATCCCCCACAGGAAAACACCATCGAAAACCCATTCTCAACAGATCTGGAACCACTACCAGATCTGGAGAAAAACTCCTCAGAAAACAACATCACAACCACAGAAATAGTCACAGATCAACTTGATCTCGAAGAATCGACTAAAGAAACATCATAGATCTAACATGCAACCCAAAATAACCACATGCAAGGGTCGATCTACAAGATCGGACCACAAAAACCCTAGATCCATCGGATCTGAACAGTTAGAACTGTTCGAAGAGAAGAGAACATCATTGATCTCTCACAAACCCAGCTAAACCCTAGATCTCGTCACCGATCAAGGATCTCAGAGTCTAGGCCATAGATCTGCCATAGATCTGACCAACAGTAGAGATTAGGGTTAGGTTAGGGTTTACCCTCTGGAAGTCGAAGCCCAAAGCTCGTCGAGGAAGAAGGAAGGAAGAAGACTCGGTCAGAGCAGCGCCTAGGCGTCAAGGAAAGCTCGCCTAGACCCAGCCATCGTCTTCATCGCCAAAGCCATCATCATCGGGGTCGTCGGCTTCAACAGGGACGAAGTCGCCTCGCTCGGAATGGAAGTCGCCGCTCCCTCAGATCTACGCCACCGGAGTCGCCGTCATCAGCAAGGTCGTCGTCGCCATCAGAGTCGTCGGAGAAGAACGCTCGAGAACGACGAAGTTCTCGAAGAGTCGGCGGAAGAATCGAAGAGTCGGTGGAGAGCTCGAGAACGGAAGTCTCGAGAAGAGTGGAGAGCTCGAGAGAAGAGTGGAGAGAAAATTAATGCCCGCTCTCTCTCTCCGAACGATTCAGTTAAAAAAACAAATAAAATGGAAATTTGCAATTAAGCCCCCCCGCAACTGGCCAATATGCAAAAACCCCCCCTGCCTTTTCATATTTAACCCGCAACCAAATTTAATAGCAAAATTACAATTTAACCCTCTGCCTTTTCATATTTACATAAATTATTTAAAAACAGTTTTTAAAATAAGAAAACAATATAAAAGTTGTTACAACAATTTCAAATTGTAAAATTGTCTAATATTTAATTCATTAAAAATGTTTCCAAATTAATAATAAGTATAGAAAATGAATTTTTATTATTTTTTTTTTATTTAAGAAAAACTGGAAAGTGGAGTTACAAATTATCCCCCCCTCAAAAAAAATTTCGTCCTCGAAATTCGAAGGACAACAAAACAATCAAGGCAAAAACACAAGGAAGATTCAAGCTCAAGCCATTTATTGTATTTAAAGGTTTCAATTATCAAAATACAATTAGGCAAACAAAGTGGGATCTCTCTCCCGCATCTCGTCCTCGCCCTCCCATGTGGACTCTCCGGAGAGTGGTGTCTCCACATGACACGGACAAGAGGAATGATCTGGTTCCGCAGTCGCTTCTCCCTCCGGTCGAGGATCTCTACTGGCTGCTCCTCGTAAGTCAATCTCGGGCCCACCTCCAGCTCTGAATAGTCCACCACATGGCTCGGGTCTGGAATGTATCGTCGAAGCTGAGATACGTAGAAAACGTCGTACACTCCCTCCAACCTAGCTGGAAGCGCTAGTCGGTACGCCACCTCGCCAATCCGTGCGGTCACGTCGAATGGTCCAATGAATCTCGGACTGAGCTTCCCGCCTCTGCCAAAATGAATGGTGCCTCTGATCGGCGAGATTCTTCAGGAACACTCTGCTTCTAACTGCTAACTCCAGTGACCATCTGCTATTGTCCGCTTAGTGCTTTTGTCGATCCATGACGCTATAAGCCTTGAGTCCAAGTATACACAAGAAGTTTGGGATATCATGCTTTGACAAAGGTCAAGGATCAAATAGTCACGAAGTGGAAGGAATTTCAATTACAACTAAGAGGAGCAAAATCATGAAGACACAATTATTAAGTACGATCAAAAATCGATAGTTTTAACATAAGTGGGCTAGCACAAGATAGGAAAATCATGGTCAGACAGACATGATTTAAGATCAAAATTTAGACAAGACATAAGCGAAGTATGGAATCAAAATCTGGTAACATATAATTTTGAGGAATTCAATGGTCTAACGATAAAATGCTAGAAGAAATTTTACCAAGGGTTGATTGAGGAGACGTACGCAATACTCAGGAGATACATTATCAAATCAGGATGAACGTGCAAGGGTTTGTGATTCTCGAAACCAATAATTATATGAAAATGGAATATAGTTCTATGGTATCCGGAAACATATAGATATTTGAAATCACTTTACTTAGAATCCCTGTCCCGCCAGTGCATGTATGGCTGCAGTGAATTTTCGGTTCCATGACTTAAATAACAATATGTTACCGAATAACATATCAACTTTATTCATTTTCAAATAATTATCGACGAAGCAACTCAAGAGATCTAAATATGAAGAGTTTAGGACAAAGTCTCAATAATACCCGAAACCTATGAATGTCTGAAATCACTTCAACTTAAAGTTCCTGCCTCGCCAGTGCGCTACTGGCTGCAGTGAACCCTCAGTCTCCATAATCCAGCTAATGGCTGCTGCGCGCAACTGTCATGCCATAGTAGGTCATCGAATAGCCTCTCGACTTATCCCTAGGAATTTCAAAAGAGTTTCAAGAAATTTGAATTGAGTTTCAATAGTCCAAGTCACGAAAATGGTGAGGTTACCTGTCTGTTAGAATACAAGGGTTATTAGGTACTATGAAGTAACACGGAATCCAATCGAAGAGTAGTGAGTACAAAAGGGCAACCAAGGAGATTTAAAATTCAGACAGGGAGCGAAGTTTCAACTTATAACGGATTTCAACTGATATCTGGAATGGTAACAAGATTCCATATATGAAACATTATCCCGAAGGAATAACAAAGTCTCGAAGGAGGAACTGAAGCAAGATGTCAAATAGGAAACAAGTTTCAAAAAATAAGAAATAAAATCCCGTACTGGAAACGAGTTTCAATAAAATCTCGAATAATAATGAAATCTCAAGTAAAACTTGAATAGAAAACGAAATCTCCAATAAGGTACATAGTGGAAAATAGAAAATCCAGTATCAACAAAGTCGTGAATAAGGAACAAATTCTCGAATAGAAAATCTCAATGAGGAGACAAGATTTGGAATAGGGAACACAGTCTCAACGAGTCGCGAGTAGGAACTGAAATTCAAAGTCCGGTAAATCTTGGATGGGAGGCAAAATCACGAACAAAACAAAGTCTCGAAATAGGAAACATGATCTTAAATTTTCGAATGGAATCAAGTTATGAATAGGAAAAAAAAAAATCAATGGGTGAGTAAAACAATATCCATGAAACAAGCGATACTTCAAATAGGGAACAAGATCGAAGCAAGGTTGTGAACAGAATAATTTCCAAGTAGAAACAAGCCACGTAGGAAACGAATCTCACATAGGGAACAGGTCGAAACCGAAGTTTTCAAACGATGTCTTGAATGGTGAATAAAAACAAGTACTGAATCAAATTCCAACTATCCCAAAATAGAAAACTGAACTTCGGAAAGAAACAAAATTTACAAATTGTAACTAGTCCTGAATAGGAAACAAAATTCCTGAGTAGAATCTCGAAAAGAGCAAGGTTATGAAGAATGGATGGAGGAGTATCAATCAACGAATAGGAAAATAATATCTCGAATTAAGTTTCGAATATCCGCCAAGATTCCAAAATAGAAAACAAGAAGTTTCAAAAATGTCTAGATGCTAAAAGAATTTAAGAAAAACTAGGCTGCTAATCAAGATACATGGTTTTTCCAACCATGCAAAAATCTTCAGTCCTTAGTCTGTCTTCAGTATTCCTCCGGAACGGAAATCTTTTTAACCTCCTTCAATTGTCCTGGCGTAGGTTGATCCCTGCGGTAGTACTCCATGTGGTTGCTGATTCTGAAAAGGTGGTTCTCTTTTGCTGTAGTCTGATGCTCCTCGCGCTTGTTCTCGGGCAATGTGATCAACGTTCTTCAGCAATCCATGATTTGGTGGGCAGTCGATCCGTAGAACAAGCATAAACTCTATCTTTTGCGGCACTCTTCATAGTGGCATCCCGAGAGGTGGCAGTAATTGTAAATGATCGTCGGCTGGATCTGAATCTGGATCTCCCGCTGAGGCTGAAGTGCAGGGCTCTGGTAGGAATATATGACTGCTGGCGTGCGGCTGCTGAGATCTGCTCCTGATGATGCGACTGGTGGTGTGATCGAAGAACGCCGACTGAGTGTTACGATGTTTTGCGGATCCAAGCTAGTTATTGCCTTCGTCATAAGTCTTCATGTCCCTCATGTGCTTCAGCTTTCCGTCTCATTCCATTGTCTGCGCTACATTCTGAATCTCCAGGCTGGTGGCTCTAATCTTCATAGAAGTCGGATCCTCACATGCTGAGATGATCTTCAGTGGCGGCTTCAGGTTCTCGATCGGCTCTCTGGTGCAAGATATGCGCTCGGTGTCGGAAAAGTCCAAGTGTCTGAGCGTCTGGAAATCAGAAGTCCTTCCTGGCTCAGAGAGTGTATCCACAAGTCTGACTTGGAAAGGGTGGCCTGCTTCCTCTGGTTGTCAAGGGACTCTTCCGACATCTCCGTCAATTACGTACTACCCATGGGGATAGTAGAGTGATAGAAGGTAGTGGAAGTTCGGAAACGTCAAGTGCAGGTGAATTGACAGTTCTGGTGTTGCATGCTTTTGAACTATCTGCAAAACAGAAAACTGTTAAAATAACCTAGACCTACATACAACAAGTGTTTATAGAATATTAAAATACCTGATACACCTGATATACCTGATATACCCTTATTTCCCGATTTTCCTATGCTGTGATCAAGTTTCCCTAGTGTAAATCAAGTCCCCCAATAGTACACTAAGACCTAGGTACTATTAGGATGGACCTGCATGGGCCACCACTAAAAACATGTCACGACCCGCTCCCGAATAATCGGACACGAGTCGGACACGCCCAGCCTTCATTGCTAGACACAATGAAGTAAGCTGTATCAACTAGGGAAAGCTAACCAGATAAACATGAAAGATAGAGAATCACAGCATCTATAAAAGGTGTCCCAACCAGAAAGAGATACAATATCTGAAATTATTACAATTCCACTATAAAAGTCTACTAGTCTCAATACATGAAAGATAAATGGAAACTAAATGAAATCCTAGGCCTCTGCAGCCTCTATGTCACAAGCAGCTCCAGCTGGCTCAAGGAAAGCAGTATCATGTCCATAGTATGTGTCACATAAAGCCTCCATCTCACCTATCATAACATATCCAGTCAGGAGCGGAGCAAAGCACAGTTCTAGGTAATGAACAATAACATAATGATATGGAAAGTAAATGCTGGAAGAACAGGATAAGAACAAGTATGTAAAGAACATGAAGATCATGAACTACTGCTATAAAGATACATGAAAGATCATGACAATGTAAGATGCAGTAAAGATCACGACTAATATCAAGATCAGGATCAAGAGAACTAATGTAAGAACAATATCCTGAACATGTGTTTATATGTTTGAAATACTACTTAGATATGTGACCGGCTTGGGTAAGATCATGAAAGAACATGAAAGGATCCTGGAAGATCATGTAATGGTACGGCTTAGGGCCCGCGTGCACTGTGCGAGGCCTAAGCTAAAGATCATGAATAAGTAACCGAGTTTAGTCACATATCTAGAGTATTTCCCCACCCCAAGATACAAGTAAGAACATGAAAGAACAAGCCAGAAAGAACATGAACGTGTCGCAGTGTGTCAGCAATAAAGAACAAGGAAAATGCACTGAACAAAACCATAGAATGTACTTGCCTGGCTCCAGCAATATGGTAGGCAATCTAGCTGGATGTTCTCCTGTTAACAATAGTGATGTACAAGTTGGTTAATAAACTATGCTAGTTGCTTCTAGGTTAATTAAAGTTAAGAACTAAATCCTTATCTTGATTCTTCCAAAATAAGTTAGCCTTATTTGGAGGTTCACAAGTTACATTACACTAGGTTTAATTACTAACTGGAAAATCAAATGCTAAACACAACCCTTGGTTTTACGTGTTTAACACTAAGAGTTCTATAAGTTTATAATTCAAAAACTCATTATATATATAGAGTTAGCATTGCAACTTTTTATATATATAAAAGTGGTTTGTTTTATAAACTTGGTTTATTATTTAAAAGAAAGTTATTTAAGAAAAGATATTATTCATTACTAATCAGTAGTAATTAAGGAAAAATTAACTAATTGTTTTTAGTTATAAAAAAATTGGTTCTAAGAGGATGTTTCCATCAACTCACAATAATTGGAAAAATAACATAATTTATTATTTATTTGAAAAAGGTTTTACAAATTAAACTACAGACAGTCCTGCCCAAGGCAAAAATTCACAGGTCGGCCCACAACCACTCGGCCCAACCCAACAGTCTGCCACCCGGTCTAATCCAAAACCAAGGATCAGCTCAGACCCGACTATTTAACCAGCCCAATTATAACTACAACATATAAGCCCGGCCCAACATGGCCCAGCCAAGCCAGCCCAACAATTAATTAATTACAGTCATCCAGCCCATAATTAAATAATATTACAACACATTCAGTATGGCCCAGCCCATACTAACAGCCCACAAAAGAAAATACAAAGATAAGCCCACTGAAAAACACCAACCGGCCCAACAACAGATAACCGCAAACTGCCAAAGTCCACCGCCGGTCAGGCCCACAGTCCAAGGCCAGTCACGTCAGGGTCAGAAGTCACATCATCTCCTTGGTGTCCAACACGCACGTCGGACACGGGAAAGAGGACACGGCTACAGCAAGGTCCATCAAAGTTCTAGCCACGAGTCCGCGCCACTTCGTATCCGACACGAACATCGGATACGAACAGGTAGGTACAGCCACAGTCCAGTCGGGACAGAGGTCCAACAGTCAGAAGATCCCCAGCAACAAATAACAGAAAAGAGAAAGAAGAAATCATCAATTAAAATATATATAATATGCATGCAGTGTCGGACACGAGAGTGTCTGACTATGAGATCTCAGTTCAGCAAAATGGAACCAAACATCATATCCCAAAGTTATGGCATGCATGCAGTGTCAGACACGAGAGTGTTAGACACAAGATCTCAGTCCAAAAAGAAAGGATTTCGAACATCAGATCTTCCCCAAAAATCCACACAGAAATGGATAAGGAAAACATTCCAAAAACAAACCATCCCTGACCTAACGAACCGAGCAACCCTAGAGTCACCACTGAGTTTGTTAGGTCTAGGCCAACCGACAGCATGCAAGTAAAAGAAACAGATCCACTGGATCCCCCACAGGAAAACACCATCGAAAACCCATTCTCAACAGATCTGGAACCACTACCAGATCTGGAGAAAAACTCCTCAGAAAACAACATCACAACCACAGAAATAGTCACAGATCAACTTGATCTCGAAGAATCGACTAAAGAAACATCATAGATCTAACATGCAACCCAAAATAACCACATGCAAGGGTCGATCTACAAGATCGGACCACAGAAACCCTAGATCCATCGGATCTGAACAGTTAGAACTGTTCGAAGAGAAGAGAACATCATTGATCTCTCACAAACCCAGCTAAACCCTAGATCTCGTCACCGATCAAGGATCTCAGAGTCTAGGCCATAGATCTGCCATAGATCTGACCAACAGTAGAGATTAGGGTTAGGTTAGGGTTTACCCTCTGGAAGTCGAAGCCCAAAGCTCGTCGAGGAAGAAGGAAGGAAGAAGACTCGGTCAGAGCAGCGCCTAGGCGTCAAGGAAAGCTCACCTAGACCCAGCCATCGTCTTCATCGCCAAAGCCATCATCATCGGGGTCGTCGGCTTCAACAGGGACGAAGTCGCCTCGCTCGGAATGGAAGTCGCCGCTCCCTCAGATCTACGCCACCGGAGTCGCCGTCATCAGCAAGGTCGTCGTCGCCATCAGAGTCGCCGGAGAAGAACGCTCGAGAACGGCGAAGTTCTCGAAGAGTCGGCGGAAGAATCGAAGAGTCGGTGGAGAGCTCGAGAACGGAAGTCTCGAGAAGAGTGGAGAGCTCGAGAGAAGAATGGAGAGAAAATTAATGCCCGCTCTCTCTCTCCGAACGGTTCAGTTAAAAAAACAAATAAAATGGAAATTTGCAATTAAGCCCCCCCGCAACTGGCCAATATGCAAAAACCCCCCTGCCTTTTCATATTTAACCCGCAACCAAATTTAATAGCAAAATTACAATTTAACCCTCTGCCTTTTCATATTTACATAAATTATTTAAAAACAGTTTTTAAAATAAGAAAACAATATAAAAGTTGTTACAACAATTTCAAATTGTAAAATTGTCTAATATTTAATTCATTAAAAATGTTTCCAAATTAATAATAAGTATAGAAAATGAATTTTTATTATTTTTTTTTATTTAAGAAAAACTGGAAAGTGGAGTTACAATTCCCATACGATGTTTACCCCAATTATATCCATTAGCTACCACATTAGTTCCTAGGTTTTCCTTCCTATATCCAACTACCCTATATGATCTCTCCATATGTAACAATATCTATACACACACACAGGGGAGTAGTCATGTACACAGGTTTTCACACTTCTGTACACACTGTTTTCGAACTGGGTTGCCTGGTTGCAAGTGCAAAGCCAACTATCTTATCAGTACATCATTTCTATCTATATCAATATATTGTACCTTACTGGTACTGGTGGTATAGGTTTTCCTTGTACCCTGGTACTTGAGTGAGTGCCATGTTTCTTGTGGTCATTAGGTTAGGCCTCTAAAACAATCTAAACAATAATGCCCCTTCCTAGCTTTATTTAGGATTCACTTAGGATAAGAGTGTATACAGAACATGACTAAACTCTAAGCCCAATAAGGAAACCCTATAGATGGGTTAAACCCTTGGAGTAATGCTTAACAACAAGAATATTGGCATTATACTTAATCCCAAGAGGTTCTATTGGAAGCAAACTTTAAGCATCTTGAGATATATTAAGTGTTCTCCTAGGAAATGCCTTCTTTATCACCATCACAACATGGCCATCTCCATATCAAATCATATATCATTGCCTGAAGCCCCTTCCAATTCCCAAACAAACCAAACCAGCCAAACATTCAGCATGATTGGTATTAGGATATCAGCACACTGAATTGATTTTAGCCAACTGGTATAGTCAACTGAACTACTGGCCACGTTGTGACGTCATTTTGTATATAAAACAAAATTGGGATTTCAAGAATCTAGCCCTTCAGATTTAACTAATAAAGACTAGCGTAATATATAGATTGGAATTTGAGATCCAAGACCAAGTTCCCCTGAAACTTTCCAACTGCAGTTCTAAGGCCTTACCAACTAACACCAACAACAATGCCTTCACAAATGTTCACTGCTAAATGACTACTTCTCATCCATTCGACTCTGCCAGGAATGCTGCCAATGTAAGACAGCATGACTAGAATGCAATCTAATACCTTTTTGGGATTTAATAATAGTAAACAAAGGAAGAGTCCCATTCAAAGATATAGACAACACCTTGCTCTGGTAACAGAGGTCCTTATTTCCATTCTACCAGACTGCATACATGACCTATGGGCTGGACACTTGATATATCATAAGAACTAATTGAAGATGCATATGCAGTGTTATGGGCAGGCCACTCGATCATAATTTCCTGTGGTCTCCTGTGAGTGTCTATGGGTCAGATGACTCAATATATTGGTTAACAGTGATCATGAAAAAGTGACAAGTGATGCACAAGGTACGGCTAATGTATGGTATAAGAATGATCAAGATATACACAACAATTCTCCCAATTTTGATTTAAATTCATATGTTCTATATACTAATCTACTTCTGCTACAGCTACCTCTCCGTTATGAATTTGTCCGATACTTCAACTCTGAACTTCTCCAATACCATATGTTCTATTGTGCTATAGAGTAAGATGGGTATCTTTCTATTCCTTGAATGGTGGATGTGGCAACTGTCAACGATCCTATCCTCGTACAGAATATATTGAACTATGCAATATGTTGCTCTCCTACTCCAGACATTCCTCGGTATATTCTTCTAAAAAGCAAGGATCATATATTTAGCATCTCAATAGATTAAATAGTTCAACTACGTGCTAGTATCGTGATGAAAGTAAATGAATATTCCCTCATAGTTAAACGAAGATACAGATATGCAAAGTAAAGGTAATTGCACCTTACCTGTCAAATTACTCAGTTTCCTAATACCCTTCCCATCTATTATGCCCTTTTTATCATCAACTAGGCCTTCTTAGACATTAAGACAATTATCTCTATTGTAATGGAATCATGAACGGAAATCATATGGTACGATAATTTAAAAGGGAAATGTTACCTATTTGAATGCTCTGCTTTCTGCCGAACTCCTTGACAGCAGCTACACGAACTGGAGATGGCACAGGGAAATAATTTAGGGTTGTGGAAGGATGGATGAGTTGTAGAGGGGATTCGATTAACTGCTCCTCCTGTACATATATACATCCGAATATGATTCCTAGAAGGATAAGGAGGAGGAGATGGAATCAGATTTAGATCGCAGTCTGTTCCTATCTGTAGAAGGATTTGAATGGATTTGTATTTCAGGTTGAGCCCATCCACGAAAACAGGGGTTTGGCAACTAAATCCTCAATGTTTATACACTAGTTGTTTGATCAAAGTAGAAGAGGATAAGGGGAGTTAACTCCTGTGTCAACGAAATCAATACTCAGGATTCTGAGTATTCGTTTTAAAAAGAATGCTAAATTAAGTCTATTTTGCACTGAGGTCCCTATCCATACCATATTAGTCATCTGCTATCAAAATTTACAACTCCCCCTTCTCTTAATGAACCCTTTTCATAATGGGCCATGTCAATACTTATATTATCCTTTGGTCCCTTATTGAAATCTGAATAAAAGACATAAAATAAAATAAGATATTAAAGAAATTTCAACTTAATAAATAAAAAAAAGAAAAAATTGGTCAAGGGGTTGACAGGGATCAATCAGAATACGGTCGACTTTCATGGTGTCCACATACCCCGTAAAATAGAGAGGACGATCATGACGATTATCTTCTAACAACATATCATCTTGTGTAAAAGTGATATTGGGCATTAATTCAAATACACTATGACAATGTGCACAGCTGACTGGCTCCTTTTCGGGCTTCTTGAGAAGAGTCAAACAAGTGTCAGCCTGCATCAAGGCTTCGCTTAACGTCTCACGAGTTTCTTTTGAGAGACGTAAAAGTTCAAAGATTGACAATCTTGCTGGAGTATTGGCCAATTGAGCCAATATGTCAAAATTGTAAGGCTTTTCAAGTCCAAGAGATGATGACTTCTTCAACGCTTTATCAAAGCGAACAGGTTGCTTTCCCTTGTCTGCTGATGTTGGTTTAGGAGGAGATGGTTCGACCAGTGGCAAGGATGTAGATGGTGTATCTTCAGCAGGAGAAGATGATGGAGGAAGAGCATCCGAAAATGGAGCAGGGGTTCTCTTGATTTTCAAAATACTTCCGAAGATAGGGTTTCCCAGATCTAGTGCCCATTAGAATTTCTTCTTCTGTTAATGGTTCAAAGGATACCATATTACAGTTCTTGGATTTAGACTTGGAATGCTTCTTTTGTTTAGAAGAGGAAGGTATTTCAAATTCTGCCACCAGATCTGGATGAATCCACATAATCTCTCCTCTGTCATTTGATATCGGAATAAGACCTTCATTTTGAGGAGGCAGGATATTCATAATTTCCAGAGTAGTCCTTGGAATGGGGACAACACCATCTTGTACGAGTTGTGGTAGAAAATCACCGAATTGGAGAGAAACCATATTAGCAGTTACCGTTTTCTCGTCCTGCTATAGAGTAATTGCTCCAGAGTTGACCAACTCCTGGATTTTGCCCTTGAGCACATAACATGCTCTGGTTGGATGCCCTATGAATCTGTGATAAACACAGTATTTAGGATGATCAGTTTTACCAACTTCTTCTGGTCGCTTTGCCTCTAGAAGCTGAAGTTTATTGCTTTTGATCAAGCAATCGAAGATGTTTAAAGTATCATCTTCATCGAAAGAATACTCTTCTTTTGGACGAGTTGACTTTTGCAGTGGTACTGATGGGGTGGATGCCGTCTGAGTAACATTGACAACCAAAGACTCTTTGCCTTTAAGATTGATGGCCAATGTTTCTTTATTCTTGCGGTTATTCTGGCGATTACTACCCCCAGGTATAGAATGTTCATCTTGGTTAGGATGAGTCATCTGGACTCCTAACTGCTTAAACTTTTTGGCACTCACTTCTACCGCCTTTGCATTAACAATGAAAGAAGGCCAATCCTGGAATTGTGTAGATCCCGTCCACATACTAAAAATAGGCAACAAGTTTGATTTGTAAGTGTCTATTGTTATAGCAGATGGAGTACCTAAAGGCATTTTGAGTGCCTCTCGGTGGAATCTTTCAATAAAACTCTCTGTAGATTCATTGTGTCTCTGTTTAATTTCAATAAAATTGTTCCAAGAACATTTGCTTGAAACCAGCAAAAGAAGTGATACAGCCATCAGGTAGGCTACGATACCAGTCGTATGCTGCACCGGCTAAACAACCGACGAACACTCTGGTAAGGAGAACATCATTTGGCTGTAATTGATCAGTCATCACTTCGAAATGAATGATGTACTGACTTGGAGAAGTACTACCATCAAACAGCATAATGGTTGGGAGTTTATACTTAGGAGGAAATGGAACTTCCTTCCACTCTGTAGGATATGGTTGCTTTATGCCCAATCTTTGTAGGCCATCATTCTGCTTGAAAGCCTCAAACTGAGTGCACAGAAGTTTCACAGCCTCATTTGCATCCCCTGATGTTTAAAAATTGGTGGTCTGGTTAGAAGTGTTAGGAGGAGGAACAGCGTGGTAATTACCACCCCCAGCACCAGACTGACTTGGATCAGCTTAAATTGGCACAGAAGCAACCTGAGGGGCTGGTAACCCCAGATTAACAGGTACAGAAGATGCTATAAGCTCAGGATTTGTAACATGGTTTATAATGGGAGGTACTGTATGTTAAGCCACCATTATGGTGTGCATGCTTGCAACCATTTCTGCCATGGTTTTCAATTTGTCTTCTAATGCAACAATTCGTTGCTCTTAGCTGGTTGACGTAGAGGCATCTTGATCTTCTGTAATGGTATATGTTGTCACTTCTCTTGCTGCTATTGATGAAATAGTTTGTTCAGAACTTTCACTATCTGCATCAAACTCCGAAAGAGAATCCTCTCCCACATGAATGATAGGGAGATCTTCTTGATTAAAGACACCTTGGATCAAATGATGATTTCTCGATCTAGTGTATTGAAAGACACCTTCACTAGATGCATGGATCCGGTCTAAGTATTGTTGACTGGGATTACGGGATGCATTACGTCTTGGACGTTTCCCACCCCCAGTGCCTTGAGAAGTCATGTTAACAGAAGCATATAATAGTTCATCTTTGTCCTCTATTATATGTTCAGGAGTTGAAGCATAGTTCAGACGATCGAAGACAGATCATCGAGCCGATTGGCAACAACAATTGATGACAACTTCATGTAGGCAGTGGCGATTTGAAGCGCGATTTGGAGGTGAGAACAACATTTCCGTAGTCTCCCGCCTTTGTGTAAGGCGTTGCCGGAGATCAGTTACAACCATAGGACGAGAAGAAGTCGGAGGAACATATTCCTTAATGATGTTAGGAACATGTCTTCTATTCTTCAGGTGTTTAGTTTCTTGAGTGTACAAAGATATACTCAACTCATTAGCATAAGTAGATGGGTCTTTCTTTTCAAACTTTGGCTTTTGGTGCAGATTGGCCTTTGGCATAGGGTTCTTGCATTTTGCCAAAGTTGATATTGGTTGACGCCTATTGAGATAAGCGCGTAAATCTAAAAATTCCGTTCCCGGTGTCTCTGTTTGTGATACCTTCAATTTTCCTTGCCTGGATCTTGAAATTTGCAAGGTAGGAAGGTCTTGACCAAACCCCATAGGGATAGGTAAGATACCTCTCTGATCAGTATTTTTTCCGGTATCAGAGATTCGAGGACCTCTGTTTACAGGGATAGAATCTGATATATCTTCCTCTGAGTCATAGACTAGGGAAGTTTGAAGAAAGACCAAAGGGTGCTTTCCTTTATTTTGAATAAGGTTAGCTAAGAAGCGTTTCCCTTTGTTCTGTTGTGTGATCATTTTAGGCATAGATTGTGCCAATTAAGAAAATGCCATAGGACTTTTTTCTTTGTTCTGTCTAGTGTTAGCACTAGGACATGAATTCTCTAAGTTCAGAACTTGAGAATTGGAAGAAGGAATAGCCAAAAGACTAGTTCCCTTGAGTTGTGCCGGAGTAGCATATTGTGCCTGTTGCTTGGTTTGTGCCATAGTCCTACGGACTACTGGTGGCGCCTTGGCTGCAACATTGGTAGACTGTGCCTCGACAGTAGCTTGAACTGACTGTACCTTGGCAGTAAAGATTGTAGTAGGCTACGCATGGGCAGCAGAGCGAGCAGATTGTGCCCTAACAACAAAAATAGGCTGTACTGGAGCCACTGAGGCGGATTGTGCCTTGGACATTGAGCACTCAAGTTGCGCCTGGGCAACAGTGACTATGGGAGATTTAGGAGTCCACACAGTCCTGTTCTTGGCGATAGCCACCGTGCGCTTGTTGCTCTTGGTGTTGATCATATTCTCGTAGGCTGTCTGGTTGACTTGAACAACCAGAGTCTTCTGCGTCTTGCCGATCGACGCAATGTCACAATGAGTTGTCACTTTCTCATCGGAGGAGAAAGTCGTCCCCAGCAGAGTCGCCATTTTGTTTGCAAAAAAATAAAAATTTGTTTTATTCCAAACTTGTAAAAGAGTACAAAGTACAATGAATTCTGGGAAAGTACAACTTTAGGAATCTGATCAGGAGACGATCACTTTATCCTTTGGACTATGTGAACTTGAAGACTGTAGCCTCTAGAGAACGCGGCAGCAATTTTGCAAGAGTTTTTGATCTTTTTTCCTCCATCTGATGATGATTGGAAACTCTATTTATAGAGTTCAGAAAATAACTGTTTTGGCAGTTATTCTGATGTGCGCGAGGCTGGATTGCGACATACTGGATTGCGCCAACCTCCTATTGTGCTAACTTTCATTCAGTTGTCAAACGTGTACTAACTGTATTTAGAAGTGTGGTATCATATGATTAAGATGCGCGTGGTCGTGTACAGAATAGTAGACACGTCTTGAGAGATTAGTGGCATGCGCGCCATGTCATCCTGCTTTAGAATGTAAGTTATCTCAACTTTGTCAGGTTGCGCGAGCTTCAGTCAATAAGTCAAACTACACTTGATTTAAGCTGCGCCTACATACGTGGCAGATTCTGAGCAAAAGTCGTTCAGGTTGCGCCCAGGCGCAACTAAGGATTTTATTTAGATTGCGCCTGGGCGCAACTCACAAAGTGTACAGGACAATTGTCCACCAACTTCTCTTGAGCGGCACAATTCACGGGATTCGAAGAGATTTTCTTTGTTCACTGTTGTGTCAGCCGTCAGTATTATCTGGTAATGATGACCATTAAGTGTCAGATGCCACGTAGATTTTGGCACAAGAAAGATTGGGCACAGTCTGATATTGGGCGCAATCTGATCGATGGTGCAGTCTGTTCTCTGAGCTTCATATCAGTGGCACAACTTAATTTTTGGGATGCAACTTGATTACTGATCAGTATATTCAAGACGCAACTTGATTTTTAGACTCTACAGTATGACCTATTTGCCCAACATAGTCTCTAACTTTTTAGAGATTCTACAAGCATCATCATACTTAGTAGATATAGCATCAACTTTCTGTGTGGCTATGCTATATTTCTTCTTCTCTAGTTCATAAAACTCATTGAGCTTCGCATATTCATGATCTCTCTTTTTGATATCTTTAAGAGCATCATGTAAGCTTAGCTTAAGAGTTGATATTTCATCCGTTTTACTGGTGAAAGATGCATCCCTTACTTCATTTAACAGGGTGGACAACCTTTCAACTTCAGTCGTGTAAGCTTTGATCTCTTTTCGAGATTGCTTGTATTTGTCTAACACTTTCTTGTGTTCATCTAACAAATCACTAATGCATCAGAAAGTTCACCGAAAGTAAAGTCATTATACGTACAGAGGATTTGTAGCTACCTGATTAAATGCCACTAAGCAGACATTCACAAAATTGTTGGTTCTATCTTCTTCCTCTGACTCACTGGCTTCACTTTCATGTAAGATGCTCGTATTTGCATACTTTCGGGATGATGACTTTCTGCTTGATCATTCATAGTGATTTGTCTTCTTGGCCATTGGACGATCTTTCTTTATGTGTCATTTTTCTTGCATCCATAGCATATAGTCTCCCATTTATTGCTTTCATGGAAATCTTTCTTCTTTCGGCTTGGTTTCTCAAATCTCAAGAATTTTTGGAAGTTCTTTACTAGCAAGGTTTGTTCCTCACCAGCAGAGTCATCATCGTCAGTATGTTCGCTTGAGCTTCTCTTTGCATGAGCTTTGAAGGCAATTGATTTTTTTCTTTGGTATAGCTTCTTCAAAGTCCTTTAGGTCCAACTCATGAGTCATCAGTTTGCCCATGAGTGTCTCCAGCAATATGGTGGTAGTTTCCTTATATGATCGCGGTAGCCTTGGGATTCCAATTCTTGGTCAGTTCCCTGAGTACCTTACGAATCTTCTCGTGATTTGTACAATACTTGCCAAGAGAAGATAAATGATTAGTGATATCAATGAAACGACTAAACACCAGAGTGATTGTCTCATCTGGCTTCATCTTGAAAGCCTCATATTCTTGTATCAATCGACTAATTTTGGATTTCTTCACCTGTGAAGTGTTGGCCCAATGATTGTATCATATTTTTGAATATGGTTAATATGTTAAGTTTAGCATTTTATTATCACTAATCTTCATACTATCGCTATAGCATTTCTACTTATACTTATACCTTTGGTGATATGTGCCTATTGGTTTACATATTAGTGATATGAGCTTATCTATCTAAAATTTAATCGGGTTGCCAAAATTAAAACTATATTTTTGATTGTGGTCATTCAATTAAGTTTAATCATTATGATATCACTAACATTTATGCTATCACCTTAGCACTCATACTTAAACTCAGCTTTGTCCTAATGTCCATTAAACTTATCATACTTGCTACTATGTATATTGCTTTGTTCGTCTAACATGTACATGCAGAAAAGCAATAAGCAAGATCAATGTGGACATATGCAATAAAAAAATCATGGTGGGCCAAAGACGACGGATCCCACAAGATTTTTCTGAACCACCCGACGACATCTCCGGAGCTACGCACTCGAGGGTTCCGCTGCCCGGTCAGCGGACGAGGGTCGGGGGGCAGCGTCCCTCGTCGGGGGTTCGGGGGCGAATCCCCCAAAAGGTATTCAGTTCTCACAAACTGGATATCTTTGGACAGCTGCCGCAAAGGAAAAAAAGCCAACATCTATCAGGAAAGAAGCCATGCCATGCCATCATCATTTCAAGACTCCGAAGAAGCCTGCACCTGCTACAGTATTTCTGGAGTCTATAATGAGTCTTAGGAATAATTGTAAACACAAAAATAGATGGCAAAATCGAAAGCTAGGGTAGAAATTAGCCCATGATCATTTTCGAATGGAAATCGGCATACCGACGGTATACCGGTCTATACCGACGGTATACCGATTTTGTTTACAGAAAGTTTCTGTCTACAAAATCGGCATACCGACGGAATACCGATCTATACCGACGGTATACCGATTCAGTAACGTTAAAATTCCAACGGTCGAATTTCGAGCATTTAATGATCCCAACGGCTATATTTCTAGCCGTTGCATTCCAGACCGGTATACCGACGGTATGCTGGTTCGTACCGACAGTATACCGTTTGCTGACTGAAAAGTTGCCTTTGAGTGCTTTTCAATGCTTTGGTTATAAATAGCCTTGAACCCCTTCATTCAAGGTTGATGCTTTGAGCCTAAAAATTTCTAAACCACCAAAGCCTATCCACAAACAACTCTACAAAGCTTTCATTTGCCATCCACAAATTGTGTTAGAATTATTGAGTTGAAAAGTAAGATCTTCATCTTGTTGTATAAGGAGATCAAAACCTATTGTGAAAGGTTGAAGTTGGAGAGTCTTCGTATCCAAACTCTCGGTTGAAGTTGGAGAGTCTCCGTATCCAAACTCTCGGTTGAAGTCGGAGAGGCCTTCGGACTAAAGCTCTCGTGTAAGAAGTTGGCGAGTTCTTCGGATCCAAACTCGTGTATAACTATTTACTCAAATAGTGGATTAAAGCCGGAGAGAGTTCCGGGACTGGAGTGCCCCTTGGGAGGATACCATGATATATCGTGTGTCGGTATTGTTATTGCTTCTTCTCTTGCACTTATATTTTTAAATTGTCCATTAGCTTGTGCTAAGTGCTTGATTAGTTAGCTTGATTCTATTCACCCCCCTCTAGGGTTCCTACACCTTCGTGAGTAGCTCAAGAAGTTTCAAAATTGCGTACGATGTGGTACATATAGATATCCTATTAAACTTAGTCTTGTCAATAGCACAAAATAAAGCATTTATAGCTCGTGCATCAAGACTACGTTGTGACTTCTGTAAGTTCGTGTATCTATCATGGGACTTTTTTACAAGATTGCCATCAATCACTATTCTAAGCGTCTTTTTGTAATTGTCTATGATAATTGACCAAAGATCAAAGTCAAGTAATTTCAGAAAGAAACTCATCCGTGTCTTCCAATATGTGTAGTTTGTTCCATCAAACAGTGGGGGTCTATTTGTGGACTGTCCTTCATCGATGAATATTGACTTCATGGCTGCCATGTATACTCTAAAGTGTTATTTAAGAATAATCTGTTGTAAGCCCTTTGATTTTTGGAAATTTATTTATTTATTTTATATGATTTTATTTTTCTAAACTATATTTTATTTTTAATTTTGACTATATATGCACTTTACTGTAGCTTTGATTTTTGAAGCGTACCATTAGCCAATTTCTTGAAACAAGTTCCATATTCGTGTTCTAGACGAGTCCACCTTTATTTTGGTATATCATGTCCTACTCAAACATGTTTTTGTGCACTATATTTTTTTGCACAACTTTATGGTCAAAATAGTCATTTTAGCCTTTACCGCAACATTCAATGTACTTTCCAATTTCAATTTGAGATCCAAACTCGATCGAAATATTTTGATCCAATATATGCCTTTAACCTATTTTGAGACTACTACACACATGACAATGGTGTTCCACTCAATTGAGTTTTCATGTGTTATTTATCTTCAAATGGCACACAAGATCCATTTAATAGGCTTTCGGGTCCTATTTCGACTCGATTAAATCTATCGATCCAAACATAGCCCAACAAATTGTGCAAGAGCCTATTCTAGGATGATACCCTAACCTAATATGACCATTTTAGATTGATTTTATGGATAATATGCAGACATATTAATTTAAATTTATTTTAAAATAAATTTAATATTCAGTTTCCTAATTTGGATCGTATTTAAATCCTTGGAGATATATCTAGGTGTATCTTTTAATTGGGCTAGCAAATATTAACCAAATCTCACCAAACCAAATCCATATCTCCAAAAATCTTTTCCCTACTCAAAACAGCTCCCCCTCCATTTTTTGGACGGATTATATATATAAAATATCAGAAAACCGAGAGCCATTTTCTATTTTCGTACTTTCGTTTCCACCCGACATAAACCCTTCATAACCGACCCTTTCAACCACTTCACTACCTTTATCTCGACCCTAAGACACCCCCCTAACATCCAACACCTTTTCGAAGAGCCATAGTGTCACGCCCCGCTCCTGTAGGAGTGATCGTCCTCGCTAAGGCATGGTGCCGCACGAGCCTAGGTTGCGCTCGTGCAAGGCGGGTTCCATAACGGCCGATTTCAGCGGCTGCGACGGGGTCATCGCACAGAAGTCCCAAGCAGAGATATTGAATAATAGCAGCAGAATTTGAAGCAAACACAAATCATTACAAAACACTCTTTTATTGATATTGAAACAAAGGTTACAATGGGGCACAAGGCCAAGATTATAAGTCTCTCAAGCTCACTCAAGCTCACATTACAAGTCACTCAGCTCTCTCTTATCTCTCAATACATGTCCTGAGCCAGCGGGTGCTTTGGAAGGCGACGTCCATATATTATATCTCGTATAAGTCTTAACTCCATACGGTCGCACACTTCGAATCGCCAAGGAACTCCGTGCCTCGACGCATCCAAACGAGCTCCATGCCACGAGCTTCTACCTGCGCCTGCACATAAAAACTATGTGGGTGTCAGTACTCAACTGTACTGGTGGAGTGAGCTCCTCGCCCACCCATACAAAATTGATACGTATATTTTACTTTGTGCAATACCAATCCCTTTACGATTGTCTTCCTACTCTTGCCTTAGGATCGATTTTATGACAGATGCCTTGGCATACTTGTGTCTGAGGACCATCTCATGCTTACAACAACAACGTTAACTCATACTCTGCCTCTAGACCCCTTCTCGTGCCAACAACGTTAACCTATTAAGTCGTGTATGCCTTACGGCCATAATCAGGGACACAACTCCACGATAGACCCCATTTCCGTGTGACCATGCTACCTCCTTGAGGCAGTACCTCACCACTTACTGACTTACCCATACTTGTGTTATGACACCGCAGCCGTGCCTCATAATTGAGGTCGTGCCCAACAACTCAACGTAACTTCACCCAACTTGCCCTACGGCCCTTCTCGACTTAACTCGCAATAACTCCAGTTTGACTTATGCAACTCTATGCCAACGACTTAACACTCGACGCCACATCTCGTGCCGAAGCACGGGCCTTTACTTAGCCAAACCCTAGGCCTCATAATACTTGGGTGCAACCGAGCACACGTTTCATAACCCAAGTCATACCGTGCTTACACTTCCTTTGTTACGACCGACACCGTGCATGCGGATTTGCCACTTAGCACGCCAATTATCTATATGAAAGGTCATTGACACGACAAGCCATCGTGGACATAGCCTGGCAATCGGGACCCTTGCACCGCAGGTTGCGATCCCCGATGCAAGTCCCCGAACTACCGGTTGCTTCATACCCAGCTCGACTATATCGTGTTTCCTCCTAGGCCGAGTCGGTCCCGTGGCCCCGGGTTGCCGTTCGAAGAAACATCGCCCTTGTCGACAAGTTGTCCATGACCATGCACCTATGAGACATCTAGACTCACGTAAATACATGGCCTAATTTGTTGGTACGATTGGAACTATACTTAGCACTCGTGCTCTGAACCATACTTTACATAACGTGCATCGGGACCGTGAGACTCCCAAACCGAGGGACCGCCTCATACTTCTTAACGTGCATAGGAACGTGAGACTCCCAACCGAGGGACCGCCTCATACATCAGGGAACGACTACTGCATAGCCTTCCAACTTAACTTGAACCAAACGTGTTCCTTAAATGCCATAGACCGTGGCTAACTTTACATCGTACCGACCGTGGCTCGTGTCTTAGACAGACCTTGTTCTCTAGATGACGATGTCGCTCAAGTCATATAAGTTATACGACGAGCCTTGATCTCGAGGGACTACGTGACTTGACAACCGTAGATAGAGTGAGACAGTGCTAGAAATGGCTTTGATAGCCCAGCACAACTCTTGCCTAACTTATTCGGGCAACGACTCGACGAGCAAAGGCTATGCCGAGCTTCGCAATCGAAGGAACATGCCGTGCATGCGTTCGACTTGAACAACCAAGTTCTCGGGTGCCTAGACTTAAGCCAAAAGCCGTACAAGACGACTTAACTCACGGGACGTGCAAAGGCTATGCCAAGCCTTGGACGACGGGACCGTACATGCTTTATTAAGCATTCATACGGGCGACGTCTATGACTTAGGCTAATTCGAGTGTCGTGGCAACTTAGCAATTTAAACCAACTTCCTTCTCCCAAGCCACGGGACGAAGGATTCGAGTGTCACTTTGAAAGCACGCTGAACACACTTCTAATATGGCCGTGGGACCTTTTCCAAGTTCTAGCATTTATCGACCCGTCGGGATTATTCCCTTAGCTATGTGCGTTCGTAGCTTTTATATTAGCCTACTTGTGCAAGTTGAAAATATACGAGTTATTATGTAAAGGCTAAGATGAGGCAAGTTCACCGAAACTACCCCACCCGAGCGATGAGTCGCCTCGAACGAGCGATGTCTTCGAGCAAGCCGTTGCAAGGCTAAGTCTGAACGCCGTCGGCGTTTCGATTCTTCCGATTGACTGAGCGGAACGGGGCACTACAATATACACCACTCAGAACAAGTCTCGTCCTCGAGACTTTCCTGAAGGCAAGCCATCCTACCATTTTTATGGACAAGACTTAATTGTGCCTAGACACGGAGCTATAACCGTCGTACGAGGTACGCCATAACTTATCATGCACACTCCGCCTAAGCGTTACTTCGATTCCAAGCTACGCTCGTACTACTTTCAATCTTTTCCTTTAACACGATCTCAAATCCTCGACACTTTCCATTCTCCAGGTCTCGCTAGAACTCAACATATCACTTGGCCGGATCATGCACGCATTCCAGGCGTCCCCAAAATACATGTATTCAGCCAAGCCGCATGATAGAGAATTCATCATTCTCACTCGAGTCGTATCGTGCACATACTCAAGCATCCCTAAAATATATACATGTCAGCCGAATCTCGTGAGGGGTATTCCTATACTCTTGATTCACCTTATCCATCCATGCCAATCCTCAAGATCAATCTTTCTATTGCTAACTCTTGAAACAAGGGCGTATCGCCTAACTGCTAGGCCATTTCTCAAGTCTAAGTCAATGTCAGGATTGGAATCATAGTTCCCCAACAACAATGCCAATACTGATTCCAAATCCTAGGGTCAAACCAAAGTCGATAGTATGGAGTTTTCTACCCAAGCTTGCGTCACTCAGATTTCTAAACATCGAGCACGATCACCTAATTCGCATCGAAGCACTCGTTGCGTATATTCGATTCTGTTTCAAATCACCAATTCATGCATTCGATCACGAGGTCGTCTAGCTCGACAATATGTTGTTCCCCAATCTCACGCGAGTCCAATTATCCATGGTGGTTCATGAATCACCATGCAACACTCCCGCAGAATAATCATTCTCATCGGGGCGTAACTCTTGCTTGCGTCTAGACTAATTCATTCTCGATACGCGGATTGGACCTACGCAATCCTCAAATTCGACCGTCACGCACGTTAAGTCATTCTCGAGTCCACCTTCGCGTCAAACCACAAGTCGAAGCACACAAATTGCCATGCCATGCTAGTTCAATCACCCCCGCTGTATGAATCACCATATCAGTGCTCACACGGAGTGATCGCCCCAAATCGGTGTGACGCATGTGCGAGACTGGAGTTGAGCTCACATAAGACAAGAACGTCAACGTTGTGGTTATCGACGAAGCAAATCCAAACATATCATTTTCATCCAAGTCAAGATTCCAATTTGATAGTCTGACCGTCATTCATTTAACCAGAAAATCCTCGAGCCACGTCTATATTTTCCTCGACACGTTTCAATATCCCGAGTATAGCATCCAGCGGAACAATGACATTTTACACGATCGTCATTCCTCGAATCAGAGTACCCCCGAGTTATCGTACATCGATCTTTGATACGTCTCAATACCATCGATGATGTACGTAACCTGACGATCTTCCTTTCGCAACGAAACCCGAATCGTGTAACGGATGCTATTGTCCGATTTGGATATACTACGATTCCATTCGATCGAATCCGAAATCACATGTGCGATCCTCTAGACTTCCTCGATCAAGACATTCATTTTTATTCATCGTTCTGAATCATTTTTTAACTCGCGTTGCCCATTCACAAGTTGTTCGAACGACATCTCGTTCGGGACATTCGAAGTTACGACCAACTAAGCGTGACGCGTTCTAAGGCTCTGCGCGATCGCATCGCCTCGCTGACATACTCGTGTTACCTCTAATCCTTAATTTTTGCTCGAATGATTTCCAAGACAAACCATACACCACTCGAATTTGAGCCATCCGATCTAGTCCTGAATCACGTTCGCACCACTCACTAATACATCTTTCAGATTTGTTCGACGAATCTCTAGCGTAATCACTCACGTCGTATTGACGCACTAAGTCGTTCGCACTATTCCTCAAAATCCAAACCAATCTTTCGAGTACACCTAAATGCTAGTTCGATAGCGTTCCTATCGATATACACTCTAAGTGTATCTCCGTTCCCGACCGAGCGATACTTGATATTGCTCGCGACTCGATTGCACCAAAAAGTCGAGGTGCACGACACGCGGTACAACTTAGCCAAAAGGCTATTTGCATAGCCATCCCGTGCGGACAATACTCGAGTTTGCACGCTCATTTGCTAATGTCGACGTAGGACTAGTTGGGCACGCATGCGACTTGCTAACTTTAGTACATGTTTTCTATCAAGTCAAGTTTGACACCGTTCGGCACAAAGGCCATTGCCTATCGATGCGTTCGATTGAACGCCTGAACGAGCTTTTGAAAATATTTAGACTCATTGTATGGACATGCCGAGGGACATTCGAGAGAGAGCGCACACTTTTTTTTTCCAACGACGAGCTTTCAAAACTGAGAGATCGACATGAAGTCCAAGGACGTAAAGCCGTGCTTTGATACCATTATGTCACGTCCCGCTCCCGTAGGAGCGATCGTGCTCGCTAAGGCGTGGTACCGCACGAGTCTAGGTTGCGCTCGTGCAAGGCGGGTTCCATAACGGCCGATTTCAGCGGCTGCGACGGGGTCGTCGCACAGAAGTCCCAAGCAGAGACATTGAATAATAGCAGCAAAATTTGAATCAAACACAAAACATTACAAAACACTCTTTTATTGATATTGAAACAAAGGTTACAATGTGGCGCAAGGCCAAGATTATAAGTCTCTTAATCTCACTCAAGCTCACATTACAAGTCACTCAGCTCCCTCTCATCTCTCAATACATGTCTTGAGCCAGCGGGTGCTTTAGAAGGCGACGTCCATACATTATGTATCGTATAAGTCTTAACTCCATGCGGCTGCACGCTTCGAATCGCCAAGGAACTCCGTGCCTCGACGCATCCAAGCGAGCTCTGTGCCACGAGCTTCTACCTGCGCCTGCACATGAAAACTATGTGGGTGTCAGTACTCAACTGTACTGGTGGAGTGAGCTCCTCGCCCACCCATACAAAACCGACACGTTTATTTTACTTTGTGCAATACCAGTCCCTTTACGATTGTCTTCCTAGTCTTGCCTTAGGATCGATTTTATGACAGGCACCTTGGCATACTTGTGTCTGAGGACCATCTCGTGCTTGCAACAACAACGTTAACTCATACTCTGCCTCTAGACCCCTTCTCGTGCCAACAACGTTAACCTATCAAGTCGTGTTTGCCTTACGGCCATAATCAGGGACGCAATTCCACGATAGACCCCATTTCTGTGTGACCGTGCTATCTCCTTGAGGCAGTGCCTCGCCACTTACTGACTTACCCATACTTGTGTTATGACACCGCAGTCGTGCCTCATAATTGAGGTCGTGCCCAACAACTCAACGTAACTTCACCCAACTTGCCCTATGGTCCTTCTCGACTTAACTCGCAACGACTCCATTTTGACTTATGCAACTCTATGCCAACGACTTAACACTCGACGTCACATCTCGTACCGAAGCACGGGCCTTTACTTAGCCAAACCCTAGGCCTCATAATACTTTGGGTGCAACCGAGCACACATTTTATAACTCAAGTCATACCATTCTTACACTTCCTTTGTTACGACCGACACCGTGCATACAGATTCGTCGCTTATCACGCCAATTATCTATATGAAAGGTCATTGGCACGACAAGCCATCGTGGACATAGCCTGGCAATCGGGACCCTTGTACCGTAGGTTGCGATCCCCGATGCAAGTCTCCGAACTACCGGTTGCTTCATACCCAGCTCGGCTATATCGTATTTCCTCCTAGACCGAGTTGGTCTCGTGGCCCCGGGTTGCCGCTCGAAGAAACATCATCCTTATCGACAAGTTGTCCATGACCACGCACCTACGAGACATCTAAACTCACGTAAATGCATGGCCTAATTTATTGGTACGATTGGAACTATACTTAGCACTCGTGCTCTGAACCATACTTTACATAACGTGCATCGGGACCGTGAGACTCCCAAACCGAGGGACCATCTCATACTTCTTAACATGCATAGGAACGTGAGACTCCCAACCGAGGGACCGCCTCATACATCAGGGAACGACTACTGCATAGCCTTCCAACTTAACTTGAACCAAACGTGTTCCTTAAATGCCATAGACCATGGCTAACTTTACATCGTGCCGACCGTGGCTCGTGCCTTAGACAGACCTTGTTCTCTTGGCGACGCTGTCGCTCAAGTCATATAAGTTATACGACGAGCCTTGATCTTGAGGGACTACGCGACTTGACAACCGCAGATAGAGTGGGACGGTGCTAGAAATGGATTTGATAGCCCAGCACAACTCTTGTCTAACTTATTCGGGCAATGACTCGACGAACAAAGGCTATGCCGAGCTTCGCAATCGAGGAAACGTGCCGTGCACGCGTTCGACTTGAACAACCAAGTTCTCGGGTGCCTAGACTTAAGCCAAAAGCCGTACAAGACGACTTAACTCACGGGATGTGTAAAGGCTATTCTAAGCCTTGGACGACGGGACCGTGCATGCTTTATTAAGCATTCATGCGGGCGACGCCTATGACTTAGGCTAATTCGAGTGTCGTGGCAACTTAGCAATTTAAACCAACTTCCTTCTCCTAAGCCACGAGACGAAGGATTCGAGTGTCACTTTGAAAGCACGCTGAACACTTCTAAGACGGCCGTAGGACCTTTTCTAAGTTCTAGCATTTATCGACCCGTCGGGATTATTTTCTTAGCTATGTGCGTTCGTAGCTTTTATATTAGCCTACTTGTGCAAGTTGAAAACATGCGAGTTATTATGTGAAGGCTAAGATGAGGCAAGTTCACCGAAACTACCCCACCTGAGCGATGAGTCACCTCGACCGAGCGATGTCTTCGAGCAAGCCGTTGCAAGGTTAAGTCCGAACGCCGTCGGCATTTCGATTCCTTCGATTGACTGAGCAGAACGGGACACTACACATAGTCCCTATTTTGGTTGGTACGAGGCACAGAAGTCACCTGAAGTCAATTGTATTTGGGCTGAAACGTCACAATTATGAATAGTTTTTCATCTACATTCTGATGTCTGTTTGCCGTGAAACCAAGATTAAGTTCTAGATCTACGTGTCTATTTTGATCTCCAATTGGCCATCTACGTGGTTCCGTACGATTTATCCGGGACATCCGTTTTACGAACGTGTGTCCAGGCTGAACCAATTCTGTTGCGTATGAGTTTTCGGCAACTTGCGGAGCACTTCAACTATAGACATCTTGATCTATCCATTAGAAATACCTTTTGTGTTATTTGGTTGAGTTTACATATTTTATTAAATTCCGTTTTCATTGTGTTATTGTTGGAACATCGAAATACCTAGAATCTAAACTTCCTTTTGGACTCGGAACTATATGAGACTTTTTCAAAATAATTACTGAGTATTATATCATAGAAATCATATTTTTATATATTTTATAAAAAAAAAATCAGAATTATTAATTGATTAAAATTAGTTGTTTCCGGTACAAAATTATTAGACAAGTCGGTGAATATTAATATACGATCAATATGAGACTTGGATACCTATTTTCCTATGAATAAAATAGGCTAAATTTTATTATAAATTTTTTTTTCCTAGAAATAAATAATATATTTTTACTTTATAAATTTTTTACTTTATCATATAGATTTAATACTATATATGCTAGATTGAGTTAAATAGGTAATGTGACTAGTATAGTAGAATATACTAATTAGGTCTATATATGGTAAGTCTATATATGGTATGACATATACATGTCATTGATAGTTAGAATTATTTTATCTAGGTGCACATGACGGTGTTCGCGAGGATCCCGGAGTCGGACCATTGTATACACACTTGAAGACTACAAACAAGTGTACATTGCCAATGTTACAGTTTATTGTCATTTCTTTTATTTGTTATATTTTGTTTTCTTGATTCATTATTATGAGGATGTAGGATTAGTTGATACTTTACGTCTATGTTATATTCGGGTGCCAATGGCATCTTGTAGTCATCGAAGATACTAGGCATCGCGTATACTTTATTCGTATTTATTGACACGATATACCACATGACACTGACACGATTCATGATACAGAGTCTACATAATTATTCGTGGTTATGGACTTCATGATATGATATTAGATCATTACTTGCACTTGTGATTTATTATATTGGACTTGACTCGACTTGCTAGATCTAGATATGGGGTGGGGAAAATATTACCGTCATATCAGGTTATTTTATTGCTTGACCTATTTACCATATTAAGACTTGGTTGTTATACTATTGTTTGCCATTGTCTCTGCAACAGAGCTCTGGTGTTATTTTATTGATTACACAAGGTACCACGACACGGTGCATTAGGTATTTGCTTGCTAAGGATCTTGTGAGCCTCAGTGGCTGAAGCCTGATATTCGGAACATGTTCTCACGTGCATATTATATAGACTAGATATGGTAGATACCATTAGATCATATTTTTCTTTATTATTTTATTGGCATGTATATTATTGTAAGCCCCTGAATTTGGGGCTTATTTTTTTTCAATTTTATAAATCAATTATTTTGAGTAGATATTATTATTTGATTATTATTTGATTTAATGCTCTCTACCGTGACTTGAATTTCTAGAGCATCAGGGTTGCCAGTCTCTGAAAACTTTCTTCTTGAAGTTCGTAGTAGACGGAATTATCTTCATGTTGATATATCGTGTCCCACTCGAACTTGTTCCCTTGTACTCTTTTTGCTTCGTGCAAGTTCGGGTCTATTTAGACCATTTAATTATTAATTGATTTTCCACTCTTTTCCTTGATCCTCATAAGCGCGTTACCATAACTTTTAATTTAGGAGCACCAGACTGGTCTTTTTCTTGAAACCAACTTTTCATGTCTGATCTACTCGAGACGCTCTTCACCCATGACCTTCGTGTCCCACTCAGACACTCTATTTTGTGCTTCATTTTCTTCGCACAACTTTCGGGTCAATTTAGACCAATAAATTATCTACCGTAATTTGTGACCTGACTTCCAATTTAATTTCGGGGCCCGACATCGACCCAACCTAGTCGACCCCAAATAGGGGCATGGACCACATGAAGCCTACTACCCGCCTGACACTTGTGTCCCATTTATTTGAGCCCCCACATATGCTACTTATTTACCCATGATTTTAAATACCTATTTTAATTCAAATAATGCACCATGTCAGATTTTGACCCGACCCGGCTCGACCGGACCCGAGCCCAAGCTCCATATTGTTCTTTCATGACTGCCCAAATATCCCACATAATTTTCCTATTTTTTTTATTTTGAAAATATCTCTTCCTCTCTCACTAAAATATCTCTCTCTTAAATATCTTTTATATATATATATATATCCTCTTACATCACTCTCTCTCTCTCTTCCATTACTACACACAAACCACCACCTCCCCATCCCTTCCTGTACACGTACAGCTCACCCCCCCTCTCTTTCTCTCTTAATATCTCTCTCTCTTATATAATATATACACATACATATATATTATATATATAAAAACTCTCTCTCTTCACTTATAACACACACACACATCTCCACTCTCTCTCCCTCTCACTCGGCCACACTCCTCACCCCCATGGCTGCCGACCACCACCACTACCACCGTGAACTTTACCACCCTCACCATCATCCTCCCTCTCCTCCATCTTCTTCTCCTCCTCTCCTTCATCATATTCACCATCATCATCATCAAGCAACATTATCACCACCACCACCATCTAACACTCCCACCACCATGCACCACCACCTCTACTCTTCACCAAAGCCGCCGCCGCCATCGTGCTCCGGCCTGGGCTGCCCCCACGCGCGCGAGAGCATCGCAGCCGCAGCCATAGCTGTAGCAAGCAGCAGCCGCAGCGCAGCAGTGTGCGCGCGACCACGCGCGCACGGCCACGCGTGCCGACGCCGCCGCCGCCGGCCGTGGTCGTCGTGGCCGGCCCCCCTGGCCGGGCGACCCCCAAGCACCACCCTGTGGCGGCCAACGTCCTCCGGGATGCGCCATCTAGGCGTTTCGTGCATTTTGCACGGAGTTCCGTCGACGCGCGCGCGGGAAAAATTTCAGAATTCGCGTTTTGGAGCAGCGACTTCGCGTACGTTTTTCGGAAAATCCGACCGTCGGATCGGCGATTTCTTTGCTCCGTCTCAATCTCGGTATATCCACCTTCACTCCCCTCAAATTTCGCCCGTTAATTTCGTCGTTTGATACATCAAAACCGGCCACCAAGTTGACACTTTAAATTGTGTAATTTTTGGACAGTTTTGCGGAGCCAACTTCATCGGTTCGTATCTCCTCCATCGCAGCTCCGGTTGGCGTGCTACCAGTTCCTATGCGCAGCTGGTATAACCCTCTACCTGTCTCCTTTAAGTTTCGTTTCATTTTGAGCACGTTCGGTTGGTCGAATTCGACGCCAAAGTTGGCCGTTCAAATTCTTAGTATTACACTTGTAAAATTCCATTTTTGAGCCCGGGACTCCGGATTCAATTTCTGACACCACCAGTAGACTCGTGGCGTCGTTCTGGCATGTTTTTATATAAAGTTTGCTTGATTTGGAGAACGTGGGCCCTGGCACACATTTCGGTGCAAAGCGGGTCCCACTTTCTGAGTTAACGGGTCACTTTGAGATCGGCTCATCGGAATCCAATTCCGGATATACCGTTGAGTTCGTATCGTCATTCTGGACTCGTTGACATATAATTTGCTGAGTTTTGAGGATATTGGCTCCGACACATTTTTTCATGCAAATCGGAATTTCAATGTCCTGGTCAACGGACCAATTTGAGATCGGGTCAACGGAATCCAATTCTGGATATACCGTTGGGTTTGTATCGTCATTTTGAATTCATGGACATATAATTTGTTAGGTTTGGTAGACTAGTATTCTTGCACATTTTTCGGTGCAAAGCGGGTCCGACACGGACACCATTTTGATCCGAAATTATATTTTTGCCCCTGTGTCCAAATTGGACTTATGGACAGGATATCCTAGCTGATTTGACCATTCTGGACACGTTGGTAATTGTTGTTTTACCATCCGACAACATCTGTAGGTTTTCACCCTATTATTATAATCCTTCTCTTTTTGTGGTATTTTGAGATCCGTCAATTCCAGTGATTTCACCATCACTGAAATTGATGTGTTGACCCTGTAGATGTTTATAGAGACTAGCCTTGACCCTGTTTGACCATGGTTGACTACTTTGACTGAACGTCGAAGTAGAGTCAACATTTGACCTAGGTTAGACTAATTTTGACCTTGGTTGACCACAGTTGACTATTTTGACCAAAAGTCAACCGGAAGTCAACCGTAGCCTAAAATTGACCAGAACTTGACCAAAGTTGATCAGTTGACCCAAAGTCAACTGTTAGTCAACGTTAGTCAAGTTTGACCTAAAGTTGACCTAGGATTGACCAGAGTTGACCAGTTGACCAAAAGTCAACTGTAAGTCAACCCTTGACTTAGATTAACCTAGTTTGACTTCTTGTGACCTAGTTTAACTTAGTATGACTTGATTTTACTTCCAAACCCTTATATTGATGCAGTATTTCACCTATAGGTCCTCGAGGCACTGTTCTTGGACCAGTTGACATATTCCATCAGATCACAGGCGAGTACATTCTCTGATAATATTTCTGTTTTATGATATCGTCTATGTTTCTTGTATTTAGTGTAGATATCCTTGTTCTCTTGACACATTGTTCACACGGATTGGTATTTCTTTGGATTCCGTCATGAGATATTATTCCTCGCTTTCCTTGGTATATCTTGTGCAAGTCTTTCTTGTTCCTTGTGCATTGTATAGACACGATTCCTGCGAAGGCTAGCTACCCTCTCAGAGAATCGCGTGTCATGATGTGTCATGGTTGGATCCACTATACTGGTCGGGGACGGGAGTATTAGTGTAGATGTGTGGTCATTATCCACCTTGTTGTTCTTGTAGATCTTGTGAGTATTAATCATACACCCCACGTATGATTAACCAGGCCAGTAGACCTTGTGCAGACCCAAGCCGGCCACATGTTGAAACTAGTACTCACACACTTAGACAGATGATTCTTGATTCTTGTACATGCCATGATCAGTTTTACTTGCCTTGTTCTAGCTCTAGATTTACAGCTTACCTTGCCATGATACTCACATGTACATTTCGTGATTTCTGTAGAAGTATGGAAAATACTAAAGAAAATGACTCATGCGGCCAGGAAAGATCTATGCGGCTCAGAAAACTCATGCGGCTCAGGGAGTCATGCGGCATAAGGAGTTATGCGGCCCGAGACATTCCATGCGGCTCAGAAGACACGTGGCCTGACAGTGCTCCCCTCCGACCCATGCTGCATTAATTGCTTTGACGGCTGACCCCTCTGAAAAGTTGACAGTCCTGACACAAAAGCAGGTAATTATGACTCTATCATAATGATGAATCTCTAGGGAAGAGAAAAGAGATCTCTGACACAAATCCCCCGAGAGCCATAAAAATGCCACGTGGCTTTGCCACGTGGGCGTTCGTATGCGGCTCACTTCTCATGCGGTTCAGAATGAATCCTATGCGGCTCAGGTCAAGAAAGCCTCATGCGGCTCGAGCAAAGAACTTCTCATGCGGTTCAGAGTGAATCTGTCCTATGCGGCTCAGGCCAAGAAAGCCTCATGCGGCTCGAACGAGGACTTCTTATGCGGTTCAAGAGGATCATGTACATGCGGCTCAGGCGGATATGTACCTATGCGGCCCACAAGGATTACTCCCCTGTGGTTCGAGAGCTCAAGTGAGGGCCACTGCCCAGGCAGTCCTGACACGTGGGCTTAACCATATGCGGCTCAAATTCATATGCGGCTCACTCGTCATGCGGTCCAGATCCCCCCAGCAGCTCCTAGGACACGTGTCCTAAACCGATTAATTCCTCAGATTTGCTGCCATTAAAGATTGGGTCAAATCCCAATAATCTGGGACACGTGGCAGAAGAATAGATCTAATTTATTCGCAGATATCAGAAGATCATTATAAGGAAGATTTATTCCAATCAGCATTAATTGCTAATGGGATTTGGTGTAATCTACACCTAATGGCTCGGATTCGTCACAATCAGAAACGAACGGCCTGGATTGACCAATCCCCAGGCCGCCGCCATCTCCAAGAGCTAATCATTGGCAACCCTAATGATCACATCCCACTATTATAAATAGTAAGGTGCCATGCCCTTGTAAAAGATATACAATATCAGAGAGAAATACGTATATACAGAGAGACTTCCCCCCATAGTCAGAGAGAGAATACACATAGAAAGAGAGAAGCCAGAAGAGCAGTCGGAGGGAGAGCAAGAAGAGCATTTCTTCATCAATGCCAACCATCTTTTCACAAGAGCCAAGGCTGCATACCGATCGTCCAAGGAGTAAGGCAGGGCTGCCGTCGCCTTCCCGAGCCTCTATCGTCACCTCCCAGAATCTAAAATAAATAATTGTAATTAGACTGCTGTACCTAGGTTTTCGTCCCTAGGCTTTCTTTGTACAAGCGAGTTTGTAACGTGAAGTAAAAGTCCGGTCCTCCGATAATTGTTCTGTTCTTTTATATTTCATGGCAAACACGATGGCGACTCTGCTGGGGACTAACTTCTCCACGGCTGAGAAGTTGGTGACGCAATCGGATGCAGCCAAACTTGGCTCCACGTAACAAAAGATGGTCGTCCGCTTCGACCAACAGGCGTTTGAAGAGATGCTCTCCGAAGGAAGCGCTGGCCCGGTCCAGAAGCGCGCCCGCGGCACAAAGGCTCGTAAAGAGTGGAGGCCAAAATCATTTGCTCCTCCCCAAGCCCTCGATGGGATATCCTCTGTTGCTCAAGACGGCGAGAAGGACTCTCCTGCGGCCCCACTTCAGACCGTAGACAACTCTGCTGTCCCCAAGTCCGGCAGAAGAAAACACTATGATGCTGGACTTGCAGGGGCAAAGAGAAACTCTATGAGATCCGAGCCGCATAAGGGTATTAGCCGCAGGGAGAAAGCTCATGCGGCTACATCCGCCAGCCGCATGAAGAAAACTCATGTGGCCAAATCTGTCAGACGCATAGCTTATGCGGCTACAGTTGCCAACCACATGGATGAAACTCATGCGGCTAAGAAAGTCAATCGCTTGCAGAAAACCCATGCGGCCACAATTGCCAACCGCATGCGGTCAGCCTGCACGGTCGTGACTCCTAGCCGCATAAAAATAACTCATCCAACGGCAGAAGACAACCGCATGCAGACAGCCTGCACGGTACCCGATGCTAGCCGCATAGCGTCCGTTCCATGCTTCTCTCAATCAGTCTTCGACCGTCTCTCATGCGGTCCTGACTCTGATGGTTCTCTGGATGATAAGCCAGACTCTGTGGTATTCAACTTGGACTCCTCCTATTACGCACCCGCAAGTACTAAAAGGAGAAAGTCTAGGGCAGCGCGGGCTCACCAAGCCCAGTCAGCTGCCCCAACCTCTGACTATCGGGGTGTCCCGCTGGTTATCACGCGGGCCTCTGATGGGAAGTTGTACAGAACCGCTCGAGTCCAGCCCCCGACGGCGAACGGACAGAGTGGTTCCTCTGACCTGCGTGAGGTTATCCTCCACAAATGCAAGGAAAGAGAAGGGGCCTCAGTGTGCAAAGAATCCTCACACGGACGTCACTGCACCCAAATCATCGGCAACTGCTGTTGCAACAACGCGACAGTGATAAAAGACCGGCCGTCCGTCTTCCAAAGACTACAGCATCCGAGCTCGGAGGACGAGGCACCTCCTGTTGTCTCCTGCAATTCCACTCAGAAAGTTCCCGCCGAGGGGAGAGGGAAGAAGACAAGCATCTCCAGCCCGAAAATATCAACCACTACAGCTAAGAAATTGTCGGCTAAACAGTTGCCCTCCACCGGAGTATACCAACACACCCGTTCGAAGACAAAATATGCTGCAACGGGAGATTCATCGTCCACGTCCCTGGGGGTCGTAGGAGCTGGGGGTAGTACTCCTCCGAACATCCACAATAATCTGATGTTTCAAGGAGACGAGCCCGGGGAAACAACCCTACCATTAGGTGTAACAGACGCTGATATCCCCGAGGACATCCGTGACTCTCAAGATGAAACAAGCTCCGAAGCTGGGGGTACTGTTCCTTCCGAGTCCGAACCCGAAGAGAACATTCCCACATATCCCGATGATTTCTCGATGCATGGATACGACTCGGAGGGCACATCCTCCACCACTCCTCATGTAAAGACGGTATTCATGACGGACAGCAATCAAGGCGGTTCCAGTGATCGCCAACGCATCGACACTTTGGAGGCCATACTGCACGCATTGGTCAAGTCTGTAGACGAGATCAAAGCGGCTCTTCCTACTCTGCAGGGAGTGACACCTGGCCAAACAAGCGCAGGTCCCACAATCAATGTAGATTCAAATTCAGTGGCACCGAACCCGGGCAATAATCCTCCCGAAATAACGGCCCCTACCGTGACAGATGAGGCCCGAAAAGTAAGGAGAGAGGTTCAGGAGCTCCGAGCCATGTTCTATGCCCGAGAAAACTCTCAAGATTTCAGAATACGGCAACCATATCCTGCTGAATGGAGGGATGTTCCGTTTCCACCAAGATATAAGCCGTTCAACATCAACCCATATGATGGCAAGACCTCAGCAAGTCGGTATATCACTTACTTCGAGGTCACTACCGACCATCTGCCCCATGATGACGCTATCCTCACGCGATTATTCATCGGGGCATTGGAAGGAGTCACCTTCGACTGGTACCGCAACCTGCCAGACAACTGCATCCACTCCTTCGCTGGCTTCAAACGCTTGTTTTTGGAGAGATTCTATGAGGTAGGGTAGGACGTCACAATGTCTACCCTCATGGACGTCGTCCAAGGAGAGAAAGAGCTGATGAGGAATTACATTGAGCGGTTTCGTCAAACCGCAATGAAGTTACCATCTGGTAATCCGGATTCCTCCTTGATTGAAATTTGCCAAAAGAGACTACTCCCAATAATTAGTCTCTGGATGGGCGAAAGTCAATTCAAGGACTGGAAGGCTTTTATCATCAGTGCTACAAGTGCCGAAGAACGATTGAGAAAGGCTCGCCAACTAGGGTTGCACATCTCAGAGGGAGATAACAAGGGCAAGCGTCCCAACACCAACATCGACAATGGGGGTAGCCCCTCCAACAATCGGGACAACAGAGGCAAGCAGGCTATGGCGGCCGACACGGCCCAAAAGCCCGAGTCACAACCAGCAGACAAACAATGGCCTCAAATCACTTACTCTTTCGAAGACGGTCACGTCAAGCCTATCTTGGACATGCTCATACAAGGAGATAGAATTCAGCTCCCTCTACCAAGACGGGAGCCTCGACCGGCTGACCTGGAGAATCCAAAGTTCTGCCATTACCACCGCTATGTACACCATGCTACACACGACTGCTACCAACTAAAACGGTACATCCAAAACCTCATCGATTCGAATGCTCTGGCCATCGATTTCGAAGAGGTAACCGTGGCAGCCAATATGGTATCCGTACAATTCGGCAGCTTCCCTCCGACGGAGACTCAAGACGGGGTGATCCCCGTCCCTCTGGCGACAATGGAGATTACCAATCTTCCACCTCCCCGAGATCAGGCTGCCGGTCTAGTACCCCTCACCACATCATGAGGGAAGGTCATGTGGATCCATCCAGACTTGGTGTCAGAAGTGACTCGGCCCACACTATCTACCATCGACAAAAAAAAAGTGGAAAAGTCAGGACCTGCCACACAATCTCGGTAGACAACAAAGAAGCTACAGCCGTCGTCACGCGGTCCGGAGCGCAATCCCAACCTGTGGTTAACAATCCAGCTGAAAATCATCAACCCACTACAACTGATGCTCCGGGACCGGCTCAGCCTTCGACGACCGACAAGCCTAGGCCGAAGAAGACTCGCTTCGACAAATCTCTCCGAAAAGAGGCAGCCCAAGGGTTAGAGAGGCCCTACAACTTTGACATCTTAGCACAATTGGCTAACACACTAGCCAAGTTATCACTGTACGAACTCCTAAGGCTCTCCAAGGACATTCGTATTGCATTAAGCGAAGCACTCCAAAATGCCGATATCTATCTGGCTCAATCCAACCTCACCGGGGAGGACTCACCCATGGATCTCCAAGACAGTGCCTGCACGGGAGCAATGCCCAACATCGTCTTCACTCTGCAAGACATGCTCAACAAAACCAACCTACACGATCGCCCGCTATACTACATGGGATACATCGGCGACGTGAAGGTGGATCAGATGCACATAGATCCTGGCTCTTCCATAAGCATCATCCCGAAGGGTCTGCTACATCATCTCCGTATTCCGATGCATCGCCTAACACCTACAAGCACCGCCATCAGCGGTTTTAATTCGGGCAGGAGCTACCCTATTGGAAAGATTCATCTGAAGTGTCAAATTGGCGACCTCCAATCCGAAGTCACCTGCTACGTCATAGATGCAGACACTTCTTACAACATCCTCTTGGGGCGCCCATGGATACACGACTACATGATCGTACCTTCCATGCTACACCAGTACTTCAAATATGTCGACAAACACGGCTTCGTAAAGACAGAATTTGCTGACATCGATCCCTTCAAAGGGGTCGAAACCTACTACTCGGACTCCTGCCTATACGAAAAGTCGAAGAGGCACCTTGATGAAGGAAATGAACAAGCTGGTATCGAAACGGCCACGGGATCAGAAGGACCTCTGACGATTCACCTTCAAGCTCGCAAGCCAGGCAAGTCCGTGCCCCTTACTGCCACTCTGCGGAAGGACGCAATCAGCCTCTCGGCACAGGAGAAGCAGATGATAATCCGGCTGCCAAGGTCAGGCCAAGTGCCGAGACCCACAACGGGGCCATTGACAATCAGACTGCCGAGAGTCGGTCAACCCCAAACGGAGAAGCTCAATCCCTCCGATAGGCCACTGACGATATGCCTTCCCAAGAAGGGTCGTCACCCCGATGCGAGGTCGGACGCTTCTAGCGAACCGGCCACTCCTCGCTCTACATCAAGTGCCAAACTGGGGGTCGCTAGTCTGCCAACGACTCCACGCTCTGCTCCATCAACTGAACCACTGACAATCAAGCTTCCCAGGACGTCCTCTCAGTCTTCATTTATACAGGGGGTAGCCGAAGAAGAACCGAAACTAGCCAAGTATGTGGCTGCCCACACCGACGTCCCCTCCGTAGATGATGTAATCCTCCTAGAAAAGATACCTTATTTCATCAATAAAGGGCTATCTTTGAACTACATTAAGCTCAATAAGCTTTGTACAATGTATGCTATAGAACATGGTATAGGCACCCATCTACACACACAGGTGACAAATGTGCACACCGCAATCCAGCTTATTCCAGCAGAAGACGCTTACCGCATAATCGAGGGAGGGGATCATCCAATCATCTTCGGCCGGAAGGACGATCCGTGCCCCTTCACCATAAAAGAAGTTGATCTTGGGTCAGATGACGGGAGACTGCCTCTGTATCTTTATAGCCCTCAGTCCAAATATCTCATGCAAAAATAGGGATATGATCTAGAGACTACACCAGGTTTGAATTACGGCACTGGACGACGATTACCTTTGAAGCCACCAGTACCGACTGGCAAGCCACGGGACTACTATAGCAAAACTCGATGTGGACTAGGGTATATAACTCCCACAACGACCCCTGAGAATTCAGATGAAGAGTGTGACTGGCAGTCACATTCAACCGGGTCACCAACTTCCGACTCGGATACCAGCATCGGAGACATATTCAGACAAGTCCTGTCAGTCAACATGGCATTCGCTGACGCTTACGAAGAAGACGAAGACATTCCTGAAATCCTCGAACTAGAGCCGTGGGCCCAACAGCTGGATGTACAATGGGAAAAGCGGTTTGAGCAGAGAGAACCTCCTACCGAAGATGAGGTTAGGCAGGTCGACCTCGGCAGCGAATCCTCTCCAAAGCCAATCTTCGTCAGTAAAAGCCTGACAGACGAAGAGCGAGAATCGCTACTGGAGCTCGTCAAAGAATATATCGATGTGTTCGCCTGGAGCTATGAAGACATGCCAGGACTAAACCCCGAGGTTGCCCTCCACAAGCTCAACATTCGGCCAGAGGCAAAGCCAATCAAGCAACAACAACGACGCTTCCGCCCGGGCATCATGGATGCGATCGAAGTCGAAGTCAACAAACTAATAGCCAGCGGCTTCATTCGTGAGAAGCAACATCCTGACTGGGTCGCCAACATAGTTCCGGTCCTTAAGAAGAATGGGAAGATCCGAATCTACATCGACTTCCGTAATCTGAATGAGGCATGTCCGAAAGACGAATTCTCCCTCCCTATCACAGACATCATGATCGACAACACATGCGACTTTGAACGTATGTCATTCATGGATGGATTTTTGGGGTACAACCAAATCAAGATGTTTCCCGACGATAAAAAGCACACATCATTCCGAACACCGATTGGCATATACTGCTACACAGTCATGCCTTTCGATCTAAAGAATGCTGGCACCACATATCAGCGAGCCATGAGTATCATTTTCAGAGAACACTTGCGCAAGACGGTGGAATGCAATGTCGATGACATCGCCGTCAAGAGTCGCCGTAAGGGAGATCATCTGCAGGACCTGAGGACGGTATTCGACCTGATGAGAGCCCACAATCTGAAAATGAACCCTACGAAATCTTTTTTGGGCGTATCCAGCGGTAAGTTCTTGGGATTCATTATCACCGCTAAGGGCATTCATGTAGACCCTGAGAAAACGAAGGCAATCATGGAGATGGGTCCCCCGAGAAATCTCCGCGAACTTAGAGGCCTCCAAGGGAGGCTAGCTTACATCAGGAGGTTCATTTCTAACCTCTCCGGGCGATGCCGACCGTTCACACACCTCATGAAGAAAGGAGTCTCATTCGTATGGGACGAGGAACGCCAGCGTGCCTTCGACAACATCAAAGAATATCTGTCAAATCCTCCAGTCCTGGTGGCCCCGGTTGCCGGAAAACCGTTCCTGCTCTATGTACGAGCAATAGAACACTTCTTCGGTGCCCTGTTGGCACAAAACAACGATGCAGGTCACGAACAAGCTATATACTATCTCAGTCGAATGATGGTTGGACCCGAGCACCGATACACCGCGGTTGAGAAGGAATGCCTCGCCTTGGTGTTCGCCATTCAGAAGACGCGGCACTATGTCACCGGACAAACGATACATGTGATCTCACGAGTCAACCCTCTCAGGGTCCTCATGACTAAACCAAGGGCACTCAGTTCTCGCCTCGCTACTTGGGCAATACTGCTGTCCTCTTATCATATGACCTTCGTCCCACAAAAGGCAGTCAAAGGTCAAGCCCTGGCAGACTTTTTAGCAGCCCACCCAGGCTCGGAGTCCTCCAGAATATATGAAGAGATCCCAGACGAGGTCGCCAACATGCATGCAACCTCTCACGAGGCTATATGGTGAATGTTCTTTGACGGTGTTTCCAGGACCAGACCTAAAGGCAATATAGTCGTCGAAGTCGGGGTAGTGCTGATCTCCCCTTCCGGATTGGTGATTAACCGCGCTTATTCCCTCACCGAGCCCTGCTCTAACAATGTGGCCGAGTACAATACTCTGGTCATTGGCCTCCAACTTGCAAGAGAGCTGGGGGTAGAATACCTTGAAGCATACGGCGATTCCCAACTAATCGTCAATCAGATCCGGGGCTCATACGAAGTCCGCCACGAAGACATGATCCCTTATCACCAAATAGCGATTGACATTATCTCGTCGTTCGAGGGGTTCTTCATCGAACATGTCCCCAGACTCCGAAATATCGAAGCTGATGCCTTAGCCGGTCTTGCCGCTTCCCTGACAGTCCCGAATTATGATCGCCAATCAGTGGATATGATAGGCCACGAACTGGTCTGTCCCAAGAACAATGTATAAATCGTGGCGAGTTATTCCGCCCAGACGATCAATGATGCCCCAGACTGGAGACAACCATTTATCGACTTCGTCGTCTACGACATCCTGCCCGAGAATCCAAAGGAAGCCACTTCCATCAGACGGAGTTCTCTCAGATTCTTCTACGATACAGAGACAAAAATGCTGTATTGCCGCTCCTACGACGGATTACTGCTTCGGTGTCTGTCAAATCCAGAAGCTAAAGAAACCGTACGAGAAGCTCACGACGGTGTCTACGGGGGCCACCAGCCCGGCCCAAAATTACAAGACCGCCTTCGACGAATGGGCTACTATTGGCCCACGATGGTGGCAGATGCGATAGATTATGCTAGAAAATGTAAAGCCTGCCAAGTCCACGCGAACTTCATTCACCAACCATCCGAATTTCTACATCCGACAGTGGCGTCCTGGCCATTCGAAGCATGGGAAATGGATATCATTGGTCCAATCATCCCACCTTCCTTCCGAGGACATCGCTTCATACTTGCGATCACTGATTACTTCTCCAAATGGGCAGAAGCTGTCCCACTCGCAGAAGTCAAGACTTCAAACGTGATCAGCTTCCTTAAGCATCACGTCATCTACCGCTTTGGACTGCCCCGAAGGATCATCCATGATAATGGTCCGCAGTTTGCAAGCCACGCATTCTATCGGTTTTGCGATAAGCACCGTATTCAGAATATCGCTTCGACACCGTACAACCCGGCAGCAAATGGGTTAGCAGAGGCATTCAACAAAACAATCATCAAACTCCTCAAGAAGTTTGTCTCCTCCAACAAACACGACTGGAATGAAAAGCTCGACGAATGCTTATGGGCTTATCGCACCACAATTTGGACCGCCACCGGGAATACACCATTCTCTCTAGTGTACGAGAGTGAGGCAGTTCTCCCATTAGAGACTCAAATACCCTCACTCCGCATCACCCTCATTTATCAATTGACAACGGATGATAACTACCGACGTCGACTACAAGAGTTGGAGGCCTTAGATGAAAAGCGCCTCCTAGCTCAGCAAAGGATCGAGCTATACCAAGCACGCATCTCAGGAGCCTTCAACAAGAAGGTCAAAATTAGAACATTCCAAGTGGGCGATCGTGTTCTGGCAGTCCGGAGGCCAATGGTCATGACTCACAAGACCGTCGGCAAGTTCCAGCCAAAATGGGAAGGCCCATTTATCATAGAGACAGTATTCTCCAACGGTGCTTACCGCCTCGCTAAGCAAAACGGAGACTTGCTCATGTTGTCCGTCAACGGCAAGTTCCTGAAGAAATATTATGTCTAAACAACATCCCAGATTATTGAGTCACGTACCCGCTGGTACCACTGAACTCACCCCCATAATTTTCCAGATTATTGAGTCACGTACCCGCTGGTACCACTGAACTCACTCCATAAATTTCTAGATTTTTGAGTCATGTATCCGCTGATACCACTGAACTCACCCTCATAGTTTGTCAGATTTTCGAGTCATGTACCCGCCGGTACCGCTGAACTCACGCTCACCATTCTCCAGATTCTCGAGTCATGTACCCGATGGTGCCTCTGAACTCACATCCCGGTCACTCTTTCAGATAGAAAGTTGTGTATGATCATACCTCTGAACTTTCTTCCTGGAGGAGATCCTCCCCCATGATCCAATACCCGCACTTTCAGTGCACAAAAAAGGGTAATCGATCCACAAATTTCCAAAACGGCCATGTCCTCATTACCTCTGAGCCGTTCCACTTCCGCCAAAAACAAAGCACCCCTTACATAAAACTTCCATATCCTTATTATCTCTGAGTCATTCTATGCCTTCATTGAGCCCACTCCTGTCATGTCCTCAATACCTCTGAATGGAAAGGCTCCGTCGAAGAAACCTTCATACTTGCCATGTCCTCATTACCTCTGAGTAAGTATGATGATCCCCTTTCGACCTATTATCTGTACCCACAACCGGAGTACGCCAAGGGTAATAGGTCCACAAATGTCCTCTGTTGACCATCAATATCCTCCGTCGAGTCCACTCCTGCCATGTTCTCATTACCTCTGAGTAGGAAGACTCTACGTTTAAAAAACCTTCCTACTTGCCATATCCTCGTTACCTCTGAACAAGTATGTCGGTTCTCCTTCATCCTATTATCCGTATCCTAAACCAGGGTACGCCAAGGATAATAGGCCCACAAATATCCTCAGCTAAATTTTTCAGCACAAACCTATCACCTCATCAGGCCCCAGGAGCCCAGCTGCTCTACGGTATTCCTTTTCTCAATACCAAGGGCACCCATGACCACTTTGCTATGGCTGCTTCAGGTATCCTGACCGAAACTTGTTATTTCTACCTAAAACCAAGGTACGCCATGGGTAACAGGTCCACAAATATATCCCCTATACGGGGGAGAACATCACCGCAATATCACAGGCACAGCAGGCAATACAAATTAAGGGTAGAATTGAAAGTACTTTTTATTTGAAGGAAAAAAAAAAGCGTTACATATTTCGGGATCATACCCCCTCCAGAAAGAAACAAATCAGGGACAAAACAAGAAGAAAAGGCCGACTATAGTTCGGTATTACACAACTCCAAAAGACGGTTCTTCACCGAGGCAGTCCCCCGATCAAGCCTCTGCTTAGCTCGACGCTCAGCCTCTTGGGATAACTGCTCTGCGTTATTCAAATGCGTATATGCCTGCCAGTTGTCCTCCACCTTCTTTAGGGCAAGCTCTAGATTAGCAGAAGCCCTACTATACTTATCAGCCTCCTGGATAGCAGTCTCTTTCTCAATACGAGCAGCCTCAAGCTCTGACTCCAGGAAAGCCAGTTTTCTCTGAAGCTCGAAGATCTGTTCCCGAGCATCGGCTACCCCGCGAGAAGCATCCGCTTCCCGAGTTGTGCAATCTTCAGTCCGACGGCTCCACTGGTCGTACAATCGAGTCAGATTCCGGCGGTCCTGTAATATAGCCGGCTTGAGCGATTCCCGGGCAGCCATTTCCTTCTCCACCACGGTAATGAGGAAGTTGCGTTCTCGATATATGGCCGCGGGTAAATCAGTCTGTTGCAACAAGCGAAACTGGGCTACGAGATGATCAGCTTCTAATAGCTTAGGCTCTAAAAGTGCAGCCAGTTCCCCTCCGCCAGGGAGTGTCTTAAGGGTATTAATCTGGCCACCGGCACATCGGCGGGCCAGAGTAAAGGGAGTCCCCCTTTCCACCGCTGCCTCGATCCCCCTCTTCAGGTGGCGATGGAAACTGGCAACCACGTCCTATAACGCGTCATCCAAGACCTCTGTAGAGGACGGCGTCAGAGGGAGAGTGGCAGACGGTACCGGAGGGGCAGCTTCAGAAGTTACTGCACCCGCCACCAAAGAAGCAAATTCCGTACGAAAAGATGCTTGAATGGCGGCTAACTCCTCTTCCGCCGCCCGAATAGCCTGGATGCTCGGCAGGGAGGAAAGGTTGACCATCGAAGCTACATTCGCAAAGGAAGACACAGGAGGCATCGTCCCTTGTCCCAACTGCACTGCTACCTGGGACCCCGAGCTCGACCCAGACGAAGGATCCTCGACGCACGGAGGTTCCGTCAGGCCCTCTCCGGTAGGGTGCGATCCAGCAATATCAATCACTGGCAATGACGGGTTGGGATCTGAACATCCAAAGTAACCATTAGTCGACGTAATTTGAAGAAAAAGATGACATGAACACATGGGTTGATTCACGAGCTATAATTTGATTTGTATTACCAGGGGAAGAGCGCGGGGGCGACGGCTCATTCACAGCCGGCATAGTTTCCCCACCCACAAAGTCATCATGTGGGGGCTCGGATGTTTCAGGGACGGGCGCAGTAAAGCTCCCATCCCCTTGGGTTGAGGTTCCAGCAAGGTAGGAATCCTCGGTCGCAACCGAAAGCACCCCAGCAGCAATGATAGCGGTGCACACATCACTGACTAAATGAGACAGGACCGGATTAGCCTCGGTAATCGGGTCCTAAGGGACGAGTTCATCCGACGCCTATAAAGAGCAAAAGAAACAAATAATTAGGCCATAACATAGAACAAGAAGAAAGGAAACAGCTGAAGCCCAAATCACCTCAGGAACATCGTCCACATCATCAATAAGCAGCCTGCGACGTCTTACCGCAGCATGCTTCATGGAATAGGTTCGGTCATCAGCGGTGGTCACGCGCCTGCTTCGTTTACGCGAAGGGCCGGGTATTGCAGATGGTTGATCCTCCACCACCTCGTCAGACAGACTAGACGATTGACCCACGGCCCTTTCCGCCTGCACGACAGGGGGTTGATTCCCAACCTCCTCGCCCGAAGAATGAGATAAGTCATCAGTGTCTTATTCGTCGTCTTCCTCATCCGCCCTAGTGGACTCTGAGTCCGGCACAGGAACCCTGTTCGCCCCCCTCTTCCTCTTCTTGGACCCTTCTGGCTTCTCAGCCAAACCGGTGCCAGTAATGAAGCTAGTATTCATATCAAAACCAACAGGAGGTTTGCTCGCTGCAACATGATGAAGGACCGCTATATACAAGATATCACCCTCCACCTTGGCATCAGGGAGTGAGAATCTGGCTCGGGTATGGGTCGCATTATAATAATGCCAAGCCCGGACGCCATCGAGCACACTGCCCTCGAAGCTCAAGCAAGCGCTAGGGCGATCCAGGAACAATTGACTATACCCGAATTGAGGGGAAAATCTACTGGGCAGATAAGGCTCCAGGTATACTCTATTCCGGTAACGATACACCAGGTGCGCGGGACGGATGTTGCGTAACCAAAGAAGCATCTTCTCAGATAAAAGTTGGGGGGGGATCAACGCCGTCAACATATACCCTCCTCACTTCGCCGGGGGTGAACTCAGGGGGAGATACGAAGAATTCGGGCCCATCAATTCTTGCCAACGCCCTCCTGCAGGCCGGCATGGTATCATGTTCCCAAGGCTGATGACGATACCGGAAAAGGAAGACGTCATCAACAGAAACGTTTTCATCAGGTCCTGGCCTCATCAACGACCGATAGTGTATCAATAACCACCCCATGAGGTAGTGGTATGGTAGTTCTATCCGTTTAAAGTCCATCGACACATCGCGAGCAATGACTTTGGATGAAAAGGCGCGAAGGCCGTGGTGTATGCTACACACCATGGCCGGGAGGAGCGCCAGTCTTACCTTGAAGACCAATTTTACCGCAGGAAGAATGAAATGGCGGCTGATCCTTTCTATAGAACCCGTGCCGCCCGAGACTACACAGTTGCATAGCCACACCATCAAGAACCCAGCTAAGATCGCTTTATCAGACATCTCTCGGGTACCATAGTGGAAATAACTGAGGGAGTCAGTGCTACTACCAAACCGGTCACGGGTAGACTTCGACTTCTTGACCTTCGACATCATATCCTTCACCTCCTCCGGGGTTCGAGGAGTTCGAGACAAAACTTGACCGGAAGGACGCAACTTGAAAAGATACAAAATCCAGGCCTTGGTGTGAGGGGCGTTCCCTTCTGAACTATTTACTTTCTTGATAGCCATCTTATGGCAGGCGCTATGATGACACAACAGTTCTTGGTACACGGCGACGAAACCAGGAAATCGTCGATCCAGCTCTTCGAGTTCTTCGTTCGTCGGTGTATATACTTCAAAAGCTTCACCTCCCCACGACAATCTAGACAAAGTGTTCATTTCATGAAGAGCAAGCCCCAGTTCTCCTCCGGGGGCAAAGAAAGTCCCTGTACGCCGATTATACAGCTCCAATAGAGCCATAAACAAGGGCTTGTTAATGGGCAACCCGTAGCAGGTACCCCTGACGGCGTAGTAGAGATCAATTTCCTGAAGGAAGTCCCCATACTTCCCCAAAATCCATGAGGTAAGATTAGTCCATGTGGGAATGGGGTTGATCCAATTCAGTAGCGACAACCTACCTATGGGATAAGACCCTTTGCGAGCGAGCTGATTCAGAAAAGTATCAGCTAGGGTGAAGGTAAAATTAGGGCCAATTGTGTTTACAAAAGTGCCCGGGAGCAGCCCCATCACAGTCCGACTCACGGATTCCTTGCCCGCACATACTAAACCCGTGCGTCCGTTGTAGTAAATTTTGCTCACAAACATTCCCTGTTGGGTGGGAGTCAGGGAGCCCACCATAGCCCTGCCCCACGGTACCATGTTAAACCATGAGAGAGGATAATGTCGCTCCATCTCAGGGATATGAATCTCTACCTCGTCTACAGAAAAATCCCAGTGCTCTGAGACATCCAGCAATCGGTCGGGAGTTCTTTATGGAAAAGGCGTCCCCAAAGAGAAAAGCCGATTTCAGAAATTCTCCATCCAACTTCCCCGAATTCATCATTGAACAAAGAAAGCGGAAAGGTTGTTTATTAATAGCAGCCACTCTCTCCCTAGGCTCATTAGTGGGAAGCTGATCCCCTATACGACGGATTAACTCGTCAAGCTGCACGTCTGCGGCATACTGAGCTGAACCCACAAGGAGCTCTCATGCTGGGTTGGTTGGGAGGTTCACTGAAAAGAAAAAAAAGAGAGAGAAAGAAGAAACAGGATTAAAAGAAGGCTAAAACAAAAAATTACTGAATAAAGAAGCTCTCACAAGCCTATGCGGTTCAGGTCAATAATGTCTTATGCGGCTCCAGTCCAGTTGGGTCTCAAGAAATACAGTTTCGAGGAAGCCTATGCGGTTCGAGTCAATACAGTCTCATGCGGCCTAAATCAGATGGGAGTTCCATATGACTCTAGCTCGATAGCTTATGCGGATTGGACGAATATACACAGTTCTAACAGAAGAACTCATGCGGCGCAAAACGCTATGCGGTTCAGCCTGCTAAAAACATATGCGGCTCCGTTCAGAGGAGACTTTATGTGTTTAAATCCTTCTTCTGCGGTTCAAACATGGGACATTGTCTATGCGGTTCGGGCATGAAAAAGTCATGCGGCCCATACAGCATATGCGGCTCTGCCATCAACTGGGGAGGAGGCTTGTGCATAAATATGCAGCAGAGCCATGAGTACTCAAGATCCAAATGCAACCCTTATCCTTAAAGGTAGGACGAACGTCAGAGGGCACTTCGGGCGCTTCAGGCTCGACGGCTGACGAGGACGTCACCCTCTTGCCCTTCGTGGCGGCAGAAATAACTTTAGAAGACTTGGGAGCCATTGCTTCGACGAGAAGACAAGGAAGATCAGAAAGAGAAGACAGGAAAAAGAGTGAACGAAAGAGAAGGTAAAGAAGTCCCTCCGGCTAAAGTCATCCGTATTTATAAACAAAGACGGAGCGTTTCGATCCCCGTGCATACACGTAAACCGACTCTTCGGTGATCAAAATAAGCCGCCGAAAATGAAGGCCAAGCTCCTCGGATCCCGCACCAAAAAGCGGCCTTTAAAAATCCACAACATTTAAGTGCTAAAGATTGCCATACGTGGCAAATAATGATGTGGCAAGAAGCTATACGGCGGAACAGTCTCCTGCGGCTGAGTCACCTATGCGGCTGAATAATCCATGCGGCCAGAACTTCTATGCGGTCAGGATTTTATATGCGGCTAGAAGGATGCAACCATTCTTCTTATTCAAAGTATTTCAATTTTGCAAATTGAAAACTTTGAAGGGGGTCTTGTAGAAGCATGGAAAATACTAAAGAAAATGACTCATGCGGCCAGGAAAGATCCATACGGCTCAGAAAACTCATGCGGCTCAGGGAGTCATGCGGCATAAGGAGTTATGCGGCCCGAGGCATTCCATGCAGCTCAGAAGATACGTGGCCTGACAGTGCTCCCCTCCGACCCATGCTGCATTAATTGCTTTGATGGCTGACCCCTCTGAAAAGTTGACAGCCCTGACACAAAAGCAGGTAATTATGACTCTGTCATAATGATGAATCTCTAGGGAAGAGAAAAGAGATCTCTAACACAAATCTCCCGAGAGCCATAAAAATGCCACGTGGCCTTGCCACGTGGGCGTTCGTATGCGGCTCACTTCTCATGCGGTTCAGAATGAATCCTATGCGGCTTAGGTCAAGAAAGTCTCATGCGGCTCGAGCAAAGAACTTCTCATGCGGTTCAGAGTGAATCTGTCCTATGCGGCTCAGGCCAAGAAAGCCTCATACGGCTCGAACGAGGACTTCTCATGCGGTTCAAGAGGATCATGTCCATGCGGCTCAGGCGGATATGTACCTATACGGCCCACAAGGATTACTCTCCTGTGGTTCGAGAGCTCAAGTGAGGGCCACTGCCCTGGCAGCCCTGACACGTGGGCTTAACCATATGCGGCTCAAATTCATATGCGGCTCACTCGTCATGCGGTCCAGATCCCCCCAGCAGCTCCTAGGACACGTGTCCTAAACCGATTAATTCCTCAGATTTGCTGCCATTAAAGATTGGGTCAAATCCCAATAATCTGGGATACGTGACAGAAGAATAGATCTAATTTATTCGCAGATATCAGAAGATCATTATAAGGAAAATTTATTCCAATCAGCATTAATTGCTAATGGGATTTGGTGTAAACTACACCTAATGGCTCGGATTCGTCACAATCAGAAACGAACGGCCTGGATTGACCAATCTCCAGGCCGCTGCCATCTCCGAGAGCTAATTATTGGCAACCCTAATGATCACATCCCACTATTATAAATAGCAAGGTGCCATGCCCTTGTAAAAGATATACAATATCAGAGAGAAATACGTATATACAGAGAGACTTCCCCCCATAGTCAGAGAGAGAATACACATAGAGAGAGAGAAGCCAGAAGAACAGTCAGAGGGAGAGCAAGAAGAGCATTTCTTCATCAACGCCAACCATCTTTTCACAGGAGCCAAGGCTGCATACCGATCGTCCAAGGAGTAAGGCAGGACTGCCGTCGCCTTCCCGAGCCTCTATCGTCACCCCCCAGAATCTAAAATAAACAATTGTACTTAGACTGCTGTACCTAAGTTTTCGTCCCTAGGCTTTCTTTGTACAAGCGAGTTTGTAACGTGAAGTAAAAGTCCGGTCCTCCGATAATTGTTCTGTTCTTTTATATTTTATGGCAAACAATTTCTTGTATATTCTCTCTATTTACTGCTACATTTTCAATATCGTATAATTAGAACTGTTATTTAAGATTTGTGCTCGTTCCATCCTGACTGGATATGTTGACAAAATTTTAGGAGTAGTTGTGCCCTCAGTATTGGACTTCATGATGTTGCTAGCTGAGGTGGATCTCACTATTCTTCTATGTGAGTTGCCTGGTAGTTATCCTTAGTTAGTCTTGTTGTTCCTTTTTTATTTTTCTGTCTTATGATCCTTGTAGATTCTAGTTGTTCTAGTGATATTATAATTATTTATTGTCTTATCTTCTTTAGTTTTCGTGATGTGACATGAGTACATTTCATAGTTATGGATCTTAGATATTGTAGTTAGTATAGTATACTTGACAGCGTTCTACCGCCGATACCGCGACGTAGGCTGGGCGTGGCCCACGTATTCGTACCCGTATATCCGGGTACGGGTCGTGACACGTTTTTAGTGGTGGCCCATGCAGGTCAGTCTTTGTAATTAATGTAAAGTCGTGGTAGTACTTGAGCTTATCTGTACTACTACGAGCCTGCCCTAGGATTAAGGTTGAGTCATAGAACAGTTTAGAATTTTGGTACTCAGTCACGTATTAGGAACCCTTGGTAGATTCCAGAGATGACCCCTGGGAATCTTATTCTAAAGCTTTTCAAATCTTTTCCCCACTTGTTTCCATTCGTCTCGATTTTTGAAATATTGTCCGTATCAAACTTTATTCCTTCTTGGAATGAGTTATGGATCCCAGAGGGAAGGTATAAGTTGAACTTATATATCTTCTAGGTTGACACGAGAATATGATTCGCCAGTCTCATATCAGGTTGAGATTGTTTTAGATTATATTCCAATGATTTCCTTTTATCTTGACCTAGATCGTACCTTTAGGACTTCTTCTGAAAACTTTTTCTAAATCCTGTCTCGAAATCTGTTCTGCTAGTTTTTATTACTTTTTCTTGATTCGTCGTTGAATTTTGAATCTTGATGTTCGTTCGTTGTTGACTTTAACTTTGTATCTAAGATCAGTTTTTATGAAATGAGTTAAGATATTCTGATAAGCATATTCGATGAGAACGATAAATGTCTACTTTATTTATGGAGTTTAGAATTTATTACAGTCATACTAGCTAGCACGACAGGGACGTGGAGCCTGATGTTGGTTATACTATCCTAGTTATGGAATTTGAATTTTCTTACAGCCATACCGGTTGGCGTGGTAAAAATTCTAGATGACATGATTTAGGGTGTATACCTTAGTTATAGTCTTCATCGTTATTGCAGCTATGCTTACTGGCATGGCAAAAATTCTGGTAACATAATTTTAGGAAGACGTGTATTGTTATCAGACTGTATCTTAAATCGGATCACTTCATTATGACCGGATGAGCAAGAACAGATTCTTATCATCATTCTTTTCCGTCTTGGTTAACTTTGTCTATCTACAGCCATAATTAGGATTTTCTCAACATGATTGTTTGTGTTCCATCTTCCTATGATTTGACTAAACTCTTCTTCGCTAACCACTTGGATAATTCTTCTTGTCCTTTCCGGTAATTGTTGAAAGTGCCTCATGGGTTGATACAGGGAAGGTTCGAAAAGTAATTTATCCTTGTATTACGGAATCGGGAGTTTGCATCCAGAGAAATACTGGCGAGGTATGACTTCGGATAACGGCATCATGGTTAAATATGTTTCTCGAATTCTACCTGGACCACTCCCTAAGCATTTTGACTAACATCTTCTCCCTTATTTTGCAAAAATTGTTTGGAAATATTTTACGGATATTAGCCAAGTTAAGTTCAGGAACCTATATTATCTGGCGTGGCAGCTGTGCACTGCAGCCATCCGTCGTATTATGGAACAAGGAAGTTAATCGCAGCTAGATACACACTAGCGCGATAGTAACTTCATGTGACATAATTACGGAGGTATATGGTTCTTGAGTTTTACTTTGACTACGTATTATGCATCTCGTTTGGCCTCGTACTATTCTTAAAAATATTTCGATAATCTTTCCTGTCTTGCTTGACCCTTACCTTGGTTGAATGTTGATATGGATTGCTAGACCCAGTCTTAGGCCCTGTTACCTTCTATTTTGATGATTGGATAGCCAGACCTAGTTAACAGATTCTGTAGTGTAACTATAATATGTTATTATGTGTGATTGTGATGAGTATATTTTTCCTAGGGATTTATTGGGTTAAGCTTATAGGATAGATATGAGTGACTGATTATAGTGGACTTAGAAAATCATTAAGGACGATTACTTTGATAGTATAGATTGATTTTAAGGTATCTAAGAAGGAGTAATGAAATATTATATTTAGTGACTACGGATTTAGGACTAGAATCTTGTGCTTAGGTTCGAGGGTAGAACCTTGTAAGACTTTGATGACCAAGTGATTATTGGTTATCTACAAACCATTTATTTATGATTGGAGGATAGATCGATATATGTAATGAAATAGAAGGAGATAACATTGCGTGCAAGATCGGAAGATAGCAGGAACAAACCAAGGACATATGTACATGGGTAATAAATAATTTGGTAAATGAATTTAGAATTTGAATTTGAGGATTTATATTCAGGAGTTCTCGAGTAAAAAGAGAGAAGGCTCAATGCCAAGAATAGGTTTTGAATGTACAATTTCAAGGAGCTGGTGATTAATAGGATAAGGATACATAGGACGGGATAAGGAAACAAACAAATTGCTATTGAGATTGGAAATTTTGGTTGATGGCCAATCATTGTGATATATATATATATACGTATCTCGAGGATGACCTATATTTTAGAGTATATGTAAAGGTTCTTATTGATATGAAGATTCTAAGGGGTAAATAGACATGGTTTTTATGGAAGAAGCTTGATGAACCTGAACCAAAATACAGTAGAGAGAAACAGCATAGGTGATCACAAAGGTAGCAGATTGAGTACTGTAGCCATAGCAGTTGTATGTTTTAGCTTGACCTATAGGATGATTTTAATTTTGAGGACGAAATTTTTTATAAGGTGGGTAGGATTGTAAGCTGTGAGCACCCTGAATTTCGGGTTGATTTTTTTTTTTCTGATTTATTGGTTTCATTAAATAATTTATTGAATTATTTTTCCTTAAGTGTACTTTTCCGTGCCATTGATATTTGGAGTATCAGGGATGTTCAATTCTGGAAATCCTCTTCACGAGTTTTGGAGTGGACACGATTACCTTTATGACGGTATATAGTGTCCCATCCAAACTTGTTCTCTTGTGCTCTTTCTGCTTCGCTGAACTTCGGGTCGGTTTAGACCATTTGATTCGTATTTATTTTCCCACTTTTTTCCTTGATCATTTTCAGCGCGTTACCATGACATTTAAATTGGGAGCGCCAGACCAGTCATTTCCTTGAAACCAACTCCTCATTGATGATCTACTCGAGACGCTCGTCACCCATGACCTTTGTTTCCCACTTATTCATGTCATTTTGGGCTCCATTTGATTCGCACAACTTTTCCGACACGTGACCCGATTTTATTTCAGGCCACGGCGTCACATTCATTTTCCAACTTAATTTGTGGGTCTCCTGTCGACCAAAACCTGTCAGCCCCAACTATGGACATGGCCCACTTTGAGCCTACTATCCGTCTGCCACTTGTGTCCCATTATTTGGAATCCCCATGTGCTACTTATTTGCCCATGATCATCAACGCCTATTTTAAATTCAATTTTTGCTCAATGTCCGGTTTTCGTCCAATCTGGCTCCACCGAGCCCAGCCCAGCTTCGTGCTACCCTCCATCATGACATCCTCATATTTATTGTCCAAAAATATCAATTTTTCATTTATCTATTTATATTATTTAATGGAAAATTTCTATTGATTTTAACCTATTGGAATAACCCATCTTGTCTATAATTCTTCCTAGCCATTGGATCATCTAAATAAATCACAACCATTTATTTCCCCTCATGAAATTCTCCCCAGCTCACTCCCACATGCCGGCCCTAATTTCTAGGGTGGACAACTTTTTCCATCTCTCTCTCTCTCTTATCCTTCTCTCTCTCTCTCTCCACATTTAATTCAAACAACTCCCACACAATACAACTCCCTCAACTCCCATGCACAGCCTCCACCTGAGCCTTCTTCCTCCTCCACCCTTTCTTCCAGGTCGACCACCCCCATGGCCGGCCTTGCCGTCGGCCACCTTGTCGCACCACCCACCACTCTCCATCACTTCTCCTCCCTCTCCTCATTTTCTTCCTTCATCCTCTTCATCACCATCATCTCCACCTCACCAATCCGACCACCCTCACCTCACCTCCCCGACCACCTCACGTCGACCACCCCGTGGCCGTCGGCCATGGCCGACGTCGACTCCTCCTCCCTCGGCCTACTCCTCATTCCTCCTCCTCTTCCCGTATTCCCTCCCACCTCAGTCACCAACCGCCACCTCCATCTAATCCGACAGCCACTCCACAGCCGTCACCCCCTCGTCGCGTGGCCGCCGCCCCCTCGCCGGCCGACCACGCTCTCGCCGTCGCCTGGCTGACAGCGCGCAGCCCACGCTCCGCAGCAGCAGCGTTCACAGCGCACAGGCGCGCACGCACGCGCGCGCGTGGGCCGCCGTCGCGTGCCGCCACGTCGCCGTGCGGGCCGCCGTAGGCCCCTGGACGTGCTCCCCCGCCATGGGCGAGCCTTCCCTGACGGCCACCGTCCTCCGGGACGCGCCGTCGAGGCGATTTCTGCGTTTTGACCGAGATCCCGTCGGCGCGCGCGAGTTTGGAACTCAGATTTGGCGCTCCGTCACAGCGACTTCGCACGCATTTTTCCGGAGATCCGACCGTTGGATCGGCGATTTCTTCGCTCCGTCGCAATCTCGGTATATCCACCTTCGCTCATGTCAATTTTCGTCCGTTAATTTTATTGTTTGATACATGAAAACCGGCCACCAAGTTGACCGTTTAAATTGTATTAAATTTGGACAGTTTCGCGGGGCCAACTTTGTCAGCTTGTATCTCCTCCACCGCAGCTCCGTTTGGTGTGCTACTAGTTCTGGTGCGAAGCTGGTATAACCCTCTTCCTGCCCCCTTTAGATTTTATTTTAGTTTGAGCTTGTTTCATTGGTTGAATTCGACGCCAAAGTTGGCCGTCCGAATTCGTAATTTCCAACTTGTAAAATTCCAGTTTTGAACACGGGACTCCAGATTTCATTTCTGACACCACCATTAGACTTGTGGCGTCGTTCTGGTATGTTTTCATATAAAATTTGTTAGATTTGGAGAACGTGGGCCCGGACACGCATTTCGGTGCAAAGCGGGTCCCACTTTCTGGGTCAACGGGACTTTTTGACGCCGGCTCATCGGAATCCAATTCTGGATATACCGTTGAGTTTGTATCGTCATTCTGGACTCGTTGACATATAATTTGCTAGGTTTTGGTGGACATTGGGTCTGGCACGCATTTCGGTGCAATTTGGATACCAATGTCCGGGCCAACGGGTCATTTTGAGATCGGCTCATCGGAATCCAATTCTGGATATACCGTTGAGTTCGTATCATCATTCTGGACTCGTTGACATGTAGTTTGCTGAGTTTTGAGAACTTTGGCTCCGGCACGCATTTTCGTGCAAACCGGAATTCCAAGTTCTGGTCAACGGGCCAAATTGAGATCGGGTCAACGGAATCCAATTCTGGAGATACCGTTGGGTTCGTATCGTCATTCTGGTTGCGTGGACATATAATTTGTTATATTTTATTGACTTGTTTTCTTGCACGTTTTTCGGTGCAAAACGGCTCCGACACGGACACCGTTTTGACCCGAAATTACCTTTTTGCCCTTGTGTCCAAATTGGACCGTTAGGTAGGCTATCCTAGCTAATTTGACCATTCTGGACACGTTGGCGATGTTTATTTCATCGTCCGACAATGTTTGTTGATAGTTTCTCTGAGTTTAGCCTTGTAATAATTAATTAATAATTAATTCTTATAATGTTCGTATTTCGAGATTAGTACAACGAAACTGAGCTCAGTCAATTCCAGTGATCTCACATCGCTGAAATTGACAAGATGGGCACGTGGATCACTGTAATAAGATTATCAACCTTACCATTGATATTCTTATCTCGATTTACGTGTCGTAAGTTTCGACGTACGAATAACGAAGTACACTTTATATTTTCAATATTAGACTAGAATTGATCCTGTTTGACCAGAGTTGACCAGTTGACCCAAAGTCAACTGTAAGTCAACGCTTGACCTAGTTTGACTAGATTATTGACCGGAGTTGACCTAGAGTTAATTGGACTTAGAAGAACCTAGAATAATATAGATTGCTTGTAGAGACTCTTTTAATATAACTTGAATGCTTTGTAACCTGTGTTGCTTTAAATAGGACTCTGTGGCTTCAGTTGGACCCTCTATACTTATCAGCTCAGGACCACAGGCGAGTACATTCACTGATAGTTTTCATTGTCTTGATATCTACTATATCCGATTCAGTCGTAGTGTTATACTTGATTCCTGACACGATAGTTCACGGACTAGTATACGTCGGATCCTGGCATGAGATGTTATTCCTGGACTTTCTTGGTATATGGGTATGAGATATTTCCGTGTTCATGTACTTATATAGACACATATTGGGAGTAGGCTGATCACCTGCTCTCGAATCCCCGTGTCATGACATGCCATGTCCGGATCCGTGATACTATTCGGGGGATATATTGGGGGAATTATTAGGGGTTATGTGATCAAGCCTTATTGTAACTATACATTGCTAGCGTCACCCTCACCCCACGTAGGGTGTCGCAGATACCTCACTCCCGGTTATCCAGGTTGGACGGCATGATTCTCCGTTGAGTTCACCGCGGATTGCCGTGCCAAGTGGATAACTTGGCCATGCTCTCCCTTTAGCCGATCACATATCGCTCTAATAATTCAAATCACTTTTTATTTATTGTTGTCATGTCTTACATTCCTGTTTCAGCTTTACTTACTGTACTTTCACCATGCTACGGTTCATTCTCATATGCTCCATCTGTCTCTTATACTGTACCTTGGTTATGGGACTAGGTTCTGTTCGGAAGAAGGGTTACAACCCCGGTCCTTGTTTGGTTTAAGGGTTGTAACTCGGCTTTCGAATGGTTCCCAAGTCGCCTTTACTCTTTGTCTTGCATTTCATTATTACTGTCTCTTATAGTATTTCTCAATTCACATGGAACTGCTGTTGGTGTTTTGTACTTGCTCATTTTCCTGACAGGATACGTTGACAAATTTTACAGATAGCTCGGGATTGCCTGCTAGCCTAGAGGAGACCATTAGAGGTTGTTTAGTTAGCTATTCTTAGTTGTCTGGAGATGTATTATTTTATGGATTACTGTATTTGAGTTTTGAGATGTATTCTGAGTTTGTATCTTAGACACTTAGATTTCTCTCTGTTGTACCTCTTTTGGATTTTATGTTTTATCTATCCTCCTTTATGCTCTACCTTAGATGTGATTGAGTTTACATTCTGCCATGTCACCCCCATTCGGGGAGTATAAACTGTTAGTCTTATACTATTAGATGCATTGAGACCTAGGACAGCGTTCTACCGCCGACACTGCGGCGTAGGCTGGGCGTTGCTACGTTCTCGTGCCCTAATTCTAGGGTGCGGGTCGTGACATAAGCCCCTGAATTTGGGCCTTATTTTTTTCAATTTTATAAATCAATTATTTTGAGTAGATATTATTATTTGATTATTATTTGATTTAATGCTCTCTACCGTGACTTGGATTTCTAGAGCATCAGGGATGCCAGTCTCTGAAAACTTTCTTCTTGAAGTTCGTAGTATACGGGATTATCTTCATGTTGATATATCGTGTCCCACTCGAACTTGTTCCCTTGTACTCTTTTTGCTTCGCGCAAGTTCGGGTCAATTTAGACCATTTAATTATTAATTGATTTCCTACTCTTTTCCTTGATCCTCATAAGCGCGTTACCATGACTTTTAATTTAGAAGCACCAGACTAGTCTTTTCCTTGAAACCAACTTGTCATGTCTGATCTACTCGAGACGCTCTTCACCTATGACCTTCGTGTCCCACTCAGACACTCCATTTTGTGCTTCATTTTATTCGCACAACTTTCGGGTCAATTTAGACCAATAAATTATCTACCGTAATTTGTGACATGACTTCCAATTTAATTTCGGGGCCCAACATCGACCCAACCTAGTCGACCCCAAATAGGGACATGGCCTACATGAAGCCTACTACCCGCCTGACACTTGTGTCCCATTTATTTGAGCCCCCACATGCTACTTATTTACCCATGATTTTAAATACCTATTTTAATTCAAATAATGCACCATGTCAGATTTTGACCCGACCCGGCTCGACCGGACCCGAGCCCAAGCTCCATATTGTTCTTTCATGACTGCCCAAATACCCCACATAATTTTTCTATTTTTCCTATTTTGAAAATATCTCTTCCTCTCTCACTAAAATATCTCTCTCTTAAATATCTTATATATATATCTCTCTTAAATATCTTTTATATATATATATATATATATATATAGACATATATATATATATATATATCCTCTCACATCACTCTCTCTCTCTTCCATTACTACACACAAACCACCACCTCCCCATCCCTTCCTGTACACGTACAGCTCACCCCCCCTCTCTTTCTCTCTTAATATCTCTCTCTCTTATATAATATATACACATACATATATATTATATATATATAATCTCTCTCTCTCTTCACTTATAACACACACACACATCTCCACTCTCTCTCCCTCTCACTCGGCCACACTCCTCACCCCCATGGCTGCCGACCACCACCACCATCGCCGTGAACTTCACCACCCTCACCATCATCCTCACTCTCCTCCATCTTCTTCTCCTCCTCTCCTTCATCATATTCACCATCATCATCATCAAGCAACATTATCACCACCACCACCATCTAACACTCCTACCACCATGCACCACCACCTCCACTCTTCACCAAAGCCGCCGCCGCCATCGTGCTCCGGCCTGGGCCGCCCCCACGTGCGCGAGCGCAGCGCAGCCGCAGCCGCAGCTGCAGCAAACCGCAGCCGCAGCGTAGCAGTGTGCGCACGGCCACGCGTGCCGGCGCCGCCGCCGCCGGCCGTGGTCACCTTGTCCGGCCCCCCTGGCCGGGCGTCCCCCAGGAACCACCCTGTGGCGGCCAACGTCCTCCGGGACGCGCCGTCTAGGCGTTTCGTGCGTTTTGCATCGAGTTCCGTCGACGCGCGCGCGGGAAAAATTTCAGAATTCGCGTTTCGGAGTAGCGACTTCGCGCACGTTTTTCGGGAAATCCAACCGTTGGATCGGTAATTTCTTCACTCCGTCTCAATCTCGGTATATCCACCTTCACTCTCCTCAAATTTCGCCCGTTAATTTCGTCGTTTGATACATCAAAACCGGCCACCAATTTGACACTTTAAATTGTGTAATTTTTGGACAGTTTTGCGGAGCCAACTTCGTCGGTTCGTATCTCCTCCATCGCAGCTCCGGTTGGCGTGCTACTAGTTCCTATGCGCAGCTGGTATAACCCTCTTCCTGTCTCCTTTAAGTTTCGTTTCATTTTGAGCACGTTCGGTTGGTCGAATTCGACGCCAAAGTTGGCCGTTCGAATTCTTAGTGTTGCACTTGTGAAATTCTATTTTTGAACCCGGGACACCGGATTCAATTTCTGTCACCACCAGTAGACTCGTGGCATCGTTCTGGCATATTTTCATATAAAGTTTGCTTGATTTGGAGAACGTGGGCCCTGGCACGCATTTCGGTGCAAAGCGGGTCCCACTTTCTGAGTCAACGGGTCACTTTGAGATCGGCTCATCGGAATCCAATTCTGGATATACCGTTGAGTTTGTATCGTCATTCTGGACTTGTTGACATATAATTTGCTGAATTTTGAGGACATTGGCTTCGACACGTTTTTCCGTGCAAATCGGAATTTCAATGTCCTGGTCAACGGACCAATTTGAGATCGGGTCAACGAAATCCAATTCTGGATATACCGTTGGGTTCGTATCGTCATTCTGGATTCATGGATATTAATTTGTTAGGTTTGGTAGACTAGTATCCTTGCACGTTTTCCGGTGCAAAGCGGGTCCGACACGGATACCGTTTTGACCCGAAATTACCTTTTTGCCCCTGTATCCAAATTGGACTTATGGACAGGCTATCCTAGCTGATTTGACCATTCTGGACACGTTGGTAATGGTTGTTTCACCATCCGACAACATCTGTAGGTTTTCACCCTATTATTATAATCCTTCTCTTTTTGTGGTATTTTGAGATCCGTCAATTCCAGTGATTTCACCATCACTGAAATTGATGTGTTGACCCTGTAGATATTTATAGAGACTAGCCTTGACCCTGTTTGACCATGGTTGACTACTTTGACTGAACGTCGAAGTAGAGTCAACATTTGACCTAGGTTAGACTAATTTTGACCTTGGTTGACCACAGTTGACTATTTTGACCAAAAGTCAACCGGAAGTCAACCGTAGCCTAAAATTGACCAGAACTTGACCAAAGTTGATCAGTTGACCCAAAGTCAACTGTCAGTCAACGTTAGTCAAGTTTGACCTAAAGTTGACCTAGGATTGACCAGAGTTGACCAGTTGACCAAAAGTCAACTGTAAGTCAACCCTTGACTTAGATTAACCTAGTTTGACTTCTTGTGACCTAGTTTAACTTAGTATGACTTGATTTTACTTCCAAACCCTTATATTGATGCAGTATTTCACCTATAGGTCCTCGAGGCACTGTTCTTGGACCAGTTGACATATTCCATCAGATCACAGGCGAGTACATTCTCTGATAATATTTCTGTTTTATGATATCGTCTATATTTCTTGTATTTAGTGTAGATATCCTTGTTCTCTTGACACATTGTTCACACGGATTGGTATTTCTTTGGATCCCATCATGAGATATTATTCCTCGCTTTCCTTGGTATATCTTGTGCAAGTCTTTCTTGTTCCTTGTGCATTGTATAGACACGATTTCTGCGAAGGCTAGCTACCCTCTCAGAGAATCGCGTGTCATGATGTGTCATGGTTGGATCCACTATACTGGTCGGAGACGGGGAGTATTAGTGTAGATGTGTGGTCATTATCCACCTTGTTGTTCTTGTAGATCTTGTGAGTATTAATCATACACCCCACGTATGATTAACCAGGCCAGTAGACCTTGTGCAGACCCAAGCCGGCCACATGTTGAAACTAGTACTCACACACTTAGACAGATGATTCTTGATTATTGTACATGCCATGATCAATTTTACTTGCCTTGTTCTAGCTCTAGATTTACAACTTACCTTGCCATGATACTCACATGTACATTTCGTGATTTCTTGTATATTCTCTCTATTTACTGCTACATTTTCAATATCGTATAATTAAAAATATTATTTGAGATTTGTGCTCGTTCTATCCTGACTGGATATGTTGACAAGTATTGGACTTCATGATGTTGCTAGCTGAGGTGGATCTCACTATTCTTCTATGTGAGTTGCCTGGTAGTTATCCTTAGTTAGTCTTGTTGTTCCTTCTTTATTTTTCTGTCTTATGATTCTTGTAGATTCTAGTTGTTCTAGTGATATTATAATTATTTCTTGTCTTATCTTTCTTAGTTTTCATGATGTGACATGAGTACATTTCATAGTTATGGATCTTAGATGTTGTAGTTAGTATAGTATACTTGACAGCGTTCTACTATCGATACCGCGGCGTAGGCTGGGCGTGGCCCACGTATTCGTACCCGTATATCCTGGTACGGGTCGTGACACATTTTTAGTGGTGGCCCATGCAGGTCAGTCTTTGCAATTAATGCGAAGTCGTGGTAGTACTTGAGCTTATCTGTACTACTGCGAGCCTGCCCTAGGATTAAGGTTGAGTCATGGAACATTTTAGAATTTTGGTACTCAGTCACGTATTTTCTAGGTTGAGACGAGAATATGATTCGCCAGTCTCATATCAGGTTGAGATTATTTTAGATTATATTCCAATGATTTCCTTTTATCTTGACCTAGATCGTACCTTTGGGACTTCTCCTGAAAACTTTTCCTAAATCCTGTCTCGAAATCTGTTCTGCTAGTTTTTATTACTTTTCCTTGATTCGTCGTTAAATTTTGAATCTTGATGTTCGTTCGTTGTTGACTTTAACTTTGTATCTAAGATCAGTTTTTATGAAATGAGTTAAGATATTCTGATAAGCATATTCGATGAGAACGATAAATGTCTACTTTATTTATGGAGTTTAGAATTTATTGCAGTCATACTAGCTAGCACGACAGGAACGTGGAGCCTGATGTTGGTTATACTATCCTAGTTATGAAATTTAGATTTTCTTGCAGCCATACCGGTTGGCGTGGTAAGAATTCCAGATGACATGATTTAGGGTGTATACCTTAGTTATGGTCTCCATCGTTATTGCAGCTATGCTTACTGGCGTGGCAAAAATTCTGGCAACATAATTTCAGGAAGACGTGTATTGTTATCAGACTGTATCTTAAATCGGATCACTTTATTATGACCGGATGAGCAAGAACAGATTCTTATCATCATTCTTTCCCGTCTTGGTTAACTCTGTCTATCTACAGCCACAATTAGGATTTTCTTAACATGATTGTTTGTGTTCCATCTTCCTATGATTTGACTAAACTCTTCTTCGCTAACCACTTGGATAATTCTTCTTGTCCTTTCTGGTAATTGTTGAAAGTGCCTCATGGGTTGATTCAGGGAAGGTTCGAAAAATAATTTATCCTTGTATTACGAAATCGGGAGTTTGCATCCAGAGAAATACTGGCGAGGCATGACTTCGGATAACGGCATCATGGTTAAATATGTTTCTCGAATTATAACTGGACCACTCCCTAAGCATTTTGACTAACATCTTCTCCCTTATTTTGCAAAAATTGTTTGGAAATATTTTACGGATATCAGCCAAGTTAAGTTCAGGAACCTATATTATCTGGCGTGGCAGCTGTGCACTGCAGCCATCCGTCGTATTATGGAACAAGGAAGTTAATCGCAGCTAGATGCACACTAGCGCGATAGTAACTTCATGTGACATAATTACAGAGGTATATGGTTCTTGAGTTTTACTTTGACTACGTGTTATGCATCTCGTTTGGCCTCGTACTATTCTTGAAAATATTTCGATAATCTTTCCTGTCTTGCTTGACCCTTACCTTGGTTGAATGTTGATATGGATTGCTAGACCCAGTCTTAGGCCCTGTTACCTTCTATTTTGATGATTGGATAGCCAGACCTAGTTAACAGATTCTGTAGTGTAACTATAATATGTTATTATGTGTGATTGTGATGAGTATATTTTTCCTAGGGATTTATTGGGTTAAGGACCTGGTCATTTCTCATGTATAGACGAAGCGGAGTTAGTTTCTGGTCATGACGATGTTGCTATATTCGATTCAGGTATTTTATTGCGCCTTCATATTTTATCAATTATTTATATTCTGATATTTACTCTTATTTTATAGACCCATATCGTTCTTCGGGTCTAATCGAACATGTATGTTATTAGGCAGCATACTATGACACATATGGTTTTTTCTTGATATTATTTATTTTGTGGATTAAGATAGGTATCTCTTAGTTGATTTGATAGATAGTTTTAGGCAGCAGACTATCGAACAGGACTGAAGTCCACTTGATACGTAGTTGGCATGTATACGTATTCATAGTCCTATGTATTTTGGGACTATAAATGCGTATACATGCCAGCTACGTATCAAGTAGACTCCAGCCCAGCTCGAATACGTATAAGCTGTACAGTAACGACCAACTATCTATACTAATCAATAATATCTAAGTCTCAATCCACAGTAAGATAGAATACAAGAATGAACCCAACACATACAATTTCATCTTTCTCTTGCAATATCTTCCTCTTGCAACCCTAATCGAATATGACAAGTTAAATGTTCCATTTTTTATTCCTCTCTTCATTTCAATGTATATTTTTTTTTGTTTTTTCAAATAAAAATGAAAACATTTTTTAGGGTTTTCACTTTTTGTTTTTATATTTCAGTTAATGTATGTGTATTTTTTTTCTCTTTATTCGACACCATTATTGGTGGTTTTGTACATTATTTTTATGGTTTAAAACTTTAGAAATCGACATAGTCGGGTTGAGGACGACAAATGACTATCAAAGTCCCGACAGTCATAACAACAATTAGGACTACCAAAATCCTACAAGTCCTTACACACACAATTTTCTGTCTCAGGACTAGCAGAATTATAGTAGTCTTAACTTTAGATAGGACTGCGAATTTTGACAGTCCTAATACACATAAAATTATGATAGCCCCTCTAACATTTTTTAGGGTTTTGGGTATCATAAAATGCATGGCCGGACTTTATATGAGGCACATGAGGCGATCGCCTCAGGCCCAAAATTTTAGAGGGCACCAATTTTTTATATATATACTATTTAATGTATGCAAGTCCAATTTTAAACAAATGTCCATCAAACTCATTCTAATCATTTTAGTCATAGTATATTTTTTTATAGGATATCTAAACGCAAGGCCGACCCTGAATTCATGGGCCCAAGACAAAATTTCAAAATGAGACTCATGTATAATGTAAAAAAAAACATTAAAAACTGAAATAAAAGTAAATTTTAAAAAATGTTACAACCAAGAATTGAACATAGGACTTCTAATGTGCAAGTCTAGCATAACAACCACCATGGTACATACTAGTTCTATTTTAAATACAAGATTATATATATATATATATATTGAAGCAATGGGTAATTGTGGCGAACTCGCCTCCACTGGGGCTCGAACTCCGACCACTTGGGCCGCATGCATCTCTCTTAACCACTAGGCCTAGAGGTCATTTGCTATATATATATATATATATATATATATATATATATATATATATATATATATATATATATATATATTGGAGCCTCATACTCTTTGGGCCTGGGCCATCGCCCTGGCTGCCTGGGACAGGGCTGGCCCCGTCTAAACGTCATATACTAGAATACCAAAAGGCAAGTCGGTTAATCAGAATAAAGAAAAAAATTGGTACAATTGTGTCAAAATTATTTTCCCTTCCTTTGCTCTAACAATATGATGTTCTCAATCTCTTCTACCCTTTTGTTGTTGTCAATCTCTTTTTTATGTGTATTTTTTGGTCCTCTGGGAGGTAGCTAAACAAGAGAAAAAGTTACAATTTTTTATTTTCCTTTTTATTATTATCAATGAACTACCCAAAAAATTGTTAGCTTTTTATTTTTTTATTTGCCTGGTATATTAATTTTATTTTTGGTTTGGAACATCTTCAGTTTCATTAGAAATTTATTATGACATATTAATTTGGATATTATATTGTATTAAATTTATTATTTTATTTCCTAAGTTTTGTGTTGATAATACTAGTGTATCATCGTCCATGAAAAAAAATCTATGAACATTAGACTTTGAGGGCACCATTTTTATAGTTTGCCTCAGGGTCTCAAAATCTAAAGTCCGGCACTGATAAAATGACAATTTTCAATGCGACATTTCCTAACACTTTGTGTGATATCTTTAGTAATTTATAGGACTGAGCACGGGTGGAACTTGAGCCAAATTTGATGGGCCGGATTGGACCCGTGCTTTGATGGGATGGGACCAAATAATTATTGAAACCGACCGGATGAGGTCCGTTTGAAATAGGTCCAAATCGGATCGAAACAAGAGCCCAAACAAAAATTATATGCAATGCTTTGTAAGACAATACTTCAAAAATGCAAATGTCAACGTTACAAATTATGTACTACAATTAAAAAAAAGGAACTATATGATCAAGGTTTGGTAGGATGTGCTCTGGACAAGGGTGTGCAGCAATAGTTGGATATTGGAGACATAACTATAGTAGGAGAGAGGGGGTATTAATCTTCGGGCGTTTGGTATGCGGTATTTTTTTATTTCCGAAAAAATTTAGGATAGAAATCTATTAGCATATTTGTTTGGACTATAAAAAATTTATTTTCGAAAATTAGAAAAATTCGGATAAATAGTTTATCCATAAAATATGAGAATCGTATCCCTTAAGAATAGATAGATTTTTTTCTTTTGCCTGGGCAAAAAAAATGGAACTTTTTTGATAATTTTTGAACTTTTTTTCGTTTTTTTTTGGTCGTTTTTTTTGGTCATTTTTTGTTGTTTTTTGTCGCTTTTTGTCATTTTTGTCGTTTTTATCGGTTTTTTTATCGTTTTTATTCTTTTTTTATCGTTTTTTGTTATTTTTGTATTTCGTTTTTTCTCTTTTTTGGTGTTTTACCGGTTTTTGTCTCTTTTTTTTGTCGTTTTTAGTATATTTTGTTGTTTTTTTGTCTTTTTCAGTTTTGGTCTTTTTTGTCGGTTTTTTGTCCCCTTTTGTCGCTTTTTACTGCTTTTTATCGATTTTAGTAGTTTTTTGTCATTTTTGTTGTTGTCTTTTTTGTCTTTTTGTCGTTCCTTATTATTTTTTAACCTTTTTTTGTTGCTTTTTGTCGTTTTTGTCTCTTTTTTGTCCTTTTTTTAGCAGTTTTTCTTGTCTTTTTTAGTAATTTTTTTTTCTTTTTTGTCGGCTTTTTTTTCTTTTTGTCTTTTTTGGTCATTTTTGGTCCTTTTTTATCCTTTTTTTTGTTTCCTGTAAACTTTTTCACTTTTTGTCGCTTTTGTTGTTTTTTTTGTCTTTTTTTTCCGTTTTTTTTTTTGTCGTTTTCTGTTGTTTTTTGGTTTTTTGGTTTTGTCTTTTTTTTTCATTTTTGTCGTTTTGCTCTTTTTTTGTCTTTTTGTCTTTCTTATTTTGGTCTTTTTTTTTCATTTTTTCATTTTTTGTTCTTTTTGTTCTTTTTTTTCGTTTTTTATCATACTTTTTTTCCTTTCCTTTTTTGACTTTTTTTCGTTTTTTTTTTCTCAGGAATATTTATACGGTCCCCAAATATGAGAATATAATTTTTCAGAGAATTTAATTACTTGTAATTTAATTTTCAAAAATATAAAATTTTCGTATTTATAGTATTTTGAGTGAAGACCAGAGGCAGAGGATTTAGCTAGGAGGAGCTATATACAATAATTCTGATGTTTATTTGTTAGATGGTCCTTTCAGTGTTGTTGATGCTCACACTGGAGCTCCTCTTCAAGGTACAACAAGGTCAACTCTTCTCAGCTCTTGTTCTCTCAGTGGAACTATATATTGAGTTCCTTTTTTTTTCTTGTTGTTTTATGAATGATCAACATGTCTTTGCTCAATCAACACTTAATTTTGTATATCCAACCATGAATCACTAAGGACCTGTTTGGTTCGCAGAAACTGTCCAGAGACTGCTGGAACTCGCGACAATTTTGGCGTTTGGTTTACGCTGTAACTGGGAGGCGCAAATATCTAGTCTCTGCAACAGTAGTCATGTTTCCAACTTTTTTGATGCAAGGGCAGCAAGTGGAAAGAAAGTAAACTGTTGCCGCGCGAGCACCAACGGGCCACCGTCTGGAGCACTCCTCAAAATTCCGATGAGCCACCGCCTAGAGCCCGTTCTTGAAATCCTGACGAGCCATCGCCTCGAAATCCCTACGAGGCACCGCCTCGAAATCCGGACAAAGGAAGGCGAGGTGGGAGAAGGTGGTGGGGAGGAGGGGCTTCCGAGAGGAGGAGGGACGAGGAGGAGAGAGGAGGCTGGTCCGGTGAGGGAGGGAGGAGGAGGGAGGGAGGCGAAGGGACAAGGAGGAGTGAGGGGCTTTTCCGGTGAGGGAGGATGGGCTTCCGAGAGGAGGTCAGAAGGAGGAGGAGAAGAAGGGCTCCAAAGAAAAGGAGTAGTCTGGATGTTAGGAATTTAAATAGATAATTAGGGCCCGTTTGGTTTGCAGGATTGGACAACGTAATGTAATTGGAATTACGTTGTCAATCTAACTCGGATGTTTGGTTGGACAAAAAAAATTAGATATAATATAATCGCGATTACAAATTTGATTACATTACATCAGTTTCTTCTAAACTCAATTACATCATAAAACTATGTAATCGCAATTACATTACAACTTAAGCGGAAGGTTGGTATGCTATAATTTGGATTTTTTGTTCATTTTTGTCTTTTTTGTTGTTTTTGTTTGTTTTTTGTCGTTTTTGGTCGTTTTTGTTCGTTTTTTTGTCGTTTTTTGTCGTTTTTGTTCGTTTTTTGGTCATTTTTGTTCGTTTTTTGGCCATTTTTTGTTGTTTTTGTTTTTTTTGTTTTGTCGCTTTTGCGTTTTTCTTCATTTTTGGTCGTTTTTGTCGTTTTTTGTTCGTTTTTTGTCATTTTTGTTCGTTTTTGGTTATTTTTGTTTGTTTTTTGTCGTTTTTGTTCGTTTTTTGTCGTTTTTGTTCGTTTTTTGTCGTTTTTTGTTGTTTTTTTCGTTTTTGTCATTTTTTTCGTTTTTGTTTGTTTTTGTTTTTTTGGTCGTTTTTGTCCTTTTTTTGTTATTTTTGCCCTTTTTGTCGTTTTTTTGTTCGTTTTTTGCCTTTTTTTTAGTTTTTGGTTTTTTTTTTGTCGTTTTTGTTTATTTTTTGTCATTTTTGTTCATTTTTGTTTATTTTTTGTCGTTTTTGCTTGTTTTCGGGCCCTTTTTTCGATTTTTTATCGTTTTTGCACATCATTGGCCATTTTTTTTTGTCGCTTTTGCACTTTTTAAATCTTTTTTGTCGATTTTGTGTTTGTTTTTTGTCATTTTTGTTCGTTTTTGTTTATTTTTTGTCGTTTTTGCTCGTTTTGGGCTTTTTTTTTAGATTTTTTGTCGTTTTTGCACATTCTTGGCTATTTTTTGTTGCTTTTGCACTTTTAAATCTTTTTTGTCGATTTTGTACATTTTTTGTCGGTTTTGCACTTTTTCTATTGGTTTTGCTTTATTTGCACGTCTTTTGCCTTTTTGCACGCTTTTTTCATCGTTTTTGTTCAATTGTTTACGTTTTTTATCATTTTTTGTCGATTTTGCACATTTTTTGCCATTTCTTCATGTTATTTATCGATTTTTGTCGATCTTGTACGTTTTTGACCATTTTTTACGTTTTTATCGTCTTCTATCGTTTTCGATCGATTTTGCACGTTTTTTGTCGCTTTTTTTTTATCCTTTTTTACTTTTTTGGGGGTCTTTTTTTACTTTTGTTTATCATTTATGCTCGTTTTTTCTTTTTGTTTGTTGTTTTTGTCGTTTTTGTTGTTTTTGTACCCTTTTTTGTTGTTTTTGGATTTTTTTTCCATTTCTGTTACTTTTTTTGTTTTTTTATTTTTTTTTCTCTCTTTTTCGTTTTTTCGTCAATTTTTTTCTTTTTTTGTCGTTTTTGGTCGTTTTTGTTCATTTTTTGCCCTTTTTTTGTTTTTTGTCGTTTTTCGTCTTTTTTTCCTTTCATTTATTGTTGTTTTTTGTCAAATTTTTTGTTTTTAGTCATTTTTTTAATCATTATTGGTCACTTTTTTATGGTTTTCACATTTTTTATTTTTTTTTGTCGTTTTTCTTCTTTATCGCTTTTTCATTTTTGGTTTTTTTTTCCTTCTGTTTTGTTCGTTTGTCATTTTTTGTATTTTTTATTTTTTTTTCTTTTTTTTTCGTTTTTGGTCTTTTTTTTATCAGAAAACAAACCATTTTTCCCTTATTTATTATTTATTTTTTAGTTTTTTTCTTTTTAAATTTTTAAAAATTTTTAGTGATCCACTTTTTTAATTTTATGTTGTATTTAAAAAAATATTAAATTAGAAACTTAATTACATTACATGGTAAACCAAACATATGAATGCAATTGACATTACATTACATGATTTGATTACATGCTTCAACCAAACATAGTAATGTAATTTTAATTCCATTACATTACAAACTTAATTACATTACAAATTCAATTCCATTACGATTACGATTACATTACAATAAACCAAACGCAACCTTAGTTTGTTGTTAGGAAGAGTTTGGAATGTTAGAAATTTAATTTAATTAAGCTTTTTTTATGGTAACTAAATTTTTGTTTATTTCAATATGGTAATTAATTTGTTGTTCCCAACTTTTTTGGTTTTATTATGATAATTAATTTAATTATGGGTTACCATATCTCCAATCCAAAATTTACTTTCAACAACCATCCTAAGAACTGAATTTATTTTTTTCTCCACTTTCAACAAACCATCCAAACAACGAACTCATTTTTCGTTCACTTGCAGGAGACAAAAAGCACTATATCCAAACACATTTTGAAAAGTGCCACTTGCTGCAAGTTCACTGAAAGTCAACATGCTATAAGTGTCACGTTTACAATTTTAAAGAGTTACCTCTATCCAAACATTTTCTAATGTTCACACAAAGACGACATCTTATTAATGTCGCTAATGGTGCTATAGTTTTCTATAAATAGTAGAATCAGCCATGCTAATTCAGTTTAATACATTATTATGGACAACTCTCTTATAGTAAACTAGTAAATGTACGTGTTTTGCACGTATAATAACGTATAATAAAATATTATCCAATTATAGTTAAATATTTTTTCTAACTCATGTGGTTAAGGTACAAGTCATTTTTCTTGTTTAGTTAAGTTCGATTCTTCGTGTTGACAAATTTCTACTTTTTAATTTTTTTTTACATAATTTTTTTAATAAAATGGACTGTGATATAATGACGATTTAGACGGCTCACTTTTGAGCCGTTTTGAAGTCTCGGAAGATGTGTATCGATGTTATAATTTTTGAAACAGTGATGCTACAACTACAACCAAACTATTAGAGCATCGTTAGTAGTTGGGACTCTCCAATGCAATTTGGAGCCCAAAAATTCAAAAAAAAAGGTAAATGTAGAATGGGTTGAATTTGTATGAGAATAGTAAGAAATGATAAAGTGAGCTCCGGTCCCAAAAATTGTGTGGTCAAAAATTAATATAGGAAAAAAATAATATAAAGTTTAGAATCTAGAAAGTTGGGCTCCAAATTGGAACTTACTATTCTACAAAACGAGTTTCTACAATCTATAATCTAGAAATTGGGAGGCCCAACCCTTAGCACCCATGGATGGGTTGGGACCGAAATTGTAGAAATTGGGACTAGGGATGAGACTTATTATTCTACAAAATGAGCTCCTACATTCTAAATCTAGAATCTAGAAAATGGGATGGACCTTACTAATGATGCTCTTACAACCTACCTACAACTGACCATGTGGCGCTGAAGTGGCTAAATGACGTGGCTTATATATTATTCTTCTCTCTCTCTCTCTCCCCTTACCATTTGGAATTCATTTCTTTTAGAAATTCCTACAGAAGCGACATTGCCAGCGCCTTGGCTGAAAACGAACGGCGCGAGCGGCTAAAGTGAAATCGTAGATGAGTACTTCTCTCTTCTCTCCTCTTCTTCTTCTTCTCTCTCACTTCCTCTCACTAAATCGTAGATGGAAAACTGAAACAAGAGAAAACAAAAAAATTTAAATATGGAAGAAACTGAAATTTGTAAACTAGGGTTCCGTTTTGTTGTTGATTCTGAAATTAGGGTTATGATTTTGAACTTTTGATTCTAAAATTATAGTTTTATTTCTGAAATTAGGGTTTATATATATTTATTTTCTTACAAACCCCTCTTCTTCTGAGTTGCACTTGACAATTGTTAAGGTGGTACTCGATTAATTTTAGATAGTTTTAGAAGTAATTCAATGCTAAATAACAATATACATGCTAGCATTTGAATCATGTTAGTTCATTGGAAAAATTATGTAGCTATTCCACAAGTATTTGACAATTATGGATATCTTTTCTTCCTCATATAAGACTTTATATGATGGTAATTAAATTTTGTTTTAAGTTATTTCAAAGCTAGCAGATAGTTCTAATTTTTTTAGTTTAGCATGTTGAACTTCTATTATTCTAACATGTTTAGGCTCCCAAATGGCCGAAAATGAATCAACTGATCCGGAATGGGATCTTGCGAAGATCTCATGTTATTGTGAAGTTACTTCTATGTGCAAATTACTCATTACAAATATCCCTGGAATCGCGGTCGCAAATTTCTGAAATGTGCAAAGGAGGTTGACTTTTTCTTGTTTAGTTCATTCTCTTGATTTTTCGCATATTTGTAAATTTTTTTAACGATCTTATTTTGATTTACATAGAATGATGGATGTGATTTTTAGTGTTGGGCGGATGAAATTTAGTTTTGTCATTGCGAAGACGGCTTTTGCAAAATAAGAACATCGAAGATGCCTATGAGCTTAGGACAAAAGTTCTATTGTTGGCCATCATCTACTAGTGTAAGTAAATTTTTTTACTTTGTTCACAACAAGTCAATTGTTATTTATGTGCAATTGTGATTGCAATTGTAATTTGTTTGTTCAGTATGTGTAGAGGAAAAGTTTAGGTTGTGAATATTTTGATTGGATAGAACAATCTAAGTCCAGAAACTAGTGGATGATGGGCTACTACTTCTTCGGGACAAAGCAAGGATATCATGAAGGAGATCCGATTGGAAGTTAAAATTGAACACCGTGTAGCGCAACGTCAAGTTGAACTATATGGTTTCTTTTTGAAGAATTTTGGGGATTTAAGATGTAGTAATTTGGAAGATTTAAGATTTTGTAACTGGATTTAGTAATTGTATTGTAGTGACCAAAAACCTCTTGTAATTGGATTTAGTATGTAAATGTTATTTTTTTGTTGGCTATAATATGCTTATAATTCTTATCAATGTTATGTTCATGAAGCTTTGTTGTAGCAGTTGGTTGTAGTTTTGGTAGTTTGTGATGGCTTATGTTTCCAAATATGCTCGACCTTTTGTAAGGTTATGCAGTTACCCGAAACAGATGATTGTAGATTTATTTTTTTCCAGAAATATGGGTACATCTAACGCTGAACTTCGATTTGTAATTTGATAAAGTATATTTTTGCAACATTATCCTTTACAACATTACGAACAGACAGTAACCTTTATATGTGACAATATGGCTATGAGCTTCCTAAACAGTTAGCAAGAAATTTAGCAGTATGTATAAAATGTCAATAAGTAGCATTATCCGATAGGGAGCAGCTTAAAAATCATGTGTGCCAAGGTTTTGAAGATAGAGAACAAACCGAGACCAAGCATGTAACAAAATTCTCTCCTACATATAACTTCACTATTTGAGTCCAAACATATCAGCAATAAGCAAAGTATACATATCTATGACCATAGGAAAATGGATTGATGCCTATAGAAACATACATTAATTCGCATCTATCCAGTAGGTATATGTTTTGGGCAGGAGGTCACCAATACCATAGCTCAACAAGTAAACAAAAGTATGTATATGTCCAGTAGGAAAACAAAAAATTTCTCCAGATTTCTACAAACATCATACAATCCATAGTTCAAAAAACTTCACATTGCACCATAATGCCTGTAACATTGCACATGTTATAGTGCTGCCAATGATTTCTTTTTCCAGATTTGTAAAAAGCTTCATACAATCCAAATTTCCAATAATAATCTGTAACATTACATATTGAACCAAAATCAATCAAAATATCATTACATCATAGTTCTAAAAACTTCATACAATCTAAACTTAATATAACCCAAACTTCAATATTACATCCAAAAGTGAACAAATTAAATTCTTGATAGCTTATTGCACTTTCAGGCCAGCACTTGTAATCTTGTAGCCTGGGAACAAATTAGTGCATACAGCCTTGTAGCCTTGTAGCATGGGAACAAATTAGTGCACTTGTATGGAGTATGGAGGCTTGATATAGTAGTAACAGCATAGTATCAGAGTGTGGCTCAGGCATAGTATCAGGCTCTCCTTTGCAATCTAGCATTGTGTTCTCTATTAAGCTCAAACAAATTGTCGGAAACAATGAACAGAACCTGTGCATGTACCAAAAGGAAAGTTGTAATACCAAGCCATGAAATAATTAGGTGAATTAGATTGCTTCCATGTCCGACTCTGCATAACTTCTGATTTTGCTTCCTGAGACTGGAATATTCAATGCCAAATGGTGTTGAGCGTCTGCATATCACAAATGGCAGATAGAACGTAAGAAATAGTTGAACAATAAGAGAACCTAACAAGAGAGCTAAACCAAATACAGCAGAATACATCTTTCTAACAGGTAATTTAAAACCTGATGAGTAATATCATAAAATGCAAAACCATTTCAATAGTCTTTGCAACCATTTCAACTTGTTCCCTGTAAAATTTCTCAAGGTTTGCTCACATAATAAGAAATTTTCAACTTTTCTAAAGCCATAAAATTTTAAAACCTGATGAGTAATATCATAAAATGCAAAACCATACTTACACTTGCTTGTGGCAGCCGCGACCGAAGATATGAATTATTAGGCATTTGAGCTCAGTATGGAGTGGCTCAGGCATAGTACCAGTATGGCTCAGTATGAAGAGGCTCTCCTTTACAATCTAGCATTGTTTCTCCATTACTAAATTTCAGCGGAAACAATTTCCAGCATACCCGAGAATCAGAGGATATAGTTTAGTATCAAATAAATCGTATATTAAATCGGTATACAACTGAGCCTTCCACATCATCATTGCCAAGTCAGCTATTCCTACTCCAAGTCATTATTGCCAGCTAGCTTGTTCTACCAACTCTTTATAACGATTGTATCGTTCATCACTCATTGCTCCCAAATCGGCTACCTTGGAAAAAAGATTTTGCAGCTCATCGTACTTTTTTTCTTCTTCTGCAGTAGCAATCCAACCATTATAAGTAATTTTACACCTCGAGTGAGATCTCTTCACATCTTTCCTCCATCTCCTCAAAATGTACTTTTATGGAAGTGTATCAACATTATATTCTTCGATAAGCACATGAAGCGCATGTCTGCACAGAATTCCTTTGAACTCAAACATGTGATAACTGCACAAAAAATTATGTTCCTGCATGTGAAATGAAACAGTGAAGACCTGAATTTTACGAAAGCCACCGACCGAAGTTCTCACTTGGACATCATACTCTACAACCTCTGCACCATCTCGTGTATCAACTACTTTACAGTACATCTTTCCTGTCAGCTCCTCCACAAATTCTCTGAATTTTGGAAGGGTGTAAACTTGTTGAACTTGTACTTCCATTTCATAAAAAGTGATACATGGAATAACCTGTGAAAATGACTAAAAATCTGCATACAACTCTTTCTCTGCCTTATTTCTTAGAGCATTTTCATGCTGCTCTACAAATTGACACCAACAAATGGTGAGAATGGCATATCATATTTGTTTGTTAGATATGTTGAGTCAAATGTGACAACGTTACTAAACTCTTTGTATGCTTCTTTGCACCTACCATTTGCCCAAAACACATTTCTTAGTCGATTTTTGTGATCCAAATCCATACAAAAGACAAAGCCTGTATTCGATGCTTGCATCTTCAAAAAATACATTTGAATTGCAAAAGCATCACCTTCCTCCAATCGTAGACGCCTCTCTTTCTCAATAAAATTTCTAGCATCTTTATATATACATCCCATATTCTCATATCCACCGGATTCAACCACAATTGTATTGATACTTTTGTTTGGTCGAACTCCCGCTATATCATGTAACACGAGTTTTCTTTTCATTGACGGAGTGAGTTTTCGGTTGCTCCGATAAAATCGAGTCTTGTTAGGGCTTAAATCACGATTGTTGTCAAGAACTAATTTTGTTATCTCCCATTCGCCGTCAATGTTTAAACGTGCTGAAAGCCTAACCTTGCACTCGGTTCCACCGTGAGGTCTGGGCCTTAACACATTTAAACCCTTTGCCACAACTTGTACCTCGGCTACACTCAAGTGCAACATATCTCAATTTTGCATCTTCACCCTTTTTCGAATGTCGTCTCCTCACTGAAAATCCCTTGTGACAACTATATAATTTAAAGACCTCATACATTTTTTCTAAATCCTCAAACTTCATCCCAAACTCAGGTGTGACTACATCAGAGAATTCAATTTCTTTCAATTCTCCATTATGTATATTTGGATGATCTGCTTCCATGCTTACATATTCTTCCTGTAAGAACTCTTCAGGCAAGTGCTCTGCTCCCATGCCTACACAAGGTAATCAAGAAAATTCATCATATCCTTATAAATGTAAGTAAAAAAAAAAACTATTTTCATCATATCAAAAATCATAATTTAGGAAATAAAATCCCTAATTTCAGAATGAAAAGTCCAAAACCATAACCTTAATTTCAATTCCAGTAGTTTACAGTACATCATGCCCTAATTTTACTGGTAGACGAAGGAAAAGAGGGTGATACAGAGAATAATAATAAGAAGAAATATCCGTTTCTTCTTCTGACCGTATTGTTAGGTTTAAGAAAGGTTGACGGATGTCGTCGTCGTGCCCTAGTTTCTCTGGCTGTAGTGTTAGGTTGAAGAGAGAGAGAGAGAGAGACATTACATTAGGTTCCAAAGATTTAGTTAGACTTAGCATTTTTCTTTGTTTTTTGCGATTCACACGTACAATAGGCCAGGTTGGCTGTGCCATGTCACCGGCCAAGTCATTGGTTGTAAACAGGTTGTAATGGGTTGGTAGTAGTCTTAGCATTGTTATTTTTCAAATGGGTCAGACCTGGATCTCGTTTGTTTTAGAAGCAGAACCCATTTTAATCCATAAATGTCACACAAGCCGTTTTAATCGGCCTGGTTTAAATTAAAATTTTAAGAACCGATTTGTTTGACACAATTTAAAATTTGGACCGGATAAAAAACCAGGAGTTCTAGGTATGTCCAGCCCTACTAATATCCTTTTGTATAATATGCAATTAAATAAATAAAAAAACTTATTTCCAGTTCTCCACTTCGTGACGATAACGGTACATAACACTATTTTCCCGCCAAAAGTCTCTGCCGTCTCTTTAAAAGGAGAAGAACATAAACCCTAATTTTCTCTCTCCTCCTCCTCTTCTTCGTCACACAAACCATGGCGAAATCCTCCGATTCCTCTCCTCCTCCTCCGATCGCCGTCGCTGACGAGGAAGAATCCGACCACAATCTGCAGGTTCTCCTCGTTATCCCAACTCCGGACACGGCGACACTACACGGACACGACATTCTCTAACTCTCACTCTTTCGCTCTTGTAGCCATTCTTCGTTCTCCACAAGCCGTTCCCGCGAAAATCCGAACCGAAATCTCCGCGATCAGTGAAGACGAGACGAAGGATCGATTTGCGGTCCCCTTCCCCCAAGTCCGTCGAGAAATCCGCCGGATCCCGGCCGGAGGGAGCCATCGGCGCCGACTACGAGCAGCTCCGCCTCGATGCGTTCGAGTCGACCTGGTCGAAGCTCGATTCCTCCATCAAGGTCCGTGGATCTTCACTTTTCCGTCTTGATTTCTGTCATTTTTGCGGGAAAATTAACTGGATTTTGTGATTACTATTAGGAGGTTTTGAGAAAGATCAATTTTGATCTCTTTGGCGAGGTGGACCGGTGGGTCAAGCACTCGTTTTCCGCTATCAATTCAGTTAGGGCAGAGCATATCTTGGAGGTTCAAATGCCTTTCCCGATCGTGACGGATGCTTTGTGTAGACTAATCCCGACGGCTTTCATCTTAACAAGTAAAAGTTGTCAATTTTCGCGATAAATTAGTTTTGATACTGGTGCATGATGCTTAATGTGATTGAATTGGTGTAGAGAATACGGAGTTTGTGGACGATTTGCTGACATTTCAAGAGCTCGTCAAGCATTTGAAATCCAGTGAATGCCACGTGGCTAGGTTGTCGGCATTGGATTTCTCGTCGAAGCACGGGGTTGGCGGTTGTCTTAAGAGCGTACTGAGTCAGTTAGTTTCAGAGGCTGCAGATGTAAGATTAGTCTTGTTCGATTGTTTGGGGAAATTTATAGCTTGTTTCGTTCTAATTATTTTTTTATGCATATTGCTAGATTGCCGATATAGGTGCATTAGCTTCTTGGTACTGCAAGCCGGAGAACTCCGATAGTCCTGTGATTTTGGTGATTGATGATATGGAGCGATGCGATGGTGCCACACTCGCTGAAATCATCAAAATGCTGAGGTATGCAAACACAAATCTTATGCGTTTTTGACGTAAAGATTGTTCATTAGTATTGACATTTCCATTATCAGAAAAAAGTAGATATGAATTTTGTGGCCAAAATTGGTTAACATGGGATAATCTTTGGTAAGCTACTGACAAAATTTATAGTTATTTCCGATCATTTGCAACTGGAGTTGAAAACTTTGTTTCCTTTATATGTTCTCAATTCATAGAATCTGAACTTCAATATGGTGGATGTAGTGGATTTTGTCATCATTGTCATGGTCTATGTTTATGTTATATGGACACAAACAAGACACACTGTGGACACTGCAACGAACATGGCACCTACTTTGATGTACTGTAATGTATTTTGGTGTGTACGTGTCGCACCTTTCCGACACGAAAGGACACAGTCATGACACCTACTTTTGAGTGTCCATCCTTCCTAGGACTTTATTTTTGGAATGAAGTCTTTGCTTTCAAGCACCAAAACTGAACAAAAGCAGAAGTAGAAGAATTACTAGAATTAGACATCACAGGCATAAATGAAGGGCAAGAAAAAGAGATACGTGGTAGCAGGTATTGAGTATGATAAGTCAAAGTATTATCTCACTTTTTTTGTAGGATGCTTCTCCCTATGTTTTTATCCTAGAATTTTTTTAGAGCATGATAAGTCGAGTATTTTGTTGTTGTGAATAACAACAAAAAGTGAGGCACAGCAGTCATTCTAAACATGTCCATGTTACGTTGTGCTGTATTCATGCTCCTGCAACATAGGCCGTCATATCCCTCGTCTGCTGATTTTTCCTTCCCCTGGAGGTTGAAAAACTACCCTAGTTATGGTTCTTCAGTTTGATATCCTGTGTATATATGCTGTAAAATCACTGCTCAGAAATTGATTGTTTTATTCATTCCTTATTTATACTTCTTTGGCTGAAGAAACCATTACTATATTCAGTGACTGGGTAATCAAGATTCCAATCATCTTCATCATGGGAGTTGCAACAACTGTTGATGCCCCAAGGAGAGTTCTCCCTTCGGATGCACTGCAACACTTGCAGCCTTTTAAGTTCGAATTGGGATCTCCCTCTGATAGGATGAACTCTATAATTGAGACTGTTCTTGTGAAAACATGTCATGGATTCATAATTGGTCATAAAGTTGCAGTATTCCTAAGAAATTATTTCCTCAAACATGATGGAACAATTACCTCTTTTATAAGGGCACTAAAGGTTCGTATTTATTCCTCTAGTTATCCTTTATACTTCTAACTACCACAAAAATTGGAGATAGCACTAACTGAATGAGTACAATAATGAATTTTTTTTAGCAGATTGCGTGCATTAAACACTTCTCATTGGAGCCTCTGAGTTTCTTAGGCATGAGCGTATTTGATGAAGAGAATTGCGAGGTTATTCCTTTTCTCCTTAAAAGACTAACTAAAGTCTACTGGTTATCTTGTCTTTCTTATATATTATGAGCTCTTCTATGGATAATCTCATTGCTTCTTAGAGGTGGCAGACATGCTCAGCCCTATTATTGGCTCATGGTTAAAAGATAGCTAGAGTTTTTAAGTTAGTTGCTCATTGAGTTAACGATTCATTTCCTGCAGTAGTACAAATGGTTCTGTTTTATTTAACTGTGTTCTACATGTCCTGGAGTATTTTCATATATATTGTTAAAATTAGCAATTTAAATACATTGACATTTAAACAAATAAACTTGTTAATTTGTGAATTAAATTTCATCAAATTGGATTAGCATTTGCACTTTTTCCTATTATAGTTGTTCTTACTTGGTTCCTGAGTAACCAAAGTTCTAGGACAGTTTTCCATGTTTTTGATATTTTATAGTTCAATAAGCATTATTATAGTTGTCTGGTAGCCCTATGCACCTGAGTTCTTTTCCTATTATAGTTCTTTACGCTTTCGAAATCTAACTTCTGGTGTAAGCTCCCATTTCATCTAGATGTTTACTCACTGTTATGTCTGATGTAGAGTTTCTGGCGAGAGAAATGTGAATCCTTGCCTGATGGTTTGAGTCAATACTCATTTGAGCTTCCATCTTGTCAAAGGTATCAGCCTGCTCCACATATGCATGCTTTCCTTCAAAGTCAAATGTATCAACATGGGATCTATTATTATTATTATCAGGGAAAAAGTTTCAAGAGAGTCTGATTTTCTCATAGAAGGGATATGCGGATTGAAGAGACTGCAAAAGAACTGGAGTTCTGTTGTTATGGTACAGTATTGGCCTTAATTAAATGTTCTTTGATGACTGCAAATAGCACTAACTTAATTGCACCACAATGATATAAACAAGGTTCAAAAGTCACCTAATAAATGCTATGGTTAGAGTTGAGTTTCATGTGATATATCACTGTGCGTAACTATCCAATTTTTCATGCTCTAGATATCTGACATGATACTATGACCATATCTGAACAATATTGCAATACTTGACTTTAATTCTTTCGTCTTTATTTTTGCTTCTCACAGTGCTTATTTGCGGTTGGTAAGCTCAGTAGAATGCAACTACTAGACATTTTCTGTGAGGCTGCTGATCCATCTCTGCACAGCCTAAGAACTTCAGATCAAAAGGTACCGTCATTGACTGATAACAACTTGATTGAAGGAAAGTTTGGTTTCACTAAAGGAGGCTTCATAGCTCAGGCTATACAGAAGGTGAGGTAATGCATTTAAGCCCCACTGGAGTACTTTGTGACATTAAGCCTGATGGATAAAATTTACTCGACGAATAATTTGATTTATTGGCATATTTTGCTTACCATTCCTTGGACTTGAATATAAGCGAGTGTAACAATCTGTAAAGCTTACATTGTTGCCAAGGCAGCTAGAGTATATTTCCTTGATGTGCAGGAGCCTACGATATTTAAGAATTCATATGATTAAAATAACATTGGTCATGTCAGAATGTACTAATGTGCAATGAAGTACTATGGCGTGTCATCGACGCCCTAGAAAATTATCTTCCTATTTGTTATGTAAATTGCTAAATTTGGTTGCAATCTTTACTATTGAGTAGATTACTCCTGCAAATACTTCAATACTATTATTTTCTTTCTTTTTGATAGGTTGCTTAAACTTACTAAGCATTGTCTCGTATCGACTGAGATACTTACAAACTCTACGTCTTTTCCCATTGGTCGAGAGAAATTTCAGGGGGCAAAGTGACAAACTAGTTATCTATGCCCTACTAAAAGTACATCCCTATTTGTTTAGTTTATAACTCCTTTTTATTTCAAGGTGTGCAATGGGCGGGCATCCCGAAAACCTGCCCGGGACGTCTGGCCTGGGCCCGCCAGGCCGGGTCAAAGCCTAGACCCAACCCGAACCTGTTAGGAAGCAAGTCGGACTAGGTTTTCCTCCCCGAAACCAGGTTAGGGCCTGGTACCTGGTCTGGCCTGGTTTTTCTTCCAAAAAACGGTGGCCTGGCCCAGTCAGAGGACCAGTCCAGACCTGACCTGATCTGATCGTAGTCCCCCACGGTTAAACCCACCCTCCCCCACCACACACACATGACCATTGTTCCTTTTTTTTACCATTTTACCCTCCCTATTTGACCATTTGGTTTTTTTGGTAAGAAAAATCTCCAACATCCATATTTCGAGGATGATATGGTCATTTGGGGGTATTTTGACCAAAATACCCTCATATAGTTATTTATTGGGTTTTAGGCAGAACTTTTTGGTCTTTTCACTAAAAATGACCAAAATACCTCCATAGCAGCTATAAAATTGCTACATTTAAGGTTATTTTGGTCATTTTAATCATCCAAAACTCTATAAATATGATTATTTCATCTATCTCTATCACAACTTCACAACTCAAATCTTTTTATACTCTCATATTCACTTCTCCTCTAGCCTTTCGTTCTAGTATTCACTACTCAGTCTAAAGGTCATGATTAATGAATAACAAGCCATCACAAGGTTGGCAATCCCAACTGGCGCAACCGCAGAGGGTACAAGGCCATAGAGGAGGAGGCCTTGTTGTAGTTCGATCAATATTTGGGAATACTTTAGTGGGGTTTATGAGGAGAATGCTACAATATTCAAGGGTGTAACTTTTGTTGAATACATGAAATATATAGCTCGATTTAAATGGGGAATGAAAAGACGCACAAGAAGGTTATTTTGGTCAAAGCCCAGCTCGGGTAGTTTGACCGGACTAGCACGCCCCGGCCGAAACTGGTCAAACCCGGTCGTGTTGGCCCAGATCTGGCCCGCTAAACACCTTGATTATTATCGAGTAGATTACTGTAGAAAATAATGGTTGGATGATCTTTATTGATGGACTACTTCACTACTTATAGGGAGTCTAGCTCCTCTACATACTCGATATTCCGATGTGGGACTAAAAGTCCCTTATTAATTCTCAACACTCCCCCTTAAGATGGGCGATAGATATTGATCATCCCCATCTTGTTACATAGCTTCGTCAGACTTAATGAACTAAGACCCTTAGTCAGACAGTCTGCAACTTGTTCTTCTGAGCGGACATGGTCAATCTTCAGTATCCCTTGTTCTAGCTTCTCCTTGATGAAGAATCGATCAATCTCGATGTGCTTCGTTCTGTCGTGCTGAACTGGATTGTTAGCTATACTTATTGCAGCTTGACTATCGCTCAGAAGACGTAATGGTGCTCTCTTGTCCAGCTTCAACTCTGTCAGCAACGCTTTCACCCACAACAACTCTGACACTCCAAGAGCCATTGCTCTGTATTCTGCTTCAGCTGTTGACCGTGCTACCACTGACTGTTTCTTGCTTCTCCATGAGACCAGATTTCCTCCTACAAAAATACAGTATTCCGTGGTAGACCTTCTGTCGTCTATGCAGCTCGCCCAGTCTGCATCACAGTATCCCTCAACTTCTATGCGTCCATTCTTCTTGAACCATAGCCCCTTTTCCGGCGTTCCTTTCAGATATCTCAAGATCTGAAATACTGCTTCCATATGACCCTTTCTTGGATCATGCATGTAGCGACTCACTATACTCACCGCAAATGAGATATCAGGGCGAGTGTGTCCCAGATAAATCAATCTCCCTACAAGTCTTTGATATCTTTCACGATCAACAGGCTCTCCTGCTTCTGCTCCAAACTTACAATTCTGGTCAATTGGAGTGACGGCTGCTTTGCATCCCAGCATCCCTGTCTCCTTCAGCAGATCTAGTACATATTTTTTTTGTGATAGAACAATTCCTTGTTCGCTTTCACACACTTCGATACCTAGAAAGTACCTCATCGCTCCTAAATCCTTCACCTCAAACTCCTTCGCGAGTTTTGACTTCAGCTTAGTGATCTCGACTTCATCATCACCTGTGATCACTATATCATCCACATATACAGCAAGTATAGTGATGTGGCCTCTTGCATGCTGGAGGAAGACCGTATGATCTGCACTTGTTTGACGGTATCCCATGCCTGTAACAGCCTTTCTGAATCTGTCAAACCAGGCTCGAGGAGATTGCTTGAGCCCGTATAGCGACTTTTTCAGTTTACACACCTTTCCTTGCGATGTTCCTCCGTCTGATTCCGTCGCGTAGCACCCTGGCGGGAGCTCCATGTATACTTCTTCTTGTAGGTCCCCATGACGAAAGGCATTCTTCACATCCAGCTGGTATAGCTTCCACCCATAGTTCGCTGCAATGGAGACCAGAGTTCTTACGGTGCTCATTTTTGCTAATGGGACAAACGTCTCATCATAGTCTATGCCATATGACTGTGTGAATCCTTTTGCAACCAACCTCGCCTTGTACCGCTCTACTTTTCCTTCTGGCGTCTCTTTCACTGTGTACACCCATTTGCATCCCACAGCTTTCTTCCCTTTGGGTAATGGAACCAGCTCCCATGTCTTATTTTTCTCCAGTGCCCCAAATTCTTTCATCATTGCAGCTTTCCACCTTGGATCTTTCTTTGCTTCCTGCCAACACTTGGGCAACGAAGTAGAGTCTAACGATGCAATGAAGGCTCGATAATTCGAAAAAATGTTAGAATAAGACAAGAAGTTGGCAATGTCATGTTCGTAATCATCAAAATGAGCAGGAGCCTTACCCGCATTGATGCGAGAAGATCTCCTTAAGGGAGCAATAGGTGGTGGAGAGATCATACCATCCGAGTCGGAGAGATCCGCATCAGAATCCGAGTGATTCAGTGCGGGGGCAACATCTTCAAGAGTTGGAGCAGGAGTAGACGAGGGACTTGGTACAGTAGGCACATGGCACGGCATAGGCACAGTACTGGACTTCTGTTGTCTCCTTCTGTAGACTTGGAGCTCCTTTTCCCTTGTCTGCTGCTCTCCCCGCGTAACATATGTATCTTCTTCTTCATTCTCTGTATCTGAGTCACTGTGCTCTCCCCCGTTCGTCCAGTTTTCTACAACCGGACACGGAACCGATCCGACAACTACATTTGAGCTTATTATCTTCCCCTCACATCTAACACCATCTGTGTTAGGTGTGTCACCAAATGCTGAACCTTCATCCGAACCATAGTATGGTTCGAGTTCTCTGAATGTAACGTCCATGCTTACAAACATCTTCCGCTCGACTGGACTCCAACATGCATATCCCTTCTGAGTTGTCGTGTAACCGACAAAGACACATTTAACTGCTCTAGGATCCAGTTTGCTAACGCCTGACCTATTATCTTGGACAAAGCACACACATCCAAAAACTTTTGGTGGAACAGTGTATGTAGTTGCCCCAGTAAGCATCTCCAATGGTGTCTTCCAGTCCAATACTTGAGATGACATTCTGTTGATGAGATAAGAGGCCGTCAATATAGCCTGCCCCCACAAGTGTTTTGGGACATTCATAGCCAGCATCATCGTCCGTGCGACTTCCAGCAGGTGTCTGTTCTTGCGTTCAGCCACACCATTTTGTGCCGGAGTATAAGCACATGAAGTTTGATGTAGTATTCCATGAGTGAAAAAATACTCAGCAACCCTCTTATTAGTATACTCCGTCCCATTGTCAGACCGAAAACACTTAATTTTAGCGACATATTGTGTTTCCACCCGGCAATGAAAGTCCCGAAAGGCCTCAAGGACGTCACTTTTATTCTTCATAAGGTAGACCCATGTCACGCGGGTATAACAGTCAATAAAGGTGACGAACCATCGAAAACCGTTAATTCCGGTTGTAGGACAAGGACCCCATACGTCCGAATGTATCATGTCAAAAGCAGCTGAACTCCTATTCCCCGAGCTCACATACGAGCTTCTGGTATGTTTTCCCAACTCACAAGCATTACAAAATAACTTCGCTTTATTAGCCCTTTGATATAAGGACGGATACATTCGACTAATAAGTTTAAAAGAGGAATGACCGACACGCTGGTGGTGGAGTAGCAAGTCGGCTTCAACACTGTGACAGGAAGCTTTTGGTTGTGCGTCTGCTACCAAGGACGCCAATGCGTTGTCCAGTCCAGTCCTGTCTAAATACCACAATCCCTTATGCCATGTGCCAGTCCCAAGTCGTCGTCCTATCCCCTTCTCCTGAAAAGTCACCGTAGGAATGTCAAAGGAAACAGTACAATTAAGATCAAGTATAATGGCACTAATTGATAGAAGATTGACAGGAAAAGACGAAACATGTAAGACATTGGTTAGAGTGATGGAAGGGGTGCATGCGACAGTGCCTTTACCCATTACAGGGCTGGATGTACCATCAGCGGTCTGAATACTCTCCGGCAATGGTAGGTGAGTATAGTCCTGAAACGCACCACGGGATCCCGTGACATGGCGAGATGCCCCAGAGTCTATAATCCATCCTGGCTGATGGACAGATGCAAGAGCACGTGCAGGATTACCGATGCTGGTTTGGGCAAAGCAAGTGATGTGATTCCCCGAGGTAGAAGACGCCCCAGGTCTGTCGGCCGAACCCAGCTTTGTGCCTCGCAACTTCTCAAGGAACTCCCGCTCAAGCGGGGTTATTTCAGCCAGTTGAGTCTCTCCCCCTTTCTCCGCCAGATTTGCTTTGTGTCCTCCCCTTCTACCAGCATATCCTCCTCTACTACCACGTCGGCCTCCACGACCCCGTCCTCGATCATTAGACTGATTTCGCAAGGGTTTTGGACAAAATCGGATGTAATGTCCGGAGTCACCACAATTGTGGCAAACACCACCCACAGATGGAGGTTGATTGAAGGCAGCAAGGGCAGACTTTTCAACCTCGGCTTGCTCCCCCTGGTAGGAGCCCTTGTTGGGCATCAACTTCAGTCGAGCTTCTTCCTGTGTCATGACGGCTATAGCTTCTTCCAAGGTCGGAAGTGTGGGTTGGGATAGGAGGATATTCCGTCTCTGCTCAAACACATGGTGTAGTCCCTTCATGAATTTCATCATACGCTGTCGCGAAATATAAGCCAGGAACGTCTGAAAGTACTTTGCGAATGCCGGTTCGACTTGTGCATCTTCCATCCCAAGAGGATCATAATGATCCAGATCAGACCAGTACTTCTTCAACAGGGCTGCGTACTCAGAGATGGTACGTTCGTCTTGGGCCACCCTATCGAGTTCATCTTGCAGTTGAAAGACTCGCATAGGGTTGCCCGAGCCGGAGTACATATCTTTTAGAGTCCGCCATATATCAGCAGCAGCCTCCATTGTCTCGACATTGTCCGACACCTGGTCGGTTAATGAGGCAGTCAACCATCCAGCCACTACGTGGTTGACAATCTCCCAAACAGCAAACTCCTTTGCGGAGTGATCGGCTGGCGCCTTGGCTTGGCCAGTGACATAGCCAACCAAGCCACGTCCCTTCAGCGTCCGCATCGCCTGCCGCGACCACTTCAAGTAGTTGGACGTTCCTTCCAACTTCGTCTCCAGCTTCTCCAGCTTCCCCATTTTGTAAGGTGACGGATCCACATTAGTATGGATCACACGTGGGGTTGCCTCGGTTAATCTCTTTGATAAGATATCATCAACCAAGGCCTTCATCTCTTCAGCCGTCAGTTTGCCACTGATCAAATCCATGGCTTCTTCAACTGTGAACCCTATTCGACGTCGGAGTCGGCAACTTCAGAGTCGACAACTTCCCCAACTTCGTCGTCTTCTTCGTCGTCTTCTTCGACGCTACAGACTTTACGAATGCGCTACTAACTTGGCCAGCACCGGCGCGCGCATGTAAAGTGAACACCTCAGGACACCAGAGAAGACATGATCAGTCTCTGTATAGTATTCGATGTGAAGAAGGAATAACAAATAAAGCATTTGTTAGTTCTAAACGGCGTAAGCGAGGAACAGAGTTGGTGCAAATAAAGCATTTGACAACCGTCTGTCTTCGAAAAACGCCCTTTATATATTTTTTTTTTCAGAAAAAAAAGAGGACGGCTAGGGTTTGTAGGAGATGGAAAGGCTAGGGTTAGACATGGTGGTGGCTAGGGTTAGGATTTGGGAAGGGGGGGTTGCTGCTGGAGGTCGGGAAGGGGGGGGGGGTGCTGCTGCTGGTGGTCGGAGGGGGGGGATGCTGGTGGTCGGGGTGGTCTGCTGGTGGTCGGGGGGGGGGGGGGGGGCTGCTGGTGTAGGTCGGCAAGGGGGGGTCGGCGAGGGGGGGGGTCGGCAAGAGGGGGCTGCTGGTGGTGGTCGGGGGTGGCCGCTGATGTAGGTCGGCGAGGGGGGGGGGGTCGGCGAGAGGGTGTCGGCGAGGGGTGGGGGGGGGGGTCGGCAAGGGGAATTTTTTTGTTTTTTTTGTTTTTTTTTTGTGGAGAGAGAGAGAGGGTTATGGCTCTGATACCATGTAGAAAATAATGGTTGGATGATCTTATTGATGGACTACTTCACTACTTATAGGGAGTCTAGCTCCTCTACATACTCGATATTCCGATGTGGGACTAAAAGTCCCTTATTGATTCTCAACAATTACTCCAGCAACTACTGGATATTATTTTTATCAACTTTTTGGTGGGTTGCTAATTGTTGTTCTGTCCTTAATCTATTAAGTTTCTGAAACTTTATTAAGTAATTGTTGTAGCAGTTGTATGATCTGAGATACTTACAAACTCTACATCTTTTCAGGGACAAACTAGTTCATCTACGCCCTAGCAAAATTATCTCTCAATTTGTCTTGATTTATGCAAAATTGATTGTAATTCATATTATTAGTAGATTATTCCAGTTAATACTTTGATATTATCTTTTCCAGCTTTTTGTTTAGGTTTCAAAATTTTGCTCTGTCCTTAGGCTGACTATTAAGTTTATGAAGCTTTACTAAGTATGTTGTCATATTCTGAGATACTTACAGACTCCACATCTTTTCCCATTGGTCCAGAAAAACTTCATGGGACAAACTAGTTCATTTACACCCTAGCATAATTAATTTCCTATTTCTTAATTTATGTGAAATTGATTGCAACCCTTATTATTAAGCAGATTACTCCAGCAACTACTATATTTTCTGTCCTTTTGGTGGGTTTTGCTAATTGGTGTTCTGCTCTAAGTATGCTGTAGTATGTGGTCTGAGATACTTACATTGGTCCAGAGAAATTTCAGGGGACAAACTAGTTCATCTAAGCAAATTTATTTCGCCATTTCTTTTAATGTATCTAAATTTGATTGCAATTCCTATTATTGAGCAGATTACTTCAGTAAGTACTTTTGATATTCTCTTTTTTCTCTGTTTGGTGGGTTGCTAACTCTTATTCTGTCCTTAAACTATAAGTTTATGAAGCTTTACTAAGTATGTTGTCCTATGGTCTTTAGATACTTACAACTCATCTTTTCCCATTGGTCCAGATAAATTTCAGGGGACAAACTAGTTCATCTATGTACTAGAATTTTTTTTTCTCTCTATCTGTTTTAATTTATGCAAAGTTGATTGGTATTCCTATTATTGATCAGATTATTCCAGCCAACTACTTTGATATTACTTTTCTGTCTTTTTGGTAGGTAGCTAATTTTTGTTCGGTTCTTAAAATATTAAGTGTATGAAGCTTTATTAAGTAGGTTGTTGCATGGTCTGAGATACTTACAAACTCTACATCTTTTCTCATGACCCAGAGAAATTTCAGGGGACAAACTAGTTACTCTGCTGGATGCCTGGAACATTTACACTGAGGAAATGAGTGAGGTACATTTTTTATGTTGGTTTTGTTAATAAGTATTCCTGATTTTACTCTTTTTCATACTTATTTACTTCTTTTTCTGCTGAAGTTCTTGTGTTGAGCTCTGCATTCTTTATGATCATCAGCGAAGTACTTTTTGAGGATTGAAAATAGCTAGGGAACCTTTTATATCTTCTTCTTCATTCACGGTCCTCTCTCTCGCTTTCATTGGTGTCTAACACTCTGAGCATCTCACCTGCCTAATCCCCCGGGGCATTCCGCTTGCGCCAGTCAACCAATTAATACTTTTTGGTGGTAATAGGTAAAAGAGAGAAAATCTCTCTCAAAACTAGCTAATTCTATAGTCTTAACATGCCTCCTTCGACTGTTGTGCCCATTTTTCTGTCGTGGTGGTTGTTTATTTCAACATATTTAAGCAATTGGTACCTGATTAGCCTCTAATAGGATTGGATTGTTGAACAAGTGGACTCAAATGTGTTGAGTGATCAGACTGGATTTTTCACATTGTTGCCACCCTGCATAAATCTGATGAACTTCATATCTCCTATATATATTCTAAGCAGTTAAAAACCGTTATATATCGGTTATATAACTGATATATAACGATATCGGTCCGACACCAATTTTTCTTTGGGAAACAAATCGGTAAAATATCGGTACCGATATTATCGGTCGATATGACCGATATATCAGTATATATCGCTTTTGAAAAAATCCGATATATAACGGTTAGGTTTTGTTAAAACCAAAAGTCGAGGAGAGGAGAAAAAACAAAATGGTGTTATAGATTCACTCTCCTCACTTATTCACGATGATGAATATATGGAGGATGAAGAAGATGAAGATGAACAAACTTGGGAAGAAGGTGGAGAAGATGGTGATGGTGAAAACGAAGAAAATGAATTTGAAGTTCAGGCTAATGAAAATTATTAGATGTTGAAACTTGAAAGTTGAATTGAGATCTTTTTTGTTTTCATATTAGTTGAACCGTTTTGAAGTGGTACTTTTTATATTATAATATTGGTTTGGGTATGAATCTTTTAGTTTTAATGCTTTAAAAAAACTCTCCTTGCATATTTTATAATAGATACTATTAAGTGTGTTGTTCATATATAAAAATTGTGTTAAAAATGCAAACCGATATTTACCGTTATAAATTCGATATATCAGTGATATATCAATAACTCTACTGGACCGTTATCATGAAAAAATTGTTTTTAACTGCATAGTATATATTTGATGTACACGGTGGTCATCGTTGATGGAAATCGTCCATCAGCATCTGCATGTCTTTTAGCTAAAGTAAATCAAAAGTTAAGAATTTTTGAAAGTGACAACTTATGCAACTTAAATTGTTTTATAGGCAAACTTATTGTGTATATAGGTTTTTCGTTGAAGAGTGGGCACTTTTAGTCAGTAAAGCATCCATGGAATTGTGGAATATTTTCATTTGTAGCGGGGCTTTCATTCAGAAACTATACAATTAGTAAGCTTAGCCATCAACACATAGTAGAAGAATGGAGGTATAGAGTATGAAGTAAAGGACTAAGTTGTCCTGGTGTAAAATACTTGAGCTTTTCTGTGCCTCAGAGTTGAATATTGTGCTATTGCCTTATACTTTCGTGTTAGTTAACTAGTTATTTGTTTTTTTTCCATGTATGATAGAAACTAGCAATAAATTAGACTTGTGAGATTTTTTTTCTTCCAAATGTCTTGATAGTATAGTTTGCGGTATTGGCTGATGCCGATACCACCGAACCAACCGATTCAACACACACACTGACAATTAAGAAGGGTCCTATACCGATATTGCAAACCATGGTGGATAATATATACTTGTTAAGGTCAAACTGTAACAGTTGAAATCATGTTTTCTTCACAGGTTCATGACAAAGTGATACAGCTTCAATCAATGATAGGAGCTGGCGATGCTGGTCAGACTTTGAAAGAACCATTGACAGATATACACAAGTAAGTTTATGCTATCAATCTTACTTTTGGGGGACTAGTATGCTCTATCATGTTAACCAATAATACTTGTCTTCGTCTCATGTTTAAGATACCGAGCTTTTTCATTGAATCTACATTTATAGGAGTGGGAAATACATATATGAGAATCACAGGGAAAAGGGGTCTAATAGTGTTATTTTAGGATATTATCTAAAAGCATAGGCACTCCAAACTTGATGAGACATATCGGGCAAAACATAGATCACTGCAAACTACACAAGGACATACTGAATTTGTGTTGTGCCAATGTCTCTGTGTCAGTAGCTATCATGTCATATTCATGCATGGGCAACATAGTTGTCCCCATTCCTTATATTTTCTGATAATTCCTTTGATCTTCTCTTTGTTTCATTTTATTTTGATTATCATATGGCATCATTGGCCGAAGCAGCAACTTTACCAGAATGGCTCTTCAGCACAATTGCCTTCACTGCATATTTCACAGGAAACAAGCTAAGATAAAATGAAATTTCCTTTGTTTCTGATATTCTCATTACAGTCCGACACATTCACAAGATGGAAGTTCTATAATGAATATTACAATTACGTTAGGCGGATAAGATGGTGTTGAATCATGAGTGAGTTGTAAAGAAGACACCATCTCTAGAATAATTCACATAATGTAATCATGATTCATGTATTCTGCAGTAGAAGTGTGTTTATGAGGAAACTGCAAGAACCTGCCTGTACATTAAAGTGATAGATTAGGAAGACACCGTCTCTAGAATAATTCACATATGGTAATCATGATTCATGTATTCTGCAGTAGAAGTGTGTTTATGAGGAAACTGCAAGAACCTGCCTGTACATTAAAGTGATAGATTAGGCTGTGCATAACGAATATAGCTTAGAATAAATGAGAGATTTATTTCCTGTGTATTGTTGAGGTGTAAGAATATTTGACTTAATAAACTCGGTTAGGGATCCAAAGTATAATGAACCTTAAAGAATGACACAATTTTATCCATGTGATAGGAGATCAAGATCAATGGTTACAGGAAGGTGTATGCAATTGGTGAATGATAAAGCTGCCATGCTGTTGGATGGCATTGTCAGGTGAGGGGAGATGCTGCACCAATATTATTATTTCGAAGGTTCTTGCATATCTTGTTGCATCGAGTTTGCAATGCCGTAATACTTGTGATTATTCTTGTACTTCATGCAATTATTTTCAACAATTTGTGTTTCAGTTGTCAATATTAAAATAATGAATTAGTGCTGATATGATATGCTTATTTCATTTCAGTTTGTTCTACTATTTACTTTTTACCTCACTTTTCTGTAAGTTGAGCAATATTTGTGGAATGTTTGTTATTTCCTACTTGAATTTTTTGAAAGTTAATTATCATATGCATTGTACATATTGATACATTAGCAAGGATATTGTGAATCGACAGCATTGATGTATCTGGTGATTCATATCCTTAGGCTTTCTGACAGTATCCTGATCCACGACCATGGCTTCTGAAATAATCATGTCTCCCTAGACAGGAAAATCTTGTAACTGTGGAACAATTCAACTCAATGGTTTTCTTTGTTTGCCTTTGTTTAAAAACCAGATCTGTGGAGAACTACTTCTCATGCCGAGCCTGCTGGAGGGTAAGTCAACAGGGTGTTGTACTTATCCTTTAATTATACAGTCTAGAACAAACTCAGTTGCACATCGAGAAATGTACAAAGAATGCATGCGATATGTGTTAGAATGGTATGCATGCCTGTGTATGTGGGTGAACATCATTCAGGCATGCATGTACATTTTTCTTCTTTCTTCTTTTTTGAGAAGGTAAACAAATTTATTAATGAAGGGAATACTTTACACTTGTAAACACATCCTTTCTTTACAAATTATTCAGTTGAATACCCTACTTATCCAGGATCTGGTTGTTCCTAAGAGTGGCCTCTTGTTTCCTGGTGCAAGCATCCACAAGTCTTCTAATGTCTTCATCTATTCTTCTCAACTACCATTGGTACCTGATCTTTTCCCGATGAAATAATCTCCTATTCCGTTCTTGCCAAATGTGCCAACGACATGCATTGAATGTATGCCTTGCTAATATTGCCACCTCGTTCTTTCCTTTAAATGTATTGCTGCTCTCTGCCAATAGGCTTTTTAGTTTATGGATAGTTGAAGAATATATCATGAATGTTCTCTTGTCCTTGACACAAATTTATTTAACCCTCAACCCTCATCACAGCTGGTGCAATGTCAGGGACTTTAACAGACTCCATCACCTACAATTGCCAAAAGGAGAGCAGCCATCATAAGGTGAAATGAAGAAACACTAATCTCATCCTTTTACAAAGTTATAATAAAGGGTCGGGCTGGGCTGGGTTAGTCTATATGTATCAACTATATTGTATTGGTTTTGGCATTGCTCGATTCGATATCGTCCCCTACCGAAGTCAGATGATAGAGATGTTGGGGATCTCTTTCCTAGTCAGTTTAACAAAGAAAAATTGAATGAAAAAAGAGAAGTATGGAAAAATCGTATCAATGTCGGTTGTGCGGAAGATCGACATGTTAAAGTGTAGTACCATTACCATTTCTCGAAGCTGTACGTTTATAAATTTAAAGCATTCATCCATCTTAAGATTATTTTCATTCACTATTATGTATTGTGGTTGTACTATGTCTAAAGGCAACTAAATATACCATAATATCTACTGCAGTGAAAGGTTCAGTAATGTTGAATATTATTATATTTAAAACTAGCGAGAAACAAGAAATAATATATAAAATTATGTCTAAATAAATATATATTTAAAACTAAATATATCGGTCATAAAAACTGTCATATCTTTTATGGAGCTACATGCCACGGACTTAGTGTTTTAGGCTACACTTCGACCTGTGCGGCGCACAAACTTCCTACTCGAAGACCCGTGCCAGCCTTTCCGAGCCCGCTTAGTTAGATCGCTAAGACGATATTGAGAATATTGTGGTGCAAAAGTGAGAGATTGGAAGTATGAAAACTTTACTATACTAGAAAGAGACTACAACTTTGGGTGGTGAGGAACAAATGAGGCCTCCCACTTATTTATAGTACCCGTAGGGCTTACAAGAAACTTCTGGAACTAGCATATTCCAGGGATTATTCTAGAAATATTTTCGGGCCTAGATATTTCCAAGGAAGCTTCTAGAGCATCTAGAAAGATCATGAGCCTTCATGAAGATTCCACTATCTTCTAGAGGATTCCACTATCTTTTTGAAAGGTCTGGGGTCTTCTAGAGGATTCCACCATCTTCTATAGAATTTCGGAAGTTTCCAACAGAACCCCGGTCTGTAGAGGGTTATGCAAGTCTGTCTCGGTGGGCTGCAAACTTTTGTGCGTGACATTCTCCCCTACCTGTTTCGTCGACGCCCTCGTCGACGGTGCACCAAGTCTCGGGACGATGTCCACTCTCGTAGGCATGATCGCTGCGCAGCGTCCCTCCTTTGTACGTCTCGTGCGGCGCTTCCTTTTGTCCATCTTCTCCTCAAGATCGGAAGCAAACTGGTTCGCCCACCAACTCTGGCCTCGGTCTGTGCCCTCCTCGGCACATGACGAATCTCGTGTGGGCTATCGAGTCGCCGATCCCCCTCCTCTCGTTGTTGCACTTGGTTCTGCACACCTCCGTGCATGCGAGTCCTATTGCAAGCTTGTTAGCCCGAATGTCCCTATGATCTTTAAGCAACTCCTTGCGTGAGTTACTCCGTCTCGTTGCTTCTGCCTCCGCGCAGCTTGCGACACGCATCTCTGCACTCATGTCCAGTCCGGTAGCACGGTCTACCTCCCTCCGCGGAAGTGGCTTCTCGGGATGTCCCTTTGCAACACCCTTGGTCTTGCACGAAAGGTCTTCCTCCTCGAAGCCTCCCTTCTTCTCGAGCACCGCTAGGTATGTCGTTCCCGTTTTGCCATCCTTCTTGAACTGAGTAGCGGAGATAGCTTTTTCCTTCGAAGGCTTGTCTCGTGCAGCTTTCACCATACACGATGAGCCTTCCTTCATGAAGCCGACAATTCCTAAATGTGGCATCGGAATCGCCTTAGCCGCGATAAGGAAATCCATGCCTAGTATCATCTTGAAGTCATCCAGTGACGTAACGGTAAAATTGGCAATATCCGACCAATTTTCCATCGCTATGCGGACCCCCTTGGCTACCCCCTGCACGGGACGCGCCTCTGCATTCTTCATCATGTTCAAATCTTACTCCAAGGCTAGACCCAAGCGACGGACCTCCGCGCTCGCGAAGAAGTTATGAGTGGCGTCCGTGTCAACCAACGCTCGTTTGCTTATGCCATTGATCCTCACATCAATGTACATGAGCTCCTTGTTCGGAGTCCTCGACACAGCAGACTTGGTCTTCACAACGTTGAGTAAGCGCAATACTCCCATATTCGCCCCCACTTCGCACTCTTCGTCCTCCACCTGCACGCTTCGGACGACATTCACACGCATGCTCCTCATCGGACAATTTCGAGCAAAGTGTTTCTTTTCGCATATAAAGCACGAAACAACTTGCTCGGGTTGGGCCTTCTCGTGCTTCTTTCCCTCGGACGTACCCTCCTTAGGAGAGCTCTTCCGCTCTCCCCTCTCATTCCCCTTGGTGGACTTTGGCTTGGCCTCGGCATCGCTGTCGTCCCACATGTACTCAATAAGCCGCTCGGCTGCTGTCATGGCGGTGTTCAAGTCTTGCACCCTCTGTCGCTGCAATTCTTGAGCCGTCCATGGTTTAAGTCCATCGAAGAAAAAGAACAAACGATCCTCCTCGTCCATGCTAGATATCGCGAGCATCAAGCGTGTGAACTTCACAATGTACTCCTGATTGCCCCGGTATGCTTGAGTTGCCGCAAGCTCCGCCTCACTGCAAACTTCACATTCTCCGGATAAAACTGAGACTTAATCACCTTCTTGAGATCATCCCAAGTCTCTATCGAGCACAAACCCTTCTCGGCCTTCATGCACATTTGATGCCACCACAGCATAGCATCATCGGTGAAATAGAGTAGAGCAATATCCACATTCTCGGCGTCATCGTTGATGTGCAACACCTTGAAGTATCGCTCCACGTTCCACAAGAAGTTCTCAACTTCTTTGGCATCTCGCACCCCGCTGAAGGATTTCGGCTTGGGGATCTTCCGTCTCCTCGGTGTCCTCCTACTCGAAGGACCACCGTTCGCAACGACCTTCTCCAGAATGACAACTTTGGTCTTGAGTTCTCCGCAACCCTTGACCATGGTATTTAGCTCCTCGTAGCCTTGGACCTTTCTACGCAAGTCCTCAATCTCCGTATGATGCCCCTTGAGCTCTTCCTCAAGTGCGGATCGGATCTCTTGGAATTGCTTCCGAAAGATTGCTATGGACGAAACGACGTCGCTCTCTAGTCCATCGAAGTACTCTTCTATCCTCGTGTTGCTTTGCTCAACGAAGCCCATGCGCATCTCCATGTCCCCTGAATCCGTCTCCAAGACTCCAACACGCTCGGCAAGACCGGCAAAGCTATGCTCCACCGTAGACTCCTTGTTCTTGCTCCTCTTGTGCGTCTTGGCGTGCCCTTCCTTAGGTGATGCGGCTGCCTCCTGACCGTTCTCGGATGTCGACATGGCACCAACCGACCTTCGCTCTGATATCACTTATCACGGACTTAGTGTTTTAGGCTACACTTCGACCCGTGCGCGCACAAACTTTCTACTCGAATACCCGTGCCAGCCTTTCCGAACCCGCTTAGCTAGATCGCTAAGGCGATACTGAGAATATTGTGGAGCAAAAGAGAGATTGGAAGTATGAAACTTCACTATACTAGAAAGAGGCTACAACTTTGGGCGGTGAGGAACAAATGAGGCCTCTCACTTATTTGTAGTGCCCATAGGGCTTATAAGAAACTTCTGGAAGTTAATTTCTGTTCAACATATGTGTAAGAAATCACCAATAAATAGTATTTTGGTTGGGCTTTTCCTTTTATATATTTATAGCATTTAGATGGTGAAGTTAATTCATAGTACATATGATCTTGCACTTCTGTTGAACAAATATGTGCAACGAATCACTATATCATTTGGTTGGCCGCTCTCCAGATTTCTGTAGTCCAATCAATTTCCATGAGTTTTTCTTAATGCAATTTCTTTACAGAATATAACCATGCCTTTTCATTATACTTGTAAAGGCATTAATTGTTGACGTCTGTTGTATGCATGGTTGCTTTTGTATTGTGCTATTTTAGTCTGTAAAAATCAAGTTTCATAGATTATCTCCAAGCATTTGTTGCGTATAAAATCTACACTTCATATTTTGTTTTCTCGCAGTTCTTGTATTTGAACTGAATCATGTATTATTGTTAATGGAATGGGATGTATGAAACATCTAGGACACTTTGTGCAATTTTGACGATTTGGTAGGCAAGTAGGAAAAGACATTTACTTTAGTCTTTAATGGAAATCTGGTTTGTTAGCATATATACTTATTTATGTATCTGATCATATAATTTTTTACAGGAGCAATTTGAGGCCTATTGAGTGTGTGCCTTTCCATGAACTTGTCTGTTTTAAAAATGTTGAAGTTCTACAAAAAGTAAGTATTCATATGCCTTGCCTTATTATACTTACACAATTGTTTATGTTAAGTGGACAGTGTATACTATAGGTATCTAATAGGTCTGTCTCAAAATGAGTTCAACATGACCCTCCTACTCTCTGGTTGAGTTTTATCTGTCGACACCTTAATGATGGTTGCTTTCATGCTAAGATGGAGAGTTTATCCAATGTGGCTAATGGCACACATCTGTAGAGGTGACATCCTTACATAGTTGTGGACGTTCTCAGATCTATGAAAATTATACTAGTTATGTGAAGACTATATTAGTGTTTGAGGAATCCTTGTAATAATTCAAACTTTCAAAGTTAAATATGACAAGTGCTATGTACGACCTAATGACTTACTTCACCTGAGATACCTTTGCTAGGCTGTTCAACATGGGCAGAGGCAGAAATCAGATTGGTGGGGGATGGTTTTTTTTTTTTTTTTTTTTGGGTGGGGGGAGGGGGTAAGAGAGAGACTAATATGAAGATAAAAAAAATGCATAACCAGCATCGCTGAGAAGAAAAAAGTCTTTCATTAATGATCTTCATTTATTTGTTGACAAGAATATGTACACTATAGGATGTACCTAAGTAGTGCTGATTTTCTGAACTATGTGATGGTTCATTATATTTGTTGCAATTTGTTTATGGCGTGCTCTTGAAATCACTATGCTTCTTTCCTTTTCTGGTAGTGTTTTGTGACTGTAATCATCATGATGTGCTTAGGCTTTGATTGGTGATCCAAGGAGAACAATTCAGGTTGATCTGCTGAAGTCTCAAAGGTATCTTCAGTGCAGTTGTTGCAGCAGAGGGGATGCTATATCACCATCCATGAATGATACCTCTATTATGTAAGTTCTGTTTCCTTCGAAAACACAACTGTCTTGTCTGCATTCATATTTTCACTATTGCTTTTGCTGAAATTGAACACACTGCTCTTACAACATTATAGTTTCACCAGTTTGTGGTGTCCATTATTCATTACTTAGTTGGGACTAGGGATCGATAAACGATATTGGATACATGGGCATTTACCCAGGTTTTCCAAAATATTTTGTTAAAAAATCCTGAGGTTCAGCCTGGAATAATAATGTATTGTTTGGGTAAAAAAAAAATCATTTATAGTGCTTCTGCTTTATCTGATATAGGAAAATGTTCATTTATGTCTCAGGTACAACCTTGCACAGGAATATGGTGATCTCATCAATCTTCATGATTGGTATCAATCTTTCAAGGTTACTACCTCCACTTCTACCAAAACCAAACGTAAAGTGCAGCATTCACCAGCATCCAAGAAAATGAAAACGGCACCTCCAGAAAGTGAAGCTACAATTCAGTATCCTCCAATTAGTTATTTCTCTTTTTGATACTTGCCTTAGGTTTGACAAACTATAATTGATCATGACTCAGTAGATACCTCTAATATACCCAACATCAGATTGTGACGACAAATAAAAGAGTATGACTAAGTGCTAGATATCTCGAGCTACAACATATATTGACTTGACAACAATGATAACACATCGCGGCAGTAACAAGAATAGTACAGCCTGTGGCTTTCCTAACTTTTTGTGGTCGGGGACATGAATAAATTCCAACATTAAGCTCTTTTGAGCACACATTAACTCAATTACATTAACAAACCTTGCTTCTATCTTACATTGATCTTTTGGTCTACCTTCCCACTAATAGTACTTTCAGTGACTACCTTATAACTCTTAACCGGCATATCGACTGATCTCTGTTTCACATGTCCTAAGCATCTCTATGATTCCTGAAACTAACCCCGTTAGGAGCTACCTCTACTATGATGAATGAACTAACTATTTTTTTTTTGTTAACATAACTTCTTAACAATATTTTTTTTCTCTCTCCATCTTAACATTCTCATGTTAACTAGAAACATGTCTTGGCTTTTGGGGATTTAAAATTGATAACAGCATCATCTGAGCCTTCTGTAATAAGTCTTGACAATGTTTTTATGATCGACTCAAGCCTAAACCAACTCTTTGTCGACCTTTTTGGTCATAGAGGTCAAGTTCATGCAAAGGAGTATCCTCCAAAATTTCCTTGACTAGGAAAGAATCAAGTTGAAAAGATGATATGATTCTTTATTCACTATAGAGAATTGTATTCTTCTATGACACGAGTCAATGATTTCGTGCTAACTTGACCAAAAATCAATGAAGATTTTACAAGCTAACAGATTGCCAATCTATGACTAGGAAAGAGTCTGGACTAAAAGAAGATATGATTCACTACAGAGAATTTGCATTCTTCTATGACACGAGTGAATGATTTCCTGCTAACTCAATGACAAAATTAATGGCGATTGTAACAGCTAACAGATTGCCAATCTACTCAAAGGCATGCCTTGTGCATAAAAATACTAAAACAGAATTTTAAGTTTTTAACACTTCAACTGCTCAAATTAATAATTGCTACAAAACCAGAAGTAGTATTACACTTTAGGCCAGGAAAGTCATTCTTTTCCTATGTTTGGATACCAAAGGAAATGAGCAGGAAAGAAAATTGATTCCCACGGAAAGGAAAATAGGAGAAAAATGGTTCCCCCACTCATTCTATGAAATCATTTTCCCACCCCCAATTATTTATTTTCCCTCCCAATTTTTCAGACTTTTCCAACAAACATCGGAAAGGAAAAAATTAATAGGAATTGCAATTTTTCAAAGAAAATGAAATAGCAAAGAATTGATTTCCTTTTCCTTCCCTTGTGCGAACCAAACAAGGCTTTTGCCATGTTTGGTTTGTGGAATTAGGGTCCTTGGGAAAGAAAAATCATTCATTTCCTGTGTTTGGATGCCAAAGGAAATGAGCAGGAAAAGAAAATGATTTCCAAAAGAAAAAAAGGTGAAAAATGGTTTCCCATCCATCCCAATGATTCGGTTTCCCACCCCAAGGATTCACTCTCCCTCCCTGGCCTTTCAAAACATCGGAAAGGAAAATTGATGAGAATTTCAATTTTCCAAATAAAAGAAAAGAGTAAAGAAGATTTCCTTTCCTTTCCACGAACCAAATGAGGCCTAATATTAGGCCATGGCAACCATCAGGTCCTCATCGTACATCCCTGCCCTGAATTTGTACTGCATTCCCTCAAAGAACTTGGATTTTGTTTAACGCTTGGTCTTATCGGCACCTTTGATATTGGAATTGAAATTGAAATTGTTACATCCTTGACATGAGTTTTAGAGCAAGGTTTTGCAGAGCAGTTACAGAGCTCCAAATCACAGGGCTTCTTCGGATGCCAAGTAAAAGAAGACAGGACTTTGTACAGAGAGTTGCTTTTGGGCTCTAAGCCTGTAAGAATTTCCCTGAGGTTTGTATGACGATCGTAAGTCGTAATTTATTTGAAGTTTTGATGTTTTAGAGCCAAAGCAAGGGAGTTTTTGATCGTTTGTGCTTGTATATTAGAGTAAGCGCTTCGGCCATTTAACAATTTTCTTACTGCAAGCAAATGACATTGTCGTCTTGAAATACCTGTAACTTTAAAATAGAGACTACTCAGCAGCTTCAGTAAGCTTTTTATGTTTAGATTTGAAGATTGTGGTCTTAAGTTCATTGCCGCATCCACAACTCCACAGGTTTGTTTATATAAATCGGCCTTCACTGATCATATCTTGTCTTCATGTAAGTTTTGCTATGTCTCTTTCTTAATCGATTGCTCTATTATTTGTTGATTTTTAAGCTCAAAGCACGCGTTATAGCAGGTCTCTTAAAGTTGACAATTCATACTTTTATGTTCTCGTGATTCTGTAGGGGTGAGCGTTCCGGTTGAACCGAAATAGTCAAATAAATTAAACTTCTAAAAGTCCAAAATCTGTACAAAATTTGCCAAAACCGGTTGGACTATTTATATTATCATAAAAATCGGACCCAAAGTTAAAATTGTAATTAAATTATATATATATATATATATATATATATATATATATATATATATATATATATATATATATATATATATATATAAGTCCAAAATCTATACAAAATTTGCCAAAACCGGTTGGACTATTTATATTATCATAAAAATCGGACCCAAAGTTAAAATTGTATATATATATATATATATATATATATATATATATATATATATATATATATAGTCGTTGACTTTACGTTGGTTTCGGTTTGATCAACTATCCTTTTTGAAGCGGATAGTTCACAGTGCTCATTCTAAAAAAACAACAACGGCCAAAACGTTAGATAACATCATGATGATCAGCAAGATCTGGCGGTGCATTCGTGCTTTTGTTATCCAAGTTATATATATATATATATATATATATATATATATATATATATATATATATATATATTTCATGACCTTTTACATTATATATATATATATAATATTTTTGAGGTTCTCCTACTTCGTGGGCTCTGGACAATCGCGCATATATATATATATATATATATATATATATGGATCCGGATCAAGAGCCCCGCCCGCGGAGCCCCGCCGAAGCCCCGCCCCCCCCTGCACCATCGGATCGAGCGGGGCCCGCGAGGGGCCCACGCGATGCCGCGCGATCCAACGGCCAAGGATCGCGGGACTTCGGCGGGGCTCCGAAAACGGGGCTCCCGATCCGGACCCTATATATATATATATATATATATATATATATATACAAATGGTCTCTAATCTAGCGGTTAAGAGAGATGCATGCGGCCCAAGTGGTCGGAGTTCGAGCTCCAGTGGATGCGAGTTCGCCACAATTACCCACTGTATATATATATATATATATATATATATATATATATATATATATATATATATATATATATATATATATATATATATATATATTAAATGGACAGCTGAGAGTGAGGAAATTTTTAGGAGATTTTCTAAGGAAGACTTTTGATCCGCTTCATATATATATATATATATATATATATATATATATATATAAAAATATATATATATATATATATATATATATATATATATATATATATATATATATATATATATATATATATATATATATATACTTTTGAATTCCGAAATTACCCTTACATACTTATACTAATTGAAAATAGTTCATTAATTTTAATAAGGACAACTTAGTAATTAGGAAGACTACCTTTTGGTCTTCCTAAAAAGCCTTCCTAAACTAATTAAGAAATGTTAAAATACGTGCAAGGCACGTGCACATATGTTAATGTATATATATATATATATATATATATATATATATATATATATATATATATATAAAATTTTATTATTATTATTTTTTATATTATCATATTCCAAAAGTTAAACTTATCAAAGTTTGGATTTTAAAAAACACGTGCATAAAATTATTTTGCTTTCAAAATATACAAAAATATATGTATATACATATATACATTTTTAATCATAAATATGTATAAAATCGAGAGTATATACATAATTGTTGTAAGTATTATTTGATTTTGGACTGAAATCTAAAACCGAAACCGAATTATTGGGTTCGGTTCTTGTTCCAAACCGTAATGCTCACCTGAATATATACAGGTCTCTTAAGTCGACAGTTCATACTTATGTTCTCATGCATGAATATATGCAGGTTCAAATATTTCTGAGACTTGGATCAGCTTAAAGATAGCACGAGACTTTTTTTTTTTAATCAATCAAACATGTTATAGCCATCTGTCTTAGACCTCTTCAATTTAGACCTGTCAACTGGGCCGGGCCGGCCCAGCCAGCAGGATCCCGGCCCAAAATTTTTACACGTGTGCTAGCGTGGCTCGTTTAATCGTGAGCTTGGATTGATCTAACCCAGTATACTGGATTGTGCTGGATCACATATATTGGCCCATAAAATAGGCTCGTTCTAGTCGAGCCCGAAGCTCGATATTCTGTCAGTGAGCGTCAACTTTTTCATTGAAAAACTTCGGCCGAAGCTCGGTATTTCTAACATATATTGTCATCGTAAAATTCTACCTTAATTTGAAGGTCAAAGTTGTTGTATCCCTTTGTGAGATCATGTGTCTCAATTTCCAAAAATATATTTTATTTCAGTAGGAATGATCTCTGTACAATGCTTGGAATTGTTGTTTCCTGGTCGGCTCTTAGCTTTCCTCTGCTGCAGTGTCAATCTTTGCTTTGTCCAAAGCATATATATAGTTTCGTTACGAGTCCATTTTTGTCCACCCACAAAATATAGGATGTCTGTTCACCCTCCAACAAAAATTGACACGTATCAAATCCACTAAACATAAATCACTTTGAAAGTTGTTTTGTAAACATTCAGGCCTCGTTTGGTTCACGGAAAGGAAATGAATTTCCTTGTATTTTTCATGAGAATGAAAAAGTAGAATTCATGTCACATTTCCTTTCCGTTGTTTGGTAAAACAAGAAAACTAACTAGGAAAGGAAAGCAAAATATAACAATGTTCCAATAATATCCTTACCTTTTAAAATAAAAATAATATTATAAAAAATAACATTAATGGTAAAATAAGCAATGACACATGGTTACTTTTGTCATAACTTTTGTAATAAATGTTGGGAAAGGAGGAGGGAAAATCAATCCCATGGATCTTGAGTGGAACCATATTTCCACTAATTTTCTCTCTTGTCAGGAAATTGATTCTCAAGTTTGTGGCTACCAAACAAAGGAAAGGAACAACTTTCCTTTCTTCGTTCCTTAAATCCGTGAACCAAACGAGACCTCATAGTGGTTTTGACTAGAGGATTTGACATGTGTCAATCTTTTAGGCCTCATTTGGTTCACGGAAAGGAAATCAATTCCCATGTATTTTTCATGGGGATAGGAAAGTGGAATTCCTATCAAATTTCTTTTCCTATGTTTGGTTGGTGTAGGAAAGGAAAGAAAAAAAATATCATTGTTCCAACAATATCCAATGTCAACATAATTATAATGAAGAGTTAATTGGTAAATAGGTAATAAATCAAGGCTACTTTTGTCATAATGTTTGGTAATTAATGTTGGGAAAGGAGGAGGGAAAATGAATCCCATGGGTCATGAGAGGAACCATTTTCCCTCCTATTTTTTCCCATGTCAGAAAAGTGTTTCCCAAATTTGTGGCTACCAAACAAAGGAAAGGAACAAATTTTCTTTCCGGATTCCTTGAATCCGTGAACCAAACGAGGCCTTAGAGCATCTCCAACCTTATTGTCTTGTTTTGTGTTGTGATTCCTATGTGGCATGAGATACAATTGACAATGTCTTTCCTATGTGGCAAGATAATTTTTACACAAGACAATAAGATAAAAAAGTGTTCTCCAATGCAAAAGTATTGAAAAGACAATAAAAAAATATTTTTTTCAACTTCCAAGACAACTCCACTTCTTCATTTTTTTTTTAATAAGTATTTCTATTCATAATTGATGATGTGGAGATAAAGTCATTGTGAAGTGCATTGTCTTGATCTAGACAACCAACTTCACATTGTCCATGTCAACTTCATGATTTATTCTACATTTGTATTGGAGAAATTTTTTTGAAATGAAAGCTTATCATTTCTATGTGGTAACATTTTTTCTAAACTCACAATAGGGTTGGATATGCTCTTATTAGAATGTGAATAAACAACCTAGCTTTTGTGGGTAAACAAAAATAGACTCGTTTGGTTATATCTAAATTTCTGTTTTCTGCATCTGTTAAAGAAATATCCCGCAATTACTTCATCCATAGTGATAAGCTTTTCAGTAACAATATCATGTTTGGCATTGATGGTTTTGGAATTGTGTTTTCAATACGGACGGGATTGTTTTAGCTGTACAAACCAACTGCAGATTTTATTTTATTTTATTTTATTTATTTTAATTTTTGAAATGGCTGGCCAAAATTACAAAGCTCATAAGCAATTGTGTTATAACAGAGGTGATATAGAAAAATGTTTGTACAGGCTGCTGAAATGTCTTTGTCTACTAACTAATAAAATTGGTCAGATACAATATCTTCTCGCGCCTAAATCTCAATCAAACATCCTCGTGGCAAACATTCATTTCAAGCTATATTATAAGTTCAATTGATTTTTTAAAATTATTTTTTATATTCCTAAATCATTTGTAGCAGAAGGGTTTGTTTGGAACATATAATACAGATGTTGCAAAATGACTACGTAGATTTGGTTTTTTTTTTGTAAGTTAATGTATTCACAATATATAATGAAATTGTTGCTTAGGAAGCATTTGGATGATATGTGATACAACATGATATGATATGCAAAATTATATATATATATATATATATATATATATATATATATATATATATAATATATGTTTGCAAAAACAAAAGTTTTCTTTATTTCACAAACTTTGTAAGAAAATTACAATAGAATTCTGCAAAAGTACAACTATAGGAATCCGATCTGAAGACGATCGCTTTATTCCTTGGACGATGTGAACTTTGAAGACGGTAGCCTCTGAAGAATGCAGCAGCACTTTGGCAAGAACTCCTGATCTCTGGTGATGATCTGATGTTGATTCTGATTTTCTGATTATTTCTGATCCTTCTCAACCCCCCTATGAAGGACTTGAAACTCTATTTATAGAGTTCAGGAAATAACTAATTTTTAGTTATTCTGGATTGCGCCGGATGGATTGCGCAGACATTGGACTGCGCAAGCAGCGAACTGCGCTGGCAGTTACTCGATCGTGGACCAACTGTATGAGACGCGTGGCATTGTTTGATTGAAATGCGCTTGGTCGTGTACAGACGGTTGCCACGTGGTGAGCAATTGATGGCATGTAGGCCACGTGTAAATTGTCAGTTATCTTGATGGATTGCGCCACATGAACTGCGCTGGCTTCAGACTGCGCTGCAGAAAATATGGCAGATTGCGCTTCGATTGGGCTGGTAGCTTGCGCTGCCTATACAACTGTCCTCGAGCGCTGTGCTGCACGATAAACGAACAGTTTCCTCGTTCTTCGGGCTGTCAGCTGTCAGAAGATCTGATTTTCTGTCAGATAATGATGACGCAACCACGTCAGCTAGCGCACTTAGATGGGTGCGCAATTCAGCTTGCGCAGTTGAGTTGTTGCGCAATCTGTTTCCTGCGCAGTTCATTTGAAAGATGCACAATTTGATTTTTATTGCATTTTTGATGGGTGTAACTTGATTTTTAGGACCTACAAGACCCCCTTCAAAGTTTTTAAAATTTGAAAATATTCAAAGTTTCGAAATACTTTGAATTTCAAATTTAAAATCAAGTTGCGCAAGTGATGCCTTGACTGCGCATTTGGAGGAATCAGCTCCTAATTTCTCGGCGCAATCTGAGGTGAATGTTACTTTAGAAAACTATAAATAGTTTTCGTTCTTCTTTCTTTCATTCTTTACTTGTTTCCAACTGTTCAAGAGAGAAAAGCTTCTGTACCAACTCCGACCACTTCTCCTTCCTCTCCGTCGACATCAATGGCCCCGAAACGTTCAGCCGCCGAGAAGGACAAAGCCCCCGTTGAGTCTTCGACTCGGGTTGCGCCCCGAATTTCTCGTCATGAAGTCGGTCATCCCGCACTTCAAGGTAGATGATGAACTCGATCAAAAACCCTTTTTAGGGTTCTTTGACATTGTCGAACTTTCATACCTATCTCTTTTTAGAGATTTGATGGTATTGCGCCGCCCTATTTAGGGTTTTGGTTGCACAAACACAATAGTTTTCGTTTTTATGAAAACTATATTCTTGCGCAATCGGTTAGAAAGCATGGGCAAATGTTCAGCGCAATCTATCGATTTGCGCAAGTCTGTCCAGCGCAAACTGATGCTTTGCGCAAGTGAGTTAGCGCAATCTGATGACTTGCGCAAGTGGATGTGCTGGCGCAACTGGATATTTTGCGCATGTAGGCTACATTAGCGCAATCTGATGCTATGCACATAGCGCAATCTGACACTTGCACAATTTGCTGATTTTTTGAACAGACTCTTTGATTTTGTATGTACTGAATTCTGTCTTTTTGTTTGATGCAGTTAACCTCAGGGAAGACTCGAATTATGAAGTCTTTGCAGGGACTTTGGCTGAGCCAGAGTTTAAGGAGGATCTGTCCCATGTAACATTTCCTCAGTATGCCCTGCCATTGTCTCGATAAGCCATCTTAACAGCACAAGACAATGAAACATTGCTGAGTCTGATGAACGGACAGCCTCTGCAAACTGCTGACGCCATTATTCATAAGAAGCCTCTGTTTCTGTTTGGTGAGGCTCTTGATAAGAGTTCTCAGCCGAGACATCGAGTTGAACAATGACTCTTTCAGAGAGGCAAGAAAAAGATACTCTTACCGGACATTTCCAGGTGCCTCCCCCTATCTCGCTATGCCTTTGCCTGTTTGTAGATTCGATGCTCAAAGGAAAAGGCGAGAAAGGAAGCTTCCCGCGGCTAGAGCTACCATATACATACCTATTCAGATGGCTGCTGCAGCACTATCCTACTCTGATGAATCCCGATATGGGAGCGGTAAGCGGTAGCTTCTTAAGGAGATTCTCCAGGAGCAAATGGATATACACCAGTTTAAGAGATTGCAGACGTGCTCTGAATCTCGGGAAGGGGTGAAACTTCTATTGTGTTCCCCCTCCGGCTGGCTACGAGCACATGGCTTTAAATCTGGTCGACTTGGGGAGGCAGCCTTTGGGTCATGCAATTTTTGATTGGCTGAGGACAATACGGCCGTCACACCTGGTCTACAGATTTGAAGACGAATGTTATTTGGAACCCTATCTGCCCAGCCGTTTTGCCCGTAAATTCGGCTACGACCAGCTTCATGTAGGCAACGCCATCACGTGCCTACAAGAAAAAGGCTATCTGATTGATGGAGCCCGGGTTTGGGCTTATTATAATGCTCGAGATACAAGAACAACATTCTCAATGCCGATGAAGAGCGACCATGGCCCTCGGATGCTGTATACATATTCACTTTTCTATACATCCACGAATACCTTTGCCGAGAACTTCAGTCTCGCGGACAGCTTTGTGACAGCAGCCCGATTAAAGAAGGGAGCAACTGTTGTGTTGCCTCCTGGCAACGATGAAGAGCGTGAACCGGCCGATGCACCATGGGAAGCTTCTAGGGAAGCCAACTTCCCTGAAGAAGTCAACGAGCCATTGCGCATCTCCTTAAAGGTTGTCAAATCTCCAGCCAAGGAGAGGAAGAGAAGGATAGAAGAACGTTCTTCTCCAGTTGCGAAGAAGAAGCTTGTCTTGGAATCATCGGAAAGGGTCACGACCCGATCACAATCTCGGCAGCAGGCCGAGTCAATTCAAAGAGAAGAGGCGACAACCCCGACATCTATTCAAAGACAGGTAAATATTATAGATGTAGAGAGTCCAGAGAGACCTCTGCGTAGAAAGAAGATAGTTGTCAGAAGGAAAGTGGCCAGTCCTCCGCGACCTATGTCATCGGTCGTGGCTAGTGCTGTTGCCGGAATCACAATGTCGTCCCCTACACCTGTCCCTGAGCCTGAAGCTTTCAGTCCAGAGAGGAGGGATGATGTTGTAGAAACCATGAAGGAGGTCCTGGAGAAAGAGGATGAAGTGGTACGATCTCCTACACTTGCACTGGAGACTACCCAGCTTCCAGCTACACCGAGAACACTTCGTGATGAAGAGGATCGATTAATGATCGATGCTCTGAACGACTGCGACTTCGGCCTCCATGATGATGTGGATCCGATCGCAGCAACTGATAGTGGAGCACGAGAGGAGAGCACAAGTGATGAAGTTTCATCAACAGAGGCTGTTGATGATACATTGAATCCAAAGGAGGACGCTGATGTCCATATATCCCCAGAAGCTGTTGATGACATATTGAATCCAGAAGAGGATGTTGATGTGCATGTATCTCCAGAAAAGAATGTGGGTGGAGAAGTAGCAGCTGAGGAAATTACTACCACTGATCCCAAAGGTATTGAATGATATTATCAATCTTCTTTTCATAGATTAAATGGCTGACATCTAAATTTTTATCGATGCAGAAGTTGAATCTTCTCCAATTCTTCCAACATGCACTGACATAGTGCCAATAAAGGAGATAGCCAGCGGTAGCAGACATTTCTTGGGCGGCTCCGAAGCAGGTAGTAGCCAGGCAGTAATGTCTGAAGCTACTTCTGTGAGGTTGCAACTCGTGTCAACAGAGGACAAACTTGTCCCTGGACCGAGCAATAGTAAGATTGCTCTTACTTTTGATCCTCCTCGATAGTTGCTAATGACAGCCAGCTGTTGGTGTTTGTCTAATTTCGCAGAGGAACACCTGGGAGGGGCGACTAGCTCTACCATGGCTCCATTATCCAAAGAGACCTCCACTCACGTGCAAGAAGCTAAACGTCCATCTGCACAGGCACCTGCTGCTTCGACATCCATGGGAGTAGCTGCTACTCCTGGTGCCATTGCCACCAACAGATTCATAATCGGTTCCTTCACCAACCTTTTCTTCAATTCCCTAGGACCCCTAGTAGAGAGGGTAATGGACAAAGAAGAGGTTGGTTTCATAACTGTTAGAGGTCCAACCTCTTATCTGATAGCTGCCATCCGGAGTCAAGGTGATAAAGCGCAAGCTGCTTACCTTGAACACATCCTGGATGAGCTAGAGGAATCGGTTAAGATCTACAAAGATCTGAATCGGGGGGAGGTGGAGTCCTTAGTACAGGCCGAGTTTGAGAGGATGTCTCAAGAGGCTGCAGTTGCGAAGGTTGATTTCCAGATTATCTTGGACACTTTCACTGCCAAATCTTCAGAATATAACTCTCAAATAGAGATAATAACATCTGCTGCCGAGGAGAAGGAGAAGAAAGTTGCTGAACTAAAAGCAGAATCTGCCCGTCTTCAAAAAGAGTTGAGACTTGTTCAGCTTGCTCTGGAAGATGAGGCCACACAACATCAAGCTACAATTCAGCAACTGGACGCCCTGACCCAGGAAAGAGATGAATATGTCACAACTCATCAAGCTGAAATCTCTCGCAGACTAGTAACTCTACCGACTTTTGATGAAAATTCTGGTATGGAGGAAGCTAGGAGGCGAGTGATGGATTCTCGTGAGGAGCGACTGCAAACTTTGAAGCAGCAGATGACTAGCTTGATGACCCCGCCAGCAGAATAGAAAGACTTTTTGTATCTTCAATTTTTATGACATGTAATTTTGTAATGTATTTAATTTTGATCAATAAAAAGATATTTTATTTGTGGCTCTATTATTTATTGCATATCTTATTCAGATATAAATAATAGCGATAGAAAATATATTCAGAGGTGCAAGACATGATATATTTCTTGATTTTAGAAAATAATTATATTCATTATATCTGCTCAGAGGTAATGTGGACATGGCAGAATATAATTTGTTGAATATTATTATTTCAGTAGACAACTTAATCAAAGATAACGAATACATGATAAGTTGCTGATATGAACGAAATGGATGAATCGTCAAAATGTGTGAACGAAATGAATCGTCAGGATGAACGGATGGACCGTCAAATGAATGAAATGAACGGATGAACCGTCAGATAGATGAAATGAACGGGCGAACCGTCAGATGAATGGATGAACGGGCGAACCGTCGGATGAACAGGCGAACCGTCGGATAAATGTAATGAACGGGCGAACCGTCAGATGAATGTAATGAACGGACGAACGGAATGTAATGAACGGGCTAACCGTCGGATGAATGTAATGAATGGGCGAACCGTCGGATGAATGTGATGAACGGGCGAACCGTCAGATGAATGTGATGAACGGGCGAATCGTCGGATGAATGTGATGAACGGACGAACCGTCAGATGAATGTGATGAACGGACGAACCGTCGGATGAATGTAATGAACGGGCGAACCGTCGGATGAATGTAATGAACGGGCAAACCGTCAGATGAATGTGATGAATGGGCGAACATCGGATGAATGTAATGAACGGGCGAACCGTCGGATGAATGTGTCGCTTCATTGTCTTACGAATATCTGTCTATAAATAGAACAAAAAATCAGATGGAATGATCACTTTCACTTGTCAACATTAAGATGTCGTCTGGAGATGCATCTAAGAAGGCTGAGATCGTCCCGAAGGTTGAAGCAGTTACTGAAGAACGTCCAGTCGAGCCGGCCCAGCCAAAGCAGACAGAGGCAGGCGAAGGTTCGTCTGTATCCAAGCCGCCAAGGGACATCTTGGACTTCCTTCTTGAACCAGGGACGACAGAGGAAGAAGAGGCCATGAGGATGGCTGCTTGCAAGTTCCTGGTGGGTTCGAGCAAGGATGTTCTCAGCTCTTTTGCCGATTATGTTTTGAGAAGGACGGTAGTGGTCCTCGTTCCAATTTTGAGAAGGATGATAGTGACCTTCCTTGATATTATGTACTATCATTCATGATGAAATAAAATTAAATTTTATTTATGAGCTTGTATGATGATTATAAGCAATGTATTTTACATTTATACATAATACTTTTTGAGAAATTTGCCATTGATGGGCATCATTGCAACTCGACCATCCAGTTCTGTGAGTTGATAGGCTCCATTTGAGAAGACTTTGCTCACGATATATGGCCCTTCCCACTTCGCATCGAACTTGCCCTTGCTCATCTGAGTCATAGGATATTTGACGGTTAGAACGAGCTCTCCTTTCTGAAAGGCTCTGACCTTAACTTTACGATTGAAGGTCTTCGAGATACGGGCTTGGTATAACTCAATATGCTGTTGAGCCAATAGCCGCTTCTCGTCGAGCGCTTCTAATTCTTGGAGTCGAAGATGGTTGTTGTTCTCTGTAGTGAGCTCGTTGGCGATGGCAATCCTTAAAGACGGAATTTGAAGTTCCAGGGGTAGAACTGCTTCACAGCCGTACACCAAAGAGAAGGGTGTACAGCTTGTAGGGTTGCGGACCGTAGTACGATAGGCCCAAAGACATTCTCCAAGCTTTTCACTCCAGTTTCGTTTGTTAGTAGACACAAACTTCTTGAGGATCTTGATGATAGTCTTATTGAAAGCTTCAGCCAAGCCATTAGCAGCAGGATTGTAAGCTGTAGAAGCGACATTGTCAATCCGGTGATCGTCACAGAACCTTATGAACTTTTGACTGATGAACTGAGGTCCATTGTCATGAATGATTCGTCGAGGTAAACCAAATCTATAGATGACATGATGTTTGACGAAGTTGATGACACTGTTGGTCTTGACTTAAGCCAAGGGTATAGCTTCGGCCCATTTGGAGAAGTAGTCGGTTATTGCTAGTATGAACCGATGTCCTCTAGAAGAAGGAGGATTGATGGGACCTATAATATCCATGTCCCAAGCTTCAAAATGCCTGGAAGTAGCAGTGGGATGAAGGAATTCTGATGGTTGATGAATGAAATCTGCATGGATTTGACAAGCTCGACATTTTTTTGCATATTCGATGGCATCAGATACCATAGAGGGCCAGTAGTAACCCATGCGTCGGATACGATCCTGTAGCTTAGGACCGGGTTGATGTGCTCCGCAGACACCGTCGTGAGCTTCATGTAATACTTGGTTTGCTTCATCACCAGCAAGACAGCGCAAGAGTAGCCGTCATAAGTCCGCCGGTAAAGAGTTTTGGTGGTCTGATTGTAGTAGAATCGCAGAGACCACCGATGAATACTCGTAACTTTCTTGGGATCTTCAGGAAGTATGTCATGAACTACGAAGTCGATGAAGGGAGCTCTCCAATCTTCACTGATAACATTGACTTCAGTAAGATTACTGAACTCAATATTACGATTGTTTTCGATGCAGAACAATTCCCGATTAGAGACAACCACCACCTGCTGTCTTTTGATAGGGATGGCTAAGACTGCTGCAAGATTAGCCAAAGTATCTTCTTCAGTATTGCAAGCTCGATGGACATATTCGATGAAGAAGGCTTTGAATGATGTAGCCATCTTGATTGCCGCTTCATAGTAAGGCACTAGACCTTGATGGCGAACTTCATAAGTTCCTCTAACCTGGTTAACCACCAGCTTGGAGTCACCATAAACTTCAAGATATTCGACGTCCAGTTGTTTAGCTAACTGAAGACCAATGAGTAGAGCATTGTATTCTGCCACGTTGTTGGAGCAAGGTTCATCTAAGGAGTAGGCTCTTTGAATAGTTGACCCGTCTGGAGAGACAAGGACAACTCCAACTCCTGCAACAATAGCACCATTAGGTCCAATCCTGGATGCACCGTCAAAGAATAGACGCCAGGTAGAAAATTCTTCGGAGATCATATTTGATTCCAATATCTCGTCTGGAATTTCATCATAAAGTTTGGATGTCTCTGAAACAGGATAAGCTGCTAAGAAATCCGCCAGTGCTTGACCTTTAACAGACTTTTGTGGAACATATACCTTGTCATATTGGGCTAGCAGAATGGCCCATGTAGCCAGTCGAGAATTGAGTATGCTAGGCTTCTTCATCAGTACTCGAAGAGGATTAACTCGGGATATGACATGAATAGTTTGGCCAATGATGTAATGCCTCGTCTTTTGAACAGCGAACATAAGATCTAGGCATTCTTTTTCGACCGGACTATAACGGTGTTCAGCACCAATCATAGTATGACTGAGATAGTAGATGGCCTGTTCATGACCTTCTTTGTTCTTTTGGACAAGTAAAGTACCCAATAAATGATCCATGGCACGGACATACATCAAGAATGGTATGCCTGAGATCGGTGGTACCAAGACTGACGGGTTCATGAGATATCGTTTTATGTCGTCAAATGCTTGTTGACATTCTTCGGTCCAAATGAAAGATACACCCTTCTTCTTTAGCTGAGTAAATGGTCTGCAGCGTTCAGACAGATTCGAAATGAACCTCCGGATGTATGCAAGTCGACCTTGAAATCCTCGTAGCTCTTTTAGGTTGCGTGGAGGACGCATCTCTTGAATGGCTTTGATCTTCTCGGATCCACGTGTATACCCTTAGAGGTAATGACGAAGCCGAGAAATTTGCCACTAGAGACACCCAAGAATGACTTGATGGGATTCATTTTGAGTTGATGTTGGCGCATGAGATTGAAGATAGTTCTCAAGTCTTGGATGTGATCTTCCTTTAGACGACTCTTGACGACAATATCGTCAACGTAGCATTCGACAGTCTTGCACAGATGATCTCGAAAGATGGTACTCATAGCTCGTTGGTAAGTTGCACCAGCGTTCTTGAGACCAAATGGCATTACGGTGTAGCAGTAGACTTCGCGAGGAATGCGGAAAGAAGTGTGTTTTTTATCTTCAGGATTCATCCGAATCTGATTGTATCCGAAGAATCCATCCATGAAAGATATTCGCTCGAACCCATATGTGTTGTCAATCATGACGTCCGTGATAGGGAGAGGAAATTCATCTTTTGGACAGGCTTCATTAAGATCCTGAAAGTCGATGCAAACTCAAACTTTTCCGGTCTTCTTCAAGACTGGAACGACGTTGGCCACCCAATATGGATGTTGTTCTTCTCGGATAAAGCCACAAGCGATGAGCTTCTTGACTTCATCGTCGATTGCATCTATCATTTCTGGCTTGAAGCGCCGTTGTTGCTGTTTGACTGGTTTTACATTAGGCAGGATATTCAATTTGTGAGTAGCAACTTTGGGATCTAGACCTGGCATGTCTTCATAGCTCCAGGAAAAGACATCAATGTATTCTTGAATAAGAAGAATTAATTCTTGCTTATCTACCTCTGGAAGGTTCTTGCTGATGAATATTGGACGAGGTGACCCGCTCTCTCCTACATCAATTTGAACCAATTGATCTTCGGTAGGAGGTTCTCGTTGTTCGAATCGAAGTTCCCATTGGGTATCCATTCGTTGAGTCCAAGGATATGTTTCGGGATTTTCTTCAATATCCTCGTCATAGCCTTCTGGAAGTTCAACGGAGACCATGTTAGAAGATACGATCAATCGATGAACTTGACCGATGCTGGTATCAGAATCCCATGATCTGGAATCAGAAGAGTTAGAGCGCTCCTCGCTATCGGATTAGGAGACTGCTGGGGATAATACCGGAGGTGAAGCATATCCGAGACCTCTTTTGGTCCTGCTATAGTACATCTCTGACTTTCCTTTTGGAACGACCGTACGGATAGGAGTTCTTCTACCCTTACCGTAGTTGAGGCCATTCTTGAAGTCATAACCCATCTTTCGGATGATGTCTTTTGATTGTTGACTGTAACGACGAAGTTGCAGATGCCCCGTATCGTTACTTTTGCTATCATCCGTATAACTAAATTTTTGTTCTGGTCCTTTACTAAAAAGTATCGGACTTTCGCCTTTCTTTCGAGAAGGGACAACAAAGTATGAATCCTCTGGGTGTTCGAGTAAGACCTCTGTTTGAAGAGACTGTACAACTCTCATTGTAAATGACTGAAAGCTATCTAACATATCCAAATAGCACTTAGCATGATAAATGACATCAGTATACTGGAAAGGAGATGTTTTTTTATTGATTTGTACATCTGTATTTACAACAAGACCTTTAGCCTTAGCAGACTTGGTCAGATTGATTACAAGAGGGGAAGAAGAAGAACGTGGAGGAAGATTGGACTTGTTACGACGGAGGTCAATAATAAGTGGCTCAGAGGAGGTGAGCTCCCTTTTATCCCTGTTATGAGATAAATCAATAACAAGTGGCTCAGAAGAGGTGAGCTGTCTTTTTTCCTTGTTACGACGTAGGTCAATAACAAGTGGCTCAGAAGAGGTGAGCTCCCTTTGATCCTGACCACCATCAGTTGGTTGCTTCTAGACTGGCAAGTGAATAGCCAATGGTTTGGAGGATTGAGGACGAGAGACACGCCCTTTGACAGGTATGATGAGGGTGTCATTAGGCACTGCTTCTTGTTCTTCTTTAGTATCCGAAGCCAATACTACCTTCATGAACTCATCCTTATACATGCGAGCATCGTTACAATATGCTTCGACACCTTTGAAAGGATAGAGATCCGCAACCTCCTTTTGAACCTCTCCATTGTCATCGACATATTTGAAACATTGATGGAGAGTCGAAGGAACAATGTTGTGTTCATGTAAGAATGGTCTCCCCAAAAGAGCATTGTAAGAACAACCATGGTTGTCTATGATGTAGAAGGTCACCTTTGTACGGAGATTGCCTATTTGGAGTTTTAGGCGAATCTTGCCCAGAGGTTCACTTCTTCCTTGGTTGAACCCCAGGATGGTGGTGATTGTACATGAAAGACTATGTACTGGGATCTTCAATGCATCTAGCATTGTCTTCGGCATGATGCTGAGGGCAGACCCTGGATCTATCAGAATACGATCGACTTTCATCGAGTCGACATATCCTGTATAGTATAGAGGACGATCATGCCTATTGTCTTCCATCAGCATATCATCCTGTGTGAAGGTAATATTTGGAATCAACTCCAACACACTATGACAATGGAGGCAAGAGACTAGCTCTGCTTTCGGCTTCTTTAGAAGGGTTAGACAGGTTTCTGCCTGCATTAGAGCTTCACTCAGAGTTTCTCGAGTCTCTTTGGAGAGGCGCAAGAGCTCGAAGATTGATAGCCTGGCCGGTGTATTGGCTAGTTGAGCCAAAATGTCAAAGTTGTATGGCTTCTCAAGTCCAGAAGGAGATGACTTCTTCAAAGGTTTGTCGAAGCGGACTTGGTGTTTGCCTTTGTCGGCTACCGTCGATTTGGGAGGAGTGGGTTCTACAACCGGTGAAGATGCAGAAGGGATGTCCTCAGGAGAGACAGGTTGCACTGGAGCAGACTCAGAAGAAGAAGCAGGGTTTTCTTGAGTTTCAGGAAGTTCCCGTAAGTAGGCTTTTCCTGATCTGGTGCCCAATAGGATTTTCTCTTCAACTATGGGGTCAAAAGACACCATATTACAGATCTTTGTTTTTCCCTTAGAGCGTTCTTTCTTCTTGGAGGAAGAGGGAACTTCAAACTCCGAAGCAAGATCAGAGTGAATCCATATAATCTCGCCATTGTCAAGGAATAAGGGGACGAGGCCTTCACTTCGTGGAGGAGGGAGATTCTCGATCTCAAGAGTAGCCTTGGGGATAGGGATGACACCGTGCTGTATCATCTGCGGAGGGAAGTTACCGAACTGAACTGAGACCATGTTTACGGTAACCGTCTTCTCGTCTTGCTGCTGAGTGACAACACCAGCGTTGACTAGCTCTTGAATCTTGCCTTTGAGCACATAACATGCTCGAGTGGAATGCCCAATGAACTTGTGATAGACACAATATTTGGGATGATCAGTCTTACCGACCTCATCAGGCTTCTTCGGGTTTGGGAGTTGGAGCTTATTGCTTTTGATCAAGCAATCAAAGATGCTCACGGTGTCATTCTCGTCAAATGAGTACTCTACTTTCGGACGAGGTTCCCTTTGTGGAGGTGCAGAAGGAGTAGAAGTAGACGTAGTTGGAGCTACGTTGACCGCCAGAGATTCTTTGTTCTTCAAGTTGATGTTCAAAGTCTCTTTTCCCTTGCGGTTGTTCTGGAGATTACCGCTACCCGATGTCAGGTGTTCGTCCCGGTCGGGGTTAGACATGTATACCCCTAGATGCTTGAACTTGTCAGCACTAACTTCAGCTGCTTTAGCGTTGACAATGAAGGATGGCCAGTCTTGGAACTGGGTTGACCCCGTCCACATGCTGATGATAGGCAAAAGATTTGCCTTGCAAGTGTCTATAGTGACAGCGGCCGGAGTTCCAGGAGGCATTTTTAAAGCTTCTCGGCGGAACCTTTCAATAAAACCCTCAGCAGTTTCATTATGTCTTTGTTTGATTTTATTAAGGGCTGACATGGTCATGTCATTGATCCCCTCATAGAATCGTTCCAAGAAGATTTGTTTTAGACCTGAGAAAGAAGTGATACAGCCATCGGGCAAGCTCCTGTACCAATCGTATGCCACACCGGCTAAACAGCCGACGAATACCCTAGTAAGAAGAGCATCATTTGGCTGAAGTTGGACAGTCATTACCTCAAAGTGGTTAATGAACTGACTGGGAGAAGTGCTGCCATCAAACAACAAAATTATAGGGATTTTATACTTTGGAGGAAATGGGACTTCCTTCCATTCAACTGGGTAGGGTTGTTTGATCCCCAACCTCTGTAAGTTATCCTTCTCTTTGAAGGCCTCGAATTGAGTGTGCAGGAGTTTGACTGCTTCATTAGCATTCTTCAATGATGTAGAAGGAGCAGGCTAAATTAGAGTGGTAGGGGGAGGAACAGCGTGGTAAGCACTACCCCCAGCACCTGACTGACTGGGTGTGGGTTGAATTTGTACAGGGGGTACTTGAGGAGATGCTACCCCCAGCCCTACATTGACAGGCACCGACGATGCTACGATCTCAGGATTTGCAGCAGGTACAGTCGGTTGTACTGTATGTTGGGCCACAATGATAGAATGCATACTTGCAACCATTTCAGCCATGGTCTTCAACTTGTCTTCTAGTGCATCTATTCGTTGTTCTTGACTAGCCGAATTAGAAGCATCTGGATCTTTAGTGACAACATAAGCTGTCACTTCTCTAGGTACAGTGGAAGACACTGTCTATTCAGAACTTTTGCTGTGTGCATCATAATCAGAGAAAGAATCATCTCCTGAGTGAGAAAGTGGAAGATGACTGGAAGGATCTTGGAGAAGATTCCTTTGACCAATTGCATCTCGGCTTCGGGATCTGGTATGTCGAAATACTCCTTCAGAAGATTCTTGGAGTAAATCTAAATACCGCTGGCTGGGCTTGCGAGGCTTGCCGTGCTTGGAGCACTTCCTACCTCCAGTGTCTCGAGAAGTCATGTTGACGGAAGCATACAACATTTCGTCTTCATCTTCTGACATTGGTTCAGACGTTGCAAAATTTAAACGATCGAAGACAGATCATTTTGTTGCCTGGCAACAACACTTGATGACAACCTTGTGATTATGTCACGCCCCAGAACCAGAATACTGGAGAGCGGGGGCAGACATAGCCAGCTACGTATATTGAAATAGAATACATCTCAACTATACGGTCACGGCTGTCTAGATATGAGGGTTTACTACAAGCCAACAGTCTCTTAAGGTCAAGCCTATTGTCTCAATCTCAAGCAAGTAATATAATTTCAAGATGTTTGACCACCAAATATACAATAAAAGGCATCCCAAATATTACATATCAGCTGATCATGAAGCTAGTCGTACAAAATGCTAGGACTAGCAAGAGTTAAGTCATACATGATCAACCCTAGAATTTGTTAATCATGTTTACAGCCCGTAGGCAGACAGTAAGTAAAGTGCATCGAGCTAACAGGTGCTCGTCGGCTAAACGCCTCAAAGGAATAACTTTACAATAGAGTGAGCGAAACAAAATAGAAAACCCACTCGTAGCCCGGGTTCCTTCTAGTCGCCACCATCGGGCTGGAAGCTTGGTAGATCCTCGGGAGCTGCTCCGAAATCTGGCCACACAAAACCAGCTGGGTCAACCCCAGAAAGAGCAAGTGCCACAAGGGGGCCACGAAATAAGAACAAAAGCCAGCAATCAGCACAAGAAAACTAATATTAAAAACTAGAATTACGAAAACATGTCAGGATGATATACGACAAGATAACCATGGAACTATTCCGATATCCAGGTTACAACCCGTAAACCAAACAAGGACCGGGGTTGTAACCCTTCATCTGAACAGAGCTTGGTTTCCCACCATTTATCGGCAAAATAAATAATGTAAGAAAATCAAGACAGGAAACAATCTTGTACTGGATCAAGATATGACAAGACTGGTTATACCTCATTCAATCAATCACGGCCAAGCAGATCCTACGGCTAACTACTTTAACTAACTAGGGTTATCACAGTCCTAATTACTAACAAGATGCAGTGAGATTGTTCCACAGCCACAAGCCCTGCAGACCATCCAGGCTACCCAGGTCGAAAATTAGGGGTTGAATTCAGGTGGGTACATCGCCCGGGAGACAAATGTACCCTTAGGTGACTTAGAGGGTGCAACACTCGACGGTGCGCTGGAAATGTGCCCTACTCGACGGCAGGCTACAGATCCCAAGAGCGCCCAGGTAACGGGATTGCCTGTAGCTGTGTCATCTCTTCATGACTACTGTGTTATTCTAGTTATTAACCTTAATCCATTTTAGTAGGTACTCCTGACCGTGGTACTCAGGAGTCCCATCCTAGACATGATGCAAGACAGGACAAGTGGATTTAACAAGCAAGCAAGAAAGAACCACCCACGGTGTCAAGACAAGTTAAGTTAATTTATCAAGTCATGTCAAGTCAGGAGTGCGCCGCCACGGGCCACTATCAAGTCAGGTTGGTCATGTCAGGAGTGCACCACTACGGGTCACTGTCGTGTTATGCTAGTTCCTTGCCATACCAAGTCATGTACAATGGTCATTCCAAACATAACAAGTAAAATCAAGTTCCTGACAAAAAGGCGTAAGGATATAAAATAGGCGTAAAATATCTAATAAAATATCAAAATACGGGGTTATAGAAGAGCCAAGCTTAAAGAAATAAAACCAAAACTCCAAGAGTCAGTGGACTAAGCAAGGGGTCAAGGGGCAGCATACGTGCAAAAGCACGCACGCAAGGCTCACTCAAGTCTGCGTACCAAGGCACCCTCAAGTGAGCAGTATACGTGAGAAGTCACGTACACTCAAGGGGCATCGTATGTGAAAAGTCACGCATGCTATAGAGAGCAGTGTGTGAAAGTCACGTACGCTACATGGAGCAGTGTGTGAAAGTCACGCACGCTCAAGGGAGCAGTATGTGAAAGTCACGCACGCTCAAGGAAGCAGCATACGTGAAAGTCACGCATGCTCAAGGAAGCAGCATACGTGAAAGTCATGCACGCTACAGGGAGCGCTGCATGAAAAGTCACGCACGCTCACGGAGACACGCTTCCAACAGAAAGCGTACTCAAGTCTGCGTACGCAGCGCTAAAGAGCGCGCGTAGCTCAGTGTGCGTAGCTAAACAGCTCTGCACACTGCTCACTGTCTTCTCCAAACAGCAAGAACACATGGCTGAAACCAAAACTTCAAAAGTTCATAACTTGGCCATCCGAACTCCAAATTCGGATTTCCAAGGCTCCAACTGGAGTGAAACTGAAAGCACTTCCATATAGAAACATCAAAACTTATAGAAAACCAACATAAATAGCTCAAACCATACAAAATCCAAAAATAGAAATAACTTAGATCTACATCAACAGAGACTCCAAATCATAAAAACCCAAGAACTAATGTTGATCTCCATGTCCTAAGCTAGCAAATGGACAAAGAAAAGAGGGTCCTCATGTAGTGGCAAGATGCACTTGCCTAGGGTTAGGAGAGTTGTGTTGAGGAAGGAGAAGAAGAAGAAGAAGGAAATTAATGGTGTTTATGAGGAAAGAGAGTGGTAGGTGGGAATATAAAGAGGGGGAGTTGTGGTGGGGATGAGGGGTAGCATAGGGCTAGGGTGTTCCAACACATAAAACCGAACCAAACCGAACCATCCTCAATAAAACCGAGCCATGCCAAAACCCAAAAATACGAGAAATACCGAAATTCCACAAGTTAAGAAAAATAAAAATATATGCCAAAATCCAGATACGAGTAAAAATACGAAATACAGGAAAATACGAAAAATGAGGGTGACAACTCTACCCACCTTAAAAGAATTCCGTCCTCGGAATTTAATCAAGGAGCTAGAGATTGCCACGACAAGCTACACTAAGCATAGGCAAGCTACACTAAGCAGTTCAATTATACAATCATGCAATACAAGCAAGGAAGGGAAAATGTAAGGCATAAGAAAGACATTATACCTCACGAGTCAAACAGGTAGGGATATCGCGATCGGATGTCGTCCTCACGCTCCCACGTTGACTCACCTGGAGAGTGATGACCCCAAGCAACACGGACTAATTTAATAGTCTTGTTCTTGAGTATCTTCTCCCTCCGGTCCAATATAGACACGGGCCTCTCTTCATACGAAAGGTTGGTACCAACAACCAATTCCGAATGGTCTAGGATGTGGCTCGGGTCCGGAATATACCGTCGTAATTGGGACACATGGAATACATCATGTACCTCACTTAGCGACGGCGGAAGAGCGAGACGATATGATACATCTCCTACTCGCTCTAGAATATCGAACGGCCCAATATACCTAGGACTAAGCTTTCCCCGCACGCCGAAGCGAATGACGTCGCGGTTAGGCGAGATCCTAAGGAATACATGGTCGCCGACAGTAAATTCTAAGGGACGCCGATGAGCATCGGCCCAATGGCGCTGGCGGTCCTGGGCAACTCGGAGGTGATCTCTGACCTTCCTGACCACTTCAACCGTCCGGGAAATCAATTCGGGTCCGAGCATCTGCCTCTCCCCGACATCGTCCCATGCTAGCGGGGATCTGCACTTCTTGCCATAAAGAGCCTCGAAGGGTGCCATCTGGATACTGGCCTGATAACTGTTGTTGTACGAGAATTCCACCAGGTGCAGATGATTCTCCCATGAACCACCAAAGTCAAGGGTACAGGATCTCAACATATCTTCAAGAGTCTGGATTGTGCGCTCTGACTGACCATTCGTCTGCGGGTGATAAGCTGAGCTGAACTGAAGGGGAGTCCCCAAACTCTTCTGCAAGCTGCGCCAAAAGTGTGAGGTGAATCTTGAATCCCTGTCTGAGGTGATGCTGACTGGCACACCGTGAAGCCTGACGATCTGCCTGAGGTACATCTCTGCTAGCTGTGCCGTCGACTGTCCAACTTTGAATGGAAGAAAGTGTGCCACCTTGGTAAGCCTATCCACAATTACCCAAATAGCATCTTTGCCGGCCGAAGATCTGGGCAATCCGGTCACAAAATCTATGGTTATATGTTCCCATTTCCATTCTGGGATCGGTAAGGGTTGAAGAAGTCCAGCGGGCCTCTGATGTTCAGCTTTAACCTGTTGGCAAACCAAACACCGAGAGACAAACCGGGCTATCTCCCTCTTCATGCCATTCCACCAAAAATGCTGACGAATATCACGGTACATCTTCGTACCACCCGGATGAATAGAATACTGTGAACTGTGGGCTTCTGCCATAACTTCCTGTCTGATATCTCCACTGGGTACACAAAGACGAGTGCCGTGCCGAAGGGTACCGTCTTCATGGATACATAACTCTGGCCTTCTTCCTGCTTCACACTCTGCTCTGAGTCGCTGGATCTTGGAATCTGTTGACTGAGCCACCCGGATCCTCTCAACTATGCTGGACTGAACCTGTAGGCTGGCCATCAATGCCACGCTGGTTGGAAGAACCACTTCAATTCCCATCTTCTGAAGATCTGCCAATAATTCTGGTTGCGTCGTCAGGAAATAAACTCCGGCTCTCCTGCTCAATGCATCTGCTACAATGTTGGCCTTCCCGGGATGATACTGCAAATCCACATCATAGTCCACCAGTAGCTCAAGCCATCTTCTCTGCCGCATATTAAGGTCCTTCTGGGTGAAAACATACTTCAGGCTCTTATGATCAGTAAAGATCTCCACTCTATCTCCGTACAAGTAGTGTCTCCACAACTTTAAAGCAAACACTACCGCCGCCAATTCCAAGTCATGGGTCGGGTAATTCTTCTCATGATCACGAAGTTGACGTGACGCATAAGATATTACCTTTCCATGCTGCATCAAGACACACCCCAATCCTCTGCCTGAAGCGTCGCAATAAACTGTGAATCCTCCGGTCCCATCTGGAATGGGAGCCGTTATCAAACCTCGTTTCAACTTCTCAAATGATTCCTGACACTCTGCTGTCCAAACAAACGGCACATCCTTACGGGTCAACTGGGTCATCGGCGCTGAAATCCTTACAAAATCTGAAACGAACCGTCGATAGTAGCCGGCCAATCCAAGAAAGCTGCGAACCTCTGCCACTGAGCTGGGTACCGGCTATGACTCGATAGCCACAATCTTCTGGGGATCCACTTCCACTCCTTCTCGGGTAATGATGTGACCCAAGTATGAAATGCGATCGAGCCAGAACTCGCATTTACTGAACTTGGCGTACAACTAATGCTCCCTAAGCGTCTGAAGGACGACTCTGAGATGCTGCTCATGCTCTGCTTCACTCTTACTGTAGACCAGGATGTCATCAAGGAACACGATCACAAATTGATCCAAGGCATGAAAATGCGATTCATGAGGTCCATGAATACGGCCGGCGCATTGGTCGCTCCAAAGGGCATAACAAGGAACTCCCAATGTCCATACCTCGATCTGAATGCTGTCTGCGGGATGTCCTGCTCTCTGACTCTGATCTGGTGGTATCCTGACCGCAAGTCGATCTTCGAAAACACTGAAGCCCCTCTAAGTTGATCAAACAAGTCATCTATCCTCGGAAGAGGGTATCTGTTCTTGATTGTCACCGAATTCAAGGTACGATAATCAACACATAGCCTGGACGTACCATCTTTCTTTTTCACAAGAAGCATCGGGGCTCCCCAAGGCGATCCACTTGCACGAATGAATCCTTTGGTCCTCAGTGCCTCAATTATCTTGTACAAAACCTCCAACTCTGAAGGCGCCATCCTGTAGACTCGCTCTGATACTGGTGCTGCCCCGGGAATCAAGTCTATAGTGAACTCTTTCTCCCGTTCTGGCGGCATCCCTGGAAGCTCCTCTGGAAAGACATCTGGAAACTCTTCAACTATCCGGGGTAACTGCACTGCTGCTACTGCCATCCGCAATGCTGGGGAAGACGGCTCTACTGCGCCTCTAGAAAACGAAAACTCTGGCTCGCCGGGGATACTAAAGACAACTCTGCCAATATGGCAGTCTATCCTAGCATACTGGTTCCTCAACCAATCCATGCCTAGGACTACATCATAGTCTGCCATAGGAAACTCTATAAATCTAGCGGAGAACTCCCTACCGCTAACTACGATCCGACACGAGGAAAATACTCGATCTACTCCCACAAGACCATTACCAGTAAGTATATTGAGCCTCACTGATAATGACTCAGGCTCCAATCCTATCCGTGTCGCAAATCGTACAGACATGAATGAATGCGATGCACCAGAATCAAACAATACAGACGCTGGAGAGGAGTTGATGAGAATAGTACCTGCCACAACCTCACCTGGTGTAACTTCTTCTTCCATAGCCATCATTATGGCCTGACCTCTAGCTGCGGGTACCCTCTGCTGGAAACCTCTCTGCCTATTCTGGGTCTGAGCTTGGGCTTGTGCATACTGTTGGGGGTGCTGCTGCTGGAATGCCTGAGACTGAGGCGGCAAGGGCCTCGAAGACTGATACTGCTGCTGAACTGGTGCTGGGGCCGGTCCTCTCACCGAAGAGCTAGAAGGGTTGGATGCTGATGAACCACCCCTATTCGGGCAAACCCCAACCCTATGATATGCTGCTCCACAAGCCAGGCACAATCCCTGCGCCCTGCGACAATCTGCCACCACATGCCCTGGCTTCCCGCAATGAGAACATCCCATCGCGGAAGTCTGCTTCTGCTTCTGCTGCTGCGGGTACGTCGGAGTCGAATGCTGAACCGACGTTACTGAGGCCGCCCGCCTCGGAGTTCCAATGGTCAATCCCCTAGCTGCCGGGGCTGGAGCTGATGATTGGTGCATCTGACTGTGGGACCGCTTCCTACCTCCGGTCCTATCCACAATCCTCTGGGAGGTATACTCATGCCTCCTAGCTGCTCTCAAGACTGCATCGAACGTCTGGTGCTCGAACTGCTCAACCGCCAATAAGATCTCCAAATACAGTCCCTGCTGGAACCGCTGGGCCCTATTAAACTCGGTCGCCACCAAGGTGGGGGCAAACCTACTGAGCCTAGAAAACTCGGTCGCATAACCATCGACCGTCCTGCCTCCCTGCTTCAAGTTGGTAAATCTGGTCTGCAGGTCGTACCGAGCCACAGCATCGAAATACTTCGTCTGGAATCTTTCTCTGAATACTGCCCAAGCAATGGGTGCCACTAATCCCATGGCCTGCATCGTCCACCAATTGTGAGCTAAATCCAACAACTGCAGGCGTACCACCGCCACCTTCTCATTCTCAGGTGTCCTGGCTGCTTCCAGAACCACCTCGGTGTCCTGAAGCCATGCATCCGCAGCAACCGCATCCTCGCTGCCGTCGAAGAAAGGAGGGTTCAATCGCTTGAAACTGTTCGCCGCCTGGTTCCCTGGATGTCCGCCTCGGGTCAAAGCATCTTGAACTGTCTGGTGCAGGGCGTCGCTTCGACGATCCTGGGAAGCTATCAGGGTTCTGATGAGGCCCACTAAGGTACCATCATTTGGCTCTGCGGGCTGGACGGGCCAAACTGGTGACTCTCTCCCAGTAGGTATCACTCTGGAGGCGACTCCGGAATGCTGTGCTTGATCTCCAGGTTGCTGCTGGTCCACGGGAGGTGCTCCTCCTTGCTGATCGGCAGGGTCAGGTACAGTGCCGCTGAAGAAGACGACACAGGGAAACAATAAGGAAGGACCAGGACAGATCAACGATACAAGTATGTAATCAGGGCAAGAATTTCAGGGATTCGAAAATACGGACGGAGATCAAGGGCGAATACTGATTGAGACATCTATTCGATAAACCCTCACATTTCTTGATTGACAAGACCTGCATGGGCCACTACTTAAACCATGTCACGCCCAGAACCAGAATACTGGAGAGCGGGGGCAGACATAGCCAGCTACGTATATTGAAATAGAATACATCTCAACTATACGGTCACGGCTGTCTAGATATGAGGGTTTACTACAAGCCAACAGTCTCTTAAGGTCAAGCCTATTGTCTCAATCTCAAGCAAGTAATATAATTTCAAGATGTTTGACCAGCAAATATACAATAAAAGGCATCCCAAATATTACATATCAGCTGATCATGAAGCTAGTCGTACAAAATGCTAGGACTAGCAAGAGTTAAGTCATACACGATCAACCCTAGGATTTGTTAATCATGTTTACAGCCCGTAGGCAGACAGTAAGTAAAGTGCATCGAGCTAACAGGTGCTCGTCGGCTAAACGCCTCAAAGGAATAACTTTACAATAGAGTGAGTGAAACAAAATAGAAAACCCACTCGTAGCCCGGGTTCCTTCTAGTCGCCACCATCGGGCTGGAAGCTTGGTAGATCCTCGGGAGCTGCTCCGAAATCTGGCCACACAAAACCAGCTGGGTCAACCCCAGAAAGAGCAAGTGCCACAAGGGGGCCACGAAATAAGAACAAAAGCCAGCAATCAGCACAAGAAAACTAATATTAAAAACTAGAATTACGAAAACATGTCAGGATGATATACGACAAGATAACCATGGAACTATTCCGATAGCCAGGTTACAACCCGTAAACCAAACAAGGACCGGGGTTGTAACCCTTCATCTGAACAGAGCTTGGTTTCCCACCATTTATCGGCAAAATAAATAATGTAAGAAAATCAAGACAGGAAACAATCTTGTACTGGATCAAGATATGACAAGACTGGTTATACCTCATTCAATCAATCACGGCCAAGCAGATCCTACGGCTAACTACTTTAACTAACTAGGGTTATCACAGTCCTAATTACTAACAAGATGTAGTGAGATTGTTCCACAGCCACAAGCCCTACAGACCATCCAGGCTATCCAAGTCAAAAATTAGGGGTTGAATTCAGGTGGGTACATCGCCCGGGAGACAAATGTACCCTTAGGTGACTTAGAGGGTGCAACACTCGACAGTGCGCTGGAAATGTGCCCTGCTCGACGACAGGCTACAGATCCCAAGAGCGCCCAGGTAACGGGATTGCCTGTAGCTGTGTCATCTCTTCATGACTACTGTGTTATTCTAGTTATTAACCTTAATCCATTTTAGTAGGTACTCCTGACCGTGGTACTCAGGAGTCCCATCCTAGACATGATGCAAGACAGGACAAGTAGATTTAACAAGCAAGTAAGAAAGAACCACCCACGGTGTCAAGACAAGTTAAGTTAATTTATCAAGTCATGTCAAGTCAGGAGTGCGCCGCCACGGGCCACTATCAAGTCAGGTTGGTCATGTCAGGAGTGCACCACTACGGGTCACTGTCGTGTTATGCTAGTTCCTTGCCATACCAAGTCATGTACAATGGTCATTCCAAACATAACAAGTAAAATCAAGTTCCTGACAAAAAGGCGTAAGGATATAAAATGGGCGTAAAATATCTAATAAAATATCAAAATACGGGGTTATAGAAGAGCCAAGCTTAAAGAAATAAAACCAAAACTCCAAGAGTCAGTGGACTAAGCAAGGGGTCAAGGGGCAGCATACGTGCAAAAGCACGCACGCAAGGCTCACTCAAGTCTGCGTACCAAGGCACCCTCAAGTGAGCAGTGTACGTGAGAAGTCACGCACACTCAAGGGGCAGCGTATGTGAAAAGTCACGCATGCTACAGGGAGCAGTGTGTGAAAGTCACGCACGCTACAGGGAGCAGTGTGTGAAAGTCACGCACGCTACAGGGAGCAGTGTATGAAAGTCACGCACGCTCAAGGGAGCAGTGTGTGAAAGTCACGCACGCTCAAGGAAGCAGCATACGTAAAAGTCACGCACGCTCAAGGAAGCAGCATACGTGAAAGTCACACACGCTACAGGGAGCGCTGCATGAAAAGTCACTGTCACGTCCCGCTTCCCGGATGGAAGGGTGACGTCGGAACACATCTCCAGGCTACGCACCGAAATTGCGATTGTCGCCCGTAATATCAGCAAAATGAAAAATACCAGAAATTCCATAACATTAAGCATATTGTACAGGGAACTTTTCCAACAATTCTTACACAGATTTATTACAAAGCAAGTTGCAAACTGACTGAGAAGTACTCGTCCTAGCTATAAGCAATGGTTCACTCCTCGAGGTATTGCGGCGATACTTCAGCAGAGACGTCTTCTTCTTCACCTAGTGAACAAAACTAGGTCGTTTAGAAACGACAAGCAAGTCCTCGGTCAAGGGCGATGAATTATAATAAATAAAATGGAACATGCGAATTTCTTTAAAAGACTTGTGCAACTGCATACATGAATGTATATAAATATGTATATATATATATGTCCTTAATTTGACTAGTATGACATATGTAACCATCATCCTACTCCAGGGATTATGAGATTTCCGAGCTTCCCTTGAGCTTTCAGTGAGATTTGCTTCCCTTGAGCAAACTGCCTACCTAAGGTAGGTATGAGTTACCCTTGGAGTAAGATGAAATGCAATTGAGAACAATAATCCGAATAATCCTCTAGATGCTTCCCGTGAACAATCCCGTTAACCTGGGATCAGGCTGTGATTTCGGAGCCTCCCTTGGGCTAGTACTCTCTATTGAAAATAGAAGTACGGACATCTATTGATGTTACTGTCAAATAGATGTAGTAATTTCTGAGTCTCCCTTGGACTAGTACTCTCTATTGCAATTAGAAGTACGGACATCTAAAAAGATGTAGAATGCTGATCAGCTTTTTATGGTTATTATGTTACGGGACATCTAGGAATATTCAGTTGTTCTCCCCGCCCAATGCTTCCTATATATATGAAACTTTCTAAAAATTTCCGAAGGTCAGAAATTTGACTATCTCTAGAATTTCTCAAAAATTTGGGCAGAGTCTCCTTTGTATTTAGGAGCTCCGAAAATTTACAGAAAACATATATAAATGATAAGAAAAATATGGGCTCGCCGACCCCTTCGGTGGAGCAACTCTCAACACCGGAACCACGCAAGTAATAAAGGGTTCGCCGACCCCTCGGTGGAGACAACCTCAACACCGGACCACGCAGTTTATATATAATAAAACAAAAAAGAGAGGAAAAGGATAGGAAATTGAACTTTTTACCTTAGCAAGTGAGCAATTGCAATTTACCTTTAGCAATGAATGGTGATTTGCAAATTTATCAAAGCAGAATAACAATGTGAGCTTGCTTCCAAAAATTTAAAGTATGTACATATATCATATAGGTATTGTATATATATATATCATATAGATAGTGTTATATACTTGTACATATATATATATAAACATATACATATGATATATACGTATCATATAGATAATATGCATGTAGATAGCATATATCATGTATATATTAGAGATATATTTATATTAGTATGTATATATACAGTATGTATAATATATACCATATATATATATAGTAGTATGTAGGCATATACTCATATATAGATAATATGTATTTATATACTTGTATATTATATATATATTATGTACGTAAATATATATACATAGATGATATGTAGGTAAATATATACATATATAAATAAATGAAAAATTGCAGCTTCTACGATAACGTCCTCATACTTTACCTCCCTGGAGAGTGGGTTCAATTGTTCTGTCCACACATGTGTATGACAACTTACCCTGGGAGAGTCCATATGTTCACAGGTGTTTGTTTGTTCATGACGAGTCCAATAGTTCATGTCCAAAATTGCAAGTCCAGAGTCCGTGTTCAAATCGATTCCTCTATTTGTGACTTATTCGATTTCCACTTGTTCGGAATATATTACCATAATTGTATAACACTTTTGTTTATATCTATCAAATTAAACATTCACTAGAATTTAGAACTTGCTTCATTTTAATATATCGTGACTTGTTTTAAATATTATCAATTAAGAATTTAATTAAACAAAAATTCAGGAACACTATCTTAACTAATTTATATCCCAAAACTTATAATATGAGATTTCATATTTTTGAAGATTAAACCCTACAATTTCAATTTTCTGGTATTACCAAATTATTCATGAAGCTATAATTTCAGAATTTTTATCATGATAATAAAAGAATAAATATGACTTCCCATAACCTAAATGGAAATATTGAGAAGGAGAAGGAGAGGAGGACTTGCCTTGGGTTGGGAATGTCCTAGACTCCTTCACAAGCCCTAATTAGAATCCAATAGCAAATAACAACCTTGTTATTAATCTAGCCTAGTTAGAATTGAAAGAAAATAAGGATTGGGAAAAGGAGAAGAAGCTTACCTAGGTCTTCTTTTTCCTTTTGGAAAATGAAGTGGAAGAAGAGGATGCTGAAGAAGATGGGGTTGGTGGAGATGGCCGGAGAGGGGCGGCTGGGCGCCGGCGGCGGGCGGCGGCGGCGGTGGCGAGCGGCGGTCGGCAGCAGCAGCAGCAGCAGCAGCAGCAGCAGCAGCAGCAGCAGCAGCAGCAGCAGCAGCAGTAGAAGAGGAAGAAGAGAGGGAGAGAGAGGGTCGGTGAGTGAAGGGGGGGGGAGTGTTCTGGTGGTGTGAGGTTTTTTTTTTTTTTGTGTGTGTGTGTGTGTATAAAAGGGGGGAATTATATAGGAGAGTGAGATGGTGAGGTGTCCCCCCCCCCATTAAATACATGGGGGACACCTCTCCTTCTCAAATCTTCTTCATTTATGTTTATGTTTTTTTTTTTCAACAAACAAGAATAATAATAATAATAATGACAATAATAATAATAATAATAATAATAATAATAATAATAATAATAATAATAAAAATTAAGAGTATGACAAGTCTACCCCCCTTAGAAAAATTCCGTCCTCGGAATTTGAAATGATCAGTACAACGATTGATTGCTAACCTGGATTAGGAAATAGATACGGATATTGCTTCCGCATGTCTTCTTCTTTTTCCCAAGTTGAATCTCCAGGCGAATCCTTGCTCCACGCGACTCATACTAGTGGAATGATCCGATTACGGAGTACCTTCTCTCTTCGATCCAGGATCCCAACAGGTTTCTGTTCGATCCGTAGTGTAGGTCCAACGGTGATTTCTGAATGATCGAGTATATGGCTTGGATCAGATACATATCTTCGTAACTGGGAAACATGGAATACATTGTGGACTCCCTCTAGTGTTGGTGGTAAGGCAAGCCGATATGATACATTTCCTACTTTCTCCAATATGTCAAATGGTCCAATGTATCTCGGACTCAGTTTTCCTCTGGTCCCAAATCTGATTGTTCCCTTGGTTGGTGAAATTTTCAGAAAGACATGATCTCCAGGTTGAAATTCCAGTATTCTTCGATGCTTATCAGCCCACATCTTCTGTCTATCCTGGGCTGCTTGCAAGTGACTTCTTATTGTCTTGACTATATCCACTGTTCGTGTTACCAGTTCTGGTCCCAATAATTGTCTTTCTCCTACGTCGGTCCAGCATACCGGTGATCTGCACTTTCTACCATACAGTGCTTCAAAAGGAGCCATTTTGATACTATCATGATAACTGTTGTTATATGAGAATTCCACCAGATGTAGATGATTATCCCATGCTCCTCCAAAATCAATAGTACAAGCTCTCAACATGTCTTCTAGTGTTTGAATGGTCCTTTCAGACTGGCCGTCTGTTTGGGGATGGTAGGCGGAGCTATATTTCAACTGGGTGCCAAGATTTTCCTGTAAACTTCTCCAGAAATGTGAAGTAAACCTGGTATCCCTATCTGACACTATACTTACGGGTACCCCATGCTGACTCACAATCTGTTTCATGTACATTTCTGCTAGTATCTCTGTTGACTGTCCAACTCGAAAAGGAAGAAAACGAGCGGACTTAGTGAGTCTATCTACAATGACCCAAATAGCATTATTTCCTCTTTGGGTCCTAGGCAGTCCTGTCACAAAATCCATGGTAAGATGCTCCCATTTCCACTCGGGGATAGGTAATGGTTGGAGAAGTCCTGCTGTCCTCTGATGTTCTGCTTTCACTTGTTGGCACACGAGACATTTAGATACAAACTTGGCGATTTCTCTCTTCATTCCGTGCCACCAAAACGTCTGTCTCAAATCTTTATACATCTTGGTGCTGCCCGGATGAATAGAATATTGTGAGTTATGGGCTTCTGTCATGACCTCCATTCTCAAATCTCCACTGGGTACACATAACCGATCTCCGAATCTTAGTGATCCGTCCGGATGCCTCCTTATACCAGTCTGGAGTCCTGCTTCTGTTTGTTTCCAAAGTTTTTACAATTTTGAATCATTTTGCTGTCCTTCTTTAATTCTATCTATTAAGGAGGATTGTATTTGTAAATTTTGCCATATCCCATCAGTTACCGGGCACACTACTTCAATTCCCATTTTTCTTAGATCCTCGAGGATTTCCTTAGGTATATTCATAAGGAAAGCTTCGGGTCTTCGACTCAGAGCATCAGCCACCTTATTGGCTTTTCCTGGATGATATTCTAACTCCATATCAAAGTCTTTTAGCAATTCTAGCCATCGTCTTTGTCTCATATTGATTTCTTTTTGTGTGAAGACATATTTTAAGCTTTTGTGGTCTGTATATATTTTAATTCTCTCCCCATATAAATAATGTCTCCACAGCTTAAGGGCAAATACCACAGCAGCAAGTTCAAGGTCATGTGTTGGATAATTTCTTTCATGTGTCTTCAGCTGTCGAGATGCATATGCTATGACTCTTCCATGTTGCATTAGTACACACCCCAGGCCTTTGCCTGATGCATCACTATATATTTCATATCCACCTGAACCAGATGGTAATGCTAGTATTGGGGCTGTAATTAACCTTTCCTTTAACTCATCAAATGCTGCTTGACATTTTTCCGTCCAAATAAATTTTTCTTCCTTCCGGGTAAGACGGGTTAAAGGTTCTGCAATCCTTGAAAAATTCTCCACGAATCTTCGATAGTAACCAGCTAGTCCTAAAAAGCTTCTAACTTCTGCTACGGACTTTGGTGTTGGCCAAGATTTAACTGCTTCTATTTTCTTTGGATCTACCGAAATCCCCTCTCCGCTGACAATATGTCCTAGAAATGGTATTTGGTCCAGCCAAAATTCACATTTGCTAAGCTTGGCATATAATTGTTCCTCCCGCAAGGTTTGCAGTACAATCCTCAAATGTTTCTCATGTTCTTCTTCACTTTTGGAGTATATAAGAATATCATCAATGAATACAATTACAAATTTATCCAGATATTGGTAAAATATTCGATTCATCAGGTCCATAAATATAGCTGGTGCATTTGTTAACCCGAATGGCATAACTAAGAATTCGTAATGCCCATACCGAGTCCTAAATGCAGTTTTTGGAATGTCTTCCTTTTTCACCTTTACCTGATGGTATCCAGATCTTAAATCAATCTTTGAAAATACCCTTGCCTCTCCTAACTGATCAAACAGTTGATCAATCCTAGGTAAGGGATATTTATTTTTGATGGTAACCTCATTCAAGGCCCTATAATCAATCACCAGGCGTAAGGTACCATCTTTCTTTTTCACAAATAATACTGGTGCACCCCATGGCGAAGCACTAGGCTGAATAAATCCCTTTGATAACAATTCCTTTATTTGTTTATTTAACTCAGCTAGCTCCTCTTTGTTCATTGGATATATCTTCTTGGCTATGGGTGCAGCCCCGGGTATTAGATCTATAGAGAATTCTACGGCTCTATCCGGGGGTAACCCTGGCAATTCATCTGGAAACACATCCTTGAATTCTTCTACTACTCTTGGGAATATCTGCTCTGTTGATTCATGTAACATTACGGGTAACTCAAATTTTACTAATTCATCTGTATTGAATTCATTCTGGTCCCTTACAAACTCATATGACTCTCCGTCAGGAAGTTGGAATAAGATTTTTCCCTGTCCACAGTCTATATTAGCTAAGGTTGCAGTCAGCCAATCCATACCCAATATTACATCATAATTGCTTGTCGGAAAGACAAGTAACCGGGTACGAAAGGCTCCTCCACCCAGTTTTACGGGGCATTTACTACATACTCGACTAACTTCTACCACCCCATTTCCCGTGAGGACCCTTAATGGTTTAGTTAGAGGTTGAGAATCTATCTCACGTTGTGATATAAAAGAAGATGCTATAAATGAATGGGTGGCTCCGGAATCAAATAATACTGAAGCTGGATATGAGGAAACTAGAATAGTACCTGAAACTACTTCTCCTGGGATACTTGCATCTTCAGCTTCCATTACGAACGCTTGGCCTCGCCTATTCCTCTTTTTATTATTGTTATTCTGGGCTTGAACTGCCCGTTGTGCTTGTTGGAACTAGTATGCCTGAGGGGCATAGGACGGCCTTTGTTGATTTCCATTGGTTTTGACAGCTTGTGGTGGTGCCTGAATCATCGGTCGTGGTTTGGTTTCCTGAATTGGCGGTCGGTATCCCTGGTTGAAGCCTTGTGGGGTTGCTCCAATCGCAGGAAATCGAGGACACTGACTGGTTTGATGATTTCCCGCTCCACATTTTAGACAAAGTCCCAACCTTCTCCTACATACATTACTTTTATGTCCTGGCTTCCGGCAGTAGTCGCAGACAATGAATTTGTCTGGGTTGCCATTCTGAGGACGCTTAGGTGGTCCCTGCCAATGGTTCTTGTTAGATGATGATCCTTCCTCAAAAGTTCTTTTGGGATGTGAGGACCGAAAAGGTTGCTCTTCTTTTAGTATTCTCTCCTGGTCGCGAGCAGCCTCTGTTACTTCAGAAAAGGTCTGGCACCGATAGGACGCGACCCTACTTTTCAATTGGGTCCCAAGCCCTTCCAAGAACCTAGAAATTTTTGTTTCTTCATCAGCTATCATGTGAGGGGCGAATCGACTGAGTCTGGAAAATTCCACAGCATACTCATCAACGGTGCGTTTTCCTTGTTTAAGGTAGTTAAATTGTCGCTCTAATTCTATTCGCGCTGATTTAGGATAGAATCTCTCTTCAAATTTCTTCTTGAATCCCGCCCATGTCATATCTTCATCAGAGTCTTCCGGATATTCAGCACTCCACCAATATCCAGCGATGTCTTCTAACTGGATGCGAATTGCCGGCACCATGTCCTCAGGTCGAAGCTTTGCAGCCTTCATTAGACCCTCGATGGTTTTCAGCCATTGTCCTGCTTCTATTGCGCTCTCAGTCCCCTGAAACTTAGGCGGCTTTAGATCCCTGAAGTCTTTTAAGGCTCTGTCCCTTGTATTATTGGAGTTCTGCATTTGCTCCAATATTGTAGTATTGGTAGCCTGAGCAGCATGGGCTTGTTGATTATTAGACTCCAATAATTGCTGGAATAGCTTAAACATGTCGGCTACAGTTGGTTCCTGCGGAGACGTACTATTTTGCCGATCGTGGTGGTCCATATCCTGAAATTAAAAATGTAATGCTTAGGGAATCATCTGAAATGTTTTATCTATAACACAAGTGTATTTACAACTACATTTACATTTCACTTTTGAATGAGAGTGGTACAAAATGATACTTCCACTCTCATTTCATATCTACCTTACCCCTTCTTCCCTTTTTTTTTTTTTTTTTTGTACTACATCTATTCATGTCACCCATTCCTCTCAAAATGTGACATGGTGACCTATTTTACTCTATACTTGTACATATCCAACATATAGTACAACTAACAAAAGACCTTCTTCGTTACTTGCACAGTTTTCAGCTTCCTATTCTACTGCCTCAATGAGAACTCTGTCTTCAGCAAGGATTTCTACTTCTGGATGCAATCTTTCAAAGTCTTCTAGGGTTCCCTCATAACCATGCAGTGCAATATAGAAGCGATTTGGATCCCGAACATAGAGGCAATATGTGATATTCTCAAAATCAACTTCAGCGCCATCCTCGATGTCTCGGATGATGGGACGCCTGACTCCATAGAATATCTGGTAGACATGCACATCGTACCAATCGGGCGCACTCCACATGACTCTAGCATACGGTTGGTACAGATATAGGGAGTAATCACTTCCATCCCATTCTAAGCTGGTCATGAATAGATCCATACCTATACTCATTATACCCTTAAGTAAGAATTACCTATAGGAAATGTATGAATTTAGAAAAGACATACTTTTATACATTTTATAGTACCATAAGCCTCAGGACTTACATATTTAGTAGGTTGCATTCTAACTATATTCAAAACATACATATCAGGTATTTACATATCATTTATAAGTTCATACTCCTTCCTAACTACTTACACTCTTAATATACTTATATTCATACATTAATTATACTTAGTGATCTTAAATCCACATCTTCCTTATATTGTGAATCTTCACGTCGGGGTGAGTCTGCAGCCATTCTTCTAAGGTGCCGTTACGGTCAGTTTCCGGGTCTCCAGAGGGTTCCGCCTTGATCAGGATGTAGTAGTGCACTGAGTTATAGTACTCCTTTCTTTCGTCGTCTATGTCTGTCACTACTGGATATTTCAATTCATAGTGGACTCCATAGGCTTCTATCATCCCCTTTGGCGCTACGTGCCACATTTTTCTTACGAATGCATAATACTCGTCTAGGCAGTGGATGCCATTTCCTAACCTTGCAAAGGGTACGAACCGTGACATGATCTACACCAGAAATTTCTTAGATTAGTATTTCTAAGGCTAAGAATTTCGAGAGGAAACTGTAAAGGAAGAGGCTACTAACTACCTATACCGCCTTCTTAATAACTTCTAAGGCATGGTGGTTATGTAAGTCTAGAACCTTATGTCTATGTATACCTAGGTTCCATTCCTCGTATTTTCCATTTTGCTGACCTGCATGGGCCACCACTAAAAGACGTGTCACGTCCCGCTTCCCGGATGGAAGGGTGACGTCGGAACACATCTCCAGGCTACGCACCGAAATTGCGATTGTCGCCCGTAATATCAGCAAAATGAAAAATACCAGAAATTCCATAACATTAAGCATATTGTACAGGGAACTTTTCCAACAATTCTTACACAGATTTATTACAAAGCAAGTTGCAAACTGACTGAGAAGTACTCGTCCTAGCTATAAGCAATGGTTCACTCCTCGAGGTATTGCGGCGATACTTCAGCAGAGACGTCTTCTTCTTCACCTAGTGAACAAAACTAGGTCGTTTAGAAACGACAAGCAAGTCCTCGGTCAAGGGCGATGAATTATAATAAATAAAATGGAACATGCGAATTTCTTTAAAAGACTTGTGCAACTGCATACATGAATGTATATAAATATGTATATATATATATGTCCTTAATTTGACTAGTATGACATATGTAACCATCATCCTACTCCAGGGATTATGAGATTTCCGAGCTTCCCTTGAGCTTTCAGTGAGATTTGCTTCCCTTGAGCAAACTGCCTACCTAAGGTAGGTATGAGTTACCCTTGGAGTAAGATGAAATGCAATTGAGAACAATAATCCGAATAATCCTCTAGATGCTTCCCGTGAACAATCCCGTTAACCTGGGATCAGGCTGTGATTTCGGAGCCTCCCTTGGGCTAGTACTCTCTATTGAAAATAGAAGTACGGACATCTATTGATGTTACTGTCAAATAGATGTAGTAATTTCTGAGTCTCCCTTGGACTAGTACTCTCTATTGCAATTAGAAGTACGGACATCTAAAAAGATGTAGAATGCTGATCAGCTTTTTATGGTTATTATGTTACGGGACATCTAGGAATATTCAGTTGTTCTCCCCCGCCCAATGCTTCCTATATATATGAAACTTTCTAAAAATTTCCGAAGGTCAGAAATTTGACTATCTCTAGAATTTCTCAAAAATTTGGGCAGAGTCTCCTTTGTATTTAGGAGCTCCGAAAATTTACAGAAAACATATATAAATGATAAGAAAAATATGGGCTCGCCGACCCCTTCGGTGGAGCAACTCTCAACACCGGAACCACGCAAGTAATAAAGGGTTCGCCGACCCCTCGGTGGAGACAACCTCAACACCGGACCACGCAGTTTATATATAATAAAACAAAAAAGAGAGGAAAAGGATAGGAAATTGAACTTTTTACCTTAGCAAGTGAGCAATTGCAATTTACCTTTAGCAATGAATGGTGATTTGCAAATTTATCAAAGCAGAATAACAATGTGAGCTTGCTTCCAAAAATTTAAAGTATGTACATATATCATATAGGTATTGTATATATATATATCATATAGATAGTGTTATATACTTGTACATATATATATATAAACATATACATATGATATATACGTATCATATAGATAATATGCATGTAGATAGCATATATCATGTATATATTAGAGATATATTTATATTAGTATGTATATATACAGTATGTATAATATATACCATATATATATATAGTAGTATGTAGGCATATACTCATATATAGATAATATGTATTTATATACTTGTATATTATATATATATTATGTACGTAAATATATATACATAGATGATATGTAGGTAAATATATACATATATAAATAAATGAAAAATTGCAGCTTCTACGATAACGTCCTCATACTTTACCTCCCTGGAGAGTGGGTTCAATTGTTCTGTCCACACATGTGTATGACAACTTACCCTGGGAGAGTCCATATGTTCACAGGTGTTTGTTTGTTCATGACGAGTCCAATAGTTCATGTCCAAAATTGCAAGTCCAGAGTCCGTGTTCAAATCGATTCCTCTATTTGTGACTTATTCGATTTCCACTTGTTCGGAATATATTACCATAATTGTATAACACTTTTGTTTATATCTATCAAATTAAACATTCACTAGAATTTAGAACTTGCTTCATTTTAATATATCGTGACTTGTTTTAAATATTATCAATTAAGAATTTAATTAAACAAAAATTCAGGAACACTATCTTAACTAATTTATATCCCAAAACTTATAATATGAGATTTCATATTTTTGAAGATTAAACCCTACAATTTCAATTTTCTGGTATTACCAAATTATTCATGAAGCTATAATTTCAGAATTTTTATCATGATAATAAAAGAATAAATATGACTTCCCATAACCTAAATGGAAATATTGAGAAGGAGAAGGAGAGGAGGACTTGCCTTGGGTTGGGAATGTCCTAGACTCCTTCACAAGCCCTAATTAGAATCCAATAGCAAATAACAACCTTGTTATTAATCTAGCCTAGTTAGAATTGAAAGAAAATAAGGATTGGGAAAAGGAGAAGAAGCTTACCTAGGTCTTCTTTTTCCTTTTGGAAAATGAAGTGGAAGAAGAGGATGCTGAAGAAGATGGGGTTGGTGGAGATGGCCGGAGAGGGGCGGCTGGGCGCCGGCGGCGGGCGGCGGCGGCGGTGGCGAGCCGCAGAGGAAGAAGAGAGGGAGAGAGAGGGTCGGTGAGTGAAGGGGGGGGGGAGTGTTCTGGTGGTGTGAGGTTTTTTTTTTTTTTTGTGTGTGTGTGTGTGTATAAAAGGGGGGAATTATATAGGAGAGTGAGATGGTGAGGTGTCCCCCCCCCATTAAATACATGGGGGACACCTCTCCTTCTCAAATCTTCTTCATTTATGTTTATGTTTTTTTTTTTTCAACAAACAAGAATAATAATAATAATAATAATGACAATAATAATAATAATAATAATAATAATAATAATAATAATAATAATAATAATAAAAATTAAGAGTATGACAGTCACGCATGCTCACGGAGACACGCTTCCAACAGAAAGCGTACTCAAGTCTGCGTACGCAGCGCTAAAGAGCGCGCGTAGCTCAGTGTGCGTAGCTAAACAGCTCTGCACACTGCTCACTGTCTTCTCCAAACAGCAAGAACACATGGCTGAAACCAAAACTTCAAAAGTTCATAACTTGGCCATCCGAACTCCAAATTCGGATTTCCAAGGCTCCAACTGGAGTGAAACTGAAAGCTCTTCCATATAGAAACATCAAAACTTATAGAAAACCAACATAAATAGCTCAAACCATGCAAAATCCAAAAATAAAAAATAACTTAGATCTACATCAACAGAGACTCCAAATCATAAAAACCCAAGAACTAATGTTGATCTCCATGTCCTAAGCTAGCAAATGGACAAAGAAAAGAGGGTCCTCATGTAGTGGCAAGATGCACTTGCCTAGGGTTAGGAGAGTTGTGTTGAGGAAGGAGAAGAAGAAGAAGAAGGAAATTAATGGTGTTTATGAGGAGAGAGAGTGGTAGGTGGGAATATAAAGAGGAGGAGTTGTGGTAGGGATGAGGGGTAGCATAGGGCTAGGGTGTTCCAACACATAAAACCGAACCAAACCGAACCATCCTCAATAAAACCGAGCCATGCCAAAACCCAAAAATACGAGAAATACTGAAATTCCACAAGTTAAGAAAAATAAAAATACATGTCAAAATCCAGATACGAGTAAAAATACAAAATACAGGAAAATACGGGAAATGAGGGTAACAGATTACAATGGTGTCCAAGTGGTTGAACTGGAGGTGTTGAGATATTGTCCCATTTCTGTTTGAGGTATTCTCGGAGATCAGAAACAATGACGAGACGAAAAGAAGTTCGAGGGATATGTTCTTTGACAACATTCGGAACATGGTTCCGGTTCTTCAAATGTTTTGTCTCTTGAGTGTACAGGAAAGTACTCATTTCATTAGCATAAGTGTCAGAATTTTTGATCCTGGAAGTTTGTCTCTGATGCTGGTTGGCCTTCGGCATTGGCTGTTTGCGTTTCGCCGAAGTTGGTCTATTGAGATAAGTCCTTAGATCAGCAAATTCACCCCCAGGGGTTTCTGTCTGAGACACCAGCAACTTTCTCTGTTTTGAGCAGGATATCCTGAGAGTTGGGAGATCTTGGAATTCCGCTACCGGAGTAGGCAGAATACCTCTTTGATAAGTACATTTCCCTTTGGCAAGGAGAAAAGAACTCTTGTTTGAGAGAGTCCTTGTGCTGACTGGTGCCGAGGCACGTTCAGGTTGATCTTCTACGGTAAAAACCGAGGAAGACTGAGAAAAGACCAAAGGGCATTTTCCCTTGTTTTGTGAAGAAAGGTTGGCTAAAGAGCGTTTTCCTCTGTTGTCTTCCAAGTCGTGGAACGAGAAAGTTTGAGAAAAGACTAACGGGCCTTTTCCTTTGTTCTGAGGAGGAGGAGGAATAGTCAACATACTACCCCCAGTGGATTGCGCTGGAGCAACAGGGTGCTTGGAAAGAGGAGCAGAGTTTTTTCCCTTGCTGTGAGAAGAAGGGAGATTAGCCAAAAGGCTATCCCTCTTAGACTGCGCTGGCACAGTTTGCGTAGGGGTTGAAGTGGCAGTAGGCGCATTGGCAGGTTGCGCATGAGAAGCTTTGACAGATGGTCTTCTGGCCATAGACACTGTAGTTTGCGCAGCAGGAGTCTTGACTTCAGAGTGCTTGAGTTGCACTCTGGTTGATGGAGTGGTAGACTGCGCAGGGAGAGTTGCAGCCAACTGTGCCAGGGGAAGAGGAGTCTTGCACTTTGCCAGAGCAGCATAGGAAGTGTTTTGTGCACTGGCAAGGGGAGCAGTATACTGCGCATGGACAGTAGAGGCAGCAGACTGTGCAGCAGTTTTGGGAGCAGAGACCGCAGACTGCGCAGAGGATTGCACAGGGGATTGTGCAGAGGACTTTGGAGTCCACACTGAACAGACTTTGCTCTTGGCAGAAGTCGCAGTGCGACGAGTAGTCCCGGAGTTGATCATCTCCTCGTAGGCTGTCTGGTTGACCTTTACAACCAGCGTCTTCTGCGTCTTTCCGATAGACGAAATGTCACATTGAGTTGTCACTTCCTCGTCGGAGGAGAAAGTCGTCCCCAACAGAGTTGCCATTTTGTTTGCAAAAACAAAAGTTTTCTTTATTTCACAAACTTTGTAAGAAAATTACAATAGAATTCTGGGAAAGTACAACTATAGGAATCCGATCTGAAGACGATCGCTTTATCCCTTGGACGATGTGAACTTTGAAGACGGTAGCCTGAAGAATGCAGCAGCACTTTGGCAAGAACTCCTGATCTCTGGTGATGATCTGATGTTGATTCTGATTTTCTGATTATTTTTGATCCTTCTTATCCCCCCTATGAAGGACTTGAAGCTCTATTTATATAGTTATGGAAATAGCTAATTTTTAGTTATTCTGGATTACGCCGGATGGATTGTGCAGACATTGGACTGCGCAAGCAGTGAACTGTGCTGGTCGTGTACAGACGGTTGCCACGTGGTGAGCAATTGATAGCATGTAGGCCACGTGTAAATTGTCAGTTATCTTGATGGATTGCGCCACATGAACTGGGCTGGCTTCAGACTGCGCTGAGATTGAACTGCGCTGCAGGAAATCTGGCAGATTGTGCTTCGATTGGGTTGGTAGCTTGCGCTGCCTATACAGCTGTCCTCGAGCGCCGTGCTGTACGATAAACGAACAGTTTCCTCGTTCTTCGGGCTGTCAGCTGTCAGAAGATCTAATTTTTTGTCAGATAATGATGACGTGGCCACGTCAGCTAGCGCACTTGGATGGGTGCGCAATTCAGCTTGCGCAGTTGAGTTGTTGCGCAATCTGTTTCCTGCACAGTTCATTTGAAAGATGCACAATTTGATTTTCATTGCATTTTTGATGGGTGCAACTTGATTTTTAGGACCTACAATATATATATATATATATATATATATATATATATATATATATATATATAGGAGTAAATCAGAAATTCTGCGGGAGTCCTGTCCTTCTTGACCGTTGGATCGAGTGGATACACGTGCAGGTCCCATGCGGTTCGCTCGATCCAACGGTGCACAAGAGGAACTCCTGTGGGACTCATATATATATATATATATATATATATATATATATATATGCCTTCAAGTGCGGGACTCTAGTCGAATAGCAGACACCGTTTGTGGATAACGTGGCATACTATGGTTTGTTGGGGAGAGATGGACCCACTTTGTTCAGCAGCTACGAGACCATGCTTCCTCTCGTTCTTCTTTCACTCATCTTCTATTATTTCTTATTATTTTTTCCAGAAGGATGCGCCTGTGACTTCTTTGCCAATGCGGCCATCCATGTTGTTTGACATCACGTAAGTGCTGCCTGCCTCTTCTATAGCCGCCAGCCTTTCGACGCCATCCCGGAGTCGTGCTCGAGCACACACCCAGTCCGTTGATGCTGCTTGCGCGACGTGCCCCCTCGTCCGACAGACTCGACCCATCGCGTAAGACTAGGACTGCAAACGAGCCAAGCCGAGCCAAGCTTTTATAAGCTTACTACAACAAATATGGCCTACAATAGCATACGCAGAATGCTATAGAAAGCCTTCTATAACATATTCTGTCTGCTATAATCGCCCACGCTATAGTATGTCCAGACATGTGAACGCTATAACATTATAGCGTTTATGAATGCTGTAGAAGGTTTATAGCGTTCGTGTATGCTGTTGATGGTTTATAGCGTTTATGAATGCTGTAAATACTTTATAGCATTCTAAAACGCTGTAGATTGTTTATAGCGTTCGTGAGTGCTGTGGATTACTTATAGCGTTTATGAATGTTGTGGATTATTTATAGCGTTTGTGAATGCTGTAGATGATTTATAGCGTTTGATGAATTGATTTTCATGAACGCTTAGATGGTTTGATTTATTATAGCGTTCATCATATGCTATCGTGGTAGCAACAATTTAGACGTTTTGAGTGCTATAAACCTGCTACAGAATTTTATATTATTTCATATTATTTCATATCTGCTACATAATTTCATATTTCATAACCTGTTTTGTATCACATATAAATAACAATAATCGCAAACAATTTCAATCGCAACTTGCATTTCGATCAATCAAGATATAGGAAAGATTTGCCAAAATATGAAATGTTTCATTAAAACATTCAAGATGTACAAAAAGTAGTAGTCATTAAAACATTCAAGATGTAGAAAAAGTAGTTGTACGCCAAAATAAACCATTCCATTTACAAAGTATCTGTAGTCCAAAATAAATCATTCCATTTACAAATATCTGTAGGCCAAAAAACATCTCGATCGCCTCTTTCCTTCTAGCAGCTATCCACAACCATCAAAAACATGTACGCCAACCTACACAAAATTGAGAAGAAAACACATTATGATATAAAAACAAATACTAAAATTGCCAAGTGCCTTGTACAGTCATGAAACTTGTGATTGTAAATGAACTAAAAAAATCAGACAAGACATCTAAACCAGGCATCTAGCAGCATCTAAATAGTACTAGGAATAATTAATCCAAATCCCCTATAAATAAGTAAACATGCTTACAAATCTAAAATGTCAGTTGTAAAGAAAGCATGCAAATATTTAACATCAACACGAGAGTAGTCAATCTTTACAACTGTACTGCCAAATCTGCTTAAAGGTGTATTGTACATCTATATGAGAAGGATTAAGGAAACATCTATATTAGTGGTAGAATCTGTTACCTCATAGTACTATACATAGACACTCACTATTTAATATGTCAAACATTTACAAGATCGGACATACCCCAAGACAAAATTTTTGTATTAAGTGATTGAACAACAATAGGAAGCTTTTAACTTGTGACGCCCTGTCCACGGTAGGAAATACATACATTCTCTCATGTTCCTTTCATTCCTGAATAGCTCTCTAGTTTACTTTTTCTTTTTCTGTACCTATTGTATCAGTCCAACATCATATTAGATTAGAACCATAAGTAAATAATTAGTAAATAAATAAGGTATATGGTTTGGTTTACAATCGATGATTTAGAAAAAGCAATGTTTAGTTTGTGAACGCAGTCCTTTGACAGTTATGTGCAACAGTTTTCACAACTATATATACAAAATTACATACACCTTTTGACCATACAAGTTTATCCTATTACAAATAAGAACTGCAAGATATTACATCAAATATCATGGAATTCTCTATGTATATGTTTCCTCCCTGCATAACATCCGCAAGAAGACAAATTTACATGAAACATAATATGCTACAAATGCCACAATTTCCACAAAGAATAAGTACATTGATAAGATAAAGTAACTTCCGCAAAATATAATCAAGATATGAAAGAACGAATATATAGAATATGTACATATATAAAATGCTAACAAATTAAGTACAAAAAAGGAATTATTGCAACCTGGAATCTGCAAAGTTGATGCACACACTGTTGCACGCCAACTATTCTGAACATATTGACCAAATGATACACATAAGTACAGATGAAAAAAACACCGGTAGGAACAAAACCCATTCCAGAATCATGAGGAGGAGCCATATATTTGCTAATGTACAACACCAAGGACCCATGCTAGGATTTATACGGAAAAAGAAGACTCTTAACTTCAATTATGAACTTAATTCACTGACACAAACTGCTGTTATACTCTGGAAACACACACATACATAGACAAATCCAAAATAGCACACTGATACACAGCTTTCATGATACTTCTGTCTCCCATCACACATATACACACTCTGCTAATGTAAAGTATTTGTGCCAGTGGGTAGTATGTAATAGAGTGTAGTAGTATATAGTGATAAGGTTAATGACCAATATATATATATAACAGTTGTGCAAAGTATTTGTTGTTGTTGTTGTTGATATTCCAGTCTAGTTATCCCAAGTGCAAGTGTGATTCCCCCTTCCCTTGATACCAATCTTTCACTTTCCTGATGTACATCGTTAGAGTAAATCACTTGTGCCAGAAGAGAATACAGTGATGGTCATTATGATAAGTTGTAAATGACAGAGATGCAAGATATCTCCAGGACCATACAGAAAGGAAAGGAGCAAGCGTGGTTCTCGGAGACATTGTGATTAGGATGTGGAGTGGTCATTATGAATAGACTCCTTAATAACATAATGGTTTATAAAAGTCGGGCTCAGTTCAATAGGCTCATATTGATGAAGCAATGGAATATCCTGCTTTGTCCTAGTAGAAGAAGCCATGCTAGAAAAATGAGTATTAGTGTCCCTATTTTGCTCTGGACTCGTGTTTTATGGTCAATGAAACGTATAAGACTTTACTCGATAGTGGAAATTATTTCTACTGCAAAGCCAGGAAAAGAAGTTCTGATCTTACCCCTTTAAGACATTTACCACTTACTAAACTTCAAATTTATATTTTTCATCAATGTTGTCTAAGACAAAATCAAAGCAATTGCAGCAAGTATAACTAGAAAGGATGCTTCAATTGAATTCTCCAGAATTATAAAATGTAATGACAATAAATTTTCATACGAATTCAAATTGAAAAAGGTCAATTATGGTAAGCGGGTGAAATGCATACATAACTAATATGAAACTCTCCACAAAATTTAATATCTATTGTATCAAGTATGAAACTATAATGTCATACCTTGTCACTCCACCAATTTAGGGATGTTTATTATAGTCTTTTGTTATCTTCTTCAACTTTCTTACTGACAGAAGCAATAGCAGAGAGAAGAATATACCTTGTCAACTTTGTTTCCAACAAGTATTTTGATGTAATTCTGATTCGTGGAAGTTCTACCTCCTGGGCCCATACACCAGACAAATTTGTGAAAGTTTCTCTCCTTGTTACATTGTACACTAGCATGAGAAAATAAAAGAGAACTCTTTTACTATCCAAAAATTGTGATAGCTTCAAGCACATAAAATAAGAATCATAGAAAAAGCACAGTGACAACCAATATTTACTTTAAAAAGTAACTCAATTGATGAAAATAAACTACGACTATTTTGTAAGTAATTGCTTTAACAACTCAATTAATATTAAATTTCATCACATTCTCGTTGAAAATGTACGTGACATAAATTGTTCATCTTTTTAGCAGTAGCTTCAGTAAGACAACAATTGCTTTAAGTTGGGATTATCAATCATCATGTAACAAACTAGTTTGCTAGTTTGTGCATGTACACATCGTAAACATAAAGAACTTGTGAGGGAACGAATTAGCAACTTGAAAAGAAAATATTTTCTTCGTGTTTGTTGCATATGTAACAAAATATTTACAAATAAATATCAATATATTTGAGTATTTAGTTTATAAGTAAAGAAAGATGGTTCTTATTATACAATACTAAATAAGTAAATACATGCTGGAAGCTATATCCTTTCAAAGCCCTCCCATAGTTAGCATGAAAAGTGCACTTAGGCATAACAGTTGTCCCTGGCCTAGTGCAAAATCGAGGTGCACGCCAATGCAAAGCAAGCCACATGTATAAAAGTTTCAGCAGTGCTTAAACAGTACATGAGAGAGGGTTGATTATATTATTTGGTTATTGTATAAGGTTGCACTTGGCCACAACAAGCTTAAATCCTTTGTTGTTGAGTTGTCGACTACACACACATTTGACATGGACTATGTTAGAGATGTATAGAAGTGTAAAATTTAGGAATCTATGAAACTGACACAGGAGAAGCTACATATTACAAATGTCTATAAATATGGGCTATAAGAAGCATCTACTAAAAACCACAACATGACCAACTAATTCACGGTTAGGAAAATTAAGTTAGCAAAGGGATTTACATGGCGGCGTACATGAGGGAAAGTTGCATACATCTTGACCCTCGTGGCTCTAGGACGCCCTTTAGGCATTTACTTGGTATGACCCAGAACAAACATATCTGTCATGAAACTGCAAACATTATGGTGTGATGGTAGTGTTGCCTTGATAATGACTTACAAAAAGGGTGTCCCAGTGGCATTTGACTCTCAATATTGTTGTGTCTAGGAGGGCCAAGATGAACTTGGCCTTACCCCACCCCAACATTTAGTTTTTAATCATTAATGACTACATTGCTAAAATCAAATGCACAAATTCAGGTCTTCAAGTTAGCTCCAATGCAGTTTCTAAACTTGAATGCCTTTATGTATATCCTTCTAGCTACCTCTTTAGCAATATTTAAATATGCTACAAAATATGTACATATAATATGCAGTGGTACTGCAGATCTAAAACTGCAATTGATACATGGATATAATTAATTCCTATACTGAACATTGAACACATATGGGCATATAAGGATATAGTGGTACGATTCTCTGATTTTTGCCAAGCACATAAGTGAATGGCCATGGTAACATGGCCACCAACTAATGAATCTCTTGGAATAGAGTATATACATAAACTAGTTTGAGATTATTATATAATGTTTGAAATGCTCACTCTAACTCAGCTAAAGAGGATTCTGTGTACACTATTTTAATGTCAAAGGTTTTGAATGCTTCAAAGGTATATGTGGTTTCAGTTGATCTACACTATATTAATTCATGAAAACAACAAGTATCGAGAATTTGACCTGATCTATGTATCTTTCAGAGAATCTAGGAATGAGACGGACAGTTCCAGTATGTATTTTTTGTTAAAAGATGCGGAAGACTCACGATCTAGGATGTTCGATAAACAACTTCCATGGTTTGGCTGCCAGTAAATTATATAGAAGAAAATCTGCTACCATTGAAACAAAATTCGTAAGGATGAATCTAAATATTGAATATTAAGAAAAAGAAACACAGATAATGATTTCTTCCTTTAAACCCTAATTAAAAAGAAAAATCTTATATAATGATCGATTCTATTCTGATGATTACAAAATCCCCAATTATTATATTTATCTAATGCTCGATTCTTACTCTAAACACTAGATAATAAATGAAGAATGAAAAACTCAGAAAAAGAAGGAGTGAGATGAAGGAGTGAGAAATAACCTAGGCGACGGTGGTGACTACGGCATTAACGATTGAAAATGTCCTATCCTTCGAGACTCGCGGTGCTGCGGCAGACCCTTGCGGCCCCAACCTCCGAGACAAGCAGTGGTGACGACAGCCCCTTGATGGAAAATGTCATAAGATTAAGGAGATAAAAGAGAAAGGAAGAAGAGAGAGAGAGAAAGAGACCCGAACAAATGGGAAAAAATGGAGAGGGAAAACCTTGTTATCGGGCTGTTGTGACCGTAAAACTTTGGGTGAAGCAGTAAAATAAAATAAAAATTGGAAAAGGAATTTGAGAAGATGGGTTTGTTCTGAAGTAGAGGAAGAAGTGGAGGAGGAGAGAAGGATTTGATAAGGAGGGGGAATTTTGGGACATGCAAAAAAATGAGCGGCTAAATCGTGTTAAGGGGGAAAATATTTGGGATTTTTGCCACTGTTCTGAAATTTATTTGGGATACAAAATTTTAATAGTCCCAAATAAGTGATCTATTTTTCAATCTGTCCTAAATAATATTGTCTTTTGTTACCAAAAATATAATCATCCCCAAAACTGTTTTTTAGGACATTTCAGACTAACATTCCTAATAGATTATTTGGGATGGTTCTGAAATTTATTTGTATGTTTTTACGCTAAATATGCTAAAGTCTGTTTTTTTATCATGTAAAATAAAAACCTACGCTGCTTCTCCTAGGATTCGAACATAAAATCTGCTTTTACATACAAACAGATGAATGTTATAGATTCTACAGCATTCAGAAAACGCTATAGATAGATATTTTTATAGCACTGCAGAAAGAACGCTATTGTTCATAACATTCTATAGCGGGGACACTTGAACGCTATAGAAAAACTGCTATTATAGGCCATATTTGTTGTAGTAGCTTGACTAGAATTAATCGAGCTCAAGCTCGAGCTTGGTAATTTTTTTTATTTTAGAGCTTGAGCTTGGCTCAATCTTGTTTATATTAAGCTTGAGCTTGGCTTGATAAGCAAGCTTGATTCAAGCTTGATAAACAAGCTCGATAAGCTCAAAATCGAGCTCGTTAAGCTTGATTTCAAGCTTGCTCAACTTTATTTCAAGCTTATTAAGCTCAATTTTAATTTAGTTAGATTTGAATTCAAGTACCTATAATATTAATAATTTATTTATAAAAAATTAATTAAAAAAGTTCCTTAATATCAATTATTAAGGACATATAAATATAATGCAAAAATATATATAAAATTAGAATTCAATAAAGAACAAACAAGCTTCTAAATAAGCTCCTAAATGAGCTCTTAAACGAGTCAGCTCGCAAGCTCATAAACAAGCCAGCTCGCGAGCTCAAACGAGCTGAGTACTTCTAAGCTTGAGCTTGGCTCGTTTATTAAACGAGCTCGAAAATGAAGCTTGAGCTCAGCTTGTTTAGTAAACGAACCGAGCTCAAACGAGCTTTTATTGAGCCGAGCTTCGAGCAGCTCGCGAACGGCTTGGCTCATTTGCAGCCCTACGTAAGACCCCTGTCGATCTCAAGGCCTTTATTGTCTTATTGTCTATGTTTCTGTAATCAAAGGAAGTAGAAGAAAGAAGATAAAAGAATAAGAAACAGATGTGAAGTAAAGTACAGCTGTTGGATTGTTTTATTTTAATTTGTTGGAGTGGGTGGGATTTCCAACCTATGTGGAGAAGATCTCGGAGTGCGATGAGCGCCGTCTGTGTGTCAGACAAGCTCGGGGAGGTGACGAGGCCATTCGGAGACGAAGAAGAAGCTCGGGAGCTACCAGAGTACTTTCTGGAATAGGGGAGGCAGAGTTTTGGACGAACTCTGTTCCAGGCAGAGTTCTTGCCGAACTCTATCCCCTTGGTTCCAGAACTATTCTGTCACGAAAACACAGAGTTCTGGCCGAACTCTGTGTCGACGGACTGAGGCTGATTTTAGGATATTTTTATACCGTTTGATCGTATCCTATGGTCCAGGTTTTGTTGCGAATTAGGGGGTTTATACATGGTTTTTCCTAACCCTAATCACAACACAACATTGAGAAAAATAGAGAGAAAAGAGGCAAGAGTGCCATTGCAACTTTGGGAGAGAAGAAGGAGGATTGAAGGCCGTTTTCGAAGGAGTATCGTGTTCGGATAATCTCTACACGTCGTCTTTGTTCTTCGTAGCCTTGTAATTAATTATTCTTGCTTCCAAGTGTTGTGGGGATCCGTATTCGACCGGGAGAAGTTTGTAGAGGGTGTACTCCTTTATTTCATTAGTAAGGCTTCTCAAGGGTTGGACTCCGATCGTCCCGTGGTTTTTTCCGCAAGAATTTTCTACGTAAAAAATCTCTGTGTCTACGTGGATTGTGTTTGCTGTTTGGTTCGTGCATTGTATTGCTCGGTTCTCTCGCAGGTACACTCTAGTTTAGGAAAATATTTTTGCGCTTCTTTTCCAACAAAGTGGTATGAGAGCAAGGTTCTGGAATTCAGAAGGGTGTCAGGAGTTGACAGAAAAAACTAGAGATGAGAGATGGACACGAAGCCTGTGCGCATGGTGAACCTGAACGGCACCAAGGAGCAAGATGAAAGATTTTGTGACTCCTCTTCCCACATTATTTGAAATTTTTGTTTATTTGTTTATTCTATTTTTTTCGAATGTTGAAATAAATCCTCTTTGAAAACGTATAATATTATTTTGATATTATTCTGTCATTTCAAAAGACTTGTTAACAATTTAAAAGTACTAAATTATTTTAGTAAAATTTCATATCTTATTCTTGGAATTATAAAAGATATTCTGATCATTATTTTTGACTTCCAAATGATTTAATTTCGAAAATGGATTTTAGAATGGTAAATATTTTATAGACAAAAGGATTTTCCAATTTATTTTCAAATAATATGTTGAAAGTAATTTTCTAAATTTAGTTTATTTTGCTTCGCGTGATTTAAAATGAATTTTCCTTAAAATTTAGTATAAGATATTTGCCATTATTTTGTGCTTCCAAAACTAATTAAATCGATGATTACGATTACCATTCACTTTTCGTAGAAATATTTATTTCTTATTATTAGCATTACAAAAATATTTTGTAGTAACTATTGGGCTTTCAAATATTTATTTTGGGAAATGGTTTTGGTTATCATAAATTATCTTTATTCACTAAAAAGATTTATTAAAACATTTCTAATATAATTTTTGACTAATGAAAATATGCTTCCAAATCTTATTTTGAATTGTTATAGTAATCAGTTATTTGATTTGATTTGAATTATATGATTTAAATTATGTGATAGCAATAAATATTATTTCAAAATTATTATGTTGATCGCTTATTCGACTTGGATTTAAATTCGTACGATTTAAATCATTTTGATAATGTTAAATGACGATTTAAATAAATGTTATTATTATCATTGATAGATTTTGATTTGGATTGATTTATATTTAAATGTTTATTTGGTTTAAACTAAAGAGAAGGTTTTATCTACTAGGAATTGTAGTCCTTATCAAACTACAAGTTTTGTCTCCTATTTAAGAAGAGCAATTCTCCCGCAACCAAGCCAATCCTTCCCGCATCCATCACCACTAATATCCCAAGGTCATGTCCAGCCACCACGACCACAGCCCCTGACTTCCCGTCCACCACGCCAAGAATTCCTCCGCCACAGTTCTGACTGCCCCGCTATAGCCCATCACCACAAACTTCGCCACCACCTCTCCCGATCAAGCCCCAGGCCAACCCCGGCCGTTCCACCATCGCCACTACAACCATCATTGCCATCACCGTTGGTCGGCCATTTTCTCCACCACACCACCAAAACCTCTATCACTCCATACCCAGAACCAAAAATCATCAACACACAGCCAAACACCGAAATTCTGTGCCGTGTCCGGACCCGTGTGTCCGTGTCCTTGCCTCCACCAAATTTATTCACAATTGTGTCCAGCTGTTACACCACAGAACAAAATTCTTGTGTCCGAATTGGACAGACCCATCGACACATCCAAACAAACAAACCCAAATCCCAACCCTAACCTCGCTTGCTCGCTCGGATGCTGCTCCGTGGATCAGTTCCAGAACCTCTGCGGTGCCGCCCCAACCACCTCGCCAACGCCAGCTCCCTCGTCTACGCTCGAGCGATCAGAGATCTGAGCAGCCGCCCTCGAGCACCGCACGCCCGGAGAAATCATGCCGTCAGTGCCCGATCTTTCTGTGGTCGAACCAGACCCGCGCGCACCACAGTAGCTCCAGCCCCTCTTCCTTTGAGCGCGGCACCGCCCCCGTGGCTGTCCAGATCCCGGCCAGACGTCGTATTTCTACCACCCTCCAGATTTTGACCACCGGATCTCGGAGAACTGTCACCGAAGTGTCGCTAACCACCACGTCGCGTGCGCCAACGCTGCCACCGTGCTCCACTCGACCTTCGCAGATCTGGGACACTGCTGCCTCCGTGATCCGCCCGACCTCAGCAGATCTGGGACGCCGCCACGACGCCTCCGCCCGAGCCCTCTCCGACCCGGCGAGCCGGAGCCCCATTCCTGTCGTGCGTCGACCGCACGAGCGAACTCACGCCGCCCCGGCTAACGTTGCCACCAACCGCCGGTGCTCTTTCCGAGCGCTCCCCTGTCCTCCTTTCTCCGCCGTGCTGACGCATAGCCGAGCTTCGTCTCCGGTACAAAATTGCCGCCAATGTGAGTCTCGACCCTTCCTTCCTCCTCTTCCATTCTTTTATTTTATTTTTAGTTATGAAGTATTCTCTCTCTCCAGATGGAAAAGGTGCTTGTGTATTGCTACTTTACTATTTCCTTTTCTTCTCTTTTCAATTGTCGTTTTTGGGCTGAAGGGGTGGCAGATTGGGCCAGTATAGGGATTGGATTAAGATGATTTTTCAGGATATTAATTAATGGTATCAGTAGGTATTTATTATTAGTATATAAAATCTATATAGAGATACTAGGGCATGTGTTTATTAGAGTACAATGTATATACATATTGTATAATATTATGAGTATTATTATAGTGTTTATTACCATTAGTTTATATCTGCTGTTAATATATATATATATATATATATATATATATATATATATATATATATATATATATATATATATATATATATATATATATATATAAAAGAAATATATATATATATATATATATATATATATATATATATATATATATATATATATATATATATATATATATATATATATATTTATATATATATATATATGTATGTATGTATTTTGGGGTTATTTATATTAATGGGCTTTTAGTGCTTTGGGCCTAAAAGCTTGGATATTATATATGGGTTGTTAACAAATCGTCTGGTATATACGTATACCTAAATAGATTTTTATAAACCTTATGTTTCTAAATAGTAATAATAATAATAATAATAATAATAATAATAATAATAATATGTTTTAAATAGATTATAAATTATAGATAATTTCGAAATATTTATTAAATGGTTTTAATTTTAGAATATATATACACTTGGGTTTTACGTGTTTCTATAAGTATCATACAATAAATAATTTAGAACATTATAATTTATATCTTTTTATATATCTAAATAGAAAATAGTTCTAAAGAGAATTTTATATCTTTAGATGGTTTCTTAAGAGTCTTTCTATGTATGTTTATAAAGTTTTCTAAATAGTTTATGAGTATTTTTCTAAGTAAATAAATATGTATACTCTTATTAAGATTTTCTTTTTTTAAATTCCTTATTCTATTAGATAAATCCTTGATCATAGCTAATCATACTCCTATTTTTTTTGCCAACTTTGGACTTTTTCACATGTACACTAGCCAATCGGACTATGATGAACTCAATAGAAATATCGGTTTTACCAGCAAAGGACCACAGGCAAGTACACTTTCTGATTGCTTTCGATTCATAGTAGGCTTTTCAATTCATGTTTATACATATGTTATCTTTCTTGTTGACACATTATTACAAGGATTAGTGTCATGGATATCTATATACATTATTTCTTGATTGTTATATTTTCGTGTTTCGTGACTTGTTCGAGTCCATGAGTAGTAGTCGGGAGGGGAAATATCTTAGTAGACATGTGGACTACCCAGAACTATCTTCCGTGTCTTTTGTGGAGAATAGCAGCTGCACACGACACACGTAGGGTGCCGAATTTACCCCCTAGCCGTTCACATGTCGAAACTGATATTTCAAATCACATAGATAGTTGTATTTTATTTGTTTTCCTTGTCCTCTTCATCAATTGCCATGTCATCAGTTACTTTCTAGTTTTCATCTCTTATATGTTATTTTCATGTCTTGTTAATTCTATTGTGTTTTTGCATTGTGTTGATTTGTGTGCTTGTTCTATTTCTGACAGAAAACCAATATTTTTCAGGTTTAGCTGTGGCTTCTCTTAGCACGGGAGATACGGGTGTACTTGCAGGCCATAATCTAGACTTTAGATAGATGTTGTAGCCATTTCAAGTATGTGTAAGAACATTGTATTTTCTTTCAAATATAAATCTTGTAAATATTGTAATAAATTTAGAAATGTGAATGAGCAATAAAGTTATTCTTTATGTGATTTTGAGCATCTTGGCCGTGACAGTGTTCTATTCTATCGCCGACTCTGCGGCGTAGGCTGGCTTGGACACGTCTCGTATCCAAAAAAAGTGGGTGCGGGTCGTGACAAGTTTTAGTGGTAGCCCATGTAGGTCATTTTTGCAGATTGTGCGAACTCGTGGTAGTACCATATTAGTCGTACTACTGCGAGCCTGCGACTAGGAAATGCTTATTCACAACTAGGAGTAAATCAATTTTAAGAGAATGGTTAGGACTAGGGGTCCCTAATTTAAATTGACATTTTGGTAGTTAAGGTTGCTACATAGGTCTCACTAGATGACTTTCATAGAAGGATACACTATCGCATTTTGATTCGACGGTATTTCTCAGGAGGGTAGATTCGTAACATCTCCCCGAAAGTTTGGAAAATACCCTTTTATTTATTTGTTTGAATTAGAATATGATTTTTAGAATTTTATAAATATTCAGTATAGAAGGCCTTAGTCACGGTTAAGTTTCGGAGTGCAAGATATCCAAGAATTTTGGCACTGAGAGTGTAGTCGAGTGCTTTGACTAGTGTTCTTGCCATGGTAGAGAAGGTCGAGTCATAGATGTACTCTAACTAGGAAAACCAGGCCAAATCGTGACATAATCCTAGGAATAATTTAATTATTTATTATTAAGATTATTGGCTTTTAGAAGACCCGGTTGTTCCAAATTAGCCCGAACTCAACCCAAGTCCTGGTGGTCATGTAGTGCGACCAACGTCGTCCATGTAGATATATAGATGTGTATACATATTGGTAGTCCATTTGGTCTTGTGAATAATTTCTATAAATTATATATTGAATATAATATATGTATTATTGCTATTTAAATTTACATTTTTCTTGGAAATAGAATAACCTTCTCTTAGAATGATATTTTGGGATTTACTTAGACTATGCATATATACTCGTGTATAAATATATTCATTATAGGTAGACATAGTGCTTTATACATATTTTCCCTCAACCTTGAATATTAGAGAAATATAAATTTAAGTTTATATTTTTTTTGCCTTCAGTCATTTTCTTCCTAATTATTTGTACAACGTTATCTTATGTCTTTTCTAAGCATCGCCATATCATAAGTTCGTATCACTTATGTTCTTTCCCTTGGACCTAAGGAATTATTTTAAAATAACTTTTCACTCAATTGTCGATTAATCTCGAGTTAAGTTTTTGGATTTGAAAGTTTTCTCTCAATCGTTGAATATTGAATATCCTTGAAATGAGGCTTATAAGATTTTTATTATTTTGACTTCGACCATTATCCTTCCTAATCAATTGTTTTTCTTTTCAAGAAGCTGATCTTATACTTGAAGAACAGATACGTACACTTTTTCTATCTTTATCAACTTGTATGATGTTTTAAACTACTTTAATATTCTTAGGGATATAGTTGGAATAATTTTTGATGACTCGCACTGGCAAAGACAGCAGCGCACTGTCGTCACTTATTTGAATTATCGAGACTACAGGTTCACTGCAGCCAGCAGCGCACTGGCGTGGCATGACCCCTAAGTTAAAAATAATTTCAAGTAAGCGTGGGGGATCGAACATTATTAAAAATTATGTCTTGGTCGTCTTATTTCCTCCTTGAGTTGTTATGCCAAAATTAGGTAGAGTTGATAGGGTATTCGTTACCGCAACATAGTTTGAATTGTGGAACCAAGGGTTTAATACAGCTAGCTGTACACTGGCGAGGCATAAATTCTCGGTAAAATGACTTCGATTATGTTTACGAGTTTCGAATACCATAGAGACTACGTCTTATTAGCATATAACTATTAAATTTTCAGATTGATTTGTGCTTATTCCTAGTCATAACCTTCTCAATAAACTGGTAATTCTCCCTTCCTTTCTTATCGTACTATTTTTTCAGATTGTCATCTTTTAATGCAATTTTGACTGAGTTCCTAAACTTATCTAGATTCTGATTCTAAACTCGTGCCTAAATAATCGTGGATAAATATTTTAAGCATATCGAAACGATTTTGGATTTGATCATCCTTGAACAATTTCGATTATGACTAGACTCCTTTTATTATATTTCGATAGAGTCAATTTGTATCCTTTCCTAAGCTGTTTGATTCTATGATCATGCCTACACAATCGATCGTGTTAGAACGATTTCGATCTTGACAATTCGCCTGTTATCCTAGAATTCGATTCTATGATCGTACCTAAATAATTTTGTTTAACTAGTTGTTCGTACCAAGATGATTTCAATTTTGATTGATCTTAAACCATTTTTTTTTTCAAGACTAAATCATAACCGTGCCTATAATTTCAACTAAATCATAGCTAAGGTTATACTTTCATTCCAACTACGGTCATGACTATTCTGATCATGATCATGCTCGTGCCAACTTCCTACTTTTATCCTGCTTGGATGACTTGCACGATTAGCCTTGATCGTGACTGCATCTTAAATGCTACTAAAATTCTGTTTAGATTTCATCGAGAACTTTTCTCATTCCTTAAAAAGCTGGTAATGACTCAACCCTGCTGACCATAGATCGGTCATGCCCAACCATTTCAATCTTGATCATTCTTAAAAACATTTGTTCGTCGACTAGACCATTTGACCAAAGGTTGATCGTGCCCAATCATATTTTCTTTTTGGCTATTAATTTTATTATTATTATTATTTTGATCCCATCAGCAATTACGTGACTAATTTGATCATGAACCGTATCATTCTCTTGATTATATCAATTGTCGTCCTTATTCGGATCGACTGAAACTTCGTCCTTTGATTATATTTTAGTCACACCAAATCGTGACCTTTGAAATTTCTCGGATGAAACATTCTAAGATGGGTAGATAGTAAGCCCACTCCCCGAAGTTTGGAAATGTTGTCTTAGAAAATAAAATTTCCTAAATCCTATTATAGATGTCTTTGAAATAAAAGGAGTTTTGCCAAAATCTTCTTGTATAATGACAAAGATCGACTTGTAAGGATTATGGATCATTACTAAATATTCCTACGATTTTAATCTATAAATATATTTGGTTGATATTAAATATTACATTATAGTCGTATAGCGGCAGATTATTAGATGAAGCTTTATTAAATCTTGCTTAGATTTATACAAATGTATTTTAGAAGTTAAATGATAACACCTAGTGCCCTTTAATGTTATTTATCAAATATTATATTTAGATTTGATTAAAGGTATTTTTTTTAAATATTATCAATAAAAGGTAGAATTTTTTTAAATTATTATGGATTATTCTTGATTTATTGGAGTTAATATTTATTTTAGAATCTTGGAAAGATTTGATCAACCAAGTCTGCCAATCCTACCAGTCTTTAAGTTCGAGGACGAATTTATTTCTAAGGTGGGTAGATTTGTGACTCCTCTTCCCACATTATTTGAAATTTTTGTTTATTTGTTTATTCTATTTTTTCGAATGTTGAAATAAATCCTCTTTGAAAACGTATAATATTATTTTGCTATTATTCTGTCATTTCAAAAGACTTGTTAACAATTTAAAAGTACTAAATTATTTTAGTAAAATTTCATATCTTATTCTTGGAATTATAAAAGATGTTTTGATCATTATTTTTGACTTCCAAATGATTTAATTTCAAAAATGGATTTTAGAATGGTAAATATTTTATAGACAAAAGGATTTGCCAATTTATTTTCAAATATTATGTTGAAAGTAAATTTCTAAATTTAGTTTATTTTGCTTCGCGTGATTTAAAATGATTTTTTCCTTAAAATTTAGTATAAGATATTTGCCATTATTTTGTGCTTCCAAAACTAATTAAATGGATGATTACGATTACCATTCACTTTTCGTAGAAATATTTATTTCTTATTATTAGCATTACAAAAATATTTTGTAGTATTTTTTTGGCTTTCAAATATTTATTTTGGGAAATGGTTTTGGTTATCATAAATTATCTTTATTCACTAAATTTTTTTATTAAAACATTTCTAATATGATTTTTGACTAATGAAAATATGCTTCCAAATCTTATTTTGAATTGTTATAGTAATTAGTTATTTGATTTGATTTGAATTATATGATTTAAATTATGTGATAGCAAATATTATTTCAAAATTATTATGTTGATCGCTTATTCGACTTGGATTTAAATTCGTACGATTTAAATCATTTTGATAATGTTAAATGACGATTTAAAAAAATGTTATTATTATCATCGATAGATTTTGATTTGGATTGATTTGTATTTAAATGTTTATTTGATTTAAACTAAAGAGAAGGTCTTATCTACTAGGAATTGTACTCCTTATCAAACTACAAGTTTTGTCTCCTATTTAAGAAGAGAAATTCTCCCGCAACCAAGCCAATCCTTCTCGCATCCATCACCACTAATATCCTAAGGTCATGTCCAACCACTGCGACCACAGCCCCTGACTTCCCGTCCACCACACCAAGAATTCCTCTGCCACAGTTCTGACTGCCCCGCCATAGCCCATCACCACAAACTTCGCCACCACCACTCCCGATCAAGCCCCAGGCCAACACCGGCCGTACCACCATCGCCACTACAACCATCGTTGCCATCACCGTCGGTCGGCCATCTTCTCCACCACACCACCAAAACCTCTATCACTCCATACACAGAACCAAAAATCATCAACACATAGCCAAACACCGAAATTCTGTGCCGTGTCCGGACCCGTGTGTCCGTATCCTTGCCTCCACCAAATTTATTCACTATTGTGTCCAGCCGTTACACCACAGAACAAAATTTTTGTGTCCGAATTTGACACGACCCATCCACACATCCAAACAAATAAAACCCAAATCCCAACCCTAACCTCGAGTGATCGTTCGGACGCCGCTCCGTGGATTAGTTCCAGAACCTCTGCGGCGCCGCCCCAACTACCTCGCCAACGCCAGCTCCCTCGTCGACGCTCGAGCGCTCACAGATCTGAGCAGCCGCCCTCGAGCGCCGTACGCCCGGAGAAATCTTGTCGCCAGTGCCCGACCTTTCTGTGGTTGAGCCAGACCCGCGTGCACCACAGTGGCTCCATCCCCTCTTCCTCTAAGTGTGACACCGCCCCCGTGGCTGTCCAGATCCTGGCCAGATGTCGCATTTCCACCGCCCTCCAGATTTCGACCATCGGATCTCGGAGAACTATCACCGAAGTGCCGCCAACCACCGCGCCGCGTACGCCAACGCTGCCTCCGTGCTCCGCCCGACCTCCGCAGATCTGGGACGCTGCTGCCTCCGCGATCCGCCCGACCTTAGCAGATCTGGGACGCCACCACGACGCCTCCGCCCGAGCCCTCTCCGACCCGGTGAGCCGGAGCTCCATTCCTGTCGTGCGTCGACTGCGCGAGCGAACTCGCGCCACCCCGGCTAACGTTGCCACCAATCGCCGGAGCTCTTTCCAAGCGCTCCCCGGTCCTCCTTCCTCCGCCGCGCTGACGCATGGCCGAGCTTCGCCTCTGGCACAAAATCACCGCCAATGTGAGTCTCGAGTACCCTTCCTTCCTCCTTTTCCATTATTTTATTTTATTTTTAGTTATGAAGTATTCTCTCTCTCCAGATGGAAAAGGTGCTTGTGTATTGCTACTTTACTATTTCGTTTTCTTCTCTTTTCAATTGTTGTTTTTGGGCTGAAGGGGTGGCAGATTGGGCCAGTATAGGGATTGGGTTAAGATGATTTTTCAGGATATTGATTAATGGTATCAGTAGGTATTTATTATTAGTATATAAAATCTATGTAGAGATACTAGGGCATGTGTTTATTAGAGTGCAGTGTATATTCATATTGTATAATATTATGAGTATTATTATAGTATTTATTACCATTAGTTTATATTTGCTGTTAATATATATATGTATTTTGGGGTTATTTATATTAATGGGCTTTTAGTCCTTTGGGCCTAAAAGCTTGGATATTATATATGGGTTGTTAATAAATCGTCTGGTATATACGTTATCTAAATAGATTTTTATAAACCTTATGTTTCTAAATAATAATAATAATAATAATAATAATAATAATAATAATAATAATAAGTTTTAAACATATTATAAACTATAGATAATTTCGTAATATCAATTAAATGGTTTTAATTTTAGAATATATATACACTTGGGTTTTACGTGTTTCTATAAGTATCATACAATAAATAATTTAGAAAATTATAATTTATATCTTTTTATATATCGAAATAGCAAATAGTTCTAAAGAGAATTTTATATCTTTAGATGGTTTCTTAAGAGTCTTTCTAAGTATGTTTGTAAAGTTTTCTAAATAGATTATGAGTATTTTTCTAAGTAAATAAATATGTATACTCTTATTAAGATTTTTTTTTAAATTCCTTATTCTATTAGATAAATCCCTGATCATAGCTAATCATACTCCTATTTCTTTTGCCAACTTTGGAATTTTTCACATATACACTAGCCAATCGGACTATGATGAACTCAATAGAAATATCGGTTTTACCATCAAAGGACCACATGCAAGTACACTTTCTGATTGCTTTCGATTCATAGTAGGCTTTTCAATTCATGTTTATACATATGTTATCTTGCTTGTTGACACATTGTTACACGGATTAGTGTCATGGATATCTATACACATTATTTCTTGATTGTCATATTTTCGTGTTTCGTGACTTGTTCGAGTCCATGAGTAGTAGTCGGGAGGGGAAATATCTTAGTAGACTTGTAGACTACCCAGAACTATCCTCCGTGTCTTTCGTGGAGAATAGTAGCTGCACACGACACGTGCAGGGTGCCGGATTTACCTCCTAGCCGTTCATATGTCGAAACTGATATTTCAAATCACATAGATAGTTGTATTTTATTTGTTTTCCTTGTCCTCTTCACCAATTGCCATGTCATTAGTTACTTTCTAGTTTTCATCTCTCATATGTTATTTTTATGCCTTGTTAATTCTATTGTATTTTCGCATTGCGTCGGTGTAAAACTCCTAAATTTTTAATATATTTTTATATCAATTTTGGTACTGATTTAAATTTTTTTGTATTGTACGTCGCATAGTCGTATTGTACGTTGTGCGCAAGCGGCGTATTCGTAAATTGATCGTCGAGTGCGAATATGTGTGAGGTACATATTTTTGTAAATATTTTTAGAAGCTTGATTTTTCAAATAATAAATAATAAATATTTTTGATTATTTTAAAAGTTGTGAAATACGTCATATTGGAATTTCCAACTCATTATTTTACATTATGAAATGTTTTATAAATGATAATTTTGAAAACGAGGTATTATGCAAATATTCATTTCATACGAGGTACATAAATTTAAAATTTATATATATAATTCCATTTTTTAAATTTATTGATATTAAAATTTTATTATTCAAAAAGATATTTAAAAATATTTATAATTTTCAAAATTATTATTATTGGTGTTTTTGGAACATATATTTGAAAATTTTTATGGCCAATTTAAATCTTGATTTGATTTTCATGGTTTTAATTTAAAAGTTTAAAAGTAGAATTTATATTTAAATTTGAGTTTAGATTATCTAAATTTAAATTAGAATTTAATTTAGAATTGATTTTTGAATTATCTAATTGGGTTTAAACAAAACCTAATCCTTATCAAATGGGTATTCCTACATATGATGTGTGTATGTTTGTATGTCTCTATGTTAATGTATGAAATGATATGAATATACAATGTATGCATATGTATAAAACATGTAGGTAATGCATAGATGCATGAATGAAATGAATGTTTGCAATATGTTAATATAAATACAAGTATCTAATATGCATGAATGTAAGTATAATATAATACAAGTATACATGTATGTATCATGTAAATGTAATATACATGATATGTATGTATGCATGTATACAAGGTAAGTATGTATGTATGTATTTCTATAAACTGAGTTAACCTATAACCTTTTACACACATGCATTCATACACCCTTTGACATCATGTATCCCATGTCACATACACCTACCTATCACTAAATTTTAGAACATTAACACATATCCTTTCACACACATGCCAAACACATACATACTCACTTACTCTTTTACCTCTCTTTCTCTCTCTCTCTCTATATATATATGTATGTGCCTATATATATAGCTTTCCTATATATCTATGTATATGAATATGTGAATGTGAATAATATATATACATTATATGACTAAGTTTGTGTGCCTTGTTAGCTTATGGTTTAGTTTTGTGCTTGGTTTAGCAAGTGACTTAGGCTATGAATTAGTAACTATCTTGGATACTTGATTTGCATATACTTAGTTTGTTTAGACATAGAATAACTTGTTTGACCTAATTTAGACTTGTTAGACCTAGTTTGACCATAGTTGATCTAGGTTTGACTTTCAGGGTTGACCAAGTTGACCAAGAGTTGACTTTGGTCTAGATTGACCTAGAATCATGTAGAATGCATAGTAGAACTTCATATTGTCATTTTGGACTTGTTGTGACTTGTGCTGTTCTGATTAGGAGCCAGACACCTCTCATCGGACTGTATATTTACTTTGGACATTCAGACATCAGGCGAGTACATTCTCTGATAGTTCTCTCATTTATTTGTCAATTACTGTACTTGAGTTCTAGTTAGTTGTATGTGATTCTCTGTTATAACACGTATGGATATTTCTGGATTCATGTATACGACACACATACCATATTGTCTGGCCTCTATTACTGGTATCATCATGTTTGGCTTCTATTACTGGAATCACCTACTGGAATCACCCTGGAATCACTTGCTGGTATCATCACGTTTGGCTGGACTCATCTCGATTTTCGTGTCGTATTTTGGATTCACTTGTACTTGCTGGGAGGGGAAATACTTGAGTAAGACATGTAGACATACCCCAATTCTGGAATCACCCTACATGCTAGAATCTACTGGAATGATAGCCATCTCACACCCGGCCGAGTGTGTGATGTGCCGGATTACCTATAGTCGTTTATATGTCGATCTCGGTATTTTAAAACACACTGTTAAAGTATAGTCTGGACTCACCCTGGAATCTTTGATCACTGACTGGAATCATCTCATACCGGACTCATCTTGTACTGGTATCACCTGGTATCAGATTCATATTGTCTGGATTTACGTTGGTCTTACACTTGTTTACATTTACTGTCTGGACTTATATCATGTTACCCTGGTTCGGCTTGTTTCTATTTACAGTCTTTATTGCCATGATTCTCCTCTTGTTTAGTTACTTATTTTCCTTGTACTATATCTGTCTTTCTTACCATCACCTGAACATAAACTGCCATGTTCATCAATACAACTGTCAATAACTGCTTTATAGTTCTCTGTCATTTACTTGGATTTTCTAGATAAGATTGTGCTCGTTCCTGTCTTGACTGGACCTGTTGATAAATTTTACAGATAGCCTGGAGGTTGCCTGCTAGCCCAGAGGAGACACAGTAGAGGTTGTATAGTTAGTTATTTCAGTTGTATTGAGTTGTATTTATTCTATGGATTACTGTATTGAGCTTTGAGATGTTTTCTGGGTTTGTGTATCTTAGACACTTAGACTTCTATCTGCTGTATCTCTTTTGGATTTTATGTTTTACCTATCTTTTATCTTGCTCTACCTTAGTTGTGATTGAGACTGTATCTGCTATGTCACCTCCATTCGAAGAGTATATACTGTACATGTACCTTTATATTGTTAGATGTTTGACCTAGGACAACGTTCTACCGCCGACATTGCGGCGTAGGCTGGACGTACCCACGTCTCGTGCCCTTACTCCAGGGTGTGGGTCGTGACATACTTGGACTGAGTCGCATCGTGTCATAGGATGAATAAGTCATATCGGAACTACTTTACCTCCTTATCTTGAAATCTGGAAGCTAACTTGCGAGTCCACATCAGGGGCGAGGGTTAGTAGTTAAGTTAACCTGCGAGTCCACATCAGGGGCGAGGGTTAGTAGTTAAACTAACCTGCGAGTCCATATCAGGGGCGAGGGTTAGTATTTAAGCTAACCTGCGAGTCCACATCAGGGGCGAGGGTTAGTAGTTAAGCTAACCTGTGAGTCCACATTAGGGACGAGTGTTAGTAGTTATCGGTCCACACCTGCGAGTCCACACTAGGGACGAGGGTGATGCTAGCCTGCGAGTCCACACCAGGGACGAGGGTTAGTAGTATATGGTTCACACCTGCGAGTCCACACTAGGGACGAGGGTGATGCTAGCCTGCGAGTCCACACTAGGGGCGAGGGCTAGTAGTTGTCCAAACCTGCGAGTCCATAATAGGGGCGAGGTTTTGAGTATTCGATTGGTTATCCATTGACATCGTGATATCGTGTTCTCTTGTTCTTCTCCAACAGTTCGTTTAGGCGTAGTGGTTCTTCCAGTCGTGTATAGTCGTGTTTTCGTGCCGATTGGTCTTTTTTCGTTTATTTCCTGTATTTTTATTGCATGATAAACTGCTAGATAGGCTCGTTTTTATGTATCTTGCTATGTTCCCTGAGGACCTGATGATCTCTTCAGGTTAGTTATTGCGTGGGGTTAGTTAGCAGCTCTGGATGGCGGATGATTATGACACTTGTGGGGTCCGGATGTGATGATACTGCTTGCGAAATTCAGGTATTGATACCATGTTTATTATCCAGTTCATCCAGCTCGTGTTTCTCTTTCATCAGCATGATATATCATATTTATTGATTCAGGTTATAGACTCATATTATTTTTTGGAGTCTAATCGGACATGCATGTTAGTGAGCTGCAGACCACGACCCATACTTGTTCATTTTTGTTTATTATTCTTATTGTGGATTGAGATATAGTTTTGCCTTGCCTTGATTAGGCCCATTACCATAGCCTTGACAACGTTTACGTATTCGAGTCGGACTGGAGTCCGCTTGATGTGTAGCTGGCTTGCTCACGAGCTCGCATCCGAAAAGCGGGTGCGGGTCGTGACACCGCCTAAACCATCCATCGATCTCCTCCGCAGTTGTCGCCGCAGAGCCGTCGCGCCGTGCGCCAAATACGCCGCCTCCACCGCAGTCTTCATCGGAGCCACCCGCCACTGGTAAGACACCCTTCCCGAGTTCTCACTCTCTCTCTCTCTCTGTGTGTGTAAGTAATTGTGAGGAACTGCTGGATGCAATGGAGGGAATAAATATTATTAGCATATTATATTATTATTATTAAATATTATGATTAATATCATTATATTATATTTATTATTATTATCACTATTATCACTATTATCATTATTAGTGTTATTATTATATTATTAGTATTATTATTATTAATGTTATGATTATTATTATTATTATTATTATTATTATTATTATTATCATCTTACTATTAAGTATACCATTTTCTTAATTTTAGGAATTAGAAATGAACATGTTTAAATATTTATAAATATGTAGTTTTTCTACTAATAAATTTATATTTTTACGAACTTACAAATTTAGGTTAAAAATAATTTTTTTTCATTTTTCTTCAAGTATTTATATATAGATATATAATAAAAATATAATTTCCTAAAAGTTGTGGTATATATATATATATATATATATATATATATATATATATATATATATATATATATATATATATATATATATATATATATATATATATTACTTTCAAGTAGTTATTAAAAATTATTTTGGATAATAAAAGATATTTTCAAGTTGTATGAATATTTTACAAAGGGGTATAAATACTTTTCTTCGCACATCCTCACTATCTGTCAACCTTAATCGTAACTAATTCCAAATTCATCTTTTCTCGCAAATTCGGACCATGTTGCATCGACCATGGCTATTGGACAGAACATGACTTGTTGGATCATTGCACCACACGAGGCGTAACATCAGGCAAGACACCTTGCCTTTACTGTTTAATTTCTTGCTCAATATCATGCATGCTTTTTCTTTATGTTGATCTTTCAAAATTATATATATATACAAATTATTATATTTTATGCAATTAGCTTAGAGTTAAGGAACCACCGTATGTTTAGTGCATCTCATAAACTGTCACGATGTACCACGGATTGTGTGTGAGTTGTGAGTCGCATATAGATGCGGACTTGCGTGCTAACTGATCATTGGCGCATACAGGCTGTGCGTTAGGATATAATTGTTAATAGATTATGTAGAAGACTTGGCAGTTATTAAGGATTAAACAGTGTCGTGGAGTCGACACATGTATAGTATCATGGGGGGGAAGACAGTTATTAGCGTAGAGGCTACATGTTCAGTACACACATAGATTTGGGCCGATAGTGTCTCGTATGAGCGCTACTTACTGCCCCGGGGCTGATAGTTCTCGTATGAGAGCTACTTTCTGCCTATGGTCGATAGTGTCTCTTATGAGCGCTACCTACTACCACTCTCTCTCCATCTATGCTGAACACCTAAGCTCCTGCGTAGAACGTTGTCTTCTCAAAGTGTATATCACATAGAATGGTTAGGAACCTTTACGCATGTATATTTTCTATTGAGCTCTTACTATTCAGTTTATGGCATGATATTATGTGTCTTGTTACATCCCTCTGAGGACCTGGTTTTTCCCCAGGTGTGTTCATGTTTTCTGCAGGTGTTCTAGCCAAGGCCGTGATCTTTCCCATTTCTCGAAAATGATTGCTCTTGGTTCATTTTATCATTTTGTCGATCGCTTTCTTGTACATTTATATCATTGAGATAGTTGGTAGTGGACTTTGTCTCCGCCCAACGATTGTATACATGATAAATTCAAAATTGCTTTTATTTTATTATTTATCTTTGTGGATGAGATTTAGTGCTTTGGTTACTGCATTTTACAGCTTATGTATACATACGACGGTCCATATACTTCGTATGTATATAGCTGGCATGATACGTTTCTAGTCTCAAGTATTTAGGACTGGGGCGTTACAGTCGGTTTGTGTGCTTGTTCCATTCCTGACTGAAAACTAACATTTTTCAGGTTTAGCTGTGGCTTCTCTTAGCACGGGAGATACGAGTGTACTTGTAGGCCAAAACCTAGACTTTAGATAGATGTTGCAGCCATTTCAAGTATGTATAAGAACATTATATTTTTCTTTCAAATATACTTTTTGTAAATGTTGTAATAAATTTAGAAATGTGAATGAGCAATAAAGTTATTCTTTATGTGATTTTGAGCATCTTGGCCGTGACAACATTCTACCACCGACTCTGCGACGTAGGCTAACTTAGACATGTCTCGTATCCAAAAAAGCGAGTGCGGGTTATGACAGATTTGCTGTTTGTCAAAAAGCTGCATCTGCCCGTATTTACTTTCGAGCGACTAGTTGATAAATCTGAGGATTAGAAATTCGAGCACATACATGTGTGCAAATATATCAAGCAGTTCGTTGACGAGAACGTGTACAACCACATTGCCAATATTGAGCACGCAAAGACATTATGGGATAAGCTGAAATCTTTGTACGCGAAGAAGACCGGGGTAAACAAGTTGCTCCTGATCCGGACGATGATGGGTCTGCGGTACAAAGGTGGGACGTCTATTACGGATCACTTGAGTGATTTCCAGGGCATAGTTGACTAGTGTCACGACCCGCTACCCAAATTGTTGGGCCAGGCCGAGTCATGTCCAGCCTACGTTGAGATAAAACGTAGTAAGCTGTTCTAAAGACAACAGGATAAGACTAAATGTGCTAACAGTTCTATAAGTGAAGAAGAATCATGAATGCTCCAAACACAAAAGTCGTCGTATATAGTAAAATATCCAAGTACAAGTAAACTGAAATGTAAAACTGGATACATGTCCAGTTACAAAATGATATAGCCTAATACATGTCTACTCTCAAAAGTCTAAGTAAACAAAAGACAACTAGGCGAGGTTCCCTGCAGGAACATCCTCGTAAAGCAGAGCCGGGTCCTCGGCAGTAACTCCATAGTATGAGTCGCAGAGTAACTCCTCCTCAGTAAGGACACCTACAACGTTATCCTGTCAGGACGGGAGCAAGTACTAAATCTAGCAAACTAGCATATGAAACATGGAAATGAACATGAGAGTAATAACTAAAAAGCATGGCATCACATAGTCTATCATGGCAAGGATACATATGTCATAGAAACAGCTGTATATGTAATGTTTAAAACTGTAGCAGGTACGTGATCGGTCAATAGATGTACAATGTGCGGGGGGCACATAATGAAATGTACTTTCGTACAAGTGAAACGGCGACAGATGTACATACGTACAAATCCGCGTTGAGATAAAGCCTACGACAAGGTATACATATAAAATGTCAACCTTGCTCGGTACGTACGTACGGAGAAGGGGGCAAGATCACGTACTCAACTATCAGTTTCCCCATAACCCATATTCTAATCATGTGAGAGATACATCAAGACTATTCTAAGCATGGTAGTAACTGAAAGTATATCATGTAGAGATTCTAACTTGCTACCCCAAGGATCAGTATTCAACATGGTGGGGTTTACAGTTCATTTATGTGACAATATGTAAAGTTCGTAGAAAGTACTTGCCTCTAGCAAAGCAAAACAAAACAAGCTGCGATAACAATGCTATGGATGTCCAGTAACTCGTCGCTGTAGAAGTAAAATATAATAACTTAGTTTTACACTAAGCTAAAATACTAGGACACTAATTGGTGAAACACGACTTGTGACTGGACACCTAGCCAAAATGATGACTTGGCATAGAAGACCAATGTGGGGTGACACACTATGTTAACTAACTTTCTAGGGTCTTTACACTAGTGAGGGATGGGGTTTAACACGACTAAAACTCCAAATAACACAAAAAGCTACAAGTCGTAATTAATCAATAAATAAATCAAAAGATTATTGTGTTCTAACAATTTTAGAGATAGGCAAAAAGCCTAGTTTTTCTTAAAGTAAAGTACTAAAGTGATCCTTGTTAATCATAGAAATTTATTATAATTTTTCTGGAATTTATTAACCAGTACAAGTATTTTATAAAAAAATCAGTTTTCCTAAGTATACAGAAAGTAGGTTTTGGTTTCACATGCCAAACTAGTGGCAAAACAGTAAATTAAATACTACAAAATTTATACTAAATTAGCTAACTTAACATAGTATATAAAAACTATTTTTCCATAATTTTAGCAATACTTTAAGTATTTTAGAAAATCAAAAACAGCAATGCACACAATAATTAATTATCTGCGTATTTTGTCCATGTATATAATTTGAATTAAAGTTCAAATACAGGACCCAAGGCCATGAATCAAGTCCAATATGACTTATACAGGTCTTGAATATGTGAAAACACATTTGGGCCCAAATACCCATGCTAGGCTTGGACACCAAATGGTTGCAGTAATTTAAATACAATAAAAATATAATTTGGTAATAGACAAAATAAATATTATTATCTTAATAAGGTAAAGTTATGCATATAGAAAATATACCTACATATGTTTTAAAAGTACATATATATATGTAAGGAAAAATACTTAATTTATAAGGTATATATATATATGTATAAATATATAGGAAAATACTTAACAATAAAGTGCATATATATATTAATATATATATACATGAAAATATATACATATATACATAGTACATACATATATGAATATATATATAAATACAAACATATTTATATAAAATTTACTAACTATAAAATATATACATATATATAAAATACTGTCAAAAGCAGTATATACACACATATATATATATATACTAATATATATATATATATATATATATATACATATATATATAAATATATATATAAAACTGAAAAAGAAAAAGAAAAAGAAAAAAAACAGAAAAGAAAAGAAGACAGAAAGGAGGGGGGGCTCGAACCCTGTCCTCAGGAAGGGGGGGTGTTTTGATCACTGCGCGCTGGCCAGTGGGCCAGCGGCCCGCTGTGTTAGGAATAGGTTTTAGGTTAGTTATATTTAGTAACAAGTGAATTAACATAAAAAAAAATATAAAAACCATCCTGTGTCCTGACAGTTAAGGACACAGGTATCCTCGTGTCCTTGGCCTGCACGACACGCACGGGTTCAATCTCGCGTGTCCAGTTCTATCAAAGTATTCGCCAGGACACGGCGAACACTTCCGACCCAACACGAGACACGCACGACACGTCGTGACACTTGCAACTTACGTGTCCGGCCGTCGTAGGGGGGTTCGATGGTGCTGACGGGCGGAGGAGACGTCGGGGTCAGGGCGCTCCGGTGGCGACGTGTTCGCCTCACTGCGGCGAACCTTGTGACGGTGGTGGTAGGTGGTGGCGTGCGTCGTAGGGGCGGCGCTAGGGTCTAGCCGGAGCTAGGGTTCCGGTGGGGTGAGAGGGGGTGATGGGGCGGCGCTGGCGGTCGTGGGGGAAATTTAGGGTTAGGGTTTAGGTCGGGGGAGAGAGAGGGATATTTATAGGTGGTTTTCGAGGCGGTCGGGCAGCCGGATTCGGCGGGGGCAGGGCGGTGAGTCGGTCGGGTCAGCCCGCTGGGTCAACGGGGGTAGGTGAGGAAGCTGGAGGAGAGAGAGAGTTGGTCGGGGGGGTTTGGGTAGATTACAATTAGGCCCTTAGGAAATAGGTTTTTACACTAACGAATTATTTGTGAGAGAATGCAAAACAGAATTTGCATTTTCTAATTAAAACATTTCCTAAATTACAAACTGATATAAAAACAAATCTAAAAATTGCAAAACCTATTTAATTAATTTCAAATAATTTGCAAAGTGATATTTTTATATAAAAAAACTCATTTAAAATTATAGAAAATTCCTAAAAATCATATTAAATAATTTTAAAACCAATAATGACATTTAATAATTAATTAACACTAGTTTAATAATTTTTGAAAAATCAGGGGTTGACAACTAGCTATCTTTGATGGGAGTCAAGTTCGACGACGAGATCCAGGGACTATGGCTGCTGTGTACACTGCCAAAATCATGAGAGATCATACGAGTATGTAAGATCGCTTATGCTCCAGAAGGCGTAGTCAGTCTGGAGTTTGCCAAGAGTGGGGTGCTGAATGAAGAGATACGGAGACGTTCTCAGGGGACTTCATTCACATCCCACCACTCAGAGGCACTAGTTTCAGAGAGCCGCGGAAGGGGCAAAAGCAGGGGTCTAGGTGGTGGCAGAGACAAAAGCAGGGGAAAGTCCAAGGGTCGGTACGAGGACTCGGAGTGTTACCATTGTGGCAAGAAGGAACACATCAAGAAGAACTATTTCGCTTGGAAGAGAGAGAAGAAGGACAACAAGGGGAAGCAAGATGAGAACACTACAGTGGCGACTTTGATACATGGAGGCGATGTGATCGTCGTAGGTGATGAGGTTATTACAAACCTCACATGCGATAACAATTCTTGGCTGGTGGACTCAGGGGCTTCAGCGCACGTATCTCATAACATGGTACTATTTGCCACTTACACAATAGGCGACTATGGAGTGTTGAAGATGGACAATGGTGTAACGCCCCAGTCCCAAAATACGTAGGACTAGGAACGTAGACATGCCAACTGTATTCATACGAAGTATACTCCAATATATGGAAACCTCGTATGAATACCTAAGCTGTAAAATACAGTAAATCCATAATAACTAAATCTCATCCACTAGATAAATAAATGATATAAGAGCAACTTTGAATTTGTCATGTATACAATCGTTGGACGGAGACAGTCCACTACCAACTATCTCAAATAAAATGTACAAGAAGTGATCGATAAAATAACGAGACGAACCAAGCGCAATTGTCTTCGAAAGAATGGAGAAGATCACGACCTTGGCTAGAACACCTGCAAATTCACAGAAGCACACACCTGGAGAGATAACCAGGTCCTCAGAGGGACGTAACAAGACACATAATATCATGCCATATAAACTGAATAAATATTGCTCAAATAAATAAGGAATGCCTGCAATAGGGTACCTAACCGTACTATAGTGAATGCAATAAGAACAAACCTTTGACGCATGGGCCGGATCAGGAATATCAGGAATCAGGACCGTATCTCCCACTGGAGATAACCGGCAATCAGGACCGTACCTCCCACTGGAGATAACCGGCTATCAGGACCGTACCTCCCATTGGAGATAACCGGCAATCAGGGCAGTGCATATATGACCCATACATTAAGGAACTGTTCTTTCCACCCAATGTCTATTATGTTGTATCCACAACATAAATCCTCTATTAACCGCTAAGTCGAACTAAGCATGCAACCTCTATTAGCGGTTATTTCTATCGCACGGCTTGTACGTACTGGTGGCCAACCAATCACGCACGTCCGTGTTCTACATGCGACATCCAACTTCGTGGTACAACGTGTCAAGGCCATGAATGCAACACACAAGATGGTCCCCTAAATCTAGGTTTAATGTGTAAGAAAAATAATACATAGCAGGAAATATAAATGAACAGCAAGTTCTAACAGGTTATGCCATGTATCACAGTTTATTTTGCATAAAAAAAATAAATAATGCATGAAATATTAGCTAAAATAAATAAACAGCAAATGGCAAGGTGTCTTGCCTGAGATCCTTGCTGGTGAAACCGACAATCCCGTTGGATACAGAATAGTCACAGGGCTACACAAGATGAACTCAAACGATGTGACAAACTTCTAAAATAAAAACCAAAAATAAAATATTCTGAATTTTTTAAGGAAAAATATATGATGTGTATTTTTCTGTCAGTATTTCGAAACTTCAAACGGATCGTGATTCTGATTCCTGGTTCTCCCAGAATCTCAAAAACACTAAAACATGTCAGATTTCGTACCACTGACACTCCACAAATTTTCCAGAAAATTAAGTTCCGAATTTATGAAAATAAAATTTACATTCAGAAAATATACCTCAATACGATTCCAACAAAAAAAATGGAGGTCAAAAGGAGTCCGGAGTTGGGAGTTATGGTCATTCGAAGTTGCTACAATCTTTGAAAATTGAGGCTGAATTTATGACGAAAAAAATATAGAAATTTTGTGGTAAAAATAATATGGAGGAGTACCTGCCTATTTATAGGATGTGGAAATTCCCAATTAGATAAGAATTAGGATTCCTTTAAACCCAATTTAGATATTTCCTAATTTAATTTAAAAGCAATCAAATCCAAATCCAAATCTAATTTAAATCAAATCAAATCAAATTCTCTTAGTTTAAAATCAAATCAATTAAATCCAATTTAAATCTATTTAAATTTTTAGCTCAAAATTAAATAGGATAAATAAATTTTGAATATTTAACTATTTAAATAAATCTAAAAATCAAATCAAGATTTAAATGGCCACCATAACTTCCAAATATATTTTTCAAAATACCAATAATAATAATTTCGAAAATAATAAATATTTTTAAATATCTTTTTGAATAATAAATCTCGAAAATTATATTTTTATTTAAATTAAACTAGCAAATATTTATGAAATATATGTATGCATGAATAATATTATTTATTCCAAATAAAAGGCCTTTCATAAATAAAATCATAAATTTAGGAAAATTTGATAGCTAAATTAAATATTACATATATTATTTTGAAACTATAAAAATAAAAAAATGTTTTTCTCAAAATATGTACGCTCGCACATATTCGCACTCGTCGAGCAACTACGAAAAATAAAATTTCGTGTGCGACGTACAATACGACTATGCGACGTACAATACAAAAATTTTAAATCAGTACCAAATTTAATATATATAAAAAATATAGTAGAAATTTAGGGGTTTTACGAAATTTAGGGGTTTTACATCCTACCCAACTTAAAAGAATTTCGTCATCGAAATTAAGAATTAGGAGGGGGTGAGAAGGCACAACGGTAGATAGGAGGGTTTAAAGAAGTTTATATGGTCGTAGTCTAGGTTGAGGGTATGAATAAGAGACGATTGTAATAACTCTTAAATTCAAGTGATTAGAAAGTCAAGATTGTAAATTTAGTGTCGAAAGAAAAGTCGAGTAGTTCAAGACAAAGATATGGTTACATTGGGTGGTAATGGTCATGGTGATAGGACAGTTAGAGGAGTTTTAGTACGACGCTTTCGTCCTTCTAAAATAGGTGAAGGTGAACGCAATATAGAGTTCGAAGGAGGCGTTATCGAATACGAATACGTGGTTCAAAGACGACCGAATAATTCAAAAGGAGTTGTCAAGGCAGTCGCGGATGGGACTCTAGAGGACAAGTTTAGCTATGTCCCCATCCACGTAGAACGATAGATAAAAGCGAACCAAAGTGCACTCGGTTGATCAGACCATTATGCACCGGTTCTGATTAGACAATATATTAGTGGGTGCACCCAATAAAATATGTCATGATCAAGCTTGATAACGAAATAAGCTTGCAAAACTGAAGCTACGTTAGCAGCACGAGATAGTCAAAATATGAGCAAGGGAGGTACTGATGAAGGAAATTTTAAATAGTCCCAGATCTTTTAAGATCAAGGCTCGCCCGAAGTTCGGGCCTATACAGTTGTCTTGGTTGACTAGCTAAGTTAGGGTCCTCTAAACTTATAGGCTAAGCAAATTTATCCACATGGGTCACAAGGACAAAGGCTTTGTTGGGCCGTGAGGTATTCTAGCCAACTTACAAGAGTTAAACTAGTAATGGGATGAGACAATGGGTTAAGCAATCAAGATAAAGCACAAATTTAAGCATTTAAGGAACTAAGTAGAACAAAATTCACCTATCGGGTTAAGGAATTGAGTCAAGGTTGGATATCTTAATTGAAGTCGGAAAGTATTTTGGTGTCATGGTAGAGGTTATAGTTTGGCCATTTTGACCAGAAGGTCCTACCATGAAAATAGTGTACAAGAAGACGTATTTTAGTGGGACATGATACATCTACATGAAGGTGGACTTGTCTAGGTCTTACATATGAAATTTGTTGGAAGAAAAAGTGTAGTATTGTACTCCAAATATACAAGTCACGGTAGGGGACGCCAGAAGATCAAAAATAGAAAGTGGGAGTTCACGAGGTGATAATTAATGCACAAAATAAAGAAGATCAAGTTAAAGCGTGAAATAAAATTAATTAAAGAATCCATTAAAAATAATTTAGAAACACAATTCCGGAGAGAAGATAGTCTCCTAGATGAATACAATTAAGGAACCATTAACTCATTATTCAAATGGCAAATGGGTTAGAAGGTCGCAATTAAAAGATCTAGAATTGAAGGAAGGTCGAGTAAGTCGAGGTGAAAATACAGTCACATAGCTGGGTAGATGACTAACAACACTTGTGTATATACTACTATCATGGTCATGAGTGACATGGCAATTAGTGTGGAATACTTCTAACTCATTAGGGCTACCTTTGTGGCCTATCATTAATATTTTAACTCAAGTTTTCTCCAAAAGTTTTAAAAAATAAACTTTCAAAAATATACCACCAAAATTTGTATTTACTCCAAGCCGTTCAAATTCATCAAAAAAAATTTAAATCACTCTCATAAATCTCAAAGCAAAATTTTATCACGTTACTACTAACCTTTTCCAAAATTAACGTTTAAATTCAACTATTTAACTCAAGAGTTCATAATTTACGAATCCATAAAAATTTCACAATCAATCAAAAATTTAACACTCTAAAATTTTCAATTAATTTATAATAAAACTCTTAGCATATTAAAAGCAATCTCAAAAAATTAAGCTCAATGCTCTCATCAATTTTAACTTCTATTTATGCTATGTTATTCCAACAAACTCACAACTTTTAAATGGTAACTTCCTTTAATCAATCAAAATAACTTTCCATCACATCCTTCGAAATTCTTCAAAAAAATTTAATATTAGCAATCCCACATTAAACTAAATTTTTAAATAATCTTATCAGTCAAAATCTTTTTTTTTAACCAAAAATCTAAATAGATTTGTAAATCCTCAATCATAGGACACAATTTAAAATAAAGAAAAATTCTCAAAAATCGTTTTCATAACTTTCAAATATTTTAAACCAAAATTCACCGTCATTACTTCCCCTTAAAATTTAAAATTTTATAAACACGAAAACCGTAAGTTGTACAACTCCGTTTAAATAATTCCTACGACCATTTTTAAAAGCTAAGATCATTTTCAAACCAAATCTATAACTGTTCAAGGTGCATAACTATAATATAATAAATCATGAACATTAAAACTCGAAAATCAAATAAATTTTATATTTGTTCAAAGATGTATATCTATCATCCAAACTCATAATTATCATAACTCGAAAAGCAAATCAATTTTATACTTGTGCAAGGATGTATAACTATAATCCAATAAATCATAAATATCAAATCTTTAAAAATCAATCAATTTCTTAAACCAAGTATGAAATTCTATAAATCCTCTGGTGTTTATTATTTAGAAATCTCAAGGTTAATACTTTCCGTGGTAATATCCTACTTTACAAATTACTAATCATTAAATCACACTAAAAAACCCTTTAACTCAATTAGAGTCTTAAATGTATTCCAATTGCCAATATAACCATTCTAGCCATGTGTTTGACCTATGAGCATATACTAGTGTAGTCATCTTCCTAGTTAACACTAAGCACGAAAATAAGAATCAACGGTAGAAAGGAATCAAGCAAGATGCAATTCAAGGAAGTCGAACGAGAGTTCGGAATTTGAAGCCAAGGGAAGAGGTCAAGCTGTATGGATGAGATTCCTATAATTATAATCCTATGTTGCAGGTTCACATCGGTATAGTAACGTAACCGAAGTGACAAACTCGACCTGCATGGGCTACCACAAAAACATGTAACGCCCCAGTCCCAAAATACGTAGGACTAGGAAGTAGACATGCCAGCTGTATTTATACGAAGTATACTCCAATATATGGAAACCTCGTATGAATACCTAAGCTATAAAATATAGTAAATCCGGAATAACTAAATCTCATCCACTAGAAAAATAAATGATATAAGAGCAACTTTGAATTTGTCATGTATACAATCGTTGGGAGGAGACAAAGTCCACTACCAACTATCTCAAATAAAATGTACAAGAAGTGATCGATAAAATAACGAGACGAACCAAGCGCAATCGTCTTCGAAAGAATGGAGAAGATCACGGCCTTGGCTAGAACACCTGCAAATTCACAGAAGCACACACCTGGAGAGATAACCAGGTCCTCAGAGGGACGTAACAAGACACATAATATCTTGCCATATAAACTGAATAAATATTGCTCAAATAAATAAGGGATGCCTGTAATAGGGTACCTAACCGTACTATAGTGAATGCAATAAGAACAAACCTTTGACGCATGGATCGGATCAGGAATATCAGGAATCAGGACCGTATCTCCCACTGGAGATAACCGGCAATCAGGACCGTACCTCCCACTGGAGATAACCGGCTATCAGGACCGTACCTCCCATTGGAGATAACCGGCAATCAGGGCAGTGCATATATGACCCATATATTAAGGAACTGTTCTTCCCACCCAATGTCTATTATGTTGTATCCACAACATAAATTCTCTATTAACCGCTAAGTCAAACTAAGCATGCAACCTCTATTAGCGGTTATTCCTATCGCACGGCTTGTACGTACTGGTGGCCAGCCAATCACGTACGTCCGTATTCTACATGCGACACACAACTTCGTGGTACAACGTGTCAAGGCCATGAATGCAACACACAAGGTGGTCCCTTAAATCTAGGTTTAATGTGTAAGAAAAATAATACATAGCAGGAAATATAAATGAACAGTAAGTTCTAACAGGTTATGCCATGTATCACAGTTTATTTTGCATAAAGAAAATAAATAATGCATGAAATATGAGCTAAAATAAATAAACAGCAAATGGCAAGGTGTCTTGCCTGAGGTCCTTGCTGGTAAAATCGACAATCCCGTTGGATACAGAATAGTCACAGGGCTACACAAGATGAACTCAGACGATGTGACAAACTTCTAAAATAAAAACCAAAAATAAAATATTCTGAATTTTTTTTAGGAAAAATATATGATGTGTATTTTTCTGTCAGTATTCTGAAATTTCAAACGGATCGTGATTCTGATTCCTGGTTCTCCCAGAATCTCAAAAATACTAAAACGTGTCAGATTTCGGACCACTGACACTCCACAAATTTTCTAGAAAATTAAGTTCCGAATTTATGAAAATAAAATTTACATTCAAAAAATATACCTCAATACGATTCTAACAAAAAAACTGGAGGTCAAAAGGAGTCCGGAGTTGGGAGTTATGGTCATTCGAAGTTGCTACAACCTTTGAAAATTGAGGCTGAATTTATGACAAAAAAAGAGAGAAATTTTGACAAGGATGGTTTGAAAGATGATTTATGGTGAAAATAATATGGAGGAGTACCTGCCTATTTATAGGATGTGGGAATTCTCAATTAGATAAGAATTATGATTCCTTTAAACCCAATTTAGATATTTCTTAATTTAATTTAAAAGCAATCAAATCCAAATCCAAATCCAAATCCAAATCTAATTTAAATCAAATCAAATCAAATTCTCTTAGTTTAGAATCAAATCAATTAAATCCAATTTAAATCTATTTAAATTTTCAGCTCAAAATCAAATGGGATAAATAAATTTTGAATATTTAACTATTTAAATAAATCTAAAAATCAAATCAAGATTTAAATGGCCACCATAACTTCCAAATATATTTTTCAAAGTACCAATAATAATAATTTTGAAAATAATAAATATTTTTAAATATCTTTTTGAATAATAAATCTCAAAAATTATATTTTTATTTAAATTAAACTAGCAAGTATTTATGAAATATATGTATGCATGAATAATATTATTTATTCCAAATAAAAGGCCTTTCATAAATAAAATCATAAATTTAGGAAATTTTGATAGCTAAATTAAATATTACATATATTATTTTGAAACTATAAAAATAAAAAAATATTTTTCTCAAAATATGTACGCTCGTACATATTCGCACTCGTCGAGCAACTACGAAAAATAAAATTTCGTGCGCGACGTACAATACGACTATGCGACGTACAATACAAAAATTTTAAATCAGTACCAAATTTAATATATATAAAAAAATATAGTAGAAATTTAGGGGTTTTACAAATAGAGATGTGTCGAAGGCGGTTGCCATTAGAGATGTACATTTGAGGACGAAGACGGGTGCAGTTCTTATTCTCAAAGATGTTCATCATGTCCGTGTTATCCGTTTCAACCTGGTATCGTTGGACGGTTGGATGACGAGGGATTCTTCGGTCTCTTCGGGAATGGTCAGTGGAAGCTTTCCATAGGTTCGATGGTGATTGTCAGAGGAAGCAAGAAGTCCGGTCTCTACTATATGAAGGAAAGCGCACAAGGGACACATGAGGTGAACATAGTTTCTGACGCGTCTACCGAGTTGTGGCATAGGCGGTTTGGCCATATCAGCGAGAAGGGGATGAACTACTTGGTGAATAGGAAGGTGATTCCAGGGCTCAAGTCTACATAGTTGGAGAAGTGCACACACTGCTTAGCTGAAAAGCAAAATAGGGTGTCTTTCCAAAGTCACCCAAGTTCAAGGATGCCCGCGTTGCTCGAGTTGATTCAATTGGATGTCTGCGGTCCTATGAAGGTAAAATCTATTGGTGGTGCTTCTTACTTTGTAACTTTATTAATGACTGTTCCAGAAAGGTTTGTTCTATGCCTTAAAGACCAAGGATCGGGTGCTGTCCACTTTCAAAGAGTTTTAGGCCTCTGTTAAAAGTGAGATGGGCAAAAAGTTATTGTATGTTCGATTCGACAACGGCAGCGAATACATTGGTCACTTTGATGCTTATTGCAAAAAGCAAGAGATACGACACCAGAAGACTCTGCCCAAGACACCTCAGCTCAATGGTGTAGCGGAGTGCATGAACAGGACACTGATGGAGAGTGTACGGTGTTTGTTGTCATAAACAAATTTGTCAGGCAGTTATTGGGGTGAGGCTCTTCTCACAGCTGCTTATGTTATTAATTTCTCTCCTATTGCTCCTTTGCAGGGTGATACGCCTGACAAAGTATGGTACGAAAAAGAGCCGTCATACAATTACCTACGAGTGTTTGGTTGTAAGGTCTTCGTACATGTACCGAAGGACGAGAGGTCCAAACTTGAGCCGAAGACGAGGCGGTGCGTCTTTGTCGACTACGGTCGGGATGAATTTGGCTATAGAATCTATGACCCAATGGAAAGAAAGCTCTACAGAAGCAGGGACATGGTATTTGTCGAGGATTAGACCATGACCAACACTCAGGATTCCGAGATGCCTTCTGAGGCTGAGGAATAGCCTGAGTTAGAGTCATTTTGCTTCGAGCAATTTCTAGAGGACATCGCAGAGGATCCAGTTATGGGGGAGCCAGTACATGGATTTGTTCCCAACCTTGATCATCAGCTTCCTGATGGTGGTCAGGATGTCCCTCATGAGGATGAGCATGCCGGGGAGGCATTTCCTAAAGGAGAGGAGGCTGTTGGTATACAACCAGCACCAGTGGCTCCATTGAGAATGAGCGACAGAGAGCGTCGACCATCTACGAGATACTCACCGGGTGAGTATATGCTACTAACTGACAGAGGAGAGCCCGAAAGTTTTACAGAGACTATGGAAGACGAACACATGCAGGAGTGAATACAGGCTATATAAGAGGAGATGGGTTCCTTACACACCAATTCTACTTACGAGCTGGTGCAGTTGCCAAAGGACAAGGAGGCCTTGAAGAATCGATGGGTGTTTAGAGTGAAGCAAACGAATGATGCTACTCGTCCTCGATACAAAGCGAGGCTGGTAATTAAAGGCTATGGTCAGCGAAAAGACGTAGATTATGATGAGATCTTTTCGTCGGTCGTCAAGTAGCCGTCTGTTCGGGTGGCGCTAGCATTGGCAGCCAGTTTTGACTTGGAGGTCGAGCAGATGGACGTGAAGACGACCTTCCTCCATGGTGTTCTGGAGAAAGAGTTATACATGGAGCATTCAGAGGAATTCTGTGAGAAGGGCAAGTCACATTTGATCTGCCGGTTGAGAAAGAGCTTGTATGGTCTGAAGCAGGCTCCGAGGCAGTGGTACAGAAAGTTCGAGTCATTTATGGGGGGAGCATGGTTATGCACGGACGACGTCGGACCATTGTGTATTTGTGAGATACTTTACCGAGGACGATTTTATCATTTTATTGCTCTATGTTGATGACATGCTATTAGTGGATCGGATTGCCACTAGGATAGCGGAGTTGAAGCGCCAACTGGACGCGGCCTTCTCTATGAAGAATTTGGTCGCAGCAAAGACTATTTTTGGGATGAAGATCAGCCGAGAGAAAGAGTCCAAGCTGCTACTGTCATAGCTACTTTTCAATAATTAATGTATTATTATTTTATTCTATTTTCATCTAATTAAATGTTATACTCTAATTTTTTTCCCTTCTAAACAATAATTGATGTAATAATAATAATGTTTTTGTTGTAACTTATATAGCCCTTCATTTTATCTCCTTGTAACATACAAAAATCCTTTGGCCTTTCGTTTCTTCATAACCCCCAACCTCTCTCCCTATATAAAGAGAGGTTGGGATAGCTTGTAATATGCACTTGTGTGGTTGATACTATACGAGAAATCTTCGTCTCCGTGTGTTTGAGCTTTTGCCTTACGACACGTTATCAGCACTTTGCTCGTGCAATGCTAGAGACCCGACGTACCGTTAATTTTTTTCCTCCTTCCACCGTACGGTAAGAAAGGTAATTTTTTAACAACATGTTCTATGGTTTTCTTAGGACAAGAGCATGCATATGAAAATTATAGAAGTTGATAGACTAGCACTGTTGTCGTAAACAGAATGGTGGCGACAACTGAACCTAATTTTTTTTATAATTCTCCTTAAGTAAGGCACTGTGTATTATTTAAGTTTCTGACTACATTAATTCAGATTAAGCTGAACCATTACAACAACAATTAATATTATTTTTCAGATGAAATCCAGAAAAGGCCTCCACAAAGTACTCCTATCCATGCTACCATCAAGCTAATTATATGTTACTATTATTGCAAAATAGTAGACTTGGAAATAACATTATATTGATACCTAATATGTTCATATAAACAGTCAACTTAGTGCACGCCTTTGAAGATCATTTAACTGTACTTGTCTAAGTTACCTCAAACATAAAGGGTTAGTTGCAGTTAATCTTGAGCTTGTATATAGGCATGTGCTATTTCATTTCTATTTTACTAGTGCTAACTTATGCCAACTAAACAATAATAATTTTTATTATAGCAAAGAACAATAAGCCAATCGATACTAGATTGCTAATATGTTCCTGTGTGGTTATGTATGAACAGATACTTCCATATAACAGTGCATTCATTGACTATTATTAAACCATATGTGGATATTTGCAGTAATCTTATATATTTTTTTTCTAAGAATAAGCATTCCTAGTTTTATAAACAACCCATATACGTTTTTCCCCATTATTTGCAGTATTCTTTATGTGTTACAATTTCTCAAGCTGCTTATTGAATGGTTTCTAGTCTCTTAAAAAAAGAAAAAAGTATAAGTGCATATTGCTGCTCATATGTATTTGTGTAATCATTGTAATAGATGAATAATAAAATTATATTTTTTTGTCGTTATTTTTTGGGCGTCGCTTCATTAGACGTCGAAAAAATATTTGACATTTTTTTGGTGCCGCTTGCTTAGGCACCAATTCTTTTGTGTATTATTGCCTGTTTATGTTGTACGTTTTTTTTAACGTAATAACGAAAAATCTTGAAAAATTGTCTTGGCTACATAAAAAAATTCTGGCACCGCCAAATTTGGGCCTTCCAAAATAATTTTTTTTTGGCTAATAATTTTTCAAAGGCAACGCTCATTTTGAGCAGGCACTAAATTGTTACCTATTTTGCACAGTTCGTAAATAGTGTGAATTTCTTGAAAAATCTTAATTATTCTTACATTTGAATTTTTTTTTACGAAGTCTCTCCGAATAGGCTCACATATTTGGGTATGATGTCAGAAAGAACTTGAGGCTTGCTTCTTAAGAGGTCCCTGGTGACCCTCCTCCCTCATTTTCCCGCCTGGTCATATTCACGTAGAGCTACCGAATGGGGTTGACCGAAAATTATTTTTTTCTCAAATTGTATTTATACTTATGCATTTTTGCAAGCAAATAATTTGCCTCTATATCGGCCCGTCCATCTTTATAAGAGGATTTTCTTTAACAAAAATTATTTTTTCAAAACCATTGTTTTATCTACAATTGTTTGTTGTTACTTATGCAAACCAAATCCATATAAACCTGTCGTTTTATATGATGACTGATCAAGATTTTTCTCTTGTTGTAGAAAAATGTCGATCAAGATTGATTTTTCCATGAAGGCGGAGTTCATTAAAATTTCCTCGCCGAAGACGCTATGGGACTCTCTGAAAGAGCGCTTCGACCACCAGAAGACCATATGGCTACCTAAAGCACGCCATGACTGGTTGAACCTGCGCTTCCAAGACTTCAAAAGTGTAACTGATTACAACAATGAAGTCTGCAGGATTCGATCACTTCTCCAATACTGCGGTGAGATATTAACCGACAGTGATCTTTTGGAGAAAACATACACCACATTTCCTTCCACTGACAACTTGCTCCAGAAGCAATACCGTCAGTCTAAGTTCACCAAGTTTCCCGAGCTCATCATCCAGCTTTTACTAGACGAGAAGAACAGTCTCATTTTAATGAGAAACAACAATTCTCGTCCTGCTGGAACAAAGGCAATTCCAATGCCTGATGCAAACGCTCTCCGTGGACCAAATCCATGGTGGAAATGAGACAAGGGCCAGTCGTCCCAACCAAAGAACAGAGGCGGGTTTAAGTCTCGCCACCCAAAGCGAGGTTCTAACAAGAACTGAGGACCTTTGACTCCTATACAGTCTCGTGGTAAGAACCAACGGGCCAGTCATCCCAAAGCGAGAGTGGAAGGCCAAGCGCCTACTCTCTGCGACAAATATGGTACTTATGGTCATATGCAACGGACTTGCAGGGCGACCCCCCAAGAAGTTGATAACTATCACAAGGGGCGCCGGGCCGAAGCAAATCTGGTCAACGAGTGCAAAAATCTAAACCTTGAGACCCCCGATTTTATAGCAGAAATGGAAGAATAAATCTCCATTTTCTTTCTATATTTGATTTAAGTTATGAAACTTTTGGTGGTTTGTATTTTCTGTTTTCTCGATAAATTAAAGTTCTATTTCGAGCACTTTCCTCAAACGTGTGACAAACTTTAGGGCAGTAGATTGTCTGGTTGATAGTGGAACGACTCACACTATCTTGAGAGATAAATCATACTTTATCTCCTATACGCCTAAAGTAACCTTAGTGACAACCATTTTGGGACCCTCAACCCTTGTTCAAGGTTTTGGCAAAGCCCGTTTTTCGTTGTCCAATGGTACTCCCGTCGAAGTATCAGAGGCCTTATATTCTCCAAGGTCCAGTCGTACCTTACTGAGTTTTAAGGATATTCGAGAAAACGGATTTCATGTTGAAACTGCTCGAGAACATGGCTTCGAGTATCTTTTCATTACCTCCACTCAGTACGGCCGAAAGTGTATCATGGAGAAGTTGAAAAGTCTTTCAAGTGGCTTGTATCTCACTACGATACAACATATCAAGAGTAATCTCATCATTCGTCGAGCGCCAGTTGATGAGAGCATTTTTATGCTATGCATGACCGGCTGGGTCATCCGGATCAAAATACGATGTTTTGCACTATGAATGCATCGCATGGGCATCCTCTTGGAGGAAAGAATTTCGTTATAAATCCGAAAAGCCTTTGCCAAGCTTGCTCGATTGGGAAGATGAATCTCAAGCCGCTCCATGTGAAACCTACGAGATTGGTTTCTTAATTCCTTGAAAGAATTCATGGAGATATTTGTGGACCAATCCAACCAACATACGGACCATTTAAATACTTCATGGTTTTGGTTGATGCATCGACTAGATGGTCACACGTAGTGTTGTTGTCCACCCGAAATGCAGTGTTTCCTAAACTCCTCGCCCAGATCATTAAGTTAAGGGCTCACCATCCGGATTATCCGATAAAGTCTATTATACTTGATAATGCCGCGGAGTTTACATCGAAGACTTTCGATGACTATTGCATGACTTTGGAAATAAATCTTGAACACCCTGTTGCGTATGTTCATACCCAAAATGGCCTAGCGAAAGCTTTTATAAAGCGACTTCAAGTGATAGCGCGGACCTTGGTTATGCGCACCAAACTTCCACTATCTGCATGGGGCTACACAATTTTACACGCTACAAATTTGGTCTGTCTGAGGCCCATGGCCACCCAACCACTTTCCGCGTACCAGCTGGTTACTGGATGTGAGCCTGACATCTCACATTTACGCGTGTTTGGGTACCTAGTCAATGTTCCAATTGAGCCGATAAGGCGTTCAAAATTTGGACCTCAGAAGCGACGGGGAATATATGTCGGTTATGTAAGCCCCCTGAATTTCAGGATTTATTTTTATTTTTCTGAATAAATTATTTTCGATAAATATTTTATTATTTAATTGTTTTTGATCATTAATGTACCTTTCCGTGACTTTGACCTCTGGAGCATCAGGGATGCCAATATCTGTAAACTCTCTTTACGAGTTTTATAGTAGACAAGATTATCTTCGTTTTGATATATCATGTCCCACTTGAATTCGTTTCCTTGTGCTCTTTTTGTATCGCGCAACTTTGGGTCTACTTAGACCAATTAATCGTTGAATAATTATTCCCACTTTTATCTATGATCTTCGTTTGCACGTTACCGTGACTTTTAATTTAGGAGCACCAGACCATTCGTTTTCTCGGAACCAACTTCTCATAAATGATCTACTCGAGACACTCTTCATCTATGACCTTCGTGTCCCACTCAGACACTCCATTTTGTGCTTCATTTTCTTCGCACAATTTTCGGGTCAATTTAGGCCGATTTATTTTCTACCGTAAAGCCTGATTTAATTTCCAATTTAATTTCGGGACCCGACATCAATCCAACATAATCGACCCAAAGTATGGACGTGGCCCATACGAAGCCTACTACCCACATGACATTTGTGTCCTATTTATTTGAGTACCCGCGTGTTATTTATTTATCCATGATTATAAGTCCCTATTTTAATTCAATTATTGTCCCCTGTCCGATTTCGACCCGACCCGGCTCGACCGAACCCGAGCCCAAGCTCCATATTGTTCTCCCATGACTGCCCAAATACCCTGCATAATTTTTCTATTTTTCCCATTTTGAAAATATCTCTTCCTCTCTCTACTTTTCAAATATCCCACAGATTTATATATATACATATATATATATAAATATCTCCTTTTCTCTCTCCTCCTTAAAACACTCACATACATCACCCCCTCCCCATTCCTTTACAGCACACAACCTCTCCCTCCCTTGGACCGACTTCTCCCCCTCTCTCTCACAAATATCTCTCTCTATCTCTCTCTCTCTTTCTATTTAATATACACACACACTTATTTACATACATCACTCTCCCTATCTCTCTCAACATAACACACACAGCCACCCCCCTGGTGGCCGAACATCACCACCACCACCGTGAACGGCCACCACCTCCTTCACCATCTCCTCCTTCCTCCTCCATCATCATCATCATCCTCACACCAATACCACCATCACCATTACTATCACCACCCTCACAAACCACCACTCCCACCATGCACCACCACCACCCGAACCACCACCCCCACACGACCACCGCCACGGCCACCCCCGCCGGCGACCGACGTAGCAGCCGTGCGCTCCCCACAACCCGGAGACCCTCCGACGAACTCCCCGGGCCAGCGCCTCCTTCTCCGACGCGACGCATGGGCTATTTGTGCATTTAAGTCGAAATCCCGCCGTGACGCGCGATTTCAACTTCAGAATTTGCGTCTCGGGACAGCGACTTCGCACAGATTTTCTGGTCAATCCGACCATTGGATCGGCGAACTCCTTGCTCCGTCTCAATCTCGGTATATAGCACTTCACTCCCCTCAATTTTCGTCCTTTAATTTCGTCGTTTGATACCTCAAAACTGGCCACCAAGTTGACGTTTTAAATTGAACTATTTTTGGACAGTTTCGTGGAGCCGACTTCGTCAGCTCGTAACTCCGCCATCGCAGCTCCGGTTGGCGCACTACCTATTCCTGTGCGTAGCTGGTATAACCATCTTCCTATCTTCTTTAGGTTTCGTTTCATTATAAGCACGTTCGGTTGGTCGAATTCGACGCCAAAGTTGGCCGTCCAAATTCTTTAATTTGCACTTGTTAAATTCCATTTTTGAACCCGGGACTCCGGATTCAATTTCTGACACCATCAATAGACTCGTGGCGTCGTTCTGGCATGTTTTCATATAAAATTTGCTTGATTTGGAGAACGTGGGCCCTGGCACGCATTTCGGTACAAAGCGGGTCCTACTTTTCGAGTCAACGGGTCACTTTGAGATCGGCTCATCGGAATCCAATTCCGGATATACCTTTGAGTTCGTTTCGTCATTCTGGACTCGTTGACATATAATTTGCTGAGTTTTGAAGACATTTGCTCCGGCACGCATTTCGGTGCAAACTGGATTCTAAATGTCCGTGTCAACGTATCATTTTGAGATCGGCACATCGGAATTCTATTTCGGACATACCATTGGGTTCGTATCATCATTCTGGATTCATGGACATATAATTTGCTAGATTTTGTAGACTTCTACCCCGACATGTTTTTCGGTACAAAGTGTGTCCAACGGCGGACATCATTTTGACCCAAAATTACCGTTTTGCCCCTGTATCTAAATTGGACTTATGGGTAGGCTATCCTAGCTAATTTGACCATTCTGGACACGTTGGTGATATTTATTTTATCATTCGACAACATCTGTAGATTTTACTTATGTATTATCCTTAATTTATAATTAATTATTTTTTCAGAAATTGTTACTTTCTGTTTTTAAATTTTTATATATATTTTAATTTCTATAAAAATTTGAGAAAAATTGTATTTAAATACTATGTTAATTTAGATAATTTATTATAATTTTTCTAGTATTTAATAAGTACTTTTGATATTTTATAAAAATGGGAAAACAGAACTCATTTTCAGTATATTTATGTTTGCTGATTTTTAATAATTATTTATGAAGGTTTATAAATTCTAGAAAAATTAGTATAAATTTCTATAATTAACAAGGATCATTTTGGTACTTTATTTTATATATATATATAAGCTTTTTGTCTACCTCAAAAATTGTTGGAACTCAGTGTACAGTTTGATTTATTTATTGAATAGTTACGACTTGCAAGTTTTGTGTTGTTTTGAGTTATAGACGTATTGGACCTCACCCCGCACTAGTGTAAAGACTCTAGAAAATTAGTTTGGATATAGTGGCACTCCACATTAGACTTTTATGCTAGGTCCCCACTTAGTTAGTGTCCAGTTAGGAGTCGTGTCTCACCACTAGTGTAATATTGAACATAGCTTAGAACTGAGTTTGTATATCATTATTGACAGGACATCGGACATCTATATCTTCGTACTAGTATTCTTGCTTTGCTCGAGCCAAGTACATCTACAAACTCATTTACTGTCTTTTAATGCTAGAACATGTATTAACCCTGTTAAAATACTGATCCTTGAGGTAGCAAGTTAAATCTTCACATGTTGTATTACTTTCAGTACCTGCCATGCTTAGGACAGTTCTTATATCTTCACATGCTTCTTACTGGTTCTCAGTACATGTTTCACTATACTATATACTGCTCTGAGTATTCACATGATTTATACTGCTCCCAGTACATGCCATGCTTATACTGCTCCCAGTATCTCTCACATGCTTTATATCGTTCTCGTATCTCCCACATGTTTTTACTGTTCTTGTATCTCTCACATGTTTAAATAATGAGTTAAGGAAAAACTGTTAGTAGTGTACGTGAACATGACCCCCTTTTCCGTATGTACTTACCGCGCTCGGTGCCATTCTATATGTGACCTTGCCGTCTGTTCTGGTCCCGCATTTGTGTATGGATATACACCGATGCCGTTAAGTGTACGTATGTACACTTCAAAAAATTGATATGTGCCACTGTACATCCTATTCACCTATTGACCGATTCACGTACATACTACAGTTTTAAACTTTTAAACTATATGTTGTCATTTCTAAAAAAAACCAATTAAACCATGATATGCCGTATTCCCTATGTTACCATGATACTATGATCCCAGTTGTACCATGAGGCCATGTTTCCAGTATTTCCTATTTTATAGACTTATCACACCATGTTTCTTATTGTACATCTCTTTCATTATATATTCAGTACTTTAGTTGTAGAGGTTGTACTTGCTCCCATTCTGATAGGATAACGTTGTAGGTATACTTTTCGAGAAGGAAGCGCTATGTGTTACATATTATGGTACTGCATTGAGGACCTGGCCTTAGCTCCAGAAGAGGCCCCAGCGGGGAACCTTGCTTAGTTATCTTTCTTATGTTTTGAGACTTAGACTTTGTCTGTACTTATATTTGGATACTGGACTTTGTCTCCAGTTAGATACTTGGAAGTGTATTATTAAGTCTGTGCTTATGTTACATTTGCTTATAGATGCTGTGTTGTGATGAACCTTAAATGTGATTTTAGAACTGTTAGCTGCTTAGATCCTTTATTGTTTATTCTAGAACAGCTTACTGCGCTTTAACCAAGCGTAGGCTGGACATGGCTCGGCCTGGCCCAACAATTTGGGTATCGGGTCATGACAGGTTATAACTCCCCGTCCATCATTCGCTATTTAGAGCCCTTGACAGGCGATCTCTTTACCGCGAGACACGCGGATTGTGACTTTGATGAGGCAATCTTTTCGTCGTTAGGAGGAGAAATGCACGCTAACGTTGATAAGGAACGACGTGAATTAGCGTGGCATGTGCCCGCTGTTGCTCATCATGATCCCCCTTCTGTACATAGTGATAAGGAAGTGCAGAGGATTCTAGGTCTGCAAGATATTGCAAATTAAATGCCAGACGCATTTAGCGACCTAGCAAAAGTCACGAGATTAATTATACCTGCTGCAAATGTGCCTGCAAGTATAGACGTCCCTGAGAGACGCCATATTCCTGTGAAACATGTTGCTCCGGTCGAACCCGCCAAGCAAAGGACGCTGCCATCGGCCGTCCAGTCCGCCGCTATTCCCAAGAATAAGGGAAGACCGGTTGGTTCCAAAGATGTTTTGCCCCGGAAGCGAAGAAATCTTGTTAAAAGTATTTTGCCACATGAGATCATTAAGGATCACGGCGATGTATTAGAAGAGCGTATTCCAGATGAAACGCCTATTCCTAATCATGCCGATAACCTCGAAATATTCGTCGAGTATGCTAGCTTAGACGATATTTTAAAGCAAAATGAAACTGTCATCGATAATGTGTTCATATACTCAGTGGCCACTGACATTATGAACAATGATGACATAGAACCTCGTAGTGTTGCCGAGTGTCAACGACGAACGGACTGGCCACAATGGAAACAAGCAATCCAGGCTGAATTAGATTCTTTAGCGAAAAGAAGCGTGTTTGGACCTGTAGCTCCAACACCACCCAATGTTAAACCAGTTGGTCACAAATGGGTTTTTCTAAGGAAACATAATGAGAATAATGAGATTGTACGATACAAGGCTCGCCTTGTGGCACAAGGCTTCTCACAACGCCCTGGAATTGATTACGAGGAGACGTATTCTCCCGTAATGGACGTCATAACATTTCGCTACTTAATCAGTTTAGTAGTATCCGAAAAACTGAATATGCAGCTCATGGATGTGGTCACAGCCTATCTCTACAGGGATCTGGACACAGAGATATACATGAGAGTCCCTGAAGGACTAAAGATGCCTGAATCAAGTAGTTCCCGACCACGGAACGCGTTCTCGATTAGACTGAGGCGTTCGCTATATGGATTGAAACAATCCAGGCGAATGTGGTATAACCGCCTAAGCGAATACTTGATCGGTTTGGGATACATTAATAACGAACTTTGCCCATGCGTGTTCATAAAGAAATCCACTTCAGGATACGCAATCATCGCGGTCTATGTAGATGACATGAATCTCATAGGAACCGAAAAAGACTTGTCAGAAACTGTTGATATCCTGAAGAGAGAATTCGAGATGAAGGATCTTGGGAAGACACGGTTTTGCCTCGGCCTACAGATCGAGCACCGTAAAGATGGAATTCTTGTCCATCAAGCGAACTACACCCAAAAGGTGTTGAGACGTTTTAGTCATTTTGACGTTAAGCCGTCCGCTACTCCCATGATCGTCCGCTCTCTAGACATTACTAAGGACCCATTTCGTCCAAAGGAGGACGATGAAGAGATATTGAGTCCTGAGTGCTCTTATCCGGGTGTAATAGGCACTTTATTGTACTTGGCCCAATGTACTAGACCGGATATCTCGTTTGCTGTGAATTGTCTAGCTTGACACAGCACCGCGCCAACACGCCGCCATTGGAATGGCATAAAAGACATTTTTCGCTCCCTTAAGGGTACTACGGACTTGGGCTTGTTCTATCCCTACGCAGTTTTGAGTGAGTCCAACGCTCTTGGCACTCAAAACAACGCGACCCTTGTTGGCTACGTCGATACTGGATACTTATCTGATCCGCACAAGGGGCGTTCCCAATCTGGTTACGTCTTTACCATTGGGAACACGTCGATTTCTTGGAGGTCTCGCAAACAGACCTTAGTGGCTACTTCAACGAACCACTCTGAGCTACTCGCGCTCTATGAGGTGACTAGAGAGTGTGTATGGCTTCGAGCTGTTATTGGCCATATTCGAAGTATATGTGATCTTCCATATGACCCAGATGAACCTGTTGTCGTCTATGAGGACAATACCGCTGTTATTGATCAAGCGAAACATGGTTACATCAAAGGGGATGCTACCAAGCACATATCGCCCAAGTTGTTCTTTACACATGAACAACAAGCGCTTCAGAAGATTGAAGTGCAACACATTGGATCAGAGAATAACCGTGCAGACTTGTTCACCAGGTCACTGCCGAAACACTCATTCCAGAAACATGTCAGAGCAATTGGACTTAGAAAACTTTCAGAGCTAGCCTAAGTGAAACATGTTTCCTGCACCCTGTTGTGTGCATGTGAGGGGGAGCGCCCCAACGAGCGCCTCCAAATGCCCTGTTTTGCGTATATCTCGCACCCTGTCGAGTGCGAGTAAAAAGAGAAGCATCCTGATGTATGCTTGTGTACTCTTTTTCCTTTCGACCAAAGTTTTTCTCACTAGATTTTCTTTGGCAAGGTTTTTAACGAGACACAGTTCAAATTTCTTATTCACTAAGGACTATTGTAATGAGGGGGAGTATCCAGTGTATACTTCTAATCCATCGTGTACTCTTTTGTCCTTCGATCAGCGATTTTTTTCCACTGGATTTTCTCTGACAAGGTTTTTGACGAGGCACCTTTGCAATGGTTAGTTTACCCCCATCACACTGACCTGTGTGTACTCTTTTGTCCTTCGACCAAAGATTTTTTTTCACTGGGTTTTCTTTGGCAAGGTTTTGACGAGGCACAAGTAGATGGTCAAACTTGAAGATGCAAGCTACAGACAGAAGAAGAAATTCAGAGATGTTTATAAGCAGAATTTCTGGAGAGCCAAGGGGGAGTGTTGTAACTCATATGGCCCTTTATTTTATCTCCTTGTAACATAAAAAAATCCTTTGGCCTTTTGTTTCTTCATAACCCCCAACCTCTCTCCCTATATAAAGAGAGGTTGGGATAGCTTGTAATATGCACTTGTGTGGTTGATAATATACGAGAAATCTTCGTCTCCGTGTGTTTGAGCTTTTGCCTTACGACAGTTTTCATTTTTATTTTTATTTTTATTTTAGATTTTCATTTTAAACCTTAAGGAAATTTTGTAATTTCATATTTTGTTTAACAACTCAAATGGGTGATGTGTCAAGTTGTAGGGGTATGTGACAAGTTGGGAAGGATGAGGTGTCAACCTCACACCTCACCCCCTCTCTTCTCTTTCCTCCCTTATTTCTTCTTCCTCCTCTCCATTTCCTCATTCCCTTCACCACCACTACACATCTCCTCTCTTCCTCCCTCTCCATCTAGCAGCTACTGTTGCTACTGCTGTTACAGCTGCTGTCGCTGCTGCGGCCACCGGCCGTCGCTGAGCCCCCGCCACCACGCCACCGGTCGCTGCCGCCGTCGACCACACCACCACCACCTTCTCCTCCTCCTCTTACACTTCCCTAAAACCTAGGTAAAGTCTTATTTCCTTCTCCTTTCTTTTTCAATTTCAAATCTAGGTCAAAATTGGGTTTGATTATATATATATATATATATATATATATATATATATATATATATATATATATATATATTTTATATATATATATATATATATATATATATATATAATATATATATATAAAAATATATATATATATATATATATATATATATATATATATATATAAATCTTTGAAAAAAAATATATATAAATCTTTGAAAAAAATATATATATATATAAAAATCTTTGAATGGGTTATGATAGGAAAAGTTGGGAGAATATCTAGGTCCAACACAAGGAAACAAAGGTAAGTCCTCATTTCTCTTTCAATTTTCCCCTTTTCTCTAGCAAATTTGTATGCAACTATTTAAGATAGAAAGTTAGTAATTTTTTATTTATTTAAATTTCAGTAGATCACCTTCCGATTTTTGTATCTGTATAGTTATATGACTCGGTCTCAAGTATATAAATATTGAATTAACTTGACACACACAAAAACATATTGGGACAATACATATGTAGTGTGTATGCATTTTGAAAGGTTATAATTATGATCCATATCTGAAAATGTATATATATATATATATATATATATATATATATATATATATATATATATATATATATATATATGACACCCTTAACCAACACTACAACATAGCGCCAGGAGGCGGTCGCTTCCACGATCTGGTGGCCAACTAGGGCTCTGCTTTCCACGGCCACCAGATCGTTGTAGCGGCCACCACGTGGGTGATGTGGAAGAACCGTAACAAGGCGAGATACGAGGGTCACCAATACTCAGCCGCTCAACTTATCCAGAAAATCTTTCGGCAATGTCGCAAACGGAGCAGCCTATGCTCCCACAGCCCGCAAGCATTCTAGCACTCTAGCCCCTCATAGCTTCAGAGGAGCCGTCGCCCCTCTCCCTCTCTTTTATTTTTTGCGGTATACTTGTATAGGCTTTTCTGCCTTGTATACGTGTCAGGCTTCAGCATTTTGAGCCTTGATTAATTAATTGGGGGCGGGCCGGTCCGGGCCTGGGTCGGGCTCGGACTAGACCGGCCCATTATACACCATGAGTTGTTGCTTTCCTGTCCGGACTTCTCTGATCAACGGATGACGTCTGTCACACCCGCAATTAAATACTAACCATATATAACAAAAAATTGCCCTTGTTAATTAACCAACCGATTGAAATATCCTTTAATTTATAATACAACTGGTTTAAGTTTGTAATTCGTCAAAAAGAAAAAAAATTTATGTTCACAATTTGCTTTTTTTTGTTTGTAGGAAAGGAAAACTGCAGATTGGTCAGAGAATGTGGCTTGCGTCATCTGGTCAGCCTCTGTTGAGAAGTAAGCTCCCCTTCGTCCATACGCTGCTGTTATTATGTTCTTCCATAGTTCTCTACATTCAAGCACTAAATTGTGAGGTTGGAAAACCATAAGAGCAAAAATTACGATGCCTCTGATGATCCAGGCAGGGCCGGCCCGGAACATTTTAATGCCCAGAACGAAATACAAAATGATGTCCCTTCTTCAAAAAAATAAATAAATAAATAAAATATCTTTTTTTTTTTTTGCATGATACAATAAATCGAAGTGAACCCTTTTAAATTGATATCTGATTCATGCCAGCTAACCTTAAATTTTGCATCAAGAATATATCATGGCAAATGGTAATACTACTTTTGTAGTTAAAAAAAATTCTCCGATGCAATATGTTATTTAACATTTCTTGTTTATGTTTTTTCAGTACTAGGATTGGGATATATGGGCTTGTTTGCCTAATTTATCAATAATAGAGAAACTCAAGAAACATTAAAAAAAAATCAAAATCAGGAGGAATAAAAGTTACAAGAGGAACAAAAGCTACAAAACATTTCAGTTTGAAAACCAAATCATTGTGAAATCTTAAATGCAAAGATTACGAAAAGATATTCAACACTAGGAACAACGTATAATTTTAAGTGTGAAATCTTAAGTGCAAAGATAAACGAAAAGACTCATCGTCATCGGCTCATCGGTATTCAACACCAACGTGGGATCAATTATAACTTACAACACGTAGTGAGCTAAATATACTACAAAAGCTGACTGAAACTTAGTTAATATAAAAATGTGCATAAATAGATATATTACGAAGGATGACCAAAGATCTAATACAAACTGTCACGCCCCAGAACCAGAATACTGGAGAGCGGGAGAATGACTCAGCCAGCTACGTATTACGGGTAGAGGAATACAGTATAATACGATCAATGTTGTCTAATAAGACGAGGGGGTGCATGCTACATAAAAGTCTCACTATGGTCACTTCACATCTATTGTCTCAATCATTCAAACACGAAACAGAAATAGAGAACATGTAAGATAAAGCAGTAAGGCGTCCCAAATGCTCAGTCAAAATGTTCTTGATATCTGGCTTTACAAAACATAGCCAGATGACGAAGCAAGGTATACACAATTGTTTATCAGCTGCAGCCTGACTTAGTTACAATTATGTAAAAGTAAGTACAAGACGATCCGACTAACATGTCGGTGCCAAACGGCAAAATATAAAGTAAGTAACAAAACGAGCGGGGAAGTAAGGAACCCACTCGAGTCCTCCTGCGATCATTCCTCTAGTATTGACCATCTTAGAGGTGGAAGTAAGCTGAGTCCTCGGAAACCGGCTCTAAATCTGGCCATGCAAAACTAGAGAGGTTAGACCTCTAATAGCAAGTACCGCAAGGAAGCACGATATGAGAAATTTAAACCAGTAACTAAGAGAATATAATAATAGATCTCTGCTTGCTACTGGGATTCACATAACGTCACGACACTTCGAACCAACCTCCCAACCAAACAAGGACAGAAGTTGGCCCGTCATGTCTCGACACTTTGATCATCTCAGTTAGTCAACATAGTAGGTACAGTACACAACCAAATCAATTTAAACGGCCATGCAACTACTACGGCTTGCTATTGTGGGTTCCAAGTTATCTTGGAATTATGCGATAAAGGATTCCTCAGTTCTTACTATGTGCAAGCAAGGCTAGTCTACCCAGTCAATCAATTGCGCCAATCATGAATTAGACGAGTCCCAGCGGGACGCCCGTCATCAATATACAATAAATAATATAAGCAGATACCGCTCCCTACCCGTGTGACAGATTTACAGTATCTGTGGGAACCAGCCGGCCTGTCAGGCACTAATAGTCCCAAAAAGGGCTGTCATGTAAGAACTCGGAAATCCATTCCCTCCATGCAATCATTATTTTATTTAACTTAGTAGCCTCTATGTTAAGTGAAATCCCATGTCGTGGATCATGGTCATTCAGAATGAGTACTTCCGTACAAAGTACGATATGCCCAACTCTACAACGATACCTGTGCGGTTAGGTTGTTGGTCTTACATAGCATAATGCAACAATTAAAACTAACCATAGAACAAATCATGCCTTGACCATAAAGTACACATGCTGCTTTGCAGAAAACTAAATAATTGAAGCCTGCATATGCCTGTATGCCAATATTCGGGATCGGCCAATCGATTACAATAGTTCATAATTAATATGAACGTGTCTCATTCATTCAATTCAATAAGACGACTAGCCAGTCTCTTAGTTTCAACTAGGAACGCATGATCAATTATTAGTCAAGGTCATAATTAATATCAATCAATGTTAATTCAGAACAAGAATCAGTCAAAAGGCATCATGGGCTAGAGTTCATGCGGCCGGGAAATTATAGAAGTTCATGCAGCTGAGAATGCATATGTGGTCAGGATCTCATGCGGTCAGGAAGTGCCATACGGCCACGAAAAACAACAGTCAACAGCATGCGATCACGGAAAACAGCATGTGCCAGGAAACGGCATGCGCCAAGAAACAGCATGTGCCAGGAAACAGCATGTGCCAGAAAATAGCATATGCCAGGAAATATCATGCGTCAGGAAACAGCATGCGCCAGAAAACAGCATGCGCCAGAAAACAGCATGTGCCAGAAAACAGCATGTGCCAGGAAATGACATGCGCCAAGAAACAGCATGCGCCAGGACAGCATGCGCCAGGAAACAGCATGCGCCAGGAAACAGCATGTGCTAGAAAACAGCATATGCCAGGAAACAGCATGCGCCATGACAGCATGCGCCAGGAAACAGCATGCGCCAGGAAACAGCATGCGCCAGAAAATAACATGCGCCAGGAAACAGCATGCGCTAGAAAACAGCATGCGCCAGAAAACAGCATGTGCCATGACAGCATGCGCCAGAAACAGCATGCGCCAGGACAGCATGCGCCAGGAAACAGCATGCGCCAAAAAACAGCATGTACTGCTCATCTTCTCCAGCCAGCCTCCAATGGCCATTAAAACCCATGAACCAAAAGATCATAAATCACTCAAAATAAGTCAAAATCAGGACTTCCAATGGTCTAAATTGGGTAGAATCAAATTCCCTACAACATGAAACCATCAAAACTTGAAAAATAACAAAGTTACTAGATTAAAACCTAAAAATTCCGAAAATGAATTAAACTTAGATCTACATGAAATAAGTCATGGAAATTGAAAATGCTAAGTATCTAAGAATCTTGAGAGGAAGACAATGGAACAACAAAAATGAAAATCCATCAAGAAGCAAGTTGGCACTTGCCTAGCCCTCCTAGGTTGGTGGGGGAGTTATGAGGAAGAAGAAGAGTAATGAGAAGAAGTAATGAAGAGAGAGAGAGAAAGGGGATGAGGCTTTAAATGAAGGAGTGGTGGTAGGTGGGTTCATGTTGAACCATCCAAGGCCGAAAAATAAACCAACTCGGGCCGAACCCAAAAGCAAAGCAGAAAGTAAAATACAGAAAGTAAAATACAGAAAAATAATTAGCAGAAAATTAAAAGAATTTAAATACAGAACAATACATGATAAATATTAAATAAATACATTCCAGCAGTATATGTATTTAGAATACGTATTCCGGAAATGGAAAGTGACACAAATAATATGTATCCTAATTTTTAAAAGATGCAAAAATTTAAGTCTGTGCAAAGTAGATTATATGTAAATATAACTTGAAACTTTCAAAAAATAAACTACATCAATAGAACTCCTCATTGAAAAGATGGAGGGCAAAGAGATATTGTCCTCAATCATTAACAACAGAAGGAACTCAAAAAACTTAATAAAGCCAAAATCACGAGGAACAAAAGTTAAAAAAATATTTCAATTCTAAAAATTAAAGTCTTGCTAAAATATCATGTTCACATTGATAGCTCTATCTCACTTTTTCGTCTCCTCTTCGGATCAAGGCTCAAGTAGAAGCCAGAGAGAGAGTGTCTGCAGTCGTGGCCTTCTTCATGTAGTCTTACATCGCGGAATCCCTTTTAAGGATTCTAGGAGAAAAAAAATGAAGAAAATTAGAAATTTTGTGTTTCAATTAAAAGCAAAAGAGAGAATGAATAGAGAATTAAAATGAACAATTAAAAAAAAAACTTATTGCTGGTCGTCTGGAATCGAAAGTGACGTGAAGAACTTTTTTTCTCTGAAATGCAAAAGGAAATTTGAAGCAATAGGAAGGCTAAGTTTTTCTTTGAAATTAAAGAGTTAGACGGCTATCCAATTCCCAAGCGCCATGCTCTATTTGTTGAATTGCTATAATGATTTTCTTCAGACCTTGCACTTTGAAGAATAAATCAGAGTAACAATATTTTATTATTTATTACTATTACTAACTTTTAAAAAAATTGGGGCCCCTTGGAATTTGGGGCCCAGGGCGCAAGCCCCGTCTGCCCCTCCTCCGGGCCGCCCCTGGATCCAGGGATAATTACATGTCAAAAACCAGAATGAATCGATGATTAAGTTCCACTCTTCTTAGAGCATCTCCAACCCTATTGTGACTTTGGAAAAAAGTTGTTGCCACATAGGAATGACAAAATTTTATTCAAAAGTTCTTCTCCAATGCAATTGTCAAGTCAATTGTGAAGCTTATGTGGCAAAAATTAAAGAAGACATTGTGAAGTTGATTGTCTTGTTCTAGACAATGCACTTGACAATGTCTTCTCTTCCATGTCATCAATTATGAATAAAAAATATTAGAAAAAAGAAAGAAGATGAGTAGTTGTCTTAAAAGTTGTCTTGGAAGTTGGAAAAAATACTTTTTATTGTCTTCTCAATACTTTTGCATTGGAGAGAGTTTTTCTATCTCATTGTCTTTTGAGATATAATTTTGCCACATAAACAAGACATTGTCTTGTGGCTCATGCCACATAGGAGGCACTTAAGACTCACAACACTTAACAAGACAATAGGGTTGGAGATGCTCTTAGTAGAACCGGAATGAGCATGTGTTGCCACTAATAAGAAACAATATCAATTATTATTTCAGAAATAGGCAGGCTCCCTTCATTTTTTTTTTCCTTGACATTCTTCGGCATTAACATTTGGCTCATTAAATAGAGGAGTAATCAAGATCAAGCTCCAAAGTCAACAACACTTCTTTTTTAAGTTTCTTTGAGGCGTAAAATAACATAACATAGTTATTTTCAAGCTCATGGGAAGATATCTTCGTGGGAAAAGAGTTCTCATGACAAGACATTATCAGTATCAAATAGCTGAGATCTCAAACTCAACAAACAAGAATAGTCTCTCAACTAGTCTCAGAGTTTATTACATTTTATCAGCATTTTACATAGTGCCTTAATTAAAATATCTTACCCAAATTAAAAACCTGAGATCTGGGCTTCAGAAAAAAGTTACCAGTGCACAAGACGATGTATCCTACCTAAAACATAATACTTAAGAGGTGAGCTGGGCACGGAAAGAACAATTGTCGAAACATAGCAGGCAACTAGAGCAAAGTTTAAGAGGAGGTTCATCTCGCAAGTAAAATCTTCAGAAACTAATATTTACCAGACTACAGGCTGCCTACCGAATTTTTGAAGATTGCACCTATCGTTTTGTACCCAAAATATAAAACTTGCGCACCTATCTTCAACTTTCGCGCTCGGAAGTCTTCTGAACCTAACATAGGTTTGCATCAGATTTGCTGTCCACCATCCTGAGTGGCTTTTGGTCCCTGGAGCTTGGAAGTTTTCCTGCCACAGAACTCAAGTGCAAAACTTAGTTCATGCACACATTGGCAATAGAGTAGAAAACCATTAGATTATGAACCAACAGCAACATTATTATCCATGCCATGTAGAGTGGAAACAAGCAGAAACAAATAGATACATCACGGGAAAGAACCTTTGCACCAGTGTCAAAAAGGAAACCATCAAGGCTATTCACTCTTGAACAGCCGATAATGAAACATACCTTTGTAATTCTAAAGCATCTAACCGCAAGTTCAACTCGACACAGAATGAGATTTCTCTTTATGCTAAAATTTTGACAAACAGAGATGTAAGCAAAGCCACGCTACATGCCAAAAACTGTACAAACATAATGAAAACTTGCAGCAGCACCAGGCAATAAGGAAAACTAACTTGGAAGGGGCGGAACCTAAACAAGAATCACTACCGATCTGCAAAATGTCTTACAATATATTCGGGACGTGTGAGGAAAGTCTCTGCTGCAACTCCTTGACTTTCTCACTAAGCTCTACTTTCTGTTCTTTGTAGTTCTGAAGTAAGAACTCCTTCCCTTCAATTACTTCCTTTAGTTCTCCGACTTCCCGTTTCAACATTTCAACCTTCTCACCATGTCGACCTTTCTCCAAACCAACACAATGTATCTCCACATCACCCACGCTGTGCAAATATCCATTCATGTGCCCATTTGAAGCTTCTGGCTGCCAGTTTCTGGTGGTCACAGGTCTTTCGGGAGAGGCTGCCTCTGCCACACAATGATCAGCGATGGCCTTTCTCAGCCTTTGGATTTCTCTCTCTGAATCAAGCAAATCTTGGTTGGTTGAATCCAGCAGAGATTGGAGATGGGCAGAGTGGCTCATTTGGGCACTAAGAGAATTCTGCAAATCAGTGATCCGGGCCTGCATCTCCATTATCATTTCATCCCGTCTCTTAAGTTGCTGCCTGAGCTTTTGTATTACCTCCCGCTTGCAGTAAACGTCCGATCCAGACTCTGAGAAGGGAGGCGAATCTGAGCTGTTTGAACGGTGATATGGCTTCTGAGGTAGCTCAAGGCGATCCGGCGAAGATGCCCACATCACGCCGTTGTTGTCTTTATTTGATTCTGCAGTTGGGACTTTTACTAGGGGAAGAGTAGGAGCTCCATCTTTTGACATTGGGCTGGTGGGTGTATGCTTGGTATCCATTGCGCCATTCAAATTCCCTGTAGCAAAGATGTTAACTTCTTTAAGCAATTAATAAACTTCGCATGATGCAGCACACATAATTTGTTGAAATACTCTACTTTTTTTTTTCATCACTGTTCTAGTTATTTATTTCTCAGTGGAGTGAATGACCTATTTTATTATATGGTATATGAAGCAGACGAAAGTTGGCCACAATATTAACGATTAGTACCATTTATAGTGAGAAATAGTGTGGTCCGTACAAAGCCCAAAATTAGACCTGTCAATTGGGCCGGGCCCGGCCCAAAAAATGGGCCCATGTGCCGGCCCGGCCTGATTAAACGTGGGCCCGGCCCGGCCCCATATATTGGGTCATGCCGGGCCACGTATATCGGCCTATTAGATAGGCCCGGCCTGAAGCCCAAGCCCGACCCGGCCCATCCAAATAGATAAGAATGAGATTTGCATCTACGGACTGCAGAGAGATTTCAAAATCATATTGCAGTCATTTACTCCTCCCTTTTTCCTGTATTATTGGTAAACAATTGTAAAGTTTTGCATCTATGGATAGCAGAGAGATTCATCATCACCATAACCTTCTCACCTACTGAGCACAAGAAAGCTCCACAAAATGAAATGACAATGTTATTGTGTTTATAATTAACTAGTGGCCACCTTGGCATACATATCACAACAGCCATCTTTGGCCAACATTCACATGTATTAGTATTTCGGGTGTTCCTTTTTCATGTAAATGTGTTATCCAGATCCACAATTATTAGCCTTTCTATGTCTCTGTCCAACTGTCCATCGTTAGTTTCTGGCTTTTTATTAGTATTGTACTGATTTAGTTATAATTATTAGCCTTTCTATGTCCAACTGTCCATCATTAGTTTCTGGCCCATCCAAATTTGTCACGTGCCTATCAAGACCCGGCCCGACCCGAAGCCCACCGTGTCGTGGGTCACGTGCCGGGCTGAGATTTTTCTGCTCTTAGCCCGGCCTGGCCCGGCCCGGCCCAGCCCACTTGACAGCTCTACCCAAAATGCACCAAAGAATAAGGCTATATTGGCTTTCACCTTAATCTACGAATGTAGTCCATGGATATGGAATATAAAGGAAGCATGACCCATAAATCAGAGAAACACAGACATTTGTAAAAATCTCTCAACTTCACTGCAATGCCTGCTGCTCTAGCACCCTTTTCGAGTGACATTTTTATGTTATGTATGATCAAGGCTAAGTGCATATTGATCGAAGTAGATTCTCATTTTTATTGATGGATAGCCTTATGGATAACAATAAAATTGGCGTTTAAAGTAGAACAAAAGAGAATAAGCTCATCTCAAGGAATTCACTTCATTAATATATCATCATGAAACTGCTATATTACACAAAAGTCGGCCTTCTATTCATCCAGGAGAAGGGTTAACTAATAGTGATGCAACATATTCAGGGTTACAAGTTTAACGCTTACAACAAAAGAGAGATTTCAAAAGAGATGGGAGAAATAAATAAAGTAGGAAAGAGGGAAGTTACTCTATAAAATGAGTATAGTAGTATACTTCTAGTTCTTCTATAAATCCATATAACAAAAAATATTAGTTATACTTGAAATAGGACATCACTAACAATAGAGAAGCGTGGTGGAAATCTACACAAAAAAAAAAGGACAAACAATACTGATTGACCTAGAGTTTTCATGAAGCATTATGAGCTAACCTTAGAGGCCATCTTATTTTGGTCAGGACACCAAGAAGACTCCAAAGTGAGAACTAAATTGTTACTAAACCAAAAAACTACTCTTGGATTTTACTGACTGTAATCTCAAAGGAAAGTAGAAAATAATCAATACCCACAGTTCACAAGATAATTAAACATCATCAATAGCTTCCAATAAGCAGAGTTCATCCTCAACTTATAATCCTCAATGATTAAAAGTAAAGTACAATATGGACCATGCATATCAAGCATGCAGAAATTGTTGCTCCCATGAACAATAATCCCAATGGTGGTCAGTGATCATGTGAAGCAAACCCACAGGAAAGATGTTCACAAAGTGCAATTCCGAGAGAAAGGACCTGTGTGGCAATAAAGAAAGGAGTTGTACCTCCTTGAAGTCCCCTCTATTCTAATGAATAATGTTTGTAAAAGGCTATATCTTCTTGAATTTTTCTGCTCGTTCTTCAGATTCTACAGTCAAAGAAGTTCCACCATATTTACTTCAAATTTTGATCTATCGTTTTTGCCACAACGTCATTGGCCAAAAGTTACTGGAGCTAGTACGGCTAAGATGCAAAATGTCAAATCTTGGCACAGGAAAAGACACCGACTTTTAAACAGAAATTGCAAGGACGTGCGCACAAGCACACACTATCTTTAAATTATAAATGCACAAAGAAAAGGGTATTGAGGATATATTTGTATTCTTACTTCTTGCTTTGAATGACAGTATACTAACTCTGTATGTATGTTTCTAATGATCTAAATACAATAGTATTAGAGTCCATTTTTTAACCAAACAGAGCTAGTGGGGATGTTCGCCCTTCCACTCAAAGGTTGTCACGTGTCATTTTTACCAAACCTAAAACCACTCCCATGGTCTGGTGAACATCCCCACTGGTTTGACACATAACCTTTGAGTAGAAGGGTGCATCCCCACTAGTTTTGGTGGGTGAAAAAAAATGGGCTCATAGTATTAAATGTGTTATCTGTTGTGAAAAGTAAATTTATGCTAAGAGTTGGTTTAACTCAGAGTGAATTATGTATAGCTTTTGGCAGCTTTAAGAGATTTAGAATAGTCTGACATTCAAATTGGATGTAGTTTCTCTTATCTGAAGTTGACACTCCAAACTTTTAAATTTTGTAAAGTGTTCACAGGAGTTGACTAAATGGAACATTGTTCTAAAAGGCGCTCTCGGCGGCCGCCTAGGTGGTGCCTAGGCGCTAGGAGCCCGGTGCCTGCAGGCGCCCGCCTAGACCACCCGACGTCCGACTATGCATGTTTTGGGGTTTTATGGACTTTTTCTGCAATTTTCAGTAGTTTTTTTTTTTAGATATTTATATTTATTTTTGAACCGCCTAAATCTAGGCGGCGGGAGCCCGCCCAACTAGCGTCAAGCGCTTTTGACTACCTTGAAATGGAATGGCCTTTATTGAGGTAGGATGGGTGCATATATATAGGATGAGGCGCAGGTGGGAAGGGACAAGGAGGGGCGGGTTGGAGGAGGTAGGGGAAGGGGTGGGTGGGGATGGGTGAGGAAGAGTGGTTGTCTGTTGAGACAGTGAGGGAGGATGTAGGTGATAGAATTAGGGCTAGGATGATGGAGAAAGGGTCGGGAAACACTTTTTTTTTGAAGTTAACGAAAACAATATTGGTGGGATACATATTGAGAGAAGTCAACTACCTGGGATGATCTTTATCAGGGTAGGACGGGCACATATTTATAAGATAAGGAGACGTACATAAGAGGAAAACGATAAGAAAGTTGTGTTCCAAGTCGATCCCTCCATTCATGACTTCCTTGCTGCCCTAGTTACATAATAGGAAGTGGTTATATAACATACCTTTTTACATTAAGTTAGTAATATAGTTAAAAAGTTGACCTTCTACCTATAAAAAATTTCATCCTTCAGCATTTTTTGAACTTATCTTCAGGGGCTTAAAAACGGTGGAAAAAGATTCAATAAAAATATTTAGGGTTTTAGACATGGTGGAAGAGGAAAGGAGGGACTAAAAAGATAAGAGTTTCGCCGTCTTTAGAGTAGCCAATAGACAGATTTTCAAGTCGAAGCAGGTTAGTTCTTTATATAAATTGGTTTCATATGTGGATGATACAGGTAGAACTCACTTAGTTTTCAGAGTTATTTGGATAATGCAGGTTTCAAACATTGTTAGCTTCAGAGTTGTGAATAATAATATGTTAACACGAATGTAGGAATTGTTAGTGTATTGAAAGTATATCCTATAAGAGCATCATTAGTAAGGCCCATCCCATTTTCTAGATTCTAGATTTACAATGTAGGAGCTCATTTTGTAGAATAATAAGACTCATCCCTAGTCCCAATTTCTACAATTTCGTTCCCAACCCATCCATGGGTGCTAAGGGTTGGGCCTCCCAATTTCTAGAATCTAGATTGTAGAAACTCGCTTTGTAGAATAGTAAGTTCCAATTTGGAGCCCAACTTTCTAGATTCTAAACTTTATATTATTTTTTCCTACATTAATTTTTGACCACACAATTTTTGGGACCGGAGCTCACTTTATCATTTCCTACTATTCTCATACAAACCCAACCCATTCTACATTTACCTTTTTTTTTAAATTTTGGGCTCCAAATTGCATTGGAGAGTCCCAACTACTAATGATGCTCTAATAAAGGATGGAGAAGACTGATTTTGTCAGTAAAGGCTAATCAAATAGTATTTAAACATATTATTAATTTATTATACATAACTGTTCAAGAATCACTTGACAGCTGCAATGACAAAAGTTTAAAACTTGCAGAGCTAACACGATAGACAGAAAATGTGAGCTGAATGAGCAAAAATAATAATAGGCGTTGAAAGAAAGTAGTCAGTGATTTGCAATCAGAGATAGTCAGCCTCACTTTATTGAATCCAAACAATAATGAAGTCATGGATTAAAGGCACTACACCTGAGAGGCAATGGTAGCATCCCTCTTCATCTGGAGGAAAGAAAAATAGATTTGAGTGCAACTCACATGCTCCAGACCTCCTTTGGGGTACACGCTTTCCATTTTCTGCATCATAACAACTGAGATATGAGAGACTAAGGCCACTGTATAATAGGTGGTTTAATAAAAAGGCATATAGTCAGACCTTTCACTCCGTTATGAGCATTATTGGATCTCCTTGCGTCAAATGCTTGCTTTAGTCGGCATCCAATCCTAATTGACAGTGTGCTAAGCAAGGCACCGCCAGCAATAAGGACCCAGTGTGGTCCCTCCCGAACCTGCCTAAGCTGTTGAGTTCTTTGCGTGCTCCCATTTGTTTTTGGTTTCATCGTAAACCAAGACAAGTGTTGCCGAAAATATATATAATGAACCAAGCCTGCAACAAGTAAGGCAATATGAGAGATGATATTTATAAGACAGAAGCTTCTGCTTTTTTTTATGTAATCTCAATGTCAAGTTAAAAACAAGGCCTATGGTGATATATAAGACACTCTTCAAAATTGGTGCAGTGTCTTGGTTGGACCTCCCAGATAAACTAGGACCCAGCAAAGCAGGTGCAGTGTCCATATCATGTCCAGTCACATTAATATCCGTGCAACATGGGCGATAGAAATCATATTCTCCAAAAAATGCTGTTATTTCTGTTATATAAGATTGAAAAGTTCTTTTGTGGGTGGGTTTGTGTGTGTGTGTGTGTGTGTGGTGGGGGGGGGGGGGGGGGTTACGTGAAGAAACAGATGGAAATTGGAGTACATTTCCAGCCAACAACAACTAAGCCTTTATCCCATAATTTTGGGTCGGCCATTTGAATCCTTTTCCTTTCATTTAGCTCCATCCTTTGAAACATTAGCAAATACCGCATCCTTCTTTACAGACTCGATCCAAGTTTGTTCAGGCCTATCCCTAGTTTCCCCTCAACCTAAACCGGTGCCATCAATGTTGCATCATGTTGAACATTACCAGACACGACAAACTACACCAACATACACCAAAACTGGTGACGAGTCTCTGTTGCATTGTCTATTTCGCATCGTATCATATTTATATGTTCAACAGAGCCGTTTAATGATATTCTATTGTCCCTCCCAACCTACGAATCTAGCGAAAAGAAGCCGTAATGTTGAAGATACACTAGATACCAAGATATATTCAGTGGGACGGGCTCATCACGTAGTAGTGGTGAATGGTGAGCCCGTCCCATGGTATAATGACACATGGTACTATTTCTGGTAATCCCATCTTAATGATATTTGGCAATTGTTTGATTTGTTTCTTTTTTGACTTTCGATGTTACCATTTGCTTAGGAAAATGCTATTTGGCCCGCAGTCTTGGACCGCAAACTGTGACCGCGGGCCACGTGTCAGCGTCCTATTGGGGCCCCTATTTGCTTGGGCTCGCCACCGATTGACCTTCCAATGGGGCGCTGGCAGGCGGTCCAAGACCGCGGTCCAAATAGTATTGTTTGTGCCATTATACCATTGGACGGGCTCACCATTCACCACTACCACGTGGTGAGCCTATCCCATTGAATAATTTCTCAACGAAGTGTACATCCAAAGGCACATCAAATGAAAAAGAAAAGGTTACACAAGCACTTTAGGTTCGAACAAGTCTCGCCTACTTCAAACCAAATATGTTAACAACATTCAGCATGAAGCTTCACAAACCAACTCCTAAGAAATTCAGAGATAGACACCTAACCGAAATTTCTTGTGCCTACACAGTGTTCTAAATGGCGTCCGCCTAGGCCGCCTAGGCGGCGCCTAGGCGGTAGGCGGTCCCTCTCCGCACCGCTTTGCTGTAGGCGGTGGAGTAGGCGGCCAATGGAGGTTGGCGGCATAGGCGGAGGTGAGGCAGCGTAGGCAAGCGCCTAGGCGGATAAATATTTTACAAAATATTTTGGCCAAAAAGGTTTTTTTTTAAACATTATGGGCCTAACAACACTAAAACTTTATAAATCTTCGTTCTACAACTTAGTTATGCATGGAACACCCTTAAAATATGCATATTATGCATAAAAACAGGGGTAAAATAGTAAAAAATGTTCAAAATGTATCAACCGCCTAGGCCCCGCCTAGGCGACCTAGGAGGTAGGCGGACTCTCTTCGCCGCTCACCCGCCTACCGCCGTTTATAACCTTGTGCCTACATGAACAAAAATAACAATCCAAATATACTGACATCTATAGCTAAATAAACATTTACAAGGATTACATTACCCCAAAATTGCACAAACTCGAGTTCAAACCTAACATAATCACCTCACAAATTAATCGACCGATTGTTCTAAAAAAGAAAACCCTAGCAATCGATCATTCTAATACCTAAATAAACTCCCGTACGAGAACCCAAACAACACATTTATGCAACTTCTATAACAGAGAATATATATATATATATATATATATATATATATATATATATATATATATATATATATATATATATATATATATATAGTTCCAAAAGAAAACCCTATAAATCGATTATTCGCTCATATATTGAGAAACAAACATTCCCATGGGCTACTCTACTATAAAAAAAAAAATCAAAAAACGCACAATCACCTCAAGAATCAACCAATTTTGTCCGAGAAACCCTAGAAATCGATCGGCACCTCCCAAAACCCATAATTTCGGCCAAGCGAACGCAAATTTCACAGATTTTCCGATCGAAATCGGAACAAAATGAGAAGAACAAAAGAAGCGATCGACTACTGACCTCATAGATCTATCAGAGAAATCATCGTCGTCGAGAAGAATCGAGAGGGCTTCTCTACTACACTTCCTCCTCCTCCCTCCTCTTCTTCTTTTTATTCTTTATTTCTTTTTCTTTTTCTTTTCTTCTCTCTTTTCTTTTTCTATTTTTTCCCACTTTTTCTTTATTACTTTTTTTTTCCCCTTCTTATGGGAATTGCTGGAGAATGGAGCGAAACCCTCACTTGCTTCTCCTGGTGGCGGAGTACCGATGGATTTGGCGGCGGTTTCGAAAGGAGCCACCGCCACGTGTCGGTGTACTCCCCCGCGTGCGATGGAATATGATTCCGTCGCGAAGGGATAGGAGGAAGTCCAACAGCAAGCTGCTGGCTTGCTGCCGCGTGTCAGACTCTGACACGTGGCGGTTGGTGGGATGGAAATTTGATGCATCTAGTTCTTGAGCGCGGCGAGCGGATCCGGGTGAAGGGTAGTAAATGGTCAAATGGGGACGGAGGTGGTTGGTGATCTGGCGGAAGCAGTTAAGGAAGAGTGAGCTGCCTACGTGGCAGCTGGTCCTGTTTCAGGGAGGGCACAGGCTGTCTCCTTTTTGTTTTATTTTGGAGATTTTTTGGACTTTCATCTCTCTTGTTAACATGAATGTGTACTTATATTCCCTTTTTATTTTATCAGACCATTTTTTTGTTAAGAAAAATATTTTCATTACAAAACCATTTTTTTGTGATAAAAAATAGAATATAACTCTAATAAACACAAAAAATTGAATATAAGTATAAATTTATATTAATAAGTGGCACAAAAATTAATATTTTATTTTATTTTTTGTAATTTTTTTTCAAATATTAGAAGTTTGTGTTCTGTCAACTATTAAAATAAAATTGTGTATTATCAACTATTAAATTATCAATTATATTACTTAATGGCCTTCAAATAGTATGAATGTACCATCATGTATTATGTATAAAGTGCAAAAGCAGCATAGAATGTTTACCATTAAATATTACCAACAAAATATAATATGCAAAATGATGACTGTGTCAAAATTGGATGTATAAAATAATCTTTCTTGGCAAATTAAATATAACATAAATTTCACTTTTAGTTATTTTTTCCATTTAGGATTTGTAATTAAGATTGAAATTGAGATTTGAAAATAATTAAATATATTGAATTAACATTTGTGAAATAATATAATATTTCTAATATATTTTTTTCCCTTTAAATTAATTTATAAATTTAGTTTTCAATCGTTTTAAATTAGTTTTTAAATATATATTTGTGCATGAAGAAAAAGGAAGTTTTTTTTTTTTGCTTGTAATTTATTATTTTTAATAAATAGCAGAGGATTTACAAACAGCTTAGACGACTAATTTTGAGTTGTTTCCAATTCTTAGGATAGTCCTCAATCATCATCTTCGTTTTCGAAAAATTCACAATAGTGGATTAAATTATTACTCTTTTATGCACAACTTATCATCATCCTCATTTCGAAAAATTTACCATAGTGGATTAAATTATTACTTTTTTACGCACAATTTGTTATATCCTGAAACGAAACGTCGATTTTGTCAAAATTGTTACATGTTGTGGAATGAAAAAGTTCGGTGGAGATGAAACAATCAAACTAAAACAATTAATAGACTGTTCTGTTTACCCGTAATTTTTTTTAAAGTGTAAATGATATCATTGTAGCTTTTGTTACAACACTTATGTCACCTCCGACATTTATTTTATTGTAAATAGAAATTGTATTGTGAAAAAATTGTATTCCTTGTAGCAAATTATACCAAAGTCAAAGTCGAACGTGGGAGAATATATTTTAGGTCCAAATGTTCGAACCATGGGCTAGGTGGGCTCCAATTCGTTCTATTTTTTAATTCATATGAATCAGTTCACACTTAGGCCTCGTTTGGTTACCGGAATTTGAGCTTGGGAAAGTAAAGTGATTCCTTTCCTATGTTTGGGAACCAAAGGAAAGTTTTTGGAAAGAAAAAATAATTCCCAAGAGGTAGGAAAATAGGGGAGGGAAAGTGGTTCCTTCCATTTATCTAAGGAATCACTTTTCCTCCAACTTTCGCGCATTTATTATAAAAAGTTTTGACCAAAATATCCATGTTCATAATATTATTTACCATTTTTATCCATAATATCTTTTAGACAAAAATATTTCTAAGTAATAATTATTTTTATTAGCACGAGGATATTTTTGAAAAATTGACTTGATTTTGTTTCCTTTCCTTACAAATACCAAACACTATAATGAAAATTAAAGATATATTCCGGCTATAATCCCGATCTTTCCAAACACCGGAAAGAAAAGTTTATAGGAATTATAATTTCCTAAAGGAAAGGAAATATCAAGGAATCAGTTTCCTTTCCTTTCCATTCCGCGAACCAAACGAGGCCTTAGGTCTCGTTTGGTTCGCGGAATCTCCGGGTTGGAAAAGGAAAGTGATTACTTTCCTATTTTTGGGTGCCAAAGGAATTGAGGAGGAAAGGAAAGTGATTCCCAATGGAAGGAAAATTAGGGGGAAAAGTGATTCCATCCATCCAAGTAAGGAATCACTTTCCCACATTGAAGTAATCACTTTCCTTTCCAAATTCCTTGACATTTCCAAACATTGGAAAGAAAATTCAATAGGAAATAGAATTCCCAAAAGGAAAGGAAATAACAATGAATTAATTTTCTTTCCCTTCCATTCCGCGAACCAAACGGGACCTTAGTTCCGGAATCTTCGGGTTGGGAAAGGAAAGTGATTACTTTCCTATGTTTGGGTGCCAAAGGAATTGAGGAGGAAAGGAAAGTGATTCCCAATGGAAGGAAAATTAGGGAAGAAAGTGATTCCATCCATCCAAGCAAGGAATCACTTTCCCACATTGAAGTAATCACTTTCCTTTCCAAATTCTTTGGCATTTCCAAACATCGGAAAGGAAAATCAATGGAAAATAAAAATTTTCAAAGGAAAGGAAATGACAAGGAATTGATTTCCTTTCCCTTCCATTCCGCGAACCAAACGAGGCCTTAGTCTACTTTAACACACAACAGTTTATTTGAGTTCGAATTTCTGATTCCGTCGTTGTTTAGGTTTTAGTGACACATTTGTGTACTAATAAGTTGGGCTTTGGTGTCCGTGGACGAGAAAGCTCCACGAGTAATCAATCGTCCTTCAAATGGCCGTTGGAACTTGTTAAACGCTTGGACAAGCTTTAAATAGGGAAATGCGGCTTAAATTAACAAAAGTTTGCTTGGTCACCCTTCCACATCAAAAAGTTGGTTGTGGGAAAGCGTGCATGTGGACAACATAACATGCCAACAATGACACAGTACGGATCCAGTGCTTAAGTCAGAGGTGATAAAAACAAAAAAAACTAATAATTTTAAATAACAGGTAAAATAAATTGTAATCACCTTGGAATGACATTGACCTTTTGTATGAGAAAAAAAAAATGAAGGGAAGTTGCCCTAACACTACATCATTAGTATTAAAAAAAACCTACAAAAACAGTTCAGAATGAACCGGCTAAGTAAGTATATATATTCTTACAAATTAAAAAATATATATTTAAATATTTTTCTAACTAACTACAGTGTATTTAGCTTTTCATATAGTTTAAAAAATAAAAAATTTGAAATCTTAAACATATAACAAATTATAAAAAATATTCAAAATTTAAACTAAATACATGATATTAGCCAAACACATATCAAATTTTTTAACACATAGCTGTAACAAATTTTAATTAAAATATATTAAAATATTTTAATTTAATTTAATTTAATTTTTTATATCAAATTTTAACAATATTATAGATTGTACGTGAACATGACTAGTGACTATAATATCTATATATTTTTAAAAAGCCTCAAAATAAGTCGTGTCTAAGCCGTATGTATATTCCACAATTAATTTTTTTTTTCTAAAATCCTTATAACTATCGTCATATGTATATTTCTCACGTAAACAACTATCTTAAAATCTAAATTTTTGACGCAAGATGAGTTTCTATCAGTTGTGCTCGTCCTCTTTTATTTATTTATTAGGAATTGGTAGATATCTCCATGCCATTCACACCCCGTGTTGTTGATTTGATTCAGCACATACAACGCTTTGAGTTTCAGTGTGAGTTACCCGAACAACATTATATTTTGTTTAGTTACAAAATAAGTTTGTTTCAGTAATTAGTGTTCCATGCTGGGTCGTTTCTGACGTTATAAGAACTATGTACAAATATTAAAAATGATCTTTATTTTAACCACCCTGGAAAATATTTTCTGATATTCTAAGGATCATGTTAATGCAGTTTCTGGGAAAAATAGGGAGGTCTAAATCTAAAAATGGATAATATACTTTAGTAATATATAACACCATCCACAGTGGATCACTACCAAAATCTGTCGAATCAGCGACGCCGGAAAACGTCGCTAAAATAGGCAGATACGTCGCTAAATCGTATTGGCGACGTAATTAGCGACGTTTCGACGTAGTCGCAATTTACCCAGTCGCTAAACACCAAAACGTCGCAATACGTCGCTATTGCGACGACAATTAGCGACGTAGACGCGTCGCTGATATATCGACTACTAGCGACGTACATCGACTGCCTTTACCGACGTCACCTAGCGACGTTGTTGCGACGCCCATTACAACCATGCTGACCTGGCATATCAGGACATTAGCGACGTTCTGCGACGTCGGTACGTCGCTATATTACCGACACATAGCGACGTATTGGCGACATCTATAACTAAATGGCGGTTTTGCCAGTCAGCACGGTAGCGACGTGTTGACACGTATTTAGCGACGTTTCGATATTTATTTAGCAACGTTTCTTTTCGTCGCTGTACGTCACTAAACTGGAAAAAAAATTATTAAAAAATACAGCATTTGCAGCAGCACCTACAGCAACATTTACTGGCCAATGCAAATCCTGGAGCAACCCTCCATAAAATTTTCTGGGTTCGCTGTCACCACAGTTTTCAAGAACAGGGGTATTTTGGTCATTTTCTACTTTAGAATAATTTTGGAATTATTTATTTATTTATGATATTATTTTGGGATTATTTGAGTTGGGTTCGAATTTCAACTCAATCCGACTTGTATCGAGGACCCAGAGTAGCTTTGACTCTAGTGGGACCCACTCATTAGTTAGACATGGCCCACATGACAATATTTTAGTTAGTATGTTAGACTAATTATTCATGAATAGGTTTGGTTTAATTAGAGACCTAAAACTAGACTAATTTAGCCTCAACCTAAAACCTATTCCTAATATTTAAATCAATAAGACAAGTGGAGGTATTTTAGACATTTGGATAAGGGGACACCTAGCCACACTTGGCCGGCCACTAGAGGGATAGGGATGAGCCTCTCCTTGTTATTATCCACACAAATTTTCTCTCTCTTGTTCTTTTCCAAAATTTAAGAGGAGTCTCCATTCATTTCCACCTCAAATCAATCAATTTCTTCATCAATCCTCTTCTTTTCTTCTCTATTTCAATCAAGAGGAGGAGCTAGCTAGATTTGTGAAGTTTTGGATCTTGTTCGTGTCCATTTGGAGGTCTCTTTGTGTCGATGTCGTATCGGAAGGAGTTTCCTTGGATTTGATCAACCGAAATGTATAATCTCTCCTCTATTTCATTCCTACATACATTTAGGACCATTTTGAATCTATAGGAATGACCTCATGGTTGTATCTCCATTTGTGTCCATTTCGTGTCCATTTGGAGGTCATTAGGTTGTGTCCTAGTATAGTTTTGTGTCCTAGTGGAAAATCCCTAATTTTGGACACACCAAGTGGTTGATATATTGTGTGAATGATTTATTCCTATTTTAATCTCAGATTTTAGATTGATAGAGTGTTGCTCTTAATGCATCATATTGTATCTTAATGTATCATATAATATATATATGTATATTTTCATTGTTATATATATATATATATATATATATATATATATATATATATATATATATATATATATATATATATATATATATATATATATATATATATATATTGTGTGTGTCATGTATATATATATATTTTTGTGTGTGTGTCTTTATATATATGTTAGATGTTGAGTGATATAGAGAGTGAGAGAGGGATATAGAGAATGAGATATAGAGAGTAATATAGAGAGTAATAGAGAGAGTGAGGGAGTGTGAAGGACTGTTGTTCAGTGCAGCAGGTCGAGAGAGAGCTGCTGCCCCCTTGGCAGCAGTAGTGAGCAGTGAACAGCTGCAGTCCCCACAGGGGACTGCATATTCAACATCAGCAGTAGCAGTAGGAACTGCTGCAGTCCATAGCAGCAGTTGCAATAGCATCTAAGGGGAGCAATTCACCTCTTCATCATTTCATTCATTCATTTTTCATCCATTCACTAATACATTCATTCATTAATTCACTCATTCAGTCACTCAATTCAGCCCTCCATTCTCATTCCACAAATTCGACCACCCATTCATTCATGTATGCAGCCTCTTCATTCTAGTAATTCAGCCATTCCTACATTATATATTCAGTCACACACATAGCTATTAATCAATTCATCCATAGCAGTCCCTACATTCAGTCCCCCACATTCATATATGCATTCATCCATATTCCATCCATCATTCAGTCATCCATATTCCATCTACATACATTCACCTATCCATTCATTCAACATTCATTCACCTATCCATTCATTCAACATTCATTCATCTATTCACCCTTCATTCATTCCACAAATTCCTATACTAAAATCAGTCCACCAATCCCATTTCCACCTCAAATCAGCCCCTTAGAAAACCCTTAGGTGTTTGTGTTTGTGTGTGTGTGTGTATGTGAGAGTCTATGAGAAGTAATAAGAAATTAGGATGTTAGCAAGGTAAGGTAAATTAGTGTTGTGTTAGAGAGTGAGTTATAGGTTAGATATGGTATTGAGTTAAGAGTAGATGAGGTTAATGTATGGCTATAGATATTAGAGCTAGAGTTGAGTGGTATCATAGGATACCAATATGGTATCTTAGGGTAAATGAGATTTATCCTATTTTTAAGATAAGGTAATTGCCTATAGCTAAGGTATGTGATTTAGGGTTTAAGATATAAGTGAAATTGGGTTCCCTTGGTTGGTAATGGTCAGAAATAGTGCCCTTAGACTAGTTTTGACCTCGGTTGACCGTTTTGACCAAAAGTCAACAAAAGTCAACCGAAAGTCAAACTTAGCCTAAAAGTGACTAGAATTGACCGAAACCAAACCAGAGTTGACTAGTTGACTGAAAGTCAACAGTTGATCAACATTAGCCTAGTTTGACCTAGGGTTGACCTAGAGTTGACCAGTTAACCAAAAGTCAACTGTAAGTCAACCTTTGACCTAGTTTGACCTAGTTTGACTTGGATTGACTTCTAGTGACCTAGTATGACCTAGTATGATATAGTATAACCTAGTATGACCCAGTATGACCCAGTTTGACCTAGTTTGACCTAGTTTGACTTAGACTTGTATATCATGACTTAAATTAGTTTCTCTTTCATTATAAAATCCTGTTTGACTTATTGTATCTCATCTTTAGGTCTATGATTACTCTGAACGTCTATTCACCTTATCAGCTCAGGACCACATACGAGTACATTCACAGATAGTTTTCATTGTCTTGATATCTGCTATATCCGATTTAGTTGTAGTGTCTTACTCGATTTCCAGTCACGATAGTTCACGGACTAGTATATGTTGGATCATGACATGAGATGTTGTTCCTAGATTTTTTTAGTATATTGGTACATTTTCTGTCTTGTTCCCTGTACTTGTATAGACACCGATTCCTAAGGGGACTTGTTACCCTCTTATGGAATCACGTGTCATGACGTGTCATGTCCAGATCCATTATACTATTCAGAGATGGAAAATTATTAGGAGCTATGTGATCAAAGCCTTTATGTCACTATATTCTTGTGCTTGCGTCACCCTCACCTCACGTAGGATGTAGCGAGATCTTATTCATGTGCTCGTTATCTAGGTTGGCCGGTATGACCCTTTTCAGAGATTTTCTTGTGATTGTCGGGCCAAGTGGATAGCCTGTCCTGTAACATTCCCAAGCCGATCACATAACACTCTAATAATTCAAGGCACATTTTATATTTATTTTATTATATCTTATATCCTGTTCAGTTCTATATTCAGTACTTTCTTACCATGCTATGATATTCATTTACTCATATGTTCTACATGCCCTTATGCTATACCTTGATTGGAGGCTAAGTTCTGTTCGGGAGAAGGGTTACAATCCTGGTCCATGTTCGGTTTAAGGGTTGTAACTCGGCTTCCAAATGGTTCCCAAGTTATCCTATATCTTTGTCTTGTATTTCATTATATTGTCTCGTATAGAATTTGTCAATTCATATGGAACTGCTGTTAGTGTTTGTACTTGTTCATTTTTCTGACAGGATACCGTTGATATATTACAGATGATTCTGAGGCAGACTGCTCGACCTATTATGGGGTCGAGATAGATGGAGTAGTCCAGGATTGTGGCCTGATAATAGAGCCACTAGACTTTGTACACCCAGAGTAGTATAGCTTAGTTAGGTTTGCCTGGACTGCGATCCAGCTAGTACTATCAAACTGTAGTATTTTTATATTATATTTTGTGACTCTGTGATGTTGTGTATTTCTCTGGGCTTGTGTTGGATCTTGAATTTATTTCCTATTTTTACTTCTATCATATTTTCTTTCCGTGCTATCTACCTTAGTTTTATCTTGTGATTGAGTCATGCCATATTATATTCCTCCATGTGGAGATGACATGTACCTTTATATTGTATAGTCGTAGTATTTATAGACGTTATATATATCGTTCTACCGTCGATTCTGTGGCGTAGGCTGGACGTACCCACGTGCTCGTGCCCCTAATCAGGGTACGGGTCGTGAAACGTTTTTGTGGTGGCCCATGCAGGTATGTGTCGCAGTTAGTATGATCTCATAATGGTGCTCAACTTAGAGTACTAGTTACGAGCCTGCGATTAGGACATAGGATCTAGGATATGATAGGAGTTACTCAATCACATTTTAGGAAATTTTTGATCTTTTGATTACCATGACAACTCTTTTGCATTGAATTTAATTGTCCTTCTTTGATATTCCCTATCATGTGCCATATTGATTTCTTGTTTCAATCTATCCTCAGGATGACGATTACTCGCTCTCAGGCAGCAGATCTAGTGCTATTCCAGAGAGGCCCGATCCGGTAAGACCTCTACCTCCGGTTGAGGGAGCTGCAGTAGAGGGAGTTGCCACCTCAGTTCCTACCCTTCAGGCGGGAGTAACAGTGACGGTTCCAGGAGGTCTTCCACCTCCAGCTGTGGGACCATCCATAGTCATTCCTGAGACTCTTCTACCGCCGTCTCCGCTACCGACTGATGCACAGCAGATGATGGCCCTTCTACAGCAGATGTTGCAGACCCAGAGGGCCCAGGCCGAGGCACAACAGCATCAGGCTGACGCATCTCACCGCCAGACAGAGGTGTTACGGTAGAGCATGGCGAACTCCCACCAGCTGGCGATGGCAGCAGTTGAGAGGGTTGTATCGGGTACAGTTCAGGGTGCCCCAGTTCAGCAGCAGGGTCAGGGGAGGCCTGGCACATGTTTAGATTTCAGAAAGATAAACCCGAGGGAGTTAAAGGGTACAGAGGGTATCCTTATGTAGATGACTGGTTGGAGGATGTCCAGCGGAGCCTGGAGTTAGAGGGTCCCGAAAGGGCTTCGGGTGACATCTGCGGCGAGTCAGTATTTCGATATCGCCTTGACCTGATTTCGCACGGATCCTCGTGCATCGGTGAGGGGTTTGACATGGAAGAACTTCAGGCGGCTCTTTAAGGAGAAGTTCTACCCTGGTGTGGCTTTGACAGCTCTGGAGGGCCAGTTCGTCGGATTGGTACAGGAGAACTCGTCGGTGGACGAGTATGCAGCGGAGTTCTTCTGTCTGAGTAGGTTTGTACCAGATCTGATCCAGAATGAGGGGCATAAGGCCCACAAGTTCTGGAGCCTATTCTACAGCACGTCTGAGTAGGTTTGTACCAGATCTGAGCCTATTTCACAGCACGTCTATAGGGTCAACAACAGCGAGTTGGCAGAGCTGAAGAAGCAAGTCGATGAGCTACAGGACAAAGAATTTATCAGATCCAGTTCATCATCTTGGGGTGCGCCAGTTCTGTTTGTACCGAAGAAGGATGGTACTATATGCATGTGTATCAATTACAGAGCTGTAGAAGCATGGAATTTTACAACCAAGAAAGCCCATGCGCCAGACACTACATACGCCAGAACTCGGACAGAACACTTCACAGCAAAGTCAATAAGTATAGACATTTGAAAAAAGACTTTTTATTTATATACAAAAGTCTATTACATGTCTAGAAAAGGGTGTACAAAGGAGAATTTCTACAAAGGAAAGATCCTAAGTCTACAGCCAGCGGCCACCATGCGCCTCCAGATAGGCGCAGCAGTCACCATGCGCTGCCAGTTAGGCGCAGCAGATACCATGCGCCTCCAACCAGGCGCATCCCACCATCTCTTCAGCAGCTCAGTTACGTGTATCCAGCTCAGTTATGTGCATCCCTTTAGCAGCCCAGTTATGTGCCGCTCTTCCAGCCAGGCTCACCTGATAAGTGCTTCGACTAAACAAAGCATTTAACCCTCTGGCTGGAACCAAGGAAGAGAAGAGCACCGCAAATCTGTGGCCAGAGAAGGCTTCGAAAGAGCCTCCAAAGGCGAAGGAAGACCGTGATCGAAACTACGGCTAAAGGAACAGCTTTCAACACAACCAGAGTGGGCAGCCCCCACTTTGAAGGAAGAAAGAGCCTAGCACCGCCATTCCGATCTACGGCTCTTCCAGAACAATGGAGACGAGGCCCGAGCATCCCTATCTTTGGATGCAACAGGCACCTTTCGCCTGTCTCAGAAGCCCTCGACTCCGTCTTTTGGATGTAACAGTCACCTTCAAGTGCATCAACGACGACATGGCGTCTCATCTTCACCCTCGGGAATACTTCATCAACAGAATGAACCCGAATACCCAAGTTCATATCGAAAGTACGTGAGGGAACGAGAAGCAAACCTTCTCTCCATGCCACTATTTATAGACCGGGCAGATCAAACCCACACGCCAAGTGGATGGCTCTCCGAATTCCGTGTAATAAATTTACATTAAATGGATGAACCGGACGCCTCGAATTCAGCCAAACGGCTATTTAAAGCACTCGAGGAGCGAAACAGCCGCATCATTTCGGATGTGCCAGTCAGACAGTGCATCATACGGACGCGCCCTTCGGCATCAGGCGCATCACATAGACGCGCCCTTCAGTACCAGGCGCATCACAAAGGATGCGCCCCCACACATCTCCATACCGAGTGGAACGCCAATCGACGCACCCACTCAGCTGTCCATCGAATGTCAGAAACATTAAATGCTGAACTGACAGAGTTGGCAGCACACCTCCCAAAGTCTGAACAGTTGACAGCTTTTTCAGAAAACGAAGCATCGGCAACGTCAGCGTCATCATGACTTTATCCCGACGGCTACTGCCACGTGGCCACTCAACCACCCGTATGCGCCTCTGCAGCCATGCGCCCAAATCTGCATGCGCCTCAAAAGCCATGTACCTCAGATTGCTCTCTGATCCCAAAAGACAGAAAGAAAGTTGCCTGCATGCGCCTCAAAAGCCATGCGCCCCGAACAGTTTATAACTCCTAAAGGTTACGAGCCGCAGCCTCCTCCTGCGTCCAATCCAAGGCGCAGCTCACCAGATCACTTCCCCCCACCAAATCCGAGATCTCCGAGCCATGGGTCGATGACACGTGTCCTTTGACTCAACTCATCCAAGATTTCAGCAACAGAAAGATCTTCTTCTTTGCTACGTGCCGGCTCACAAACAGCAGTATGAAGAATTCTATCCCTCGATTAGGACGCATCCTACGCGCCTCCATCAGCAATCCCCACGTGGCGTCCCCACACACCAGCGCATCCTACATGCGCGCATGAGCAGCCAGCCTACAAAACTATAAATAGAGGGATCATTTCCTTCTCACGGAGGCACAGAATCTACGGCGAACATACAGAAAATCACCAGAGAGGCAGATACAGACACTCAACGTCTTCCTCCTCTCGGCAAGCTCCGGCACCCAGAGCAATCTACACCTTCAGAGAACCGATAACCGTCGTCAGCCCGTCAACGGAGTCAACGCATTACCACTCGCTCCATTGGCACTAAGGACCCAGATTAAACAAAAGTGTACTCCTAGGACTACATCTAAGTCCTATATTGTAACACTGTTCTGTTTGTGTTAAAGTTTTCAATCAAACAATTTTAATGGCAAACAAGCTGGCGACTCTGCTGGGGACTTCTTTCTCCTCTTCCGAGAAAGTCGTGTCACAGGCCGACGACGTGAAGGTGGGCTCCTCCCATAAGACGCTGGTTGTGCGCCTCAATCAACAGGCGTACGAGGAGTTCATTTCTGAAGGAAGTGCGAGTCCTTCGAAGCGGCTGCCGAAGCCGAAGAAGACCCGCCGTGTCTGGGTGCGCAAGGTCGACGCCTCGGGCACCACCACTGAAGGGAATGCGCCAATCTAGCCCTCCCTTTCTGCTGACGTTCTCAGCAACCAATGTGTGCCCGCTGATACAACACATCTCTCGGGGAAGTGTGCGGCTGACCACGTTTCCCAGCCATCTCCCTCTCAGGCGAGGAAGATGCGTCGACGGAACAGGGGCGCAGCCAATGTCCCGCGCATCACCACTGATGCGCCACAAAAAGTCTCTGTCTTTGACAGACTCACTCGCTGTACTGGCGAGGAGAATTTGGATGCTGAGTACTATGCGCCCCAGCGGGCTAGTACAAAGAAATCCAAGGCGGCACGGGCCATGCGCCATAAACGTGCTATGCTAGCAGCAGGCCAGAGGCACGCGCTCACAATCACGCACGCTGCCGATGGCAAGCTGTACAAGGTCGAATCAGGTGCCTCTGCACCAAAAACGAGTCGACCTTTAAAGTCCTCATCTCACTTGGGCGCATCTACTGCGTGCACAACCAAGTCGAGTGAGGCAAATTCAGTGGTCTTGAACTCCCGCGCCTCCTCTGGTTGTGCGTTTGAGGTCCGTTCAAGTCACTTCAAATGTTGTGGTTCCCCCACTACTGATCGTGATGCCTGCTTGGTATTAGATCAGGGGGCGCGGCACTCACCTGACCACCCCGGCGTTTGGCCTTGCCATGCGCCTGAAGGGGGTGTGAAGGTAGCACTCTCCTCCAACGACCTGCGTAACGTGATCACTCACAAGCGCCGGTCAGGAGAGTCGACCAACAGGCACGATGCGCCTCTCACGGGGCATACTTGTGCGGTGGTCACCATCAACTGCTGTTGCAAGGCAGCAGTACCACCAAGGCAGTCAGTCTTCCAGCGACTGCAATCATCGACACCCCTCCGACATCGCCTCGGGATGAAGGTGTCAACAGAAGAGGAGCCAAGGGTTGCTTCATGCAACATGATCTCCAACTCCTCGTCAGTCCGGAAGACGACTGACAATTCATCGTCTTCATCCAAAAGCCAGCCGAGGAAAACCAAGGCAGCTGTCTCTACCTCTTGAGTGTTCGAAGGCACTCGGTCGAGGAAGAAGTTCTTGGAGGAAGTTGGGTGTAGTCAGACCCTTGTTGAGCCTCCTTCCGAAGACGAAGATGTCCAAAGCACAGCTGCGGTGGATCTTCATCCTCGAGGCGAAGTCAGCCTCCCAGAAGCCCCTCAAAATGAAAATATCCCCCAGGACACGGCTGGGGGTAGAGACGAAGAGGCCCTTCAAGACGGGGCTGAGGCAATCAGGCCCTTGCAGATGCGCCCGTCGAGAATGACCTCCAGAATGTGGCTGGGGGTGGCCAAGGTGGAACACCAGGGATGTGACTCCCCCACATGAAAGTGAGGTCGAGAGCGAAGCCTCAACCAATCCATCCACTCCCGGCCGTGTCATGACAGTATACATAACTGGGGGTGATTCCGAGTCTGATGCACCGCCGCAGGACATTGTCCAGCGCATAGACTCATTAGAGGGAGGACTCAAAACCCTCTCTGCCTCTATGCAAGCACTGACTCAAGCAGTGTTTGATATACGGTCGGCCTTGACCAGAATACCTTCAACCGGTCCCGACCCAGGAGCCAATGGGGAGTCGAGTGTACCCCTTCAACGGGCACCCTCAGACACAGAAGTACCCCGGACGTCGGAGCCCTCAAACGCTCCACTCCAGATGGTACCACCTTCCCCGACTCCTAGCTCCACGGAGGATGTGGTCAAAATGATCAAGGACTTGCGGGAGCGCTTCGAGTCCAAAAATAGGCAAGAGGAGCGCCAGAAGATGGGCATTCCCCAGCCTTATCCCCTCGAGTGGAACAAGGTGGTTTATCCCCCAAAGTATAAACCACAAACACTCACGCCGTACGACGGGAAGGACTCTCCGCGTCGGTACCTGACATATTTTCAGTCACAAACGGGGCATCTTCCAAAGGAGGACGCGCTCCTCACCAGCATCTTTGTTGGGGCCCTAAAAGGGGTGGCGTATGACTGGTACTGCAGCCTCTCCGACAATTCTATATCGTCCTTCGACAACTTGACGTGCCTCTTCCTCGATCGCTTCTACGATGGCGGGAAGGACATGACGATGGCATCTCTCATAAAGATACGCCAGAAGGAGAAAGAAACGGTTCGGGTGTTCATCGAACGCTTCCGACAGGCCTGCTTCAGGCTACCTCTAGGCATGCCAGAACATGCGCTCCTCTCCTCTTGCAGCATGAACATGCTGCCTACAGTGAAGCTCTGACTCAACTCTACTCTCCCTCCCGACTGGAGCTCCCTGATCATCGAAGCTGAAGCCGCAGAAAAGAAGGCGGCCAATGCACGTCTTCTGGGTGTCAGCTTCCCCGCCTTTGATGATAAGGGGAAAAGGTCTGCAGCCAACAACTCCGGACAAAAAGCAAAGGGAAAACAGGCATTGACTGTTAATGCCTCGAAAGGCGCATCTGCGCCTACTCAGAAGCCTCCACTGGCACCGAGACCCAAGGAGGTGTATTCATTCAATGACGAAGATACCCTGCAACTCTTTGAAATACTGAAGCAGGGTGACAAGATCAAGCTCCCGGACCCAAAGCGGTCCGATAAAGTCGGGAAAGTTGACAACCCGAGGTATTGCCACTACCATCGGTTTGTCGGACACCCGACCAAGGACTGCTACGTCATCAAGAATTACATCCAGCGCATGATCAATGCGGATGTAATCTCCGTCGACTATGAAGAGAAGACGGTGTCAGCCAATGTGGTGTCACTTCAGTTCGGCACCTTGCCGCCGACTACCACACAAGATGGTGTCGTCCCCATCCCTAAGGCGACAATGGAGGTGGTGAACTTGCCACCTATCCGTGACAATACGAGTGGACTCATCCCACTCACCACATCTCGAGAAGAGGTCCTCTGGGTTCACCCCGACCTCGTCTCCGAGGTGACTCAACCGGAGGTACGCTCTACCTCCAAATCAAAAGACAGGAAGATCAAGTCTTGCCGTACGGTCTCTTCTTCAACGGAAGAGGCACTTCCAGTGCAGACGCGTGTACAACAGAACGCCCAGCCCGGCGAAGCTGTCGCCGAGGTGGTGCCTCCTGGCACCATCCCTGAGGAAGGCCCGTCTAAACCCTCAACAGCCAATAAGCAGAAGCAGGTGGAGGCCCGTTTCGACAGACCTCTATGGAAGAAGAATACTTCGGGGCTAGCCAAGCCCCACAACTTTGACATACTGGCACAACTGGCCAGTACTCCTGCACGCCTGTCTTTGTTCGAGCTCCTGCGTCTTTCCAAAGACTCCCGAGAAGCTCTCTGCGAAGCTCTGAAGGACGCTGAATCCTTTCTCAGTCAGGTCAAGCAGCCTGAAGACCTCCCAACTACTTGTGTGTACTGTCATTGTGCGGATGAAGTTATCCCAAACATAACTTTCACCTAATAAGATATGCTGCTCAAGCACCACCGACATAACCGACCGCTGTATTACACATGGTACATCGGTTCAGTCAAGGTGAGCCGGATTCAGATCGATCCGGGGTCTTCCCTCAGCATCATCCCGAAGGCGCTGCTATCAAAACTGGGGATCCCAATGTACCGGCTGGCGCCCTCCAACACAACCATCAGTGGCTTCAACGCTAGCAAAAGCGAGCCACTGGGCAAGATCCGACTGAAGTGTCACATCGGCAACCTCAAAACTGAGGTGACTTGTTATGTGGTAGATGCCGAGGTCAACTACAACATCCTGCTCGGCCGACCATGGCTACATGAGTACATGGTGGTGCCTTCCACGCTCCACCAATGCAAGAAATATGTATCCACCAACGGCGTCATCCGGACGGAGTTCGCAGACATCGATCCTTTCAAAGGGATTGAAGCCTACTTCACCGATTCTGACTTGTACAAGCCACTTGACGAGGAGGAAGCCAACGATGCTAATGATGAGGCAGAGACGACAACTGAGCCGGACACGGAGCCTGAGATGACTCCAGACGCCCCTTTGAAGATCCGACTGAAAGGCAAACCACCCCAGAAGGTGCCTCCAATGAGCATCAAACTATCAGGGAAAGCACCGACTCCTGAGGCTCCCCTGAAGATACGCCTCAAGGGAAAGCCACCTCAAACATCGGTTTCCCTGGTGGCAAAATTACAGGGGAAGGCACCACTCACAGGAGGCGCAGTTGAGGCACCTCTGAAGGTGCGTCTTAAGGGCAAGCCCCCGCAGTCATCCAAGATGCCAGAGAGGGCTCACATAACCCTCTCAGACCCCAAAGTCAAAGCTGTGGTGGATTCTCCTGATCCGACTCCAGTGCTTACAGATGAGGAGCTTGGCGAATATATCTCTGCTGATGTAGATGCGCCCTCCTTAGATAATGTAATCCCACAGGATAAGATCTCGTATTTTATTAATAATAGAGTATCTTTTAATTATTCTTGTCTTCCGTACTGGAATGCCATGTATACAATAGATAACGCTCTACGGTCGTTGCAAACACAAATAACGACCGTCCATCATGTAAATCGAGTAGTCCCGTCTCAAGGAGTCTGTTTCATAGCCCCTCTACGAAGCCGAGACGAAGGATCCATCATTTTGGGCAAAGTCGAGCGTCATCAAGACCTCCCACCACTCGAGCCAGAACCTGATACCGGCAGAGTACAAGTCTATCGGTACACGGATACGACAAAGCACATCATCCAAAAGATGGGCTACGACCTAAAAAGCAACAAAGGCCTAAACTACGGCAAGGGTCGACGTCTCCCTCTCCGGCTTCTAATACCTAAGGGAAAGCCGCAGGACTACTACAATCGGACTCGACGGGGGGTAGGCTATGTCACGCCGCCAGCAACTCCAGAGAGTTCAGACGCAGAAGACGTAGAACATTCCCACTCGTCCGAAGCATCGACTTGGGATTCCGATACCAGTATCGGATCAGTCTTCAGGAAAGTGCTGTCAGCTAACATGACGTCAGCACAACCTCAAAAAGGTGAAGGCGAAGACCAAGCGCCGGAACCCTTCGAAGAAGCCTGGGCTCAACGCCTAGGAGAACAATAGGAGTCTCATTTTGAGTTACGTGAACCTCCCACCGAAGACGAAGTCGAGCAGATCGACCTTGGGGACGGATCTTCTTCCAAACCCATCTTCATCAGCAAAAGCCTAGAAGGAGAAGACCGAGAGTCTCTAATCCAGCTGGCTAAAGAGTATATCGACGTCTTTTCCTGGAGCTACGAAGACATGTCGGGACTCGATCCACATATCGTAATGCATAGGTTGAACATCTTACCTGATGCCAAACCTATCAAACAACAACATCGACGTTTCTGTCCGGACATCATGAATGCCATCGATCAGGAGGTGGACAAACTCTTGACCAGCGGCTTCATCCATGAGGAACAGCACCCAGATTGGGTAGCCAACGTCGTACCTGTCACCAAGAAGAATGGGAAGATACGAGTCTGTATCGACTTCAGGGACCTCAACTCTGCTTGCCCGAAGGACGAATTCCTACTTCCAATCACCGATGTGATGATCGACAACACATGTGGCTTTGAACGCATGTTCTTCATGGACGGGTATTCAGACTACAATCAAATCAAGATGTTCCCCGATGACGCAAAACACACGTCATTCAGGACTCCGAAGGGTGTTTTCTGCTACACAGTGATGTCTTTCGGCTTGAAGAACGCCGGTGCGACATACCAACGAGCTATGAGCACCATCTTCCGTCAACATCTTTGCAAGACAGTCGAATGCTATGTTGACGACATCGCAGTCAAGAGCCGCCTCAAAGGAGATCACCTACAGGATCTGAAGACAGTCTTTGATCTCATGCGGGCATATCAACTCAAAATGAACCCCACTAAATCCTTCCTGGGGGTTTCTAGCGGCAAATTCTTGGACTTTGTCATCACGATGAAAGGCATTCATGTTGATCCCGAGAAGACCAAAGCCATCCTCAACATGGACCCTCCGAAGAATCTTCAAGAACTTCGGGGCTTACAGGGACGTCTGGCATACATTCGGAGGTTCATAGCAAACCTCTCCGGTAAATGTCAACCCTTTACTCAATCATGAAGAAGGGAGTCTCTTATGTCTGGACAGAGGAGTGCCAAAAGGCTTTCGACGACATCAAAGCCTACTTGACGAGCCCACCAGTCCTGGTGGCACCTGTCGTCGGCAAACCATTTCTCCTCTACGTCCGTGCCATGGATTATTCCCTTGGCGCTCTGCCGGCTCAAAACAGCGATACAGGCTATGAGCAAGCAATCTACTACCTCAGTTGAACGCTCATCGGGGCCGAACACCGGTACAACCTCGTTGAAAAGGAGTGCTTGACTTTGGTGTTTGCCATCCAGAAGACTCATCATTATGTCTCGGGTCAGACAATTCATGTCATTTCCCAAGTCAATCCGCTCAGAGTCCTCATGACGAAGCCAGGATCATTGAACTCCCGGCTAGCCACATGGGCGATCTTGCTAACACCGTATAATATGGTGTTTATCCCGCAAAAAGCTGTTAAAGGTCAAGCTCTGGCTGACTTTTTAGCTGCACACCCCATCCCAGAATCCTCAAAACTCTATGAAGACATCCCGGATGAGGTCCAAGAATCCAACGTCACCGAAGAGGGCTCCGTCTGGCGGATGTTTTTCGATGGCGCTTCAAGAACAGGCCCCAAAGGCCAGATCATCGCAGGAGTGGGGGTAGTCTTAGTCTCCCCCGATCAGTTGGTCATCCAGCGTGCTTACTCCCTTTCGAAGCCGTGCTCCAACAATGTTGTCGAGTACAACACACTCATCATGGGACTCCAGCTCGCACAACAGCTGGGGGTGGACCATCTGGAAGCCTACGTTGACTCAAAACTCATCGTGAACCAGATTCGGGGGCAATACGAGGTTCGCCATGAAGATCTGATCCCTTACCATGAAGTTGCATTGAACATCATTTCAACCTTCACCGAGTTCTTCATCGAACACGTACCTCATCTACAAAACTTGGAGGCTGACGCTCTGGCTGGCCTCGCAGCCTCATTGGCAGTGCCCCTTGGGACTCAACACTATGTCACGGTAACTGGCCAAGACTTGGTTTGTCCTAGAAACAACCTATGCTTGTGAGTGGCTCACGCCATATCGACGAACACTGGTGTTAATGTCCGAGACTGGAGGTTCCCGTTCATCGACTTCGCTGTCTACGGAATCCTTCCAGAGGACCCGAAGGAAGCCGTCTCAGTTAGGAGACACTCTCTTCGATTCTACTACGATACAGCTACCAAAACGCTGTACCAACGCTCCTTCGATGAGCTTCTCCTTCGATGCCTGTCCAACGAAGAAGCAGCCGAAGCTCTTCGAGAAGCTCATGACGGAACTTGCGGAGCTCATCAACCCGGTCCTAAGTTGCAGGATCGACTGCGACGTATGGGCTACTACTGGCCAACCATGGCCGTCGACGCTGTTGAATATGCTAAGAAGTGTCACGCATGCCAACTTCATGCAGACTTCATACATACACCGTTTGAACCACTACATCCTACAGTCGCCTCCTGGCCCTTTGAAGCCTGGGACATGGACATTGTGGGACCAATCACCCCTCCTTCATCAAGAGAACACTGCTTTATTCTGGCCATCACCGATTACTTCTCCAAATGGGCAGAAGCAGTCCCACTGGCGGAAGTAAAGAGCTCCAGGGTGGTCAGCTTTATCAAACACCATATCATTTACCGTTTCGGAGTACCCCGGCAGATCGTTCATGACAATGGTCCTCAGTTTATCAGCCACATTTTTAGCAGGTTCTGTGACAAGAATCGCATTCAAAATGTGGCATCCACCGCCTACAATCCGGCTGTAAACGGGTTAGCAGAGGCGTTCAACAAAACAATCGTTAGGCTGCTCAAAAAGGTCGTGTCATCCAACAAACGCGACTGGGACGAAAAGCTTGGTGAATGTCTTTGGGCCTCCGCACAACGGTACGGACCCCAACAGGAAACACACCATTCTCTCTGGTCTACGGGAGCGAAGCGGTACTGCCTCTCGAGATCCAGATACCCTCACTCCGCGTAGCAATAACAAACAAACTCACAGAAGAGGACAATCAACGTCGTCGTCTGCGGGAACTAGAGGCACTCGATGAGAAGCGTCTCCTGGCTCAACAACGCATCAAACTCTACCAAGCCCGTATATCACAGGCTTTCAACAAGAAGGTCAAACAAAGGACTTTCCAAGTTGGCGACCTAGTTTTAGCAGTCAGAAGGCCAATGGTGTTAACTCACAAGACACCAGGAAAGTTCGAGTCCAAGTAGAAAGGACCTTTCATCATAGAGACAGTATACTCAAACGGTGCTTACCGCCTCGCCAAACCCAATGGGGACTTGTTCATGATGCCCATCAACGGCAAGTTCCTAAAGAAGTACTATTCTTGACATCCTTCAGACATGTACTTCCCCAAAGGGGATCTGTGGGCCCAATCATCAGGGCTCACACATAATCTCCTTCCACAAACTCATACGCTTCCGGAACCCAGCTGTTCCGTGGCATCCTTCAGTAGAAAGACAACCACGTCCACATCACCTCTGAGTTGTTCCTCTACACCCTACAAAGTGGAATCTTATGCTACGTAAGCCGACGCTACCCTTCATGTTTACCACGTCCACATTACCTCTGAGTAAACATCTCGTACAAATAACCCCTGCAATGTCGTACATTGATCGCAGAACTTCCACGTCCACATCATCTCTAAGTTGTTCAGCATATCCCCCAGGATCATTCCTACCACGTCCATAATACCTCTGAGTAGGAAGATTCTATCATTTTGAACCCAATGATTGCCATGTCTACATCACCTCTGAGCAAACATGTTAGTTCCTTCAAACTTATTATCTGTACCTAAAAACCAAGGTACGCAAAAGATAATAGGTCCACACAAATCATCAAGTTCATAATAACAAAAATGAACACATCACAAAAAAGGTTGTGTACTTCTTTATTTTCTAAAAAAAAGAGTACAGAACTACACTATCCCCCAGCAAGGGTTGTAAAAGAACATAAAAAAGGAAGAAGCTACAGTCCCTGAACCTCTCCAGGGTGGGCTGAGAGCTCTCTGACTCGACGTCTTAAGTCGACTGTACGGGTCTCCACAGTCGCCAGGACTCGACGCTCAGCTTCTTAACGTATCAATTCAACAGCCTCAGCGGAAGTTTCGCTCTCATGCTGCTCATCAAGCTGTTGTCGCTGCTGAGCCAAGGCAAGAGTCCGCTGAGTAAAAGTCGCTTCCTCCTTCTTGAATGCTACGTGTTCAGCCCGGACACGTTCGGCATCTAACTGGAGTCGGGCCCATTGATCCTCAAGGCGGCGCATCTGGGTGTTGATCTCTGCGATGTTAGCATCCAACGCAGCTCGCGTTTCCATCGTCTTCTTCATGGACTGAGACAACTGCTCTACCGCAGCCTCAGTCTCAGCCACCTCGCGCTCCCAAATGCCCACAGTGGCCTGGTAGGAAGACCCGATTTCGGCAATCAACTTCCCCTTCTCCGCATCTATCAGGACGGAGAGGTCATTTCGCTGGATGCGCTGAAGTTCCGCAAGCCGCTCGTCCAGCTCAATCACCGAAGCCTCCAGAATTTCGGCCATATGGTCGTGGCCTTGGTGAACGCGGATCAGCTCGATACAGGATATTGCCAGAGTTCTTGCCGTCGCAAAGCTCCCGTTGGCATCCATCACCGCAGATACACCCCTCTGCAACATTTTGTACACCCCCTCGATGAGGAATTTTACATATTTGTCTGCGTCCGCCAGTACCTGCGGCGTCATAGCAGGAGTTGAAGGAGCTACTATAGTTAGCAGACCGGAAGAAGATCCGCCAACCTCAACCTGCGAGGCTTGAACCTCGGCATCAATAGGCTCTTCATTGACAGGGGCCAGACTGCTAGCCCGAAGAGCCGAAGGAACAGAGGAAGCCGGCACAGGCGTCGAGATAGTACCCCAAGTAGAAGGAGTAACAGAGGGTTCCACACCCTTGTCCTTCTCAAGCCCGGCGAAACCACCGACGTCAACAGCCACCTCTTCTACCCCTAACGTCCTATCAGCGACCAGTACCTCCCCCGGCAAAACGGGAAGATCAACACTCATCTCCTAGCCCGCCCCGGGAGACAGGACCGGCAGAAGGGTCTCATCCTTCTCAAGTCCCTCTACAGGGACAGAATCTGTCGCTACCTCCTGATCGGTAGCCACCTCAACTTCCACGGTTGAAGCTGGGGTAGGACTCGGCAATGATATAGCCGACCTCCCTTCATCATGACAAGGAAGGGAATCAACCCTCTCCTCTGTCCCAACCATATCTGTTGCCCCCACAACAGACTCTTGCAGCTCTGGAGCAACGTCATCCGAAGACGACGAACTCCATTCTACCTCGCCGCCAGGAAGCCACGTGCTCCCCTCGGCATTCGAAGCCTCCGTTGTGACCTTCATCATCTCAGAAGCTGTTGCATGTAATACCTGTTGTTCGTATTACGTATTTGGAATATGTATACGTATTTTATCTTGTATTTGTATATCTTCTTGGTTTGGCTTGGCTTGTTTACTCTCGGTTTGGGTTGGCTTGGTTCGGCCGGCCCAATGCTTGGTTCATCATGGGCCAAGGGTGGAACACCTTAGCCTATGCTTCTCCTTCATTTCCACCACAACCCCCTCTTTATTATCCCCACCAACCTTCTCTCTCCTCCATAATTCTCATTTACTTCTCCTTCCCCTACCATTACTCTTCTCCACCAACCAAGAACACCATAGGCAAGTGCAACTTGCTTCCACAAGAGAACTCCTTTTGATGGTTTCATTAGCTTCTCCTCATGATTCTAAACTACATTAGAACTTGTCATTTTCCCTTTTTAGGCTTTAATTTTTGTAGATATAGAAATTAGTTACTTTCGGATTTTGGTGGTTTTGATCTATTAAACTTTCTTGTTTTCAAGTTTTGATGGTTCCATGTTGTGGGAAATTTCATTCTACCCAATTTTGACCTTTGGAAAGTTGGATTCGGACTTGTTTTGACCAAGATTTGGACAATTGAAGCTTAGATTCAACTTTAGAGTTCTTGCTGTTCTTGCCATTTGGAGAAGACAGTGAGCAGTGAGCTAGCTTTTTAGCTTACGCCACTGAGCTGTACGCTGCTGTTTAGCGAGCGTACGCTAACTTGTGTACACTGCTCTTTAGCGAGCGTACGCTGACTTGTGTACGCTGCTCTTTAGCGAGCGTACGCTGACTTATGTACGCTGCTCTTTAGCGAGCGTACGCTGACTTGTGTACGCTGCTCTTTAGCGAGCATACGCTGACTTGTGTACGCTGCTCTTTAGCGAGCGTACGCTAGCCTTGATACGCTGCCTGTTGGTAGCGTGTCTTGAGCGTACGCTAGCTTGAGCGTACGCTGACCTGTAGCTTGAGCGTACGCTGACCTGTAGCTTGAGCGTGCCCTTGTGTACGCTGACCCTTGCGTACGCTCCCCATTGGAAGTGTATGGAACCTTTGGTACGCTAGCTCGAGCGTACGCAGACCTGAGCGTACGCTAGCCTGAGCGTAGCCTGGCTTGAGCGTAGCCTGATTACCCTTGATCTTCTATAGCCCTGTATATTGATATTTTATTAGATATTTAACGTCCATTTTATATTCTTACGCCTTTTGTCATGAACTTGATAATCATGGATTTGTTTAATATGTTTGGAAATGATACCTGAGCATAACACGATAGTGACCCGTAGTGGTGCACTCCTGACATAATGACCTGACATGACCTGATAGTGGCCCGTCGTGGCGCACTCCTGACAAGTATACTTGACATGATAAACCTGACATGTTATATCTTGATAAGCTGTTGCGACGGCTACCTGACATGACATGACCTGTATAAATAACCTAGACACCGTGGGCGATTGTGCTTGTACAAATAATCCAGTCCTGTCTTGCATCATATCTAGGAGGGGACTCCTGAGTACCACGGTCAGGAGTACCTACTAAAATGGACTAAGGTTAACAACTAGATTAATACATTAGTCATGAAGAGATTTTCCAGCTACAGGCAATCCCGTTACCTGGGCACGCCTTGGGATCTGTAGCCTACCGTCGAGTAGGGCACATTTCCAGCACACTGTCATGTGTTGCACCCTTCAAGCTACCTAAGGGTACATTCGTTTCCTGGACGATGTACCCACCTGAATTCAACTCTAATCTTTTAACCCGGGGAACCTGGATGGTCTGCAGGATTTGTGGCTGTGGAATAATCTTACTACATCTTGTTAGTAATTAGGCTTGTGACAACCCTAGTTAGTTAAAGTATCAAGCCGTAATTCTTGCTTGGCCGTGAAGTGATTGGATGGAGTCTAACCAGTCTAGTCTTGCCCTGACCCTGTTCCAGACTATTGAATGACCAGAATGCTTGTATTTATTTTACCGATAAATGGTGAGAATTCCAAGTTTTGTTCAGACGAAGGGTTACAACCCCGGTCCTTGTTTGGTTTACGGGTTGTAGCCTGGCTATCTGAATAGTTCCATGGTTATCTCGTCGTATATCATCCTGATATGTTTCCTTTTATTCCAGTCCTTTTTTTATTTATATTTATATTCCTGTGCTGATTGCTGGTTTTAGTTCTTAAGTGAAGCCTCCTTTGTGGCACTTGCTCTTTCTGGGGTCTGATCCAGCTGGTTTTGTGTGGCCAGATTTCGGAGCAGCTCCAGAGGATCTACCGACTTCCCAGCCAGATGGTGGCCACTAGACGGAACCCTGGCAACGAGTGGGTTATTTTTGGCTCTCCCGCTCTATTGTAAAAATATTCTTTTGAGGCGTTTAGCCGACGAGCACCTGTTTAGCTCGATTGCACTTACTTACTGTCTGCCTACGGGCTGTAACATGATTGACAAATCCTAGGGTTGATCATGTATGACTAAACTCTTGCTAGTCCTAACATTTTGTAACGACTAGCTTCATGATCAGCTGAATATGTAATATTTGGGACGCCTTATTATTGTATATTTAATGATCATACATCTTGTGACTCTTACTTACTTGCTTATGATTGAGACACTAGGCTTGTTCATGACCTTAAGAGACTGTTGGCTTGTAGATAAACCCTCATGTATCCTAGACAGCCATGACCGTATAGCGAGATGGAATCCATTTCAATATACGTAGCTGGCTATGTCTGCCTCCGCTTTCCAGTATTCTGGTTCTGGGGCGTGACATTGCACCCTCAGCTTCTCTCCTAACATAATCCGGGGATATCGGAATCTCCACGACGACAGCATCCTCCGGATTCTCCTCCATGGGAGACATCATAGTCGACGGAATACGCACTCCAGACGAGCCCACCATCTCTTTTTGCCTACTCCCATCCGATCTTGGAGTACGAGGCTTTCTTTTTAGCGGTTCCTACAAAAAAGGCATCGGTTACATAAAATGTGGAACCTAAACCGGACTATGTAGGGCATCCTTACCTCTGCGGACGCTGAGTCCGATGACACCGTCGGTGACGACGCCTTCTTCTGCTTCTTCGGTGCAGGAGATTCAGCCCCTGTATCTGCACATCGTTTTGATCGATCGACCGAGGGTTCTGCCTGAGATGCGGAAGGGGCACCCCGATGACCCGCCCCTGGCGGACGATGCGATCGGGCTTTCACTGGCATGTCCCCGGTCGCTGCTAACTGGGTGCCTGCAATAAGACTGGTCTCCCTATCATATCCGGAGGGCGCGGCAGCCATAACACAGTAAAATTTGGCGGCCGAGTAAAGAATGGGCGACCGCGGATCTGGGACGGGCAACGTAAAACGAGCCCCGGTATATCCGGCATTATAGTAATGCCAAGCTCGTGCACCATCCAACAAACTTCCAACATACCCCAGAGTAATACTGGGGTTATCCAACATCAGCTGGGCATAACCAAATTGTCGTGCAAAGCGGCTCGGCAGATACGGTTCCAGGTAGCACTGATTCCTGTTCTGATACACCAGATGGGACGGCCGAATACTTTGCAACCAGCGGAATCCCCATTGAGGCAGAGTGGTGGTACCTTCGCCCGAATCCTTTAAATCTTCGTTGGCCTCAAAACCCAAGTAGATTGGACCAACTTTGGTGATCTCCCAACCTTGAAGACGGGATAAAACCTTTCTACAGACAGGGACACCAGTGTGCGACCAGCTCCTCCGATGGAAACGGCGAAAGAATGCATCTCCAGCCCTATAGTCTTCTTCTGAGCCTGGGCTCATCACATTGGGGTGATGCAAAATTAACCATCCCATCAAATAGTGAAACAGTAGTTCGGCACGCGGGAAGTTATTATTTCTGCCTCTGTCATGAATTATATTTCCCGCAAACTCTCGCAAACCTCGCTGTAGGTTACATACCATTGCGTGGAGAAGAGCCAAACGTCGGCCGAAGACCAACTTTACGGCTGGTAGGATTAAGTTTCGGGTCACCCTCTCTACGGCGCCGGATCCGCCTGCGAGCACGCAATCCCGGAGCTATATCATCAGGTAGGCCGTCAACACCGCCTTGGATGACATTCGATAAGCAAGATGCCAGAAGCAGCTGTAGGAGTGTTCATCTGACTGCTGGTCTTCATTCCCTCGGGGATTCTTCTCACCTAACCTGCTCATTTCGGATAGCACTTCGCTACGAGAGAGCGCCGACGGAGTAGAAAACTGCGAAGGGTCCTCTTTGTCTTGTCTAAAGACGTAATCCCTCCAAGCAGTCACATGGGGCTGCGTCCCGCTTTTATCCCTTCTCTGCATATAGTAATGATGACTCGCCACTTCCTTGAAAACGGCCGTCATCTCCTCAGCCCTGTCTCCCAGGACCTGAAGCTCTTCGTTGGTCGAAAAATACTCTTCATAGGGTTCCGACCCCCAAGGGAGTTTTGACACCTCATACATCTCATGAAGAGCGAGCCCTAACTCCCCCACCGGAGTAAAAAAGGTCCCGGTATGGATATCAAACATCTCCAAGAGTGCGAGGAACATATGCCTATTGATGTCAACACCCGCCTGGGTAGCACGGATCGCGGCAGTCAACCCAATCTCTCGGAGCTCAGTCCGAAAATACGACAAGATCCAGAGTGTCAGTCTATCCCATTTGGAAACATAATGGCACCAACCCTCCACCCGAAAATCTCCTTTCGGGTATGAACGTTCCATAAAAAACATACGATGTGTAAAAGTCGAAGCACTATAAGCAAACGTATCAATGGGTACATCACTGTAGAGGCTCCCAAGACGTAAAGTCCGCCAGGTGAAAGAAGACCCAGACCGTACGACGGTCAAAGTATCCCTTTGGTCGGAGGTAGAATCAATTTGGATGACGCCAGTCACCGCTCCCCCCTGCGAGGGGGTAAGATCCCAAGACATCCTCCTCTTGGAAGCAAGGCGACAGAAGGATGTCAAGGGCTACTGACGTTCAAGTTGCTTAACAGTCATATGCACCCTATTTGCTGCAAAGAACCAGTCCTCCTTGACCTTCAACACCGTCGCTTCAGTAGAAGTGAGGCGGTCTCTGAATAGGAACTCAGGTTTCAAGAAGGTCACTTTATCAGATGTAGAAGATTTTAAAACTCCACGCTCCATCATCCGTTTGAGGAACCCATACTGTTGTTCCCGGATTTGAGTCATTCTCTCGGGAGGCTTGTAGAAGCATGGAATTTCACAACCAGAAAGCCTATGCGCCAGACACTACATGCGCTAGAACTCAGACGAAGAACTTCACAGCAAGATCAATAAAGATAGACATTCGAAAGAAGACTTTTTAAAGATCACAGAAGTCTATTACATGTCTAAGAAAAAGTTGTACAAAAGAGAATTTCTACAAAGGAAAGATCCTAAGTCTACAGCCAGCGGCCACCATGCGCCTTCAGATAAGCGCAGCGGCCACCATGCGTCTCCAGATAGGCGCAGTATCACCATGCGCCACCAGGGAGGCGCAGCAGATACTATGCGCCTCCATCCAGGCACATCCCGCCATCTCTTCAGCAGCTCAGTTATGTGCATCCAGCCCAGCTATGTGCATCCCTTCAGCCAAATTCTTCCAGCCAGGCTCACCTGGCCGAGCAGAGCCCAGTTATGCGCCGCTCTTCCAGCCAGGATCACCGGATAAGTGCTTCCTCAAAGCATTTAACCCTCTGGCTGGAACCAAGGAAGAGAGGAGCACGGCAAAGCTGTGGCCAGGGGAGGCTTCGAAAGAGCCTCCAAAGCCCAAGGAAGACCGTGATCGAAATCATGGCACAAGGAAGCTCTCAACACAACCAGAGTGGGCGACACCCACTTTGAAGGAAGAGAAAGCCTAGCACCGCCATTCCGATCTACGGCTCTTCCGGAATAACGGAGACAAGGCCCGAGCATCCCTATCTTTGGATGCAACAGGCACCTTCCGCCTGCCTCGGAAGCCCTCGACTCCGTCTTTTGGATGTAACAGTCACCTTCAAGTGCATCGAAGACGACACAGCGTCTCATCTTCACCCTCGGGAGCACTTCGTCAACAGAATGCACCCGCATGTTCAAGTTCATGTTGGAAGTACGTGAGGGAATGAGAAGCAAATCTTCTCTCCATGCCACTATTTACAGGCTGGGCAGATCAAACCTACGCGCCAAGTGGATGGCCCTCCGAATTCCGTGCAATGAATTTACATTAAATGGATGAACCAGACGCCTCGAATTCAGCCAAACGGCTATTTATAGCACTCGAAGAGCGAGACAGCCGCATCATTAAAAGACATGTCCGATGCGCCAGCCAGACAGCGCATCACACGGACGCGCCCTTCGGCATCAGGCGCATCACACAGACGTGCCCTACAGTACTCGGCGCGTTACAGAGGGGGCGCCCCCACACATCTCCATACCGAGTGGAATGCCAACCGACGCGCCCACTCAGCTGTCCATCGAACGTCACCAACATTAAATACTGAACTGACAGAGTTGGCAGCACGCCTCCCAAAGTCTGAACAGTTGACAGCTTTTCAGAAAACGAAGCATCGACAACGTCAGCATCATCATGACTTTATTTCGACGGCTACTGCCACGTGGCCACTCAACCAACCGCATGCGCGTCTACGGCCATGCGTCCAAATCAGCATGCGCCTCAAAAGCCATGCGCCTCAGACTGCTCTCTGATCCCGAAAGACAGAAGGAAAGTCGCCTGCATACGTCTCAAAAGCCATGCGCCCCAAATGGTTTGTAACTCCTAAAGGTTATGAGCCGCAGCCTCCTCCTGCGCCCAATCCAAGGCGCAGCTCACCAGATCACTCCTCTCCACCAAATCCAAGATCTTCGAACCATGAGTCGACGACACGTGTCTTTTGACTCAACTCGTCCAAGATTTCAGCAACGGAAAGATCTTCTCTCTGCTACGTGTCGGCTCACAACAGCAGTATGAAGAGTTCTTCCCCTCGATCAGGGCGCAGCATCCGTGCGCCTCCATCAGCAACCTCCACGTGGCGTCCCCACACCGGCGCATCCTGCATGCGCACATGAACAGCCAGCCTGTAAAACTATAAATAGAAGGATCATCTCCTTCACACAAGGGACTCAGAACACAAGACTGACAACACAGAGAGAATCCACAACAGAGAATCACCGGAGAGGCAGTTCTAGACACTCAACGTCTTCCTCCTCTCAGCAAGCTCCAGCACCCAGAGCAATCAACACCTTCAGAGAACCGATAACCGTCGTCAGCCGGTCAACGGAGTCAACGCATTACCACTCGCTCCATTGGCACTAAGGACCCAGCTTAAACAAAAGTGTACTCCTAGGACTACATCTAAGTCCTATATTGTATCACTGTTCTGTTTGTATTAAAATTTCAATCAAAACAATTTTAATGGCAAACAAGCTGGCGACTCTGCTGGAGACTTCTTTCTCCTCTATCGAGAAGGTTGTGTCACAGGCCGACGACGTGAAGGTGGGCTCCTCCCACAAGATGCTGGTAGTGCGCCTCAATCAACAGGCGTACGAGGAGTTCATTTCTGAAGGAAGTGCGAGTCCTTCGAAGCGGCTGTCAAAGCCGAAGAAGACCCGCGCAGTCTGGGTGCGTAAAGTCGACGCCTCGGGCACCACCGTTGAAGGGGATGCGCCCGTCCAGCCTTCCCTTCCTGCTGACGTTCTCAGCAGTCAAGGTGCGCCCGCTGATGCAGCGCATCTCTCGGGGAAGCGTGCGGCTGACCACGTTCCCCAGCCATCTTCCTTTCAGGCGAGGATGATACGTCGACGGAGCAGGGGCGCAGCCAATGCCCCGCACATCATTTCTGATGCGCCACAAAGAGCCTCTGTCTTTGACAGACTCACTCACTATAATGGCGAGGAGAATTTGGATGCTGAGTACTATGTACCCCAGCGGGCTGGTACGAAGAAATCCAAGGCGGCACGGGCCATGCGCCACAAACGTGCTATGCCAGCAGCCGGCCAGAGGCACGCGCTTACAATCACGCGCGCTGCCGATGGCAAGCTGTACAAGGTTGACTCAAGTGCTTCTGCACCGACAACGAGTCGACCTTCAAAGTCCTCATCTCGCTTGGGCGCATTCACTGCGTGCACAACCAAGCCGAGAGAGGCAAACTCAGTGGTCTTGAACTCCCGCGCCTCCTCTGGTTGTGCGTTTGAGGTCCGTTCAAGTCACTTCAAATGCTGCGGTTCCCCCACTACTGATCGTGATGCCTGCTTGGTATTAGATCAGGGGGCGCAGCACTCACCCGACCACCCCGGCGCTTGGCCCTACCATGCGCCTGAGAGGGGTGTGAGGGTAGCACTCTCCTCCAACGACCTGCACAACGTGATCACTCACAAGCGCCGGTCAGGAGAGTTGACCAACAAGCACGATGCGCCTCTCACGGGGCACACTTGTGCAGTGGTCACCATCAACTGCTATTGCAAGACGGCAGTACCGCCAAAGCAGTCGGTCTTCCAACGGCTACAATCATCGACACCCCTCCGACATCGCCTTGGGACGAAGGTGTCAGCAGAAGAGGAGCTAAAGGTTGCTTCATGCAACGTGATCTCCAACTCCTCATCTGTCCGGAAGACGACTGCCAATTCCTCGTCTTCATCCAAAAGCCAGCCGAGGAAAACCAAGGCAGCTGTCTCGACCTCTGGAGTGTTCGAAGGCACTCGGTCGAGGAAGAAGTTCTTGGAGGAAGCTGGGGGTAGCCAGACCCTTGTCGAGCCTCCTTCCGAAGACGAAGATGTCCAAAGCACAGCTGCGGTGGATCTTCATCAAGGCGAAGATGGCCTCCCTGAAGCCCCTCAAAATGACGATGTCCTCCAGGACACCGCCGGGGGTAGTGCTGGAAACGAAGAGGCCCTTCAAGACAGAGTTGAGGGCAGTCAGGCCCTTGCAGATGTGTAGTGCCCCGCTCCTTACGGTCCACTATGTAATACCTACGGCTTGTTGACTCAGTCATGAACTGAGTACTTGGTGAAACCTTTGTCGGTATCGATTGATCACGGATGAAATGCAATGAACCTTTTCAATTGATGGATTGGCTTCTATTGAAATAAATCCAAGAGTTTTGCTGAATGTTTTCTCTACGCTGCTTGGTTTTGATGAATGCATTTTCGTATTGGTTTTCGATGATTGGTTTTCATTGTTCGCTTTCATCGTATTTCGTATTCATTCCGAATCTTGAGAGAAAGAGACGATGTATGCTAATCAACTGTTGGTGCTATTGTAGGCCGCGTGAATTGTTCGTGAACGGCGCGTGAAGTCCCTCCTTCTCTCAACTAAGATTCATCTCGGTGAGTTGCTTCAACCGAACAGACATTGATCTGTACGCCTAAGAAAAATGATCTCTAGTCTACTCTGTTGCCTTGTCCCAATGATCAATGATACCACATCCACAAAAGATAAGAGAAGATAATTGAATTGAATCAAATGCAAGAATATGTGTTGCTACTCTATCTGCTCGATAAGAATGATCATCTGCTTGTCATCAGTATGCTTGAAATGTAGACATGTACAGACGAACTTGTACATGTTGAGATAAACCCGAAGGCACGAATCAAACGTGTCGTATACCTGTGCATAAGTCCAAGTGTGTCTCATCTGATAGAACGGCTAGAGCATGCATTTGGTCTCGGACAACTTGTATACAAGGAATTATTTGTCTCTCGGGTGGTATCTGGGGACACCTGGAACCGCTCGGCCTAGGAGAGATTATGAGCACACTGGGTGCAAGGACCCATGTTAAAAGTGTAGCCGAATATCTGTGTCCTTAGCGACGAGCTGAACCAAAGAGTCACAGCGGCTAATCATGGGGAAAACCCATGGACCAACATGTAGAATAGTCCACCTGCATGACCCAAATGACAACTTCAATATCTGCAAGAATGAATCATGAATTACTCATTATGCAAATTGTGCTAACGTGGTTTTGTGCAGGGATGACTGCCGGCGAGGGTAAGTTGCTATGATATATTCTATCTGTCATGTTCTTATGAATTGTTAAAAAGAACCTAGACAAGTAGAAAGATCACTAGTAAATGTTAGCTCAACATATTGATTTAGTGCAGAGATTTGCGAGTTCGGCCAAAAGCCGCTCGCCAGTACATGATGTGTACTGACCCACGTTGTGGGCATCCTTTTCAGAAGCAAAAAGGAGACAGGGGGATTTCAAGTGAGGCACCGAAGCTCGTCTAGCCCAGTAGAGCTCGTGGATCGCCTCGAAGTTTACTTTCAGTCAATTGCAAGTTTTCAGTTTTCATTTCCTTTGAAGGTGTCTTTCAATTCCAGCTTGTAATAAAGGATATCATGTATGGGCATTGTGGCAAATTTCAAAAGAGTGTTTCAAAGAGTATCTTGTAGCCAAATTATGAGGCAAATCTGAGTTGCAAAGCTTTGTACTTGTATTCCTATCAAGCTATGAATAAAATGAGTATTTCCATTTCAAATCTCTGTGTCCAACATTTGGTTTTCTGCAATGGGTGTGTGCGTGTGTTTTGCTTGACTAGTTATTTTTGTGCAGGTACATGGCCTTGTGCAAGCGCAACTTAGGCTTGCACGGCATCACGCCTTAGCGAGGACGATCGATCCCGCAGGGATCCAAGCAAGACGGATGACCCTAGCGGGATCGGGGCGTGACAAAGTGGTATCAGAGCACGATTTTACGTCCTTGGCCTCTTACAAATATCGTTTTCAAAAAGTATATAAAGTACTTTGACGGCTTTCAAAAGTGTCCGTATTTTGGGTTATGAAAACCAATGCCCCATACAATAAGTCCATAATATTTTATGAGACTGACAGAAGTTACACTATTTTGTAGAGAGATGGCTCCTCCTCGTCCATCTGGCTCGACCGATGCGGTAGAACGCATCATGACAATGTTGGAGTTACAGAGACAGGACAATGAGGAAAGAAATCAGATACATGAGGCCCGAGCGGCTGCCCAACAAAAGCAGTTGGATGCCCTGACCCAGCTTGTCACGGTGCTTGCGACAAATCGAGATGCCACCGCAGCGACGGAACCAACGGGAATGCCCGAGATCGAGCCCGTAGAGGGTGATGAGCCCCAGCCGGCGCAAAGGCACACTGTCTTTAGGCCAAAGGACTTCTTGGACGCGAAACCTCCAGAATTTTAAGGCAGGACGTCACCCGACAAGGTGATGGACTGGATTGATAAAATAGAGACTCTGTTCGCGTTCATAGGAGTTCCAAGTAGCAAAAAGGTAGTCTGTGCCGTTATGCTCCTACGGCTGCGGGCGAAGGACTGGTGGAAGGCGAAGAAGCCGGCGCTGCTCGCAACGGCTAGGAATGGAAAGATCTCGTGGGCCTTGTTCAAGAAGGCGTTTCTGGATCAATATCTGCCTCGAGCCATGAGCAAGAAGATGGAGGATGACTTCATCACACTGAAACAGGGGGATATGTCCGTGGAGGACTATGAATCTGAATTTGCTAAGTTGGCAAATTTTGCCGCTGCTTGGCTCCCCACGGAACAGACTCGCATAAATCGATTCGTGGAAGGTCTGAATTACGACATCCAATTAAGTGTGCTGAATCGAGAATGCGGGTCCTATTCTCAAGCCTTTGAGGCGGCGCTTCAGGTGGAACAGTTCGAGCAGAAGAAAGCGTCCAACAAAGCGCCGAACAGTCGGAATCAGCCCGCCAAGAAAAATCATGACGGAGAGAAAAAGACCGATGGGGAACCACGAAATGAGACAATCTGTTCCTACTGCGGTCGACGAGGACATGCGAGTGAAGAATGTCGCTTTGCGAAAGGTTTGGTATGCAGTCACTGTGGGAAGCATGGACACACCAAGGAGGACTGTCGTTCCGCGAACCACGCTTGTTTTCGTTGTGGCCAACAAGGTCACGCTATCCGAAATTGCCCGAAGAGAAATCGAAATAGAGACGACATTGAAGAGCGTGGGCAGCTGCCAGGCCCACCGCCCCTTCGAGACAATCCGCAGAACCAGCCGCAGCGGATTAATGGACGCGTCTTCAATCTCTCCACGTTGCTTGACCCAGAATGCAACAATAGTGGAGGTGAGTTTTGTTTCTTAAGTTTTGAGGACAAAACTTTTTCTCGGTAGGTTATTATGTAGTGCCCCGCTCCTTGCGGTCCACTATGTAATACCTACGGCTTGTTGACTCAGTCATGAACTGAGTACTTGGTGAAACCTTTGCCGGTATCGATTGATCACGGATGAAATGCAATGAACCTTTCCAATTGATGGATTGGCTTCTATTGAAATAAATCCAAGAGTTTTGCTGAATGTTTTCTCTACGCTGCTTGGTTTTGATGAATGCATTTTCGTGTTGGTTTTTGATGATTGGTTTTCATTGTTCGCTTTCATCGCATTTCGCATTCATTCCGAATCTTGAGAGAAAGAGACGAAGTATGCTAATCAACTGTTGGTGCTATTGTAGGCCGCGTGAATTGTTCGTGAACGGCGCATGAAGTCCCTCCTTCTCTCAACTAAGATTCATCTCGGTGAGTTGCTTCAACCGAACAGACATTGATCTGTACGCCTAAGAAAAATGATCTCTAGTCTACTCTGTTGCCTTGTCCCAATGATCAATGATACCACATCCACAAAAGATAAGAGAAGATAATTGAATTGAATCAAATGCAAGAATATGTGTTGCTACTCTATCTGCTCGATAAGAATGATCATCTGCTTGTCATCAATATGCTTGAAATGTAGACATGTACAGACGAACTTGTACATGTTGAGATAAACCCGAAGGCACGAATCAAACGTGTCGTATACCTGTGCATAAGTCCAAGTGTGTCTCATCTGATAGAACGGCTAGAGCATGCATTTGGTCTCGGACAACTTGTATACAAGGAATTATTTGTCTCTCGGGTGGTATCTGGGGGCACCTGGAACCGCTCGGCCTAGGAGAGATTATGAGCACACTGGGTACAAGGACCCATGTTAAAAGTGTAGCCGAATATCTGTGTCCTTAGCGACGAGCTGAACCAAAGAGTCACAACGGCTAATCATGGGGAAAACCCATGGACCAACATGTAGAATAGTCCACCTGCATGACCCAAATGACAACTTCAATATCTGCAAGAATGAATCATGAATTACTCATTATGCAAATTGTGCTAACGTAGTTTTGTGCAGGGATGACTGCCGGCGAGGGTAAGTTGCTATGATATATTCTATCTGTCATGTTCTTATGAATTGTTAAAAAGAACCTAGACAAGTAGAAAGATCACTAGTAAATGTTAGCTCAACATATTGATTTAGTGCAGAGATTTGCGAGTTCGGCCAAAAGCCGCTCGCCAGTACATGATGTGTACTGACCCACGTTGTGGGCATCCTTTTCAGAAGCAAAAAGGAGACAGGGGGATTTCAAGTGAGGCACCGAAGCTCGTCTAGCCCAGTAGAGCTCGTGGATCGCCTCGAAGTTTACTTTCAGTCAATTGCAAGTTTCCAGTTTTTATTTCCTTTGAAGGTGTCTTTCAATTCCAGCTTGTAATAAAGGATATCATGTATTGGCATTGTGGCAAATTTCAAAAGAGTGTTTCAAAGAGTATCTTGTAGCCAAATTATGAGGCAAATCTGAGTTGCAAAGCTTTGTACTTGTATTCCTATCAAGCTATGAATAAAATGAGTATTTCTATTTCAAATCTCTGTGTCCAACATTTGGTTTTCTGCAATGGGTGTGTGCGTGTGTTTTGCTTGACTAGTTGTTTTTGTGCAGGTACATGGCCTTGTGCAAGCGCAACTTAGGCTTGCACGGCATCACGCCTTAGCGAGGACGATCGATCCCGCAGGGATCCAAGCAAGACGGATGACCCTAGCGGGATCGGGGCGTGACAAGATGCGCCTGTCGAAGACGAACTCCAGAATGTGGCTGGGGGTGGCCAAACACCAGGAGAAGTGACTCCCCCACATGAGAGCGAGGCTGAGAGCGAAGCCTCAACTAATCCATCCACTTCCGATCGTGTCATGACAGTATACATGACCGGGGGTGATCTTGACTGATGCACCGCCACAGGACATTGTCCAGCGCATAGATTCGCTAGAGGGAGGACTCAAAACCCTCTCTGCCTCAATGCAAGCACTGACTCAAGCAGTGTTTGAGATGCGGTCGGCCTTGATCAGGACACCTTCAAATGGTCCCGACCCAGGAGCCAATGGAGAGTCGAGTGTGCCCCTCCAACGGACACCCTCAGACACAGAAGCACCCCAGACGTCGGAGCCCTCAAACGCTCCACTCCAGGTGGTACCTCCTTCTCCGACTCCTAGCTCCACGGAGGACGTGGTCGAAATGATCAAAGATCTGCGGGAGCGCTTCGAGTCCAAGAACAGGCAGGAGGAGCGCCAGAAGATGGGCATTCCCCAGCCTTATCCCCTTGAGTGGAACAAGGTGGTTTATCCCCCAAAGTATAAACCACAAACACTCACGCCGTATGACGGAAAGGACTCTCCACGACGGTACCTGACGTACTTCCAGTCGCAGACAGGGCATCTTCCGAAGGAGGACGCGCTCCTCACCAGCATCTTTGTTGGGGCCCTGAAAGGGGTGGCGTATGACTGGTACTGCAGCCTCCCCGATAATTCCATATCGTCCTTCGACGACCTGACACGCCTCTTCCTCGACCGCTTCTACGACGTTGGGAAGGACATGACGATGGCATCTCTCATTGAGATACGCCAGAAGGACAAGGAAACGGTTCGGGCATTCATCGAACGCTTCCGTCAGGCCTGCTTCAGGCTACCTCCAGGCATACCAGAGCATGCGCTTCTCTCCGCTTGCAGTATGAACATGCTGCCTGCAGTAAAGCTCTGGCTTAACTCTACTCCCCCTCCCGACTGAAGCTCCCTAATCATCGAAGCTGAAGCTGCAGAGAAGAAGGTGGCCAATGCACGTCTTCTGGGTGTTAGCTTCCCCGCCTTTTGACGATAAGGGGAAAAAGTCCGCAATCAACAACTCCGGACGAGAAACAAAGGGGAAACAGGCATTGACTGTTAATGCCTCGAAGGGCGCATCTGCGCCTACTCAAAAGCCTCTACTGGCACCGAGACCCAAGGAGGTTTATTCATTCAATGATGACGACACCCTGCAACTCTTTGAGATACTGAAGCAGGGTGACAAGATCAAGCTTCCGGACCCGAAGCGGCCCGATGAAGTCGGGAAAGTGGACAACCCGAGGTACTGTCACTACCATCGGTTTGTCGAACACCCGACCAAGGACTGCTACGTCCTCAAAAATTACATCCAGCGCATGATCAATGCGGATGTAATCTCCGTCGACTACGAAGAGAAGACGGTGTCAGCTAATGTGGTGTCACTTCAGTTCGGCACCTTGTCGCCGACTACCACATAAGATGGCGTCGTCCCCATCCCTAAGGCGACAATGGAGGTGGTGAACTTGCCACCCACCCGTGACAATGTGAGTGGACTTGTCCCACTCACCACATCTCGAGGAGAGGTCCTCTGGGTTCACCCCGACCATGTCTCCGAGGTAACTCAACCGGAGGTATGCCCTACCTCCAAAGCAAAAGGCAGGAAGATCAAGTCTTGCCGCACGGTCTCTTCTTCAACGGAAGAGGCGCTTCCTGTGCAGACGCGTGCACAACAGAACTCCCAGCCCGGTGAAGCTGCCGCCGAAATGGTGCCTCCTGGCACCATCTCTGAGGAGGGTCCATCCAAGCCCTCAGCAGCCAATAAACAAAAGCAAGTGGAGGCCCGTTTCGACAGACCTCTGTGGAAAGAAAATGCTTCGGGGCTAGCCAAGCCCCACAATTTTGACATTCTGGCACAACTGGCTAGTACTCCTGCACGCTTGTCTTTGTTCGAGCTCCTGCGTCTCTCCAAGGACTCCCGAGAAGCTCTCTGCGAAGCTCTGAAGGATGCCGAATCCTTTTTCAGTCAAATCAAGCAGCCTGAAGACCTCCCAACTACTTGTGCACACTGTCATTGTGCGGATGAAGTTATCCCAAACATAACTTTCACCCAACAAGACATGCTGCTCAAGCATCACCGACATAACCGACCGTTGTATTACACAGGGTACATCGGTTCGGTAAAGGTGAGCAGGATTCAGATCGATCCGGGGTCTTCCCTAAGCATCATTCCAAAGGCGCTGCTATCAAAGCTGGGGATCCCAATGTACCGGCTGGCGCCCTCCAATACGACCATCAGTGGCTTCAACGCTAGCAAGAGCGAGCCACTGGGCAAGATCCGGCTGAAGTGTCACATCGGCAGCCTCAAAACTGAGGTGACTTGTTATGTGGTGGATGCCGAGGTCAACTACAACATCTTACTTGGACGACCATGGTTACATGAGTACATGGTGGTGCCCTTCACGCTCCACCAATGCATGAAATATGTATCCACCAACGGCGTCATCCGGACGGAGTTTGCAGATATCGATCCCTTCAAAGGGATTGAGGCCTACTTCACCGATTCCGACTTGTACAAGCCACTTGACGAGGAGGAAGCCAACGACGTCGATGATGAAGCAGAGACGGCAACAGAGCCGGACTTGGAGCCCGAAATGACTCCCGACGCCCCCTTAAAAATCCGATTGAAGGGCAAGCCTCCCCAGAAGGTGCCTCCAATGAGCATCAAGCTATCAGGGAAAGCACCGACTCACGAAGCTCCCCTGAAGATACGCCTCAAGGGAAAGCCACCTCAAACAGCGGCTCCCCTGGTGGTAAAATTACAAGGGAAGGCGCCACTCATCGGAGGCGCAACCGAGGCACCTCTCAAGGTGCGTCTTAAAGGCAAGCCGCCGCAGTCATCCAAGATGCCGAAGAGGGCTCACACAACCCTCTCAGACCCCAAAGTCAGAGCGGTGGAGGACTCTCCTGATCCGGCCCCAGTGCTTACAGATGAGGAGCTTGGCGAATATATCTCTGCTGATGTAGACGCACCCTCCTTCGACAATGTAATCCCACGGGATAAAATCTCGTACTTTATCAATAATAGAGTGTCTTTCAATTATTCTTGTCTTCCACACTGGAATGCCATGTATACATTAGATAACGCTCTACGGTCGTTGCAAACACAAATAACGACCGTCCACCATAATCGAGTGGTACCGTCTCAAGGAGTCTTCATAATCCCCCCACGAAGCCGAGACGAAGGCACCATCATCTCGGGCAAAGTCGAGCGTCATCAGGACCTCCCGTCAATCGAGCTCGAACCTGATACCGGCAGAGTACAAGTCTATCGGTACACGGATACGGCAAAGCGCATCATCCAAAAGATGGGCTACGACCTGAAAAGCAATAAAGGCCTAAACTACGGCAAGGGTCGGCATCTCCCTGTCCGGCTTTCGATGCCCAATGGAAAGCCACAGGATTACTATAATCGGACTCGACGGGGGTTAGGCTATGTCACGCCGCCATCAACTCCAGAGAGTTCAGACGCAGAAGACATAGAACATTCCCACTCGTCTGAAGCATCGACGTGGGATTCCGATACCAGTATCGGATCAGTCTTCAGGAAAGTGCTGTCAGCTAACATGACATCGGCACAACCTCAGAAAGATGAAGGCGAAGACCAACCGCCGGAACCCTTCGAAGAGGAACCCTGGGCTCAACGCCTAGGAGAACAATGGGAGTCTCGTTTTGAGTTACGAGAACCTCCCACCGAAGACGAAGTCGAGCAGATCGACCTCGGGGATGGGTCTTCTTCTAAACCCATCTTTATCAGCAAAAGCTTGGAAGGAGAAGACCGAGAATCTTTCGTCCAACTGGCTAAAGAGTATATTGACGTCTTCGCCTGGAGCTACGAAGACATGCCGGGTCTCGATCCACAGATCGCGATGCATAGGTTGAACATCTTACCAGATGCCAAACCTATCAAACAACAACAGCGACGCTTCCGCCCGGACATCATGAATGCCATCGATCAGGAGGTGGACAAGCTCTTGACCAGTGGCTTCATCCGTGAGGAACAACACCCGGACTGGGTAGCCAACGTCGTCCCTGTCACCAAGAAGAACGGGAAGATACGAGTCTGTATCGACTTCAGGGATCTCAACTCTGCTTGCCCGAAGGATGAATTCTCGCTTCCAATCACCGATGTAATGATCGACAACACATGTGGCTTTGAACGCATGTCCTTCATGGACGGGTATTCAGGCTACAATCAAATCAAGATGTTCCCCGATGACGCAAAACACACGTCATTCAGGACTCCGAAAGGTATTTTCTGCTACACAGTAATGCCCTTCGGCTTGAAGAATACCGGTGTAACATACCAACGAGCGATGAGTACCATCTTCCGTCAACATCTTCGCAAGACAGTTGAGTGTTATGTTGACGACATCGCAGTCAAGTGCCGCCTCAAAAGAGATCACCTACAGGACCTGAGGACGGTCTTTGATCTCATGCGGGCACATCAACTCAAAATGAACCCCGCTAAATCTTTCCTGGGGGTTTCTAGCGGCAAACTCTTGGGCTTTGTCATCACGGCAAAAGGCATTCATGTCGATCCCGAGAAGACTAAAGCCATCCTCAACATGGACCCTCCGAAGAACCTTCGAGAACTTCGGGGCTTACAGGGACGTCTGGCATACATCCGGAGGTTCATAGCAAACCTCTTCGGTAAATGTCAACCCTTTACTCAGCTCATGAAGAAGGGAGTCTCTTACGTCTGGACAGAGGAGTGCCAAAAGGCTTTCGACGACATCAAGGCTTACTTGACAAGCCCGCCAGTCCTAGTGGCACCTGTCGCCGGCAAACCATTCCTTCTCTACGTCCGTGCCATGGATCATTCCCTCGGCGCTTTACTGGCTCAAAACAGCGATGCAGGCTACGAGCAAGCAATCTACTACCTCAGTCGAACACTCATCGGGGCCGAACACCGGTACAACCTCGTTGAAAAGGAGTGCTTGGCTTTGGTGTTTGCCATTCAGAAGACTCGTCATTACGTCTCGGGCCAGACAATTCACGTCATCTCCCGAGTCAATCCACTCAGAGTTCTCATGACGAAGCCAGGGTCATTAAACTCCCGACTGGCTACATGGGCGATCCTACTAACGCCATACAACATGGTGTTTGTCCCGCAGAAGGCGGTCAAGGGTCAGGCTCTGGCTGACTTTTTAGCTGCACACCCCATTCCAGAATCTGCAAAACTCTATTAAGACATCCCGGATGAAGTCCAAGAATCAAACGTCACTGAAGGAAGCCCCGTTTGGCGGATGTTCTTCGATGGCGCTTCAAGAACGGGCCCCAACGGCCAAATCATCGCAGGAGTGGGGGTAGTCTTGGTCTCCCCCGATCAGCTGGTCATCCAGCGCGTATACTCTCTTTCGAAGCCGTGCTCCAACAATGTTGCTGAGTACAACGCACTCGTCATGGGACTCCAGCTAGCACAACAGCTGGGGGTGGATCATCTGGAAGCCTACGACGACTCGAAACTCGTCGTAAACCAGATTCGGGGGCAATACGAGGTTCGCCATAAAGATTTGATCCCTTACCATGAAGTTGCATTGAACATCATTTCAACCTTCACTGGGTTCTTCATCGAACATGTACCCCGTCTACAAAACTTGGAGGCTGACGCTCTGGCTGGCCTCGCAGCCTCATTGGCCGCGCCCCTTGGGACTCAACACTATGTCACGGTAACTGGCCGAGACTTGATTTGTCCCAGAAACAACCTATGTTTGCAAATGGCTCACGCCGTGCCGACAAACACCGATGTTAATGTCCGAGACTGGAGATTCCCGTTCATCGACTTCGCCGTCTACGGAATCCTTCCGGAAGACCCAAAGGAAGCCGTCTCAGTCAGGAGACGCTCTCTTCGATTCTACTACGATACAGCCACTAAAACGTTGTACCGACGCTCCTTCGACGGGCTTCTCCTTCGATGCCTATCTAACGAAGAAGCGGCCGAAGCTCTTCGAGAAGCTCATGACGGAACTTGCGGAGCTCACCAACCAGGTCATAAGTTGTAAGATCGACTGCGACGTATGGGCTACTACTGGCCAACCATGGCCGCCGACGCAGTGGAATATGCTAAGAAGTGCCATGCATGCCAACTTCATGCAGACTTCATACATACACCGTCTGAACCTCTACGTCCTACAGTCGCCTCCTGGCCATTCGAAGCCTGGGGGATGGACATTGTAGGACCAATCACCCCTCCTTCATCAAGAGGACATCGTTTCATCCTGGCCATCACCGATTACTTCTCCAAATTGGCGGAAGCAGTCCCACTAGCGGAAGTAAAAAGCTCCAGGGTGGTCAGCTTTATCAAACACCATGTCATTTACCGTTTCGGAGTACCCAGGCGAATCATTCATGACAATGGTCCCCAGTTCATCAGCCACATTTTTAGCAGGTTCTGTGACAAGAATCGCATTCAAAACGTGGCCTCAACCGCCTACAATCCGGCAGCAAACGGATTGGCCGAGGCGTTCAACAAAACTATCGTCAGGCTACTCAAAAAGGTCGTGTCATCCAACAAACGCGACTGGGACGAAAAGCTCGACGAATGTCTTTGGGCCTACCGCACAACGGTACGGACCCCAACAGGCAACACACCATTCTCCCTGGTCTACGGAAGCGAAGCGGTACTGCCTCTCGAGATCCAGATCCCCTCACTCCGAGTAGCGATCACAAACAAGCTCACAGAAGAAGACAATCAACGTCGTCGTCTGCGGGAACTGGAGGCACTTGACGAAAAGCGTCTCCTAGCTCAACAACGCATCGAACTTTACCAAGCCCGTATATCACAGGCTTTCAACAAGAAGGTCAAGCAAAGAACTTTCCAAGTTGGCGACCTGGTTTTAGCAGTCAGAAGGCCAATGGTGTTAACTCACAAGACACTAGGAAAGTTCGAGCCCAAATGGGAAGGACCCTTCATCATTGAGACGGTATACTCAAACGGTGCTTACCGCCTCGCCAAACCCAATGGGGACTTGTTCATGATGCCCATCAACGGCAAGTTCCTAAAGAAGTACTATTCTTGACATCCTCCAAGACATGTATTTCCCCAAACAACCTCTTTTCACAAAATCAAACGCTTCCGGAACCCAGCTGTTCCGTGGCATCCTTCCGTAGAAAGATAACCACGTCCACATTACCTCTGAGTTGTCTCTCTACATCCTACAAAGCAGAACCTTACATTTCGTGAGCTTACACTATCCTTCATGTTTACCACGTCCACATTACCTCTGAGTAAACATCCTGTACAAACAACTCCTGTGTTGTCGTACATTGATCGCAGAACTTCCACGTCCACATTACCTCTGAGTTGTTCAGCGTATCCCCCAGGATCATTCCTACCACGTCCATAAATACCTCTGAGTAGGAAGATTCTATCATTTGAACCTAATGATTGCCATGTCCACATTACCTCTGAGCAAACATGTTGGTTCCTTCAAACTTATTATCTGTACCTAAAAAACCAAGGTGCGCAAAAGATAATAGGTCCACATAAATCATCAAGTTCATGAGATCAAAAATGAACACATCACAAAAAAAAGAGATAGTGTATTTCTTTATTTTTCAAAAAAAAGGGAGTACAGAAATACGCTATTTCCCCAGCAAGAGTTGCAAAAACACATAAAAAGAAGAGAAACTACAGTCCCCGATCCTCTCCAGGGTGGGATGAGAGCTCTTTGACTCGACGTCTCAGGTCGGCAGTACGAGTTTCCACAGTCGCCTGGACTCGGAGCTCGACTTCTTGACGCATTAATCCGACAGCCTCAGCGGAAGTTTTACTCTCATACTTCTCATCAAGCTGTCGTCGCTGCTGAGCCAAAGCAAGGGTCCGCTGAGTAAGAGTCGCTTCCTCCTGCTTGAATGCCACGTGTTCAGCCAGGACACGATCAGCTTCTAGTTGAAGTTGGGCCCGCTGGTCTTCAAGACGGCGCATCTGAGCATCAACCTCTGCGATGTTAGCATCCACCGCAGCCCGCTTCTCCGTCGTCTTCTTCATAGATTGAGACAACTGCTCCACCGCAGTCTCAGTCCCAGCCACTTCACGCTCCCAACTGCTCACATCGGCTCGATGGGAAGCCTCGATTTCAGCAATCAACTTCCCTATCTCTGCATCTATCAAGACAGAGAGGTCATTTCGTTGGATGCGCTGCAGTTTCGCGAGCCGTTCGTCCAGCTCAATCATCGAAACCTCCAGAATTTCGGCCATATGGTCATGGCCTTGGTGAACGCGGATCAGCTCGATACAAGGCATTGCCAAAGCTTTTGCTGTCGCAAAGCTTCCCTTGGCATCCAGCACTGCAGATACACCTTTCTCCAGCATTTTGTACACTCCCTCGACGAGGAACTTCACATACTCGTCGGCATCCGCCAGCACCTGCGGCATCATAGCAGGAGTTGGGAGAGCTACTACAGTTTGCGGACCGGAGGAAGATCCGCCAACCTCGATCTGAGAGGTTTGAACCTCGGCAGCAATAGGCTCTTCATCAACAGGGGCCAGACTGCTAGCCCGAGGAGCCGAAGGAACAGAAGGAGCCGGCACATGCGTCGTGATAGTACCCCAAGTGGAAGGAGCAACAGAGGGTTCCACACCCTTACCCTTCTCAAGCCCGGAGAAATTACCGACGTCAACGGCCACCTCTTCTACCCCCGACGTTCTATCAGCATCAGCTACCTCCCCCGGCAAAACGAGGAGATCAACATTTATCTCCTGGCCAGCCCCAGGAGACAAGACCGGCAGAAGGGTCTCATTCTTCTCAAGTCCCTCTACAGGGACAGAATCTGTCGCTACCGCCTGATCGGTAGCCATCTCTATGTCCATGGTTGAAGCCAAGGAAGGATTTGGCAATGATTCAGCCGACCTCCCTTCATCATGACAAGGAGGGAAATCAACCCTCTCCTCTATCCTCACTGCTTCTGCTGCCCCCGCAACGGACCCTTGCAACGCTGGAGGGACGTCACCAGAAGGCGACGAACTCCAATCCACTTCATCATCAGGATGCCTCGAGTCTGTAGGACCCTCAGCGTCCAAGGCCTCCACGGTAGATGGTACTATCCCAGAAGTTGTTGCGACTTCAAAGTCAGGAGATACTAAAACCTCCGCAGGAACATCTTCGGGACCCTCCTCCACATGAGACATCATCATTGGTGGAATGCGCTCCTCAGAAGAGCCTGCCACCTCCTTCGGCTTACTGGTGCCCGATTTCGAAGCACAAGACTTCTTCTTCAATCCCTACAAGAAGAAGAACATAAGTCGCCACAATGACATAAAAAACTGGAATTATGAAGCACTCCTTACCTCAGCGGGAGCTGAGCCCGTTGGCGTTACAAGTGGCGCTTCCGTAATCTTCGGGGTCGACGTCCTTCTCGACCTTTTCGGTACAGAAGAACCAGCTTCTGGGTCAGCCCGCCTTTTCCCGACAGACGGGTCTCTCACTGGTGCCACAGCAGCAGCCCGATACCCCGCCAATTTTGGCGGACGATATGACCGAGCTGCCACCAACATATTCGTTGTTGCCTCCAACTGGGTTCCAATGATGAAACTAGTCTCCCTATCATAACCAGGAGACATAGTATTCATAGTGCAATACAGCTTGGCGGTCGAATATAAGATCGGCGGCCGAGGATTGCGAACTGGTGTGGTAAACTTAACGCTAGTGCATCCAGCGTTATAATACTGCCAGCCCCGGGCTCCATCCAGCAAACTCCCGATGAAGCCTAGACTGCTACTGGGATTCCGCAGCATTAGCTGAGTGTAGCCAAATTGACGAGCAAATCGGCTTGGCAAGTACGGTTCCAGATAACATCTGTTCTGATTACGGTAGACCAGGTGCGAAGGCCGGATACTCTGCAACCAACGAAAACTCCATTTCGGCAAAGTAACCGCATCCTCGCCAGAATCAACCAAATCCTGGTCGGCCTCGAAATTCTTGAAGATCGGGCCAACCTTCACGATTTTCCACCCCTGAAGGAAGGACAAAACCCTCCTACAAACGGGGACGCCAGTGTAAGACCACTTCCTCTTGTAGAAGCGGCGAATGAAGGCATCTCCTTCAACATGGTCCTCCTCAGGGCCAGGACTCATCACATTCGGATGATGTAAGATCAGCCACCCCATAAGATAATGGAAAGGCAGCTCGGCCCGGGGAAAGTTGTCATTATTACCTTTCTCGTGGATCACATCATCAGCAAAAGACCTCAAACCGCGCAACAGGTTGCACACCATCGCGGGGAGGAGAGCTAAAGGTCGTCCAAAGGCCAACTTCACTGCAGACAAAATGAGCTTCCGATGTACCCTCTCAACGGCACCGGATCCCCCTGCAAATATGCAATCCCGGAGCCATATCATCAAGTAGGCCGTCAACACTGCCTTAGATGACATCCGGTGCGTGCAGTGCCAGAAACAGCTGTACGTATCCTTGCCGCTCTCATTGGAATATGGGGTCCTCTCGTCCAGCCGGGTTATTTCAGAACTCACTTCCACGGGGTTCAAGCCCTGCGGAGTCGCAAACCGGATCCTCGAAGGATCCGCCAAATCCTGCCTGAAGACATAGTCCCTCCAAGCAGTCACGTGAGGCTGGGTCTTACCCTTGTCCCTCCGGTGCATCAGATAATGATGGCTCGTCACCTCCTTGAAGACGGCCATCATCTCCGGGTCCTTATCTTCCAAGACCTGGATCTCTTCATTTGATGGGAAATATTCCTCGTACGGTTTCGAGCCCCAAGGAAGCTTGGACACTTCGTACATCTCATGAAGGGCCAATCCCAACTCCCCCACTGGAGTAAAGAAGCTGCCAGTCTGGGCGTTGAAAAGCTCCAAGAGCGCAAGGAACATCGGCTTATTGAGGTCCACGCCTGCCTGCGTGGCCCGAATGGCGGTAGTCAGCCCTATCTCTTTAAGCTAAACTTTGAACCTGGAAAGCACCCAGGAGGTCAACTCGTCCCACTTTGGGATGTAGTGACACCAACCTTCGACTCTAAAACCAGCTGTCGGATACGTGACCTTCGACATCAGCATCCGATTTGCAAAAGTCGGGGCACTGAAGGGAAACGTGTCATTTGGGACTTCACTATAGATGCTCCCGGGACGCAAAGCTCGGTAACTGAACGAAGAACCGGTTCGTGAGGCGGTCAAGGTGTCTCGCTGGTTCGAAGTGGTGTCAATCGAAAGGGAACCCCCCAAGGCACCTCCTTGAGAAGGAGTAAGTTCCCAACCCATCCTTCTCTTCGAAGCTAGACGATAAAAGGCTGTCAGTGGCAACTGGCGGTCAACCTGCCGCATGTATAACATCATGCCCTTAGCAGCAAAGAACCAGTCTTCTCTGATCTTCAATATCTTCGCTTCGGAAGAGACTAATCGGTCGCCAAACAGAAAGACAGGCTTTAAGAAAGTCACACCTTCAGAATCAGCAGACTTCAATTTACCGCTCTCCATCATACTCTGGAGGAAAAGCGGCAACTGGACCTGGATTTGTAGCATCCTCTCACGAGGTTGGTCCTGAAGGATAGCATCCTTTGCAGGGTTGATCACCACCTCATCAAAATCAACTCCCATCTGACAAAGAGAAGCGTCCAGAAGGACCTCATTCAACAAAGGGATCGTCATCGACACTGGCACAACAAAAGTGGAAGTCAGGCAAAAAGACAAAATATGTTAAGCAGACTGGCGCATTGCCAGGGTATGAACCCATGCGCATCTGCTTCGGTGCATCATCAGGGCATAGGCCCATGCACGTCAGCATGTCTCGGCGCATCATCAGGGCGTAAGCCCATGCGCGTTGACATTGGAGCTTTGGCGCATTATCAGAGCGTGAGCCCATGCGCGTCAGCAAAGGCTTCGGCGCATCTTCAGGGAATAAAACCCATGTGCGTCAGCCATTAAAACCTCGGTGCATGATAGAGGTATAAACCCATGCACGTCGGCAGGATAGAACCTCGGCGTATCATCAAAGACCGAAGTCTATACGCATCGGCAGTTAGGGCATAGGGCCCAAAGCAGAGACGAAACCCACCTGTCACCTCAGGACGAACGTCGGCAAGAGTCGCAAGAGTGATAGGTACATCCTCATCGACAGACTCCTTCGCTTTCTCCTTCCCCTTGCCGGCAGCACCGCGAGGAGTCTTGGGAGCCATTCTCTCGAGGAAGGAGAAGTTAGGGTTTGAAGAAGAAACTCTAAAGAAGCAGAGGCACAGAGAAGAAGAACCCTTTCTCTCTCCAACTCTTACCTATTTATAGGGCTTGGTCGTACGCGTGAACAGATGACGTGTGATCTCAGCCGTCGCCTCGGGTTCTGTGCAAGGATAACAGCAAATAAAACCAAAAGATCATCATTAATCTTTTCGGTTACCGAGGCACCATCATCATTAACTGAGAAGAGCATGCGCCCGAACAGACATGCGCCCAGAAATCATGCGCCCTGACCTCCATGCTTCTTATTCAAAGTATTCCAAAACTTATTCAAAAGTTTTGAAAACTTTGAAGGGGGTCTTGTAGAAGCATGGAATTTCACAACCAGAAAGCCCATGCGCCAGACACTACATGCGCTAGAACTCAGACGAAGAACTTCATAGCAAGATCAATAAAGATAGACATTCGAAAGAAGACTTTTTAAAGATTACAGAAGTCTATTACATGTCTAAGAAAAGGTTGTACAAAGGAGAATTTCTACAAAGGAAAGATCCTAAGTCTACAGCCAGCGGCCACCATGTGCCTTCAGATAAGCGCAGCGGCCACCATGCGTATACAGATAGGCGCAGTATCACCATGCGCCACCAGTGAGGCGCAGCAGATACTATGCGCCTCCATCTAGGTGCATCCCGCCATCTCTTCAGCAGCTCAGTTATGTGCATCCAGCCCAGCTATGTGCATCCCTTCAGCCAAATTCTTCCAGCCAGGCTCACCTGGCCGAGCAGAGCCCAGTTATGCGCCGCTCTTCCAGCCAGGATCATCGGATAAGTGCTTCTTCAAAGCATTTAACCCTCTGGCTGGAACCAAGGAAGAGAGGAGCACGGCAAAGCTGTGGCCAGGGGAGGCTTCGAAAGAGCCTCCAAAGCCCAAGGAAGACCGTGATCGAAATCATGGCACAAGGAAGCTCTCAACACAACCAGAGTGGGCGACACCCACTTTGAAGGAAGAGAAAGCCTAGCACCGCCATTCCGATCTACGGCTCTTCCGGAATAACGGAGACAAGGCCCGAGCATCCCTATCTTTGGATGCAACAGGCACCTTCCGCCTGCCTCGGAAGCCCTCGACTCCGTCTTTTGGATGTAACAGTCACCTTCAAGTGCATCGAAGACGACACAGCGTCTCATCTTCACCCTCGGGAGCACTTCGTCAACAGAATGCACCCGTATGTTCAAGTTCATGTTGGAAGTACGTGAGGGAATGAGAAGCAAATCTTCTCTCCATGCCACTATTTATAGGCCGGGCAGATCAAACCCACGTGCCAAGTGGATGGCCCTTCGAATTTCGTGCAATGAATTTACATTAAATGGATGAACCGGACGCCTCGAATTCAGCCAAACGGCTATTTATAGCACTCGAAGAGTGAGACAGCCGCATCATTAAAAGACATGTCCGATGCGCCAGCCAGACAGCGCATCACACGGACACGCCCTTCGGCATCAGGTGCATCACACAGACGCGCCCTACAGTACTCGGCACGTTACAGAGGGTGCGCCCCCACACATCTCCATACCGAGTGGAACGCCAATCGACGCGTCCACTCAGCTGTCCATCGAACGTCACCAACATTAAATGCTGAACTGACAGAGTTGGCAGCACGCCTCCCAAAGTCTGAACAGTTGACAGCTTTTCAGAAAACGAAGCATCGACAACGTCAGCATCATCATGACTTTATTTCGACGGCTACTGCCACGTGGCCACTCAACCAACCGCATGCGCCTCTACGGCCATGCGTCCAAATCAGCATGCACCTCAAAAGTCATGCGTCTCAGACTGCTCTCTGATCCCGAAAGACAGAAGGAAAGTCGCCTGCATGCGCCTCAAAAGCCATGCGCCCCAAATGGTTTGTAACTCCTAAAGGTTATGAGCCGCAGCCTCCTCCTGCGCCCAATCCAAGGCGCAGCTCACCAGATCACTCCTCTCCACCAAATCCGAGATTTTCGAACCATGAGTCGACGACACGTGTCTTTTGACTCAACTCGTCCAAGATTTCAGCAACGGAAAGATCTTCTCTCTGCTACGTGCCGGCTCACAACAGCAGTATGAAGAATTCTTCCCCTCGATCAGGGCGCAGCATCCGTGCACCTCCATCAGCAACCTCCACGTGGCGTCCCCACACCGGCGCATCCTGCATGCGCGCATGAGCAGCCAGCCTGCAAAACTATAAATAGAAGGATCATCTCCTTCACACAAGGGACTCAGAACACAAGACTGACAATATGGTTTCCATTGACCATTCTGAAGAAAGTGATGAAGACGAAGAAGAGTTTGAAATCTCACCTGAATCAGAACAGTGGGCCCAAAGATTAGATAATCAATGGGAGTTCCGCTTCGAGCAAAAAGAACCTCCGACTGAAGATAAACTTGTTCAAATAGATGTTGGTGAAGAGGGATCTCCCAAACCAATATTCATCAGTAAAAGTCTTTCAGAAACTGATAAGAAAGATATGATCAAACTCATTCGTGAATACATTGATGTCTTTGCTTGGAGTTATGAAGATATGTCAGGTCTTGATCCACAGATTGCAACTCACAAACTCAATATCTTGCCGAATGCTAAACCGGTCAAACAACAACAGCGACGATTTCGTCTAGACATCATGGATACAATTGAAGCTGAAGTCAATAAACTCATTACCTCTGGATTTATTAGAGAGGAACAACATCCCGATTGGGTGGCTAATATTGTTCCTGTTCTTAAAAAGACTGGCAAGATCAGAGTATGCATAGACTTCCGCGATCTCAATGCGGCATGTCCTAAAGACGAATTCCCTCTACCAATCACTGATGTCATGGTTGATAATACCTGTAGATTTGAACGAATGTCATTCATGGACGGGTATTCTGGGTACAATCAGATCAAAATGTCCCCAGAGGACGAGAAGCACACTTCTTTCAGAACGCCGATTGGTACATACTGTTATACAGTTATGCCATTCGGTCTCAAGAATGCAGGAGCAACTTATCAACGAGCTATGAGCACTATATTCCGTGAATATTTGCGGAAAACAGTCGAATGCTATGTTGACGATATTGCAGTCAAAAGTCGACAAAAGGAGGATCATATCCAAGATTTGAAGACTATATTTGATCTAATACGTAAGCATCAATTAAAGATGAACCCTACTAAGTCCTTCTTAGGCGTCTCTAGTGGTAAATTTCTCGGCTTCGTCATTACCTCTAAAGGTATACACGTGGATCCCGAGAAGATCAAAGCCATCCAAGAGATGCGTCCTCCACGCACCTTAAAAGAGCTACGAGGATTTCAAGGAAGAATCGCTTATATCAGGAGATTTATTTCTAATTTATCAGGACGCTGCAGACCATTCAACAAACTTATGAAGAAAGGTGTCTCTTTTGTCTGGAATGATGAATGTCAGAAAGCATTCGATGATATAAAACAATATCTGATGAGCCCTCCAGTATTGGTACCTCCCGTCTCAGAAATACCGTTCCTCCTCTATACTCGAGCAATGAGTCATTCATTGGGTGCATTACTCGCTCAAAAGAATCAAAATGGCCATGAACAAGCCATTTATTATCTCAGCCGCACTATGACCGGAACTGAACCTCGATATTCACCGGTTGAAAAAGAATGTCTAGCCTTGATGTTTGCTGTCCAAAAGACACGTCATTATATCATTGGCCAGACTATTCATGTCATCTCCAGGATCAATCCTATACGGATCATGATGAAGAAACCCAGTATTTTGAATTCTCGATTGGCTAACTGGGGAATCCTACTTGCTCAGTATGACATGCACTATATTCCTCAGAAATCAATCAAAGGACAAGCTTTAGCTGATTTTCTGGCTGCTCACTCAATTCCAGAAAATTTAAAACTCTATGATGAAATCCTAGATGAAGTCCTAGATTCAAATCAAATTGCTGAAGAAGATCCTACTTGGCGTCTATTCTTTGATGGAGCATCAAGAATTGGTCCTAATAGCGATATTATCGCTGGAGTTGGAATTGTTCTTGTATCGCCAGAAGGTCTTGCCATCCAAAGAGCTTATTCTTTCGATCAGCCGTGTTCAAACAATGTAGCTGAGTACAACGCATTACTTATTGGTCTTCAACTCGCTAAACATCTGAATATTCAACATTTGGAGGCGTATGGAGACTCTAAACTTATTGTCAATCAGATCAGGGGTACTTATGAAGTTCGCCATCAAGATCTGGTTCCTTATCATAAAATAGCCATATCTATGGCCTCATCATTTAAGGAATTCTTCATTGAACATGTTAGGCGAGCATGTAACACAGAAGCTGATGCCCTTGCTAATCTTGCAGCGGTGCTGGCTATCCCAATCAGACGACAACAAATGATTGTTGTTCGTAATCGAGAATTATTTTATCTTAAAAATAACCTGACTCTAGGACTTCCAGTTGACATTGAAAAATCAACATCTCATGACGTCAACACAACAAGAGGATTTGGATTCAGTCGTAAATCGATGTCATCTTCATCCGATTCCAGCATGGAATTCATCTTCAGTAACTCGACTGAGAATCAGAATACGGATAAAGATTGGAGACTTCCTTTCTTAGATCTCGTATTATATGATATTCTTTCGGATGATCTGAGTGAGGCAGCATCTATCAGACGACGATCACTCAGATTCTATTACAATCATACAACAAAGACCTTATATCGTCGAGCTTATAATGGTTTACTCCTTCGGTGCATTGCTGGTGATGAAGCCCAACAAGTTATTCGTGAAGCACATGATGGAATTTGTGGAGCGCATCAACCTGGGCCAAAACTTCAAGACCGTATTCGACGGATGGGTTATTATTGGCCAACTATGGTATCAGATGCCATTGAATATGCAAGGAAATGCAAAGCTTGCCAAATCTATGCGGATTTTATACATCAACCCTCAGAATTTCTACATCCGACGGTAGCATCATGGCCCTTCGAAGCTTGGGGCATGGACATTGTCGGCCCGATCAATCCACCGTCATCTAAAGGTCATCGGTTCATTCTCGCAATAACCGATTACTTCTCCAAATGGGCCGAAGCCATTCCTTTATCTGAAGTTAAGACGTCTAATGTCATCAGCTTTATTAAGCACTACGTCATCTACAAATTTGGTGTTCCTCGACGCATTGTTCATGATAACGGACCACAGTTCGTCAGCCAGAAATTTACTCGATTCTGTGACGATCACCGGATCAATAATGTTGCTTCTACCGCATATAATCCAGCAGCTAACGGATTAGCAGAAGCTTTCAACAAGACTATCATCAAACTCCTAAAGAAGTTTGTCTCTACTAACAAACGTAATTGGAGTGACAAGCTCGGGGAATGCTTGTGGACTTATCGTACTACAGTCCGTAATGCTACTAAGTGTACACCTTTCTCTCTGGTATACGGATCTGAGGCTGTTCTCCCATTAGAGATTCAAATTCCTTCTTTAAGGAAAGCAATCGCTAATGAACTCGCTGCTGAAAATAATGATCGTCTTCGACTTCAAGAATTGGAGGCTCTGGATGAAAAGCGGTTATCTGCTCAACAGAATATTGAATTCTATCAAGCTAGAATTTCAAGGGCTTTTAACAAGAAAGTCAGAATTCGAACATTTCAGAAAGGAGAACTTGTGCTTACTGTCAAACGCCCGATGACTATGACACACATGAGTAAGGGCAAGTTTGATGCAAAATGGGAAGGTCCATTCATTGTCAATAAGATCTTTTCTAATGGGGCTTATCAACTCACTACTCTAGATGGTAAAGCCACTATGATGCCCATCAACGGCAAATTCTTGAAGAAGTACTACGTTTAATATTTCTATCAAGATTGTCCTCCTATCATTCTCCAGCTGTTTCATTGTTCTTTCCGAAGAATCATTCTGATATCTATTTTCCCAGTGGAGATAGGTATTCTACTTTGTATCGTTTTCTCAACAAATTTGATATCCAGAAAATCATGTCCATATTATCTCTGAATTTTCTATCTCAATATCATATTTATGAAAATGATATTTAGTCTTTCTGATTTCTGAGTCAAAAGATCAATGAATAAAGGCAAAAATATAAAGTGGGAAGGATATATCGTAAATAAAGTTTCCTTAAATGGAGTTTATTTGAGACAAATTCTTCAAGAAAAAGAGTACATCATCATGGAAGATCACTGTAATCCCTTTCATATTTGGGACGAGGACCACATACATAATCCGCAAAAGAATTGAGTACATCTTTTCCTGACCGCACCAAGAATTGACAGGCAGCCAGCCTCATTGCTTCTTCTTCTTCGGTTTCTCCTGGTTCGACCAGGAAGTCCAGGATATCTTTCGGCGGCTTGGGAGTAGACGAGCTTTCGCCCATTTCCTTCCTTTGCGGAGGTGGACGTTCTTTAACACCTTCAGTAGCTTCGGGGGCGACTTCAGCCTTCTTTATGTTCTCTTCAGAAGACATTATGGATAAAATACGATCCTTCTATTCAAATATATGCTCTATTTATAGGCATATGGTTACAAGGATCAAAGGGACGTATTCTTTCCCGATATTCAGTTCATCCATTCATTTCTCACATTCATCCGACGTTTCACATGTTCATTAATACTTGACAGTTCGTCCGTTCATTTATTACATTCACTCGACAGTTCATCTGTTCTTCATTTTCTAACGGTTCGTCCGTTCATAATCTTCTATCAGTTCATTAAGTGGGGATTCGTTATTGATCACATTTTCATAACCTCTGAATCAATTCCGAATCTACTTACTCATTTGTCATGTTTTGACCTCTGCATAGAAATCAATCTATTTTCTTTCGAGTTCCTATATATTATCACGTCCATAATACCTCTGATAATATCATATACTCTAAAACAGAAAAGATGATTTTATTATCTATCATGTCCATAATTCATCCACAAATACAAATCATTGAGCATAGAAGAATTGTCATTTCCATTCCCATTTCACCACAAAAAGTCTATTACATTTTCTTAGACTTTCTTACAAATCATAATGGAAATCTATTACAAATCTTGGATTTTCATTCTATGTACAACTGAGATCTATTTCTTCTTGGATCTTCTCTGGCAATCTCGTTGTTTGTGGCAATTCCTGGGTGTCCAGCAGGAATCAAACTCTGGTCTTATCTCTCAGACGAGAGGAGAACCACAGAGTAGGGCAACACGAAAATGTGTTGCTGCCAATACAACTGGTGGATTAGGAGTGACCTTTCAGAGGAGACAGGAATGTATCCAACCTTGGGATACAATTCCTAGTTCTCCCGTAAAAGGAACTCTACTACCCGATCTCTCGGTAGTAGAGTTGACTCCACCATCCAACTCTCGTGTATAAATGCTCTTCCTACCATCTAAGGAAGACCCTTCTATCCCACGAAGAGTTCTGAGTTGTCTGATTTACGCGTCAAAAGCGTATAAGCTCCCTGATGTAGATGTCAGCAGGATATTCTCTACAGCATCCACATCCCCAATGCCAGTTCTGAAGAAAATTTTCAGCCAAGTTTCTGCAGAAAGATCAACAGAAATCATTCAGTATGTATTTATCAAACAGAAACAGGCGTGTATTGTTCAAATCAGAAACAAGAAACAGAAAGCCTATCTTCAACAGCAAAAATAAGTACACGTATTACACTGACTTACCTTCAAATTTGCTGCTAAGGATTGACAGACCCATGTCTGGCAGCGTGTACAGAAGTCGAACATCAGACAACATGGCTTTTCTATTTTCTTCTCACAGAAAGTTCATTCTCAGAAGAGAGGAAGAAGAATGGGAAGATGAGTTTGCGTGGAGTTCATCCATCTATTTAAAGGGTCAAGTGCAGGTCTATTCTTGGAAAAGATCTGCATAAATAGCGCTCATAAATTGTGGAATGAGTGTCACGTGTACTTCGGGAGACAGTGCAACATTAGAAACAGTCAAAGTGTGCTAATTAATATTCTTCATTAAAAGGCACGCAGATCAAACACAAAAGTTGTACTTTATTCTTTAAACATGCACTGATGGCCTTACAAAAAGACAAAACAGAAAAGTGCAACAAAAGCGTAGAAAGTTACGCTCTATTTTCCAGAGCGGCTAAGTTTGATGCCTAACTCCTCTACGCTCTTAACTTCCAGGCGATGCAACAGAGTCTCGAGCATTTCACGCTTCTCCATAAGGCTCCGCCCATCAGAAGAAGACGAGCCATCCAATCCAAAGTAGCTCAAGAGATTCTTGGCTAACTGCGTGGAGTCGTCCTTGAGCTCGATGACGACAGGTTCGGGTTCTTTGCCCCCAAAAGTGGGGTCACCATGGAAACAAAAGCCCAACTTGCGTGCTTTCTCTTCGGCTGCTTCCTTTGGGGTCATATTTTCGAGAGATGAATGTCAAAACTGAGAATCTCTTCCTGTTTATATAACAGATCTCGTCGACAGTTCATATTCCACCATAAATTGGACGCAATCAGTCTCGGAGAACGAAGAGTCATTATGACATTTAATAAGTTCATTTGGATGTTTTCAAAGAACTTCGAAGTCTTTTCGACTTCCGAAAAATTTTGGAGTCATCTCAGCGTGACTGAACTCATTTCATCATCTCTATTTCAAAGTATTTCAAAAATATTTTATCATTTTTTGAAAACTTTAAAGGGGGTTTTGTAGGCCTCAAAAATGAAGTCACGCTGAGTTGATCAGAACAAGTCACGCAGAGTGATCCAAGAAGCAGCACAAAAGATACGCTAAGTTTTGCCTGGCCATTTCCTTTAGAAGTCACGCAGAGACAGCTCAGCCATACATCAGAATCATAATGACTGACAACACAACAGTCGAGAAACGTCTCCTCGTATGCCACGTATGCACAGAACTCGAGAGATCGCAGCCGTCTTTTGCAATCTTCCTTAGCAAGACTCACTCTTCACCAAGTTGGCGTGACTTTGGGTCTTATCTTCATTTAATGCGGCTGACAATATAATCAATGTCAGAGATTTTGTGTCAGACGAAGCGTGCCAAATTAAGAAAGCTGGCGGTTTGCATGGATTCTGAACCTTCTCCTTCCTCAAAACATTGCGTGACTTTTGAGTTATTCTTCTCAAAACCTGCGTGAATTCTGAAGTATTCTTCTTCAAAGCTTGCGTGGATTTCGCCTTCAACGAGTCTGCGTCAACGAATCTGCATAGATTTTTGCCTTCAGCAAGTCAGCATAGATTTCATTTCAACTGGAGTACGTGGCAGCCATGCCACCGATCTCTCTCTCGCGTGCCCAGTAACTTGCACACGACCCATGCACTGATACCATGTGTCCAACAGTTACGGGCCACGTCCAGTAACTACTCATTAACCCTGCGTGTATTTAGAGTCTGCGTGACTTTTCAAGTGCACCAGTGGTGAGGTAGTTATCTTTTCAGTTACTGTTTTGACTCTATAAATAGAGTTCTTTTTCTCATTCATTGTACAGATACATTGATATCTACTGTCAAAATTTTGAGAGCTTTTCTTCTTCGCATAGTCCAAGGGATAAAGCGATCGTCTTCTAGATCGGATTCCTACAGTTATAATTTTTCCAGAAACACAACAAATAAAGAGAATTTCTTTATGGAAAACAGCCGCCTTCGATGAACTGAAGAAGAGGTTGACATCAACTCCGATCTTGACATTACCGTCTGGGACCGGTGGTTTCTCGATCTACAGCGACACTTCTGGCAGGAGTTTGGGTTGTATTTTTCAGCAGCACGGGAAGGTGATTGCCTATACATCTAGGCAGTTACGTCATCATGAGAAGAACTACCCGACTCACGATCTGGAGTTGGCCGCTGTTATCTTTGCCTTAGAGTTGTGAAAATACTACTTGTATGAAGAGCGGGTTGAGATCTTCACTGATCACAAGAGCTTGAAATACGTGTTCACTCAGAAGAAGCTAAACATACGACAGAGATGGTGGCTCGAGCTGATGAAGGATTTTGATATCGTTTTGCAGTACCATCCAGAAAAGGTCAACGTAGTTGCAAATGCCTTGAGCAGGTATCTAGTAGCTATATATCTGACGACAGATTGTCATCTTTTGGCTGACTTAGACAGTTTGGAAATCAAAGTGATTATTCCGGACATAGAGGTGCAGATGTACGGCTTACAGATTCAGTCTGAGTTGATGGACAGAGTCATATCAATACAGTATGATGATGTTGCCCTGAGGAGAATCAAGGAGCAGGTACAGGCCGGGTTGCTCGATGATTTTTCTATTGTCGAAGATGGGTTGCTGTGGCACGGTGCTAGACTGTGCGTTCCGAGTGGAGAGCTTCGGAAGGAGGTTCTTCATGAGGCACATCGCTCTCAGTACTCTATGCATCCTGGGGCCAACAAGATGTATAGAGATCTGAGGGAGCACGTTTGGTGGTACGACATGAAGTGCGAGGTAGCTCAGTTTGTATCTCGCTGCTTGGTATGTCAGCAGGTGAAGGCCGAGAGACAGAGGCCTGGTGGGTTGCTACAGCCACTACCCATTTCTGAGTGGAAGTGGAAGCACATCACCATGGACTTTGTGTCCGGACTTCCATGATCTATTAGAGGAAAAGACGCGATTTGGGTCATAGTTGATAGATTGACCAAATCGGCGCACTTCTTGTCTTTCAAAGTGGAGTTGTCTACGGAGAGGCTGGCAGAGCTGTACGTTCGTCAGATCGTGAGATTGCATGGGGTTCCTGTGAGCATAGTTTCAGACTGGGATAGTCATTTCACTTCTCACTTCTGGAGGAGTTTGCAGACTAGCTTGGGCACCTCGCTCAAGTTTAGTACCTCTTATCACCCCCAAACAGACGGACAGTCAGAGAGGACTATCCAGACTTTGGAGGATATGCTTCGCACATGTGTGCTTGATCTCGGGGGTTCTTGGGAGGACCATCTTCACCTGGTAGAGTTTACTTACAACAACAGCTATCAGGTCAGTATAGAGATGTCGCCATTCGAGGCTCTATACGGACGGAGATGTCGTACTCCCTTGTCATGGGACAATATCGGCAAAAGAGTGCTGCTTGGACCGGAGATGGTAGTGGATGCAGCTGAGAAGGTCAGGTTGATTGGAGACAGACTTCGGGTGGCTTAGGATAGGCAGCGGCATTGGGCCGATAGCCACCAGAGACCGTTAGAGTTCGAGGTTAGTTTTAGTTCCTGTTTGCGATGCTTGTGATTGTTTGATTGTCTTGTGTGCTGATTTTGTTTTATGTCTAGGCTGGTGCTTTGGTGTTCTTGAAGATTTCTTCGATATGGGGCACGATTCGCTTTGGCGGAGGCAGAAAGCTTAGTCCGTGCTACATCGGACCTTTCACCATCTTTGAGATGGTCGGTGCAGTGGCTTATCGACTAGACTTGCCACCTACGCTAGAGGGGGTACACAACATGTTCTATGTGTCATAGTTGAGACGGTACATGGCAGATCCCAGCCATGTATTGGACCATTTAGCGATCGAGGTGGGGCCTACTCTTCACTATCCAGAGCAGCCAGTGGAGATTCTGGATTGTAGGGAGAAGGTGCTCCGGAACCAGGTTATACCCTTGGTTCGTATTGTATGGAGATATCACTCTCCAGGTGAGTCTACCTGGGAGAGAGAGGACGACATGCGGGAGCGTTTCTCTTATCTCTTTGAGGCCTGAGGTATAATTCTTTTGTTACTGCATGTGATTTCGGTGTTTGATTGTTTTAATTTTGAGGACAATTTTTTTTAAGGTGGATAGATTTGTTACCCCCAGTTTTCAAAAATAGGGATATTTTGGTCATTTTCCACCTTAGAATAATTTTAAAATTATTTATTTATTTATGATATAATTTTGGGGTTATTTGAGTCGGATTCGAATTTCAACTCAATCCGACTTATATCGGGGACCCGGGATAGCTTTGACTCTAGTGGGACCCACTCATTAGTTTGGCATGGCCCATATGACAATATTTTTGTTAGTATGTTACACTAATTATTCATGAATAGGTTTGGTTTAATTAGAGACTTAAAACTAGACTAATTTAGCCTCAACCTAAAACATATTCCTAATATTTAAATCAATAAGACAAGTGGGGGTATTTTAGACATTTGGATAAGGGGACACCTAGCCACACTTGGCCGGCCACTAGAGGGATAGGGATGAGCCTCTCCTTGTTATTATCCACACAAATTTTCTTTCTCTTGTTCTTCTCCAAAATTTGAGAGGAGTCTCCATTCATTTCCACCTTAAATCAATCCATTTCTTCATCAATCCTCTTCTTTTCTTCTCTATTTCAATCAAGAGGCGGAGCTAGCTAGATTTAGAAAGTTTTGGATCTTGTTCGTGTCCATTTGGAGGTCTCTTCGTGTCGGTATCGTATCGGGAGGAGTTTCCTTGGATTTGATCAACCGGAAGGTATAATCTCTCCTCTATTTCATTCCTACATGCATTTAGGACCATTTTGAATCCATAGGAATGACCCCCATAGTTGTATCTCTATTTGTGTCCATTTTGTGTCCATTTGGAGGTCATTAGGTTGTGTCATAGTATAGTTTTATGTCCTAGTGGGAAACTCCCAATTTTGGACACACCAAGTGGTTGATATATTGTGTGAATAATTTATTCCTAGTTTAATCTCAGATTTTAGATTGATAGAGTGTTGCTCTTAATGTATCATATTGTATCTTAATGTATCATATAATATATATATGTATTTTTTCATTGTTATATATATATATATATATATATATATATATATATATATATATATATATATATATATATATTTTTTATATATATATATATATATATATATATATATATATATATATATATATGTGTCTATCTCTCTCTCTCTCTCTCTCTATATATATATATATATATTTTTTTTTTTTTTATATATATATATGTCTCTCTCTCTCTCTCTCTCTCTCTCTATATATATATATATATATATATATATATATATATATATCTATACCGGAAAAGAAGGTAAGCATACTGCTCCGGTGTAAGAACCACCCGACGACGATGAAGGAGGAGGCAGTGTAACCACTGGAGAAGGAGGCAGTGTAACCGTTGGAGATGGGTGCGTCCGCGTCTCCTCTAGGGCTAGTAGTCTGGCGCTGCATTGCTCCATACAAGCCGCTATCCTAGTAACGATGCCGTGATTGGACTCCTGCGTCCCCTTTATGTCCCTCACGGTGCGCTCGAGCTCGTCAAAGCGTACGGTGATCGATGCAGCGTCCCCTTGCGCCTGAGACCATGGCTGCTCAGAAATCCTTCTCAGCATATCATCGCGCAGCTCAGCAATCTGGCGGTCAATGGTATCCTCGACTCGGGCTGACTCGGCCTGTGAGGGCTGTGAATGCGCACTGGCAGAGGGAGCCCTGGATGCCTGCGTCAGAACAAATGTGCCGTAGGATCCCGTACCGTAGTACGTACCCCTATGAAGACCACCAACGGCGGTCTTCCAGAGCTCGTCCACCGACTGAGGCGGAGAGGACTGCGATGTACCAATCCCTCCCTCTGCAGGTGCACTAGCACTCGCACGCTCACGTAGCCTAATAAACTCGTCCTAGAAAATTGTGCATCTCTATAAATTAGTACTTATAGATGCATAAATAAACTTCATAGACCAAGTCAAAGAAGTTGAGAGCTTTACGCAAAGTCAGTTTCAGACTCTACGCGAAGCCCATTTAAAGACTCTACGCAAGTTAAACTGAGTCTGATTCAGGCACTATGCAGAGATCAAACAGAGTCTAACTCTACGCATGCTCCTTTACGCGAGAGCATTCTAAAACTTTATGCGAGAGACAGGCTGTCCAGACTGTATTTAATGTGCGTGATACTGCTCTGACAGAATGATTTTCTGACAGAATAGTGCACAGAAGCCAAGAAGATTTTCGTACCAAACCCAACGCTTGTAGTTTAGTGTGCAGATGGGTTACTTTACGCTCAAGAGACCGCTTCCTTTACGCATGAAAGTTATTTGAGTTTATTACGCTTAAGGCTATCTCAGCTACTTTTGTGTGCATAGAGTTTAATTGAGCTAGCTATATGCTCAAGGTTACTTTTTAGCCACTCTATGCAGAAAGTTTGTTTTGGGTTATTTTACGCTCAATTTTTCTGGCTATGTGAGAACGTGGTCTACATACGTGGCTTTCATGCCACACTTATCGAGAAATGTGTGTACGTGCTCTCTCCATATTGTTGAAGTTATGGGACACGTGTCACCATGCGTAGAGACTACAACTCTACATAGGATACGTGTCATCACGCGTAGAGGTCGATTTTCAATCGTGGGTGGCAGTTACTTGCGTAGAGACCCAATTATGTTACTTTTTACGCACAAAGGGTCTAGTATATAAATAGACTTGTTTTTTTAAACAAAAGAGACAAGATCAGAGCCCAGAGACTTTCATAGCAAAGTGATTTTTCCAGAGTGTTTCTCTTTAACTTTTTCTCAAGAACAGAGTGAAGCAAAGCAGAAAAGCATTCGACTGTGCCATCAGTGCCAATTGTGTCGATACCTTTCTGGTGACTTAGTTCTTCCGGTTGTTCTTCTTTAAGCAGTTCTCTTCATCATCATCGTGTGGTCCAAGGAACAAAGTGATCGCTCTCAGATCAGACTTCCATAGCAATACTTCCCAGAATTCATTTGTACTTTTATACTTTTTCTCATTTTCTTTCAAAAGTCCTTTAAGGGCATTTTGTTAAGTAAAACAAAATGGTGACTCTGCTGGGGACGACTTTCTCCTCCGACGAGAAAGCAATTGCTCAATATGATGATATGTCGATTGGATCGACAAAGAAGACACTGGTTGTTCAATTCGACCAGACTGCTTACGAAGAAATGCTCCGAACTGGAGGTAGTACTCGCTGCTCCAATGTTCAAAAATCATGAAAGGTGTGAAAAGTTTGGATCCCTAAGTCCAAAGTACCCTCTGATCTCTCTACTGTCTCCAAAGGCAAGGGAATTCTTTCCACTCCTGTTGTTGGGGCTCCCGTCTATGACGAGGTAGTTCCTACTTCAATTTTGTGCCCTGTGTGTAAAATTCAGTCTCCCGTCTATGACGTGGTTGGCAATTCTGTCTTGCGCTATACGCGTAAAGGCAAATCTCCCGTCTGTGACGTGGCAGATACTTCTATTTTGCGCTATACGCGTAAAGGCAAATCTCCTGTCGGTGACATGGTAGATAAAGTTCACAATGGTGCTTTTGCACCTAAAGTGAACTTGTCTACACGCGTGCAGCGTAAAAACAAGTCTTCTGTTACTGTGACAGACAATTCCTTTGGTTTATCCAAGAAGAATAAAAATTGTGGCAAAGCTTCTGTTTTACGCCAATAATTTTCTAGTGCTACTTTACGCAAAGTGCCTAATCTTAGGATTACGTACAATGCTGATGTAGTTTGCAGTGCACAAAAATCCACTCAAGATTTATGCACACAACTTCAAGCACGTAAAAACGCACAACTTTCTTCTGCCAATGAAGCTAGTAATCTTTTTTTTACGCAAGGGACTGGATATTTCTCTGTCCCAAATATAAAAAAAAAGATATTACCTTCCAATTCATCTTATTTACGCGAGTTACTTGTACAAAAGTGTAAAAACAAAAAATCTCCTGTGACACTCCCCCAAGAAAACCATCATTATTAGTGTCATCAAATTGTAATCAAATATTACTGTACTGCTACTTAACGGTCAGTTTTCGACTGATTAAGCTACAACGTACCACAGCAACAAATTGACGACCAAGAACATGAGTTGTCCTATGCATCAGTTAATATGGCATCTCATATCAATAGAGGACGACGTTCAAGACGCAATTCGTCCCAGACTCCAGGTCAACAACGGTTCAACCGAATCCTCGACTCTTTTGAAGGAGTATATCAACATACTCGGTCAAGAAGTCAACAACCGTTAAATATGCATTCTTCAGATTCAGAGGCTGGGGGTACCCAGTACTTGTTTGGTGGCCCATGCAGGTCAGAGCATATCGTATTGGTTACGTAACTGTACTGATACGAGCCTGCGACAATAACTAAATCCTTAGAAATCTCAATCCACTCTGCTTTGAAAATTCTCCTAGAAATTTCTCTACGTCCTTGAAACTCCATATTTGCCCTCGATTATACTTCCTTGCTTTCCGTACCGTTGATTCTCGTCCCTTTCTATCTCGGAGTGACGAACGATCGTGCTGCTTAGAATTTATCAGAAATTCTTAAATTATAGTATAAATATTGCATGGTTATTGAGTTTTGATTGTTTATAGATATGAGGGATTATAGATACCATATGTCCTAGATATTTTTGGTATAATTATTAGTCACTAGTTAGAAGATTATATGATCTTAGTGACCTGTGTTTCAAGGGAGTAGTGTGACCAAATGTGGGTAGAAGTTATCGAGATTTCGTAAATACCAAATGATTAGAGAATGCCATAAATATTTTTGAGAAATTAAATTTGAGGAGATTGAGGTAATAGTTAGGAATTAGAATTTCGAGGACAAAATTATTTTTAAGGTGGGTAGATTTTTAGCTCCCCTTCTTGGATTTTTTTAATATTTATTTATTCATTTATTTGATTTAATAGTGATTTTAGAATTTTTACAAATATTTATTTAGTTAATTATTACGGTAGATAATTTTAGCCATGGTTGAGATTTGGAATACAAGACGACTAGGAATTATGGCACGGCCAGGGCCGTCGCTGTGCGCCGCCGGCCGGCCAGGCCCGTCGCTGTATGCCGTCGGCCGGCCAGGGCCGTCGCTGTGCGCGCGTGCGTGACTCGGAACAGAGCACAGCAGCAGTTATAGGTATGTATGTTTGTAATCGATTTTCTATTCACCTGTTCGATCATTTTCAATCCCGTAAAATCCTATGTGAACCCAATATAACCCTCTTCGATCCTATTCTTTTAGTTTGTTATTAGATGTCTTCGATCATTCGGGAAGTCGACTCAAAGTCGAGGAAAATCTTGCCCCGAGACAGAGCATGAATCCAGTCCCAATGCCCTGTTTGGAAGGCCGTTTCTGGCCGATCCAGTACGAAACCTTGGAACCTATTTAAAGGCACCTATAGACAACCTAACCAGCCTTGAAACCCTGTTTATAGATTATTTTTATAGTCAGTATATGCTAAGATAAACTTCTTTGAAAATTGAAAAAAACCTATAAAAACAGTTTTCGAAAATCACAAAACTCATCCACACGACGTGCGTCCCGCCATTCCGGGCAACGTGGTCACGAACCGAAAGCATCGAAAGCTGCATAACGGCTTCGTAGTCGTGTGGGCTTTGACGGAATTCAAATTGGTCGCGTGTGCGCGACGAATTTGATGTGTATCCGTCGAAATTCACCGTATCGTGCACTTTACAAATTTCTTAATTACTTTGTGCACGCTCGTCAGATCGAGACGAAACTTGCGCCAACAAGACCGTATCATTTTCCTGGTCCTGCATGCCAAGTTTGGTCCAATTCTGAGACAGTTGATAAAATCACCGTTTTGCGGGCCCCACGGTCCCATTCAACGGGCGATTTTGTGCACGGCCTGCCGAAATCCAAAAATGGACATACGGTTGGGTTTGTATCAAAAAACTGGATCCGTAGACATGTAGTTTGACGACTTTAGAGACCATTGACTCTGGCACGCTTTTCGGTACAAAGCGGGTCCAACGATGGATATCGTTTTTGTCCGAAATTACCGTTTTGCCCCTGTGTCCAGAATTGGACTGAAGGACAGGCAATCCTAGCTAATTTGACTATTCTGAGACTGTTGGCATTGTCTGTTTCAGCTTTCGGAGACAGTTGTGATGATTTGGATCTTATGGCTTATCAGTGGACTAGATTGTTATTGGATCTGCGTGCAACCTCCAGGCAAGTATACCTTGCCTTCTTCTACAGTTTCACTTACATGCATTTTCTTTCGTTTTTTAGTCATTTAATTGTTTATGGACATGTACTTTTCGTGTTATTTTCTGTGGAGTTGTTTTTATTGTTTATAGCCATGTTCATGTTTTGGCCTTGTGTTTCACATTTGGAGTTCTCGTCAGTACCTTGCTTGAGTCGTGTCATAGAACGAGTACGTGTAAGTGAACTGCTATCCTTGATATTGTTTCCTTGGCACCAGAGAGTCTACACTCGGGACGAGGGTGTTTTTCTTGATCTGTTTACATCCGTGAGTCCACACTCGGGACTAGGATGTCGATTATTTGCACCAGAGAGTCCACACTAGGGACGAGGGTGTAGACTTGACTTGACTTGCACCAGAGAGTCCACGCTCGGGACGAGGGTGTTTACATCAGAGATTCCATACACGGGACGAGGATGTAGTATTTGTACCAGAGAGTCCACACTCGGGACGAGGGTGCCTTGTCGTGAACTAACCAGAGAGTCCATACTTGGGATGAGGGTTAATACTAACCAGAGAGTCCACACATGGGACGAGGGTTAGTGTTTAGTTCAAACCCGTGAGTCCACACTCGGGATGAGGGTTTGGTTTCTTCCATTGATCTCGTGATTATCGTTCATCCGACAGTTTATTTATACGTAGTTGTTCTGGTGTTCGTGTGTTCGAGTTTGTATTCGTGTTCACGTTCGAGTTTGTGTTCGTGTTCGCGTTCGAGTTTGTGTTCGTGTTCGCGTTCGAGTTTGTGTTCGTGTTCATAGTCATTGTCGTGTTCCTGTTTCTTCTTGTTTATTTTCTTCCGCATGATAAAACTGTTAAATAGGCATGTATATTATGTATCTTGCTATGTCCTCTGAGGACCTGATGATCTCTTCAGGTTTAGCGATTGCATGGAGTTAGCTAGTAGTTCTGGATGGCAGAGGATTTGTGGTTCTTGCGGGATTCAGGTATCGTATCATATTTATTATCCGCTCGTGCCTTATGTTCCTTATCATGATATACTTTTTTTGTTAGTTACATTTATAGACTCATATCATTTCTTAAAGTCTAATCGGACATATATGCTAGTGGGCTGCAGACCACGACCCATAGTGGTCATTCATGTTTTATATTCTGATTGAGATATAGATTTGTTTGCCATGATTTGGCAGTATACCATAGCCTTGACAGCGTTTACGTATTCGAGTCGGGCTGGAGTCCGTTCGATACGTAGCTGGGCTTGGACACGCTTCGTATCCGAAAAGTGGGTACGGGTCGTGACAACTTGGAGTCAAAAACTGATAGTGTTGATTCTTATCTTTACACTGATCCCTCTGTGTGTTCAAGAGAAGTTGAATCTTATGCCATCGGAGAAGAACATGAGACGTCTACTTTTCATACAGAACAACGTCCTTCTGCGGTGGAACAATCGCTAAAGGATATGCTTGCAATGATGCAAAATATGTATCAGTTAATAATGAATCAGCAAACAGTCCAACCAGTAGTGGTAACACTGGTGCAGGTAGCAGCGCAAACTCAAGATAGTCAAGGGGCTGACATACCTTTGAATAATCTGAGTCTAGAGCCTGTTATCAACCAAAACTCCGCATCTCCTGATCCTCTCATTCCAGAAGATGTATCACCTCCGGTGGGGTTACGATACATCTAACTACTATTCAATCAAACATACTCCCTCAAACTAATAAAGCTATTTAAGCTGTTCGGGAGTTAAAAGCACAGTTTGAGGTTCTGAAGCACAAAGACCAGCTCCAGAGGTTGGGGATCAAGCAACCTTATCCTTTCCACTGGAATGATGTGCCCTTTCCTCCTAAATTTAAGCCACAATCCATGGTATTATTTGATGGAAAGGCTTCTCCAAGTTAATATATCAATTATTTTGATATTATGACTGTGCATCTACAGAAGAATGATGCTCTTCTCACCCGAGTCTTCATATGGTGTTTGACGGGCTCAGCATACGACTGGTATCACAGTCTACCCGACAATTGCATATCGTCTTTGACGAGTTTAAAGCAATATTTCTCTCTCGTTTCTATGAAGGAGGGATGGACATGAATATGTCTTCCTTAATAGAAATTAAACAAAAAGAAAAGGAGGATACTCGGATGTTTATTGAACGTTTTCGACAGGCTACTTTGAAAATGCCTCATAGTATGCCAGATTTAGCATTGATTGATACATACAAAATAAATCTGCGACCAGCTATCACTGTTTTTACAGGCTCTCAATTCATAGATTGGGCCTCGTTTATTATAGCAGCAGTTTCAGCTGAGACCAACGGTAGATTGGCTCGTGAACATGGGATGATCTTCGCCTTAGAAGACAAAGGAAAGAAAGCCTCTTCAGGCAACAACTCTGGTAATCGCAATGGGAAAGGAAAGGAAACCCTAGTGGTAAACCTTTTGAAACCCAAAACAACACCAAGTAATCCAGAGTCTTCTAAACCGAAAGAAGAATACTTTTTCGATGACAGTGATATTCCTGGGATATTTCAATGTCTCGTGAAGAGTGGTAAACTCCAGATCCCAGAACCATAACGACCTAATGAGGTGGATTTGGTTGATAATCCCAAGTATTGTATCTATCATAGATACATAAATCATCCCACGAAAGCTTGTTATGTCTTGAAGAAGAAGATTCAAGAGTTGATAAATGCTAAAGCTATCGCTTTAACAAATGATGAGCATACAGTCACAACCAATATAATTTCTCTTCAATTTGGAGCTTTTCCTCCACAGCAAGTTCCTGATGGGGTTGTCTCGATTCCAAAGGTGACGATAAAGATTGTGAATCTTCCATCAGCCCGGGATCAAAGTGAAGAATTAGTGCCTCTTACCTTGAAAAATGGTGAAATCATGTGGGTACACCCTGACTTAGTACCTGAAATAGAATATGGAAGTAAAATTTCAAAATATAAGAAAGGTCAAAAAGTCAAAACCTGCAATATAATTTCTCATGTTGTTACCACAGATCATGATAATTCTGATCATCTGTGGGATGGCATCCCTTTGGAAGATAGGCTAAGGGGTTTAAACATATGCCCTCCAAGTTTGGCTTCTTTTACCAAACTAAAACTTACTCATCAGCAATGGTTAGCCATGAATATTATCCCTTTGTACAGGGCACAACAAGTTTTTGTTGCCTACGAGAAAGCTCCGGTTGGGATTTTACCCCCTACATCAAAAAATTCCATCCTTACGACTACAGAGGTCTCTGTCCCTTCTTTATCTGCTGGACCATCTGTTGAAAGTTCGCTACCCACTCACATGTACAGTCAACAATCGGTCCATCTCATAAAAAAGATAGGCTATGATTTTTTAGAAAGTGGAAGGCTTGAATTATGGTAAAGGTATACGAGTTCCTTTACAAATTCAAGATAAAAATTCTTCGTCGGATTGGGATTTAAAGTTCCAGAATGGTCCTGCTGTGGCCCCAGGTTATCGTCCAAGGAAACAAATTTTACCTTGTCGACAAGTTGTCCATGACCATGCAAGACTCGACTCAAACTGACGTCTCACACAGTCATTCTACCTCTAGTGTTATCATCTCTTTCAGGGCCAAGTCAATACTTCTCACATCTGAGACCTTGCCTCTACGACCCAGTCGCGAGCCTTCTACTTTCTTTCCTCAACGACCCAGTCGTGAGCATTCTTCTTTCTTGCCCTATTATTTCACTCAACTCAAGAACAACTATTGAAACACTTTCTAAACTCAATGAATCAATCGTGGCCCGTGCCTTAAAACACTAAGTCCGTGACATCGTGCCTTAAACCAACTTGAACTCTATGCGACACCATCGCCCAGATTATACTCTATATGACGGGTCTTGAGACTGTAAGACTATGTGGTTATGCCCTGCCGTAGAACTCATAAGACCGTGCTTGCTACTACTCCTGATAGCTTAACATAACTTGCCTAACTTACTTTGCAACAACTTGAAGAGCGAAGGCTGCGTCAAGCCTTGCGTCGTGGGAATGTGCCGTGTACGCTTTCGAATTTGAACAAAAAAGTTATTTGAGGTGCCTAGACTTATGCCACCAGTCGTGGAATACAACTTAACCCATCGGGCGAGCAGAGACTATGCCACGCCTTGGGCGAAGAGACCGTGCATGCTTTATAAAGCATTTATACGGACGACGCCTATGAATTTGGCTAACTCTTAGCTTCGGCGAAGACCAACTTTTCCTTCTCCCAAGCCACGGGATGAAGGACCAAGTGTCATTTTTAAAGCACGCCGTGCACCAACACTAAGCCGACCGTTGGACCTTCCCATATTCTAACTCAATTCGACCTGTCGGGATTATTCCCTTTAGCTATGTGGATTCGTCTCTTTTATTATCAAGCCTACTTGTGCGAGTTGAAAATATACAATTTATTATATGAAGGCAAAGATGAGACGAGTTCACCGAAACTATCCCACCTGAGCGAGTGGTCGCCTCGACCGAGCGATGTCTTCGAGCAGCCATTGCAAGGCTAAGTCCGAACGCCGTCAGCGTTCCAATTCCTCCGATTGACTGAACGGGACGGGGCACTACATCATACACCACTCAGAAAAAGTTTTATCCTCGAAATTAACTGAGTATACTTATCGTCTTATCACTTTAATCAACATTCACGGACTCTCGCACATACTACTCCTATGTATTTTCCAGATCTGAGCCACGCTCGTGCTATCCACAATCCTTTCTTCAAAACTCAAAATCTCAAAATCTTCGACACTTTTTCGTTCCTCAAATCTCACTTAAATTCAACGTATCACTTAGTTTGGATCGTGCACACATTCCAGGCGTCTCCAAAATATATGCATTTCAGCCAAGCCTCATGATAGAGAATCCGCCATTACCACTCGAGTCGGATCATGCACACATTCAAGTGTCCTTGATATACATGCATGTCAACCGAGACTCGCGAGTGGTGCCTCCACAAATCCTACCACTTCGTACTCGGACGTCTGCCTAACCGCTGGGCTATGTCAATCCGTCAATATTGGAATTATAGTTCCCAAACAATAATATCAACACTGACCCTATCCTAAGGTCAAACCAAATTGATAGTACGGGATTTTCTATCCAAGCTCGCATCACTCCGATTTCTAAACATCGAGCATCGATTCCCTACACACATTCCAACGTTCGTCGTACGAGATCCTAGTCATTCAACAAAGCCATCCTACGATAAGTTTACTCCACCAAATCTTCAATATATCAATATTGCTCATCCAACAAGCCGTTTCGCATAGTCTATCTCTCCGAATCCGTTCGATATAGTTTGCCTATCAATCCTTCCAAGTCAAGCACGCTACGACACAATTCATCGCTAAACCATAATTCACATTTCATATTCCCTAAGTCATTCATCCCAATTCACGTATTCGATCATGAGGTCGTCTATCTTAACAATATGTTGTGTCTCGATCTCACGCGAGTCAGATTATCCACGGTGGGCATGAATCACCATACATGCTTCCGCGGAATAATCATCCTTATCGGGTCATAACTCTTGTTTTGTGTCTAGACTAATTTATTCTCGATGCACGGATTAGACCTACTCAATCCTCAAGTTTATTTCATTCATCAATCGCAAGTCCAAACATCCTCGAATTTTCCTTCATATCAAACCAACACGTCGAGACAATCAAAGTTGCCGCGTCCTGATTTTTCGAGTTCGATCATTCCCGCGACATGAATCACCATGTTAGTGCTCACGCGAAAAGATCGCCCCAAATTCGATGCGACGCATGTGCGAGGCTGGAGTTACGCTCGCACAAGACAAGAATATCGACGCTGCGGTTATCCGTGTAACCATCAAGACACAATCATTTTTCATCCAACATTCATCTCCATCAAAATCCTAAGTATAGCATCCAACCGAACAATAACACTTACACGATCGTCATTCGCCGAGTCAGAGTACCCTCGAGTTATCGCATATCAATCTTTGATACGCCTCAATACCATCGACAATATGCATAACCTGACGATCTTCCTCTGTAACCAATTTCGAGTCGTGCGAATGATGCTATTATCCGACTTGATAATCTCCTCGACATTCAAATTCAAGTTTAATCATTATCCCTCAAATCATTCATAACATCAATTTTCTCAAACCAATTTTACGTATTGTTCATCCTTTATCTTAAGTCATCGACCAACGTATTTCCTCAATTCGCATCATTCCTTGCTAACTCAAATCATCGAGCAATATTCAATCTAATCCTTAGAGTCATTATGAAACTTCGAAATTCAACTTTTCATGTACGCTATCTTCCCATCGTGCTAACTTTTTCTATACGATCCACCTATCGATTTTCTTTTTCAAGTCATCCGTTCGCTACACCTTAACTTTTCTTCGATTTGATTTATCTACTCAATCATCTTCGCATTTCATACTTGCGCAATCCTCAATCCCGTGCACATCCCATGTGCATCAATTTCTAGGTTGTTCGAATCAACTCGTCAAATTCTTCAAGACTACATTTTGCTCAATCACGTTCAATCTAAGGCTTTGCATACATACGATGCTTGCTGATAGACTCATTGACACCCTACATCCTCAATTGATCGATCGATATTCCTGAGGCTATCGCATACACCACTCAGGAATGAAGTCATTCAACAAATCCTCAAAACTATTATTCGAGTCAAAATTGACTTCTTCGAATCCCGTTCGAACCATTCCTCTAATTTCAAGCACGCTCATCTATATCGTACCGACGTTATCGTCGCTCGATAGCAGCCCTATCGATAGTCATCTCACTTTACTCAATCAAGTTTAACTCATTCCTTGCCCGACACTATTCAATTCCTGCACTCGACTTCTAAGGTCGACGCAACTTTGGTGTATATGCCCAGCCCGACTTAGCCAACCGTGCTTATGCAAACCATCTTTTTGTTTCTTTGTCAAAAACTGTTCTCCTACGTTTTGCAAAATAGTTAGACTTATTGTATGGATATCAGCAGGACATTTGAGAGAGAGCGCACCAACAACATCAACTTGTAGAAGTAATATTTCAGAGTTTGCGAAAACAACGGAGTTAAAGAATTCAATCGGTAGTCCAAGGACGTAAAGCCGTGCTCTGATACCATTATGTCACGCCCCGCTCCCGTAGGAGCGATCGTCCTTGCTAAGGCGTGATGCCACACGAGCCTAGATTGCGCTCGTGCAAGGCGGGTTCCATAACGATCGATTTCAGCGGCTGCGACGGGGTCATCGCACAGAAGTCCCAAGCAGAGACATTGAAACAACAGCAGAAATTTGAAAGCAAAACACAAGTTATTGCAAAACACTCTTTTATTGATATTGAAAAAAAGGTTACAATGGGGCGCAAGGCCAAGATTATAAGTCTCTCAAGCTCACTCAAGCTCATATTACAAGTCACTCAGCTCTCTCTTATCTCTCAACAAATGTCTTGGGCCAGCAGATGCTTTGGAATGCGACGTCCATACATTATGTCCCATATAAGTCTTGACTCCGTGCGGCCGCACGCTTCGAATTGCCAAGGAACTCCGTGCTTCGACGCATCCAAGCGAGCTCCGTGCCACGAGCTTCTACCTGTGCCTGCACATAAAAACTATGTGGGTGTCAGTACTCAACTGTACTGGTGGAATGAGCTCCTCGCCCACCCATACAAACCAAAACGTTAATTTACTTTGTGTGTAACATAGTCCCTTTATGATTTTCTTTCTACTCTTTCCTTATGATCGGCTTTAGGACAGACGCCTTGGCCTATTTCGTGTCTCGAGACCATCCCGTACTTGCAACATCAATGCTAACCTATCAAGTCGTGTTTGCCTTACGGTCCAAATCAGAGACGCAACTACGCGATGAGACTCCATTTACATGTGATCGTGCTACGAACTCATTATAGCTCCCCTTCCTGGAAATTATTTGAAATATTTTTATTTATTTATTTGATTTAAAATGGTAATTTTTAAATTTGTATTTTTTAATTATTACGGTAGATGACATTAGCTATAGTTGAGTTTTGAAGTACTAGACGACTAGGATTTGTGGCACGGGAGATGTAGCAGTGTGCCTTGACTAGTGTACTAGCCATGCCCGGGGAAACCTAGCCATAGGGATGTCCTAACTAGAAAAACCAGACCAAGTAGTGACATGACCATTATAAATAGTTAATTATTTATTATTAATATTATTTGACGTAGAGTGACCAGTTATACCATTTTTAGCCCGAATTGGATCCGAACCGAGTCCAAGCCCATGTAGGCATCCAGTGTACACAAAGATTCCATGTAGACATATTTCAAGTAGATGCAATGCCTATTATTGGTATATTAAATTTCGTTATTATTATTATTTTTATTGGAATTGTTATTTGATATTATTATTTTATTGGTTATATTATTTTATTATTATATATGTGTGAATGTATATATAAATATATATATTGTATATGTGTATTTATATATAAAAATATTATATATATATATATATATATATATATATATATATATATATTTTGTTATATATATATATATATATATATATATATATATATATATATATATATATATATATATATATATATATATATATATATATGTGTGTGTGTGTGTGTGTGTGTGTGTGTATATATATATGTACATATATACATAGGCATCATGTGTATATAAATATATAAATATATATGTATTAGTTATAAAATAGAAAAAGAAAAAGAAAAAGGAAAAGAATAAGTAAGCAGCAGAGCTCTATCCCCAATTCTTGGGATTGTCTTCATGTATCCTTTTTTTTTTTCTTTTTCCATTTAATTATTAAGATGGCCACATCCTCCATTATACCTAATGCAATGCATTGTATATTTTTCAAAATCATTAGATTTTACTTCAATGCGTTGATCCTACTTAATTTTGCAATGACACATTGAGTGCAGGTTATTAGAGAAGTGATGGCTAATGGTTGCTGGAACAAACCAAACCGAAGAGAGCATTCACAATGCTTTCTTTTCACTTATTGAAAAAGCCTGAGCACCCACAAACCGTATCACAGCTCGGGCCCCGACTCTAAGCCCAAACCGACCAAGCTCGTGAACCCCCTCCCTGATTTCGTTCGAAATAGAGCGTATATATACACTCGATCGAGAGCAGCAAACCCTAACCCTAATCCATCAATCGATCCCCTCTGCCTTGCGCGACCTCCGGCGACCACAGCGCCGCCATAGGCGACGGAGCAGTCGCCTGAAACCGCGCTCGCACGGCCTGGAACCGAGCGGAAGCAGCAGCAATAGCAGTCGCAACCACCGACTTTTCGGTAAGATCCCGATCTCGATACTCCATCTTTTTGCGAACCGTAAATTAGTTTGGAAAGCCAACATGACCGCCTCGAAACCCCAGTAATTAGATTTCGTATAGGATGCACGACCAGTCCATGAGATCGACCCGAAGTTGGTCGAAAACATGTAGAAAACAGAACACTAGTGCAGTCCAACTCTCCATGTTTGAAGATCGATTCTGATCGATCTAATGCCATATTAGAAAAACTATTTAAAGACACTTTTAGACAATATATAGGGCTTTATAAACCTTTTTGTGGATTCGAAAATCATCGACTATGCGTCGAGAAATCGAATCCCAAAGTTTTCCAAAAACCTGTTTTAAAAACTAGAAAATTGTCCGATATGACGTACGTCCCGCCAATCCACGCGACGTGGTCACGAACCGAAAGCATCGAAAGCTGCGTATCGGCTTCGTGGTCGTGTGGGCTTTGACGGAATTCAAATTGGTCGCGTGTGCGCGACGAATTTGATCCGTATCCGTGGAAATTTACCGTATCGGCCTCTGTGCAAAATTTTCAATTATTTTGTACACGTTCGTCAGATCGAGACGAAACTTGTGCCAGCAGGACTGTATCATTTTTCTGGTCCTGTATGCCAAGTTTGGTCCCATTCTGAGACAATTGAATCGAAAAACCGTTTTACGGGCCCCATGGTCCCACTTAACGGATGATTTTGTGCATGGCCCGCCGGAATCCAACTTTGGACATACGGTTGGGTTCGTATCGGAAAACCGGATCCGTAGACATATAGTTTGATGACTTTAGAGACCATTGACCCTGGCACGCTTTTCGGTGCAAAGCGGGACCAACGACGGACATCGTTTTTGCCAGAAATTACCGTTTTGCCCCTGTGTCCTGAATTGGACTTAAGGACAGGCAATCTTAGCTAATTTGACTATTCTGAGAACGTTGGTAATATTTATTTTAGCTTTCGGAGACAGTTGTGATGACTTGGACTGTATGGCTTACCAATCGACTATACATTGTTGGTTCTCCGTGCAACCCCCAGGCAAGTATACCTTGCCTCCCTCTATAGTTTATTTACATGCATATTTATATTATTATATAGTTTTACTAGTTGATTATTTATATGTGATTTGTATATCATGCCTGCTAGTTTATATATAGCCTTGTTTATAATTAGTTTTGTAGTTCATATTGGATTAATTTTCTCGTATATCGTGATTGGGTCGTGTCGTATCATCTCTTGTACTTGGACTGAGTCGCATCGTGTCATAGGATGAATAAGTCATATCGGAACTGCTGTACCTTGAAATTCTTGAAGCTAATCTGCGAGTCCATATTAGGGGCGAGGGTTAGTAGTTAAGCTAACTTGCGAGCCCAAACCAGGGACGAGAGTTAGTAAGCTAATCTGTG